>OU342742.1:449165385-450365385 GCA_910589775.1 Avena eriantha | reverse complement strand
TCAACTGGTAAATATTGAATTTATGGTACCGATGTACACAAGAAAAAAGGTCTGTCCCACTAAGCGCAGGCTTCGGAATGTAATGCTTAAGTACAGAACCTGAAACTGTCTGATGCCAAGTTCACACACAAATCAGCAACTAGCTAATGTTATGACTCACTAGTGAACAAGCGAGTATATGTCTATGTAGTGATGATCAGCTAGCACACACAATCATTGAAAACATGTATTAGGATAGACCACGTATACTTACCCTTTTAATAGGTCCATAAGCTTCAAAGTCCCTTTTGACCTTTTGATCGGATGTCTCATAGTTCTGCTAGTACACAAACACCTGTACAGGAATTAACAAAGGACATCCAATTAATGTTGCACACAAGAACATGTTTATAGTCAGCATGCAGGAATAGTAGCATCTATATGGTTAGCAATTTGGACAAATAAACATGTTGGCGGAGTTGTAAGAATTAAAGGGAAAGCGCATCTACTATGGCAAGCTGGATCTGGTAGGTATTACTTTGACCCTTATGGGCTTAGGTTTGGTCTTCCTTCTAGACTTTAATCCCGTGAGACACATGATGACACATGAATCGAATTTATATGGATTCATGGATGGATCCTTACATGAATATGTTGAGTAGAACAAATCTAAATTAAGCATAACACTGTCATATCAATCTAGATTATATTTAGAGGAGCATATTAAGCCAATTAATTTTTTCTGTCTATGAAGATCTGATAAATCAGAGCATGGCGTGATCGGTAACAAGAATCTGAACATCAGCCAGCTAATTATTTAATTTTGAAGAATGACCATTCAACAAAAAAATGGAAGAATGGCAGAAATATAGGATCGTGGAAACTGGAAAGAAGGAAATATATTAAGTACTAAGTAGAACATTTGACCAAGGAATAGAGGTCCCAATAGTAATATCTGTATGCTATAGAAATGGTGAATGCTTATTTTTTTGCATATTTAAAAATGCATGACTTTCCCTGAACATAAAGACACACTATCTAGAAATTAAGATACGAACAATATATTCCAAACTTGCGAGAAGAACTTTATAATAAATACAAACCAAGACACTGGATCAACACATTCCGAACTTGCAACAATAGGGAGCTAATTATCTACCACTGAAATATAAGGTTGACATTAGGTTCTAGCTAGTGATTGCATTATATTAACATAAGATACATCGCAAAGAAAAAGCACCACATCCATGAGAACTCCAAACCAAATAGGTAACGAATAATAAGTTTATAACCATAAGCACCCAAGCTTATAAATGTGCGCTGTTTTGGAACAAGATATGTAAAATACAGATGTCTGCAGAGGGTTTCATCACAATAGTGTAAGGAAACATCATGTACATTAGATTATGTTGGTATGTATAGTGGCTACTTTCTGTTTACAGAGGGTCTAAATCAAATCTCTACTCAAAGGCCGACAAAAATTGAATTAAGCATGACTCTTGAATTTCTAACATAAGTTTGGAGCATAAAGTGTGCTTTGTAGATTGATGATAGAACTGAATCATAACAATATTAGAATAGAATCATAAAAAAGAGTGCAAGACAGGAAAATAACATCTAATTTGCTTCATAAAATTTGGCCTTCCTGCTTCTGCTGATTGATCCTCGGAACCGTGCTAGCACCACAAATGGCCTTCTCCATGTCCATAGGTACATACGCAATTTCAGCAGCGATTTGCCCCATGTTCTCCTCTATCTTGGACTATATCTAAATTAAAAAAAGGCATGGCAACGAAAAAGGATTCATTCAGCTAGACAGATCGAAGCACATGGCAATAACAGTTAACATTCAAACTTGATACAGATCAATTACTTACTTTTAGCCTAGAGGCCAGCAGCAGCGTCCGGTGTTATCCGTGCGGAAGGTAGAAGCTGGTGTGGATGGCGAGCTGCATCTAGGGTCACATGGCTCACCTTGGCATCATACCACCACTAGGCCAACTTAGCAAAACGTTGTAGCGAGGAAAGAGTTGTCGAGGAGGAGAGGATCCAGGGTTGGTGTTGTCAGGGAGGAGAGGATTCGGTAGTGGCCTTGATGGGGAGGAGCTGATCCAGTGGCTTCGTGGTCAGGATAGGATGTTGGTGGCAACCCGTGGCCGGGAAGGAGGCACCGGTTGTAGGGGAGAAGATCTAGTTGTACCTCCCGTCAGGTCGCCACCGAAGATGAAGATGGCAGCGGACTTGTTGGCGCTGGCGAGGACATCAGGTGTGGTGAAGCGGTGTAGGTGAGCTTGCGGCCTGGTGGTTGCAGCCGCCATCGATTGGGCAGGAGGCTATGGGGTGGTGGTGGTAGCCGTCATCGATTGGGCTAGATGCATGGAAGTGGCGTTGGCGGTTGGAGGAGGGATTAGAAAGCGCATGCAGATGGAGAAGCGGCGTCAAGAAAGGATAAGGGAGATTGTGGGTGGAGGATGGCGTTGATCGTGGGAGGGGGAGGCGGCGGCGTGGATTGGATCTGGGGAGCATGGGAGGTAGAGGCAGGCGGTGCAGGAGATGGTTAGGGTTTGAAGGGGCTGGTTCGGGATCCGACGTGGAGTGGCGGCAGTGTTTGTGTTTGGGTAGCGGAGGCCAGATGCCATGTCATCGATCCGCACTGAAATTTGACTCGGATCACGATCTTGTCCGTCCATTCTACTCTGATCCAATGGCTCTCCTAGCATCTCAGCTTTATTCAAGCCTCTAAACTAGTGTTACCCATCTATGACCATTTCATATTACGAAAATATGACCTTCTTGACATAATTGGTCATAAATTTTCAAGGTTTGGACCTTCCCAAATGTCGTACGACCAGGTTGTTCAGAATGGTCATAGATTTATGACCAAAAAACCTATGGTCGTTAAGAAAAGGTCACTAGTAAGCATATTTTTTGTAGTGCTTGATCACCATGCCTGCCTCCAGTGTGATGCGTGGGTAGTTCATCCCTAGACTACGGGTCCATGTAGTAGCTATATGGTTGGTTCTCCTGCTTTGTGCTACCATGTTTAGATCTTGTGAGCTCCGTTGATGATCAAGATCATCTATTTGTAATCTTACATGTTGTGTTTGCGGGGATCCGATGGATATTGATATGCTATTTCAGATTGATTATTAATTCTATCATGTCTTTGTTATTTGTGATCTTGCATGCTTTCTGTTGTTAGTTTAATGTGCATTGTCCCAAAACTTGTTGATTGATTCATAACTTTGATATTGCTTGTTCTTAAACTATTTGTATTTAGTCACCCTTATGAACTTTGAAGGTGTCCTATGCATTTATGTTTTGCTACACCATTATGTTTTCTATATGTGAAACAAACAAACGTCTTTCAAAGCATTGTTATTAATGAATCTTTTGTTTGTACATTTTCATGTTGCAACATAGTTGCTATGTCTTATTGTTAGAACTATATCTTTCATGCTATGTTAAAATACTATGATCCTATCTATCAATGTTTTATAAATACCTTGATCAAGATTGTGATGGTGCATGTCACCTAAAAAATTATGCTTCTTTTTTATCACTTACCTACTCGAGGACAAGCATGTGTTAAGCTTGGGGATGTTGATACGTTGCAAACATATCTATAATTTTTGATGTTCCATGCTTGTTTTATATCTACTTTCTTACGTTTTGTCCACACTTTTGAGTATTTTTACACATTTTTTGGAACTAACCTATTAACAAGATGCCAAAGTGCCAGTTGCCTGTTTTCTATTGTATTTAGTTTCAGAAAAGGTATTAAGGAAATATTCTCGGAATTGGACCGGACAAAAGCTAAAGTCAATATTTTACCCGAAGCAACATAGAGTCCGGAGGGGAGACGAAGCGGGGAACTAGGGCAGCCACACCCTAGGGTGGCGCGTCCAGCCCTAGCCACGCCACCACCAGGTGTGGGCCCCCTAGTGCTCCACCGACCTAGCCCTTTCGCCTATAAAGACCCCTCGGGACGAAAACCCTAAGTACCTGATCAAAATTCCACGAAAGAGTCTATAGCCGCTGCCATCTCCATCCCTAGATCGGGAGGGATCTGAAGCTCTTCCCGGCACCCTGCCGGAGGGGAGATATCACCCTAGAGGCCTTCTTCATCACCATTCCTGCCTCCGGTGTGATGTGTGAGTAGTTCATCCCTGGACTACGGGTCCATGTAGTAGCTAGATGGTTGATTCTCCTCTGTTGTTCTACGATGTTTAGATCTTGTGAGCTCCGTTCATGATCAAGATCATCTATTTGTAATCTTACATGTTGTGATTGCGGGGATTCGATGGATATTGAGATATTATTTCAGATTGATTATTGATTCTATTATGTCTTTGTTATTTGTGATTTTGTATGCTTTCCGTTATTAGTAGCTATCTTGGCCAAGTAAATGCTAGCAACTCCAAGAGGGAGTATTTATGCTCGATAGTGGGTTCATGCCTCTAGTAATCTGGGGAGTGACATAAATCTCTAAGGTACTAGATGTGTTGTTGCTACTAGGGAGAATACAGCAATCCTTTGTTCATAGAACAATAGTATTGTTTACTTTACACACTTTTCTTAATGCAATTATCTGTTGCTTGCAACCTAATACTAGAGGGGGTTCAGATGATAACCTAAAGGTGGATTATTAGTCATAGATGTAGTTGGATTACGGTCTATGTATAATGTTGTAGTGCCCAATCAAATCTCATAGGAGTCAAGATGATTAGTATATGCATGTATGCTTTCTCGATGTTTGTCAATTGCCCCATTGTAATTTGTTCACCCAACATGTCATCTATCTTAAGGAGAATCACCTCTAGTGAACTATGGACCCCGGTCCATTCTTTTACCATCAATCTACAATCTACTATTTATTGTTTACTGTTTACTTTCTGCAAGCAATTACTATCTTCCACACAATATGTTTAGTCCTTGGTTTCAGCAAAACCGGTGAGATTGACAACCTCACTTTAAGTTGGTTGGGGCAAAGTTCTCTGGTTGTGTTGTATAGGATTCCAAGTTGGAAGACAACACCATGGGGTTGTTTCTTTGCTCCTACTGGTTCAATAACCTTGGTTTCATCCCTGAGGGAAAATTTGCTGATGTGCTTATCATGCCTTCCTCTTGGGGTTCTCAACAAGCTCGTCACTTTTTGAGCCATCAAGCCTATTTTCTGCCGCCGTTGCCGGGGAGTCAAGGACAGCTTCACAAGGGTAGTCCTTCATTACCAATCTCTTCACTTTGTTTTTTTGTTTTGCTTAGTTTATTTTTGCTTTTTTTGATTGTTTCTTTATCAAAAACACAAAAAAATTAGTTGTTCTTGTCGTCGGATTGAGGACAAGTATGCCATGAGGGGGTCCTCGAGGCGTGTGGAAGAAAGGGGTGTGAGACGTACGGTATTCCGGGATGGTGAGCACACAAGTTTACCCAGGATCGAATCCGCTGGCTTTGGACGAATCCTACTCCTGCTAGCAATCCAGTAATACGGCAGAGCCGGAATATGGGTTACAAGGGTTTCGCCTCTGCGAGTTGATATTGTAGACTATTGTGTTGCCCTAAAGGCTCTCCCTAGGACGGCTTATATAGATATCCAGCCTAGGGTTTACAGGAGAGATCAATCCAGCTACGACTAAGAGTTGGTTATAGAGTACAGCTTGAACTACAAGTAACATTATGGGCCTAACACGGTAAGTCTTCTGGGCCTTCCCGTAGCCGGATTGGACTCTGTCTTCTCTCCCTGACTGGGCCGCCCGTGAATCAAAGCTCTAACCCGAATCGGGCCACCCTGGTCAGGAACTGTGAGGATACCCGGAAAGTATATCCCCAACAGCAGCCCCTAGAGGCCTCCAAGATCCAAAGTCAGATTTTATCATCGTCTAGCTTGATCTTCGGCTTGCAGAATCTTGAAGGGTTCCTGAAACTTCACAACAAAAAATACGATCCGGGTCTTAAAAATAAGTCGGACCTATCCACAAGTTACTCGGATTTTCCAGCTCGACTTTAAACTAAGTCGGAACTTGCTTTCTAACTCCACCTGACACAAGCATGGTCAAGTCACGTCATCTGACAGGCGTGCCGTCAGCACGACCGTTGGTGGGCCCGCGGTTCACAGAACCGAGGCGCCGTTTCAATGCGTGCGTGGAGATCAAGGAGACGCAATCATCGCGTGGGTCCTTCCCAGTTCTTTCCACGACGCGTGGCGGTTACACTGTAGCATTTGCACGAATCTTGGCACAGTTAGGTGGATATAAGGGGTTTGGATTTCTCCTTCTCCTTTCTACCAGTCCTTTGCCATTTCCTTTCCTCCCAATCCTCCTGTGAGCACAGAGCTCCTTCGTCCTTCCCCCACAGAACTCCCAGCGCCGCCACTTTCAGGTCATCTTCTCACCAGAGAAATGGCTTCATCATCTTCTTCCTCCGGTTTGGCGGCAGCAGCGGCGGCGGCGACGACGGAAGCAGTAGCGGAGAAGGAGAGCTTCCGGGGAATCTGGATCCCCTACGCCCTCACCGAGGAAGGCCTCAAGAACGTGGAGAAGGAGGGGCTTCTCGTCACCGGCGACTGGCGAAGCGGCTCCGGCGAAACCGTCCCCAACCCGCACGACGGCGAGCGGGTCCACTTCGGCACCCATCTTGACCGAGGTCTGTCTTTTCCTCCCTCGGAGTTCTTCTCCGAGGTGATAGATCATTACGAAGTTCAACTCCACAATCTTCCTCCCAACTCTATCTTAGAGAGGAGCGCGTATGCATCGCTTTGCCAAGGCTTTCTCGGCACTAGGCCGAGTTTGCTTCTCTTCTGGTATTACTTTGATGTCCGGAGAAATTCCATCACTGCCGGTGTTCCTTATATCACCGGGACTATTAGTTTTTCACTTAGACGTGACCGGGCATATCCCAAAATTTCTGCCAGTGACTCGGTCAAACAATGGCCAGCCACGTTTTTCTATCATAGGGATATTCCGGCTCCTGGCAAAGCTACTGCTTTGCTAGCTTTTGTCGACGGAGCCGCCACGGCCCAGCCTTCCTGGGACGAGGCTGCTCCGGCTCTCACCGATGATCTGATCCTCGCGAAGAGGCGGATTGAATATTTAATCAAACACAAGGAGCTGAAGGGATCCGACTTGGTCCAGTGCTAGGTCTCACGTCCGATCCAGCCACTTCAGTATCATGGGGATAGACTGATGCACTCCATCACGTCTTCCAAAAAAGACTCCCTCTGCATCAGCCCCAAAGCCTAAACCACTCAAGGCTACATCACCCAGATCAAGTGGCTGATCAAGGAGCGGATCGAGAGGAGAATTCCGGAGATTTCTCTGGATATGCACACGGCGGAAAACCCGGTGGTGCCGGTAAGCTTCCATCAATACGCCTTTTATGTGTTTCAATCTTCAATTTATAGTGCAATATTGATATGCCTACTTGTTTTTAGCTTGCTGACCTCCCTGAGTCGGAGCTTGCTCCGCTCGAAGGATATCCTCCTGAGTTTTCTGAGGAGACAGAAGTGGTCCCATTGCCGGACCTTGCACTCAAGAAGCGCAAAGCTCCGACAGTGACTGTCGGCACAAAGGAGGTGCCCGTTGTGAAGAGGTAACTTTCATTCACAATTTCTGCCTTTGTACCTTTCTCGAATTTCTTTCTGAGATGTAATGTTTTTGACTTTACTACATTCTCAGAGCAAAGCCTCTCATCAAGGGCAAGGGAAAGGGATTCCTTCAAAGCCCCTGCGACAGACGAAGCTCACCATAGCTTCCCCTGCCATGGCTCCTCCAACTCCTGCCCCTGAACCTTCTGGAACTCCGGCGATCATTCCTTCTCCGGTGGTTGCAGAAGATCCGGCTCCTCCAATAGAGCCTGCTATCCTTGCGTCGCAAACTAACGTCACCGTGGGTGCGTCAGGTCAAGATAAGGGTGAACCCTCTTCAGGTAATGATCCATCGGCTGAAGTCTTCGCCGACAACCTCATCACCAATTCGGGACTTTCCAAGTTTGGCCTGTCCCGGAAATCTACAGAGGAAATCCAACGGCTGGCTAGGCAAGTCCTAGACAAAAGCCATTTATCCCCCGAAGAGGAAGCGCAAGAAGTAGAGGACGTCAAGTTCTCTGACCTTCTCGCTCAAGTCCGCCTTCGCGACGAGAGGATTAGGGCTGGCGAGCTTCCAACAGCCCCAGTGATCCCTCTTACTCTTGCCGAGAAGGTGGCAGTTGCAGTGAACGCGGGTTTAGATAAACTCACCCGCGAGCAATATGTAAGTCAGAATTCCAACTCTTGTTTTTACATTATGTTATATCATATCCTCTAGCCCCCAAGCATGAAGTAGGATATTGAATCCGGGTTTATGCTTTCATTAGGATGCCAAAGAACGAACTAGTGTAGCCCCCAAGGCTCATGCTGATATTTAGCAAAAAATATTAGCCCGATTCTTAAGTAGCTTTCTGACTTTCGGTATTCTGACTTACATAAAGTATGTTCCTATAACCAGGAATAACTGACCAATGTCTACAATAAGCGGAGAGAGATCAAGGCTCTCCGGCTTAAAAATGCCGAACTTAAAGTAGCCAAGGATGAAGCCGAAGGTAAACATTCCGAGATTCAAACCTGGTCTTTTGCTTTTTGAATGTCGAACTTTTTCTGAACTGTTGTTCTTTTTTTGACTTACAGCACTGGCGAAACAATCCATCGCTATGATTGAAGAGGCCGAGAACCTCAAGACCCTGGTGGTGGAGAACAAGGGACTTTGCCAAGAGCTGGATAATCTCAAGGCGGATCATGAAAGGAGCATAGCTCAAGTCCTTGAATCCTCCTCCATGGCCACCGAAGAGCACGACCGCAAGATTGCCGCTCAAGATATAATAATCTCGGAACTAAAAAATGAGCTTGGCAGAGATAAGAACATCTCCCAGGCGCTTCGGGCTGAACTCCAGAGTCTCCGGGAGGAGAAGACCAAGATTGATGACGTCATTCTCGGTACATTCCATCTGCCTGACTTATCTTTTCTTCGACTTTTATCAATGTCGGATTTTCTTGACTTGTTTTTGTGTATAGGTCCTCTGTACTTGACGGACTCTTCCTCATCCGAGCCCCGCACCCACCGGCTTACCCAAGTCGGTGATCTTCTGCATGACTTCCGCCAGTCCCTTGAGGACATTGGCGAGTCTCTCAGGATTCCGGACATGCCAAGCATGTCGGATTTTCAGGTGCGGGACAAGGCCAAGAAGATGCCGCAGCTTGTTCGGGACTGGAACATGTCCTACGCGCAGACTGCTGCGCAGAACGCTCTCACCATGGTGATGAGCCTCCATGGAAACATGGAGATATGGCAAGTGACCAAAGGGTACTGCAGGGTAGATGAAGACGGCCAGGAGCAGGACCTTCAAGCCATCATGCACTCCTACGCCGGATACGGGTGTCACGTAGCTGATCTGACTGGCTACGAGATCCCCTTCTTCACCCGCGTAGCTACTCCACCACCTCCTGCAGAAGAAGCCGAAGAAGTTTCCGACGATGAACGGACCACCTCAGATCCGGACATCTCGGAACGATATCAAGGCGGAGTAACCAGCGAGCCAGCAGCTCCTTCATCTCCTCCTACATCATAGACCAGAAAATTATGTATTATTCCGAAAAGAACTTGATGCGTTTGTAAATATTAAGTACTATTTGATTTTGCTAGTGCTAAGCTTTTTATCTATTCAGCACTTTTGGCTTTTTTTGTGTGCCTGAAATATTTTCATAAGCACTTGAATTTTTTTGTCTCTACTTATCATTTTTCTGGTTTTCCGCCTCATCCCTTTCGTGAGCCGGCTAAACCTTCAGCCGGAAACTTTGTCGAGCATCGGAGCTCACTTGCTAAACTAGTTTAAACTCGGAAACAAAGCCGGCTTCCAGTACCAACAATTCACTACTCGGAAAATACCCGCATCCAGCAATCAGACAAATAACCAAACTAAAGACTAGAAATTTTAGAGTTATACCCCAAGGTAGCAGTTTTAGAATCGGAAATCTAGACCAGAACGAACATGAGCATAAAGTACTTTCAAGCATTCTGGGATTTTCGACTTTAACATGATCATTTGGAAATAAGATGGTAAAAACTTCTCAGAAAAACTTGAGGCAACCAAAACTTTTATTTCTCAAAGAACATGTACATATATATGATTACAAAGAAGGATAAACGAAGAATAAAAGGGACGTAGCTGAGCAATATTCCACGGCTGTCTAACTCATCTGGATTTGTACTGCCTCCAGCTCTCTTTCTCTTCTTAGTAGCAGGTCTTTCTTTGACTAGCCTCATGTTAGTTAAGTAGTACGATCCATTGTGCAATACTCGACTAACCAAGAAGGGCCCTTCCCATACTGGGGAAAGTTTGTGCTTTCTTTGTTGCACAAGCCGGAGAACAAATCACCTTTATTGAAAGATCTGTTTCAGACTCTCTGGCTATGATACTTGCATAACTTCTACTGATAGGCTGTAGATCTCATTTCAGCGACGACGCAAACTTCTTCGACTAAGTCGAGATCATTTTGTCGAGAAATCTCGGCATCCTCTTCGATATACGCGGCCACTCTAGGAGAAGTATGAATTAAATCACTAGGAAGAACTGCTTCTGCGCCAT
The DNA here is from genome assembly GCA_910589775.1 of Avena eriantha. Taxonomy (NCBI): domain Eukaryota; kingdom Viridiplantae; phylum Streptophyta; class Magnoliopsida; order Poales; family Poaceae; genus Avena; species Avena eriantha. The sequence goes on along the minus strand of OU342742.1, from coordinate 450,354,792 downwards.
AGACCAAGAAGAAAGGTGTGTATCATGTTGACCTGTTCGGAGTTGTTCGTAAACTCCAAATTACAGAGGGTAATTCCTCTGCCCAAACCCTCGCAGCACGTCGTAGTAGTGCTTCGAGTCTCGGTTTCAAGCCATGTAAGATTAAACCATTAGCTCTTTCGACTTGTCCGTTAGCATGTGGATGTGTGACTGACGCAATGTCAAGCCAGATATTTTGCTCGTCGCAGAATTCAGCCAAATCTCCCATAGAGAAGTTACCCCCGTTGTCCGTGATAATGCTATGCGGATAACCATACCGGATTATAACATCCTCGACAAATCTTTTGGCTGTTGCTCCATCACAACTAGTGACAGGTTTAGCCTCAATCCATTTGGTGAATTTATCCACCATCACTAAGAGGTGAGTAAATCCACTTGGAGCTCGTTTAAATGGTCCTACCATATCAAGCCCCCAGACTGCAAAGGGCCATGTTATAGGTATTGTTCGTAGCTGATCAGCCGGAACATGAGCTTGCTTGGCGTACTTTTGGCAGCCTTTGCACGTCTTGACTAATCGTTCGGCATCTGCCTAAGCTGTAAGCCAGAAAAAGCCGCGTCTAAAAGCTTTTGCCACTAAAGATTTGGCTGCAGCGTGGTGACCACACTCGCCTTCGTGGATTTCCCGTAAGATTTCCACTCCTTCTTCCGGAGATACACAACGCTGAAAGACCCCAGAAACACTCCGTTTATGGAGCTCACCTTTATCAATAGTATAGGCTTTTTCTCGTCAGATAATCTGCTGGCTCAGCACCTCGTCTTCGGGTAATTTGCCATCTACCAAATAATCGAGGTAGGGTTGAGTCCAGCTGGGAATTACAGCTAGCACTGCTATCAAAGGTGAGTCGGATTTGGTCGGATATTCCTCATCTACTCCCTTTATCGAGGGGACTTTGAGGTGCTCTAAAAAAGCGCCATCCGGGACCTCTTTCCGCGCAGAGCCTATGCGAGATAGTGCATCTGCTTCCTCATTTTCTGCTCGAGGGATGTGTTGAACTTCAAACCCTTCAAACGATTTAGATAGATCATCCATGACAACTTTATATGTTGCCATGTGTTTATTTGGATTACAAATATCCGAGACTTGCTGAGCAACAAGATCTGAATCTCCGTAACACATCAAACGTCAGATGCCAATATCCTTAGCAATCCGGATTCCATGCAGCAGTGCTTCATACTCGGCAATGTTGTTTGTCGCTGTGAAGTGGATCTGCAACACGTATAAAAGTTTATCTCCTTGGGGTGATTTGAGCACCACGCCAGCCCCTGAGCTCCCTCGAGCCTTGGACCCATCGAAGAAGAGGGTCCAATATTCCGACTCAGGGAGGAGCATGTTCTCCTTCGTCTATGTCCAATTAGCAACAAAGTCAGCAAGGATCTGGGATTTTCTTGCTGTTTGAGGTTTGTACTCAATGTTGAAAGCTGAGAGCTCTATTCCCCATTTGGCAACGCGTCCTATGGCGTCACTATTATTGATTATGTCTCTCATGGGAGCTTTGCTCACCACGGTAATTGGATGCTCCTGAAAATAGAGTCATAGCTTACGAGATGCTAGAAAACACCGTAAGCCAATTTTTGATAGTGCATATACTGCTGCTTTGATTCTGTCAGGACCTCGCTAACAAAGTATGTCAGACGCTGCACCAGGTGTTCCTAATTTTCCTCTGGTCTCTCCACCACCATGACAATACTGACAACCTTATTTGTCACAGCAATGTAAAGCACCATCGGTTCCTGAGGTTCTGGTGCTGCAAGGATAGGAGCAGATGAGAGTACTCTCTTCAAATCTTGTAGTGCAGCTTCAGCTTCGTCCGTTCAAATAAAATCCTTGGTCTTTTTCAGGAGTTTATATAATGGTGCGGCTCTTTCACCAAGCCGGCTTACAAACTGCCTGACTGCAGCAATGCAACCAGTTAATCTTTGTACGTCCTTCAGGCGAGTTGGCCTGGAAATGTTGAGCATAGCCTTAATTTTGTCTCGGTTCACCTCTATGCCTCTTTGAGACACGATGAAACCTAACAATTTTCCGTCTGGTATTCCAAAGAAGCATTTCTTCGGGTTAAGCATGATGTTGTATTTTCGTAGATTGGCGAACGTCTCCTCCAAGTCGGAAATCAGTGTTTCCTTCTTTTTGGACATCACCGCGATATCATCCACGTATGCATGTACATTGCGTCCGAGTTGGTCATGGAGGCAACGCTGCATCGGGCGCTTGTACGTAGCTCCTGCGTTCTTCAGCGCAAAGGGCATTGTAACAAAACAGAAGGTTCTGAAGGAGGTTATGAATGAAGTTTTGACTTTGTCAGATTCCTTCATCTGGATTTGGTGATAACCGGAATATGCGTCGAGAAAACAGAGGAGTTCCGAGCCTGCCGTAGAATCGATGACTTGATCAATTCTAGGCAGGGCGAACGGATCTTTTGGACAAGCCTTGTTCAAGGAAGTATAATCAACACACATCCTTAAATCAGTGGTGTCCTTTTTAGGGACCATTACAGGATTGGCCGACCACTCAGTGTGGATGACCTCTTCTATGAATCCGGCTAACTCGAGTCGTGCTAGTTCCTTACCTACTGCCTTACGCTTTTCATCGCCAAACCGTCGTCAGGACTGTTTGACGGGTTTAGCATTCGGGTTTACATTTAGAGAGTGCTCGGCAAGTTCCCTAGGTACTCCGGTCATGTCAGATGGCTGCCATGCGAAGATATCTTGATTTGCTTGGAGGAACTTGATGAGCGCGCTTTCCTATGCGCTACTTAGGCCTACGCCTATCTGGGTCACCTTGGAGGGGTCATCATCCTTCAACGGCGTCGTCTTCATATCTTCTGATGCCTTGAACTCCGGATTTGGCTTTATCACCTCCTTCTTCGTCGCGGCCATCTCAGACGGATCTATGCTCTTCTTGATCTCCTGGCACTCCTGGGCGTGCAGCACGGCTTCTTCAAAGGCGGCATTTCCATCCTCCCACTCTCACGCTTTCTTCGGGTCTCCCCTGATGGTGATCACGCCGTTGGGACCTGGAATTTTCATCATATAGTAACTGTAACACGGACGAGCCATAAAAGCCTAGTAAGCCGGACGTCCGAATATAGCGTGGTATGCGCTCTTGAACGGGACCACTTCGGAGGAAAATGCCTCCGTTCGATAATTCTTTGGTGTTCCAAAGGTAACATCCAAAGTAATCTCTCCCAGGGAATTAGCTTGTCTTCCTGGGACAACTCCGTGAAAGATCACAGAGCTATGGTTCAGCAGTGTTTCCGAGATCTTCATCCGGCGTAGCGTTTCGACATAGAGAATATTGATGCTGCTACCACCGTCCATGAGGGTCTTGGAGAAACCATAACCGTCAATAAGTGGATTGATGATTAAGGCGTCTTTTCCTCGCCTGTGTAGCTTAGGCGGGTGATCAGCACAGTCAAATGTGATTGCCACCTCCGACCAGTCTAGATATTGAGGGACAGCCGGAACTATTGCATTAAGCTCATGGAGAACTGCTTTCTTGACCTTTGTTGGTTGAGATCCGAGGAAGGTTACGTAAGTGTCCTTCTTGGTGGGAAAAGTTTTCTTCCCTTCCGACTTGGGATTTGAAGCATCAGCTTCCTCCATGTTAGAATCTTCGTTGGTCTCTTTATCTTTGTCGGGATTTTTCTTTCCCTTCTTCTGCTTAGCTTTGTAGCCCGTGGTATCGTCTCTCTTGATGTCGTCATTGAAACGACATTCAGCGTTGGTGTGGGACGAGCCCCCATTGGCGTCCAAGTGATCCACACATGGGTTATTGGCGATGTCGGCCCAAGTGTAGGTTTTGCCTGGTTGTTGCTCTCCTCTACCTTGGACCCTTGATGTCCCACGGCCACGCCCGCGGCCTCCGCCACGTCCTCCTCGTCCTCCAGACCAGTGAAACAGTAGTGACAACTGCTGTCTCCGTGTTGGGTTTTTCTTCCGAGGTATTTTTGCGCTTCTGAGCTTGTTTCTTTGTCTTTGCTGACTGAGGTACAGCCAGGACGTTGAGTAATCCTTCTGCGTCGTCGTCAGCATCTGCATACTTGCTCGCTGTTTCTATCATCTCTCCCAAATCAGTGACCTTGTCACACTTCAAGCGGTGACGCAGTAGACCAATTGGGAGTCCTGCGATGAAAGCTTCAATCACGGTTTGATCGTTTACTCCTTCATAGGAGTTCTTAGTGTCGATCCATCGTCTGAGGTAATCCCGGCAAGTTTCTCTGGCTTTCTGGGTGCAACGCTGTAGGTCTCCAATCGAACGGGGCCTCCGATATGTGCCTTCGAAATTCCGAAAGAACGCACTTTGCATGTCATACCAGTTGTGGATGGTGTTCTTCGGAAGTTCATTGAGCCATGATCGCGCCGTCTTCCGCAACATAAGTGGGAGATATCGGGTTGCGACCAGGCTGTTTCCGCCTTTGGCGATGCAGCAAGCTTGGAAGAAATCATGTAGCCAGCTATCTGGCCGAGAAATGCCGTCGTAGGCTTGGATGTGCCTTGAGATAGCAAATCCTTCCGGGAATTTTGTAGCTTTTATGCGTGGTCCAAAACATTTTGGGACCACGTAGAAGTCGTCGTTTTTGTCGCGCCACGCCTCTATATTGGAGTTGATCTTGTGCCTTGCGTCGTTCGGAGATAGAGATCGTCCCGAATGTCGGTTGTGGCTGTGGTGCCTTGGAGCCGGAATTCGGCTTCTGCCACCACCTCCTCTGCCATGTTGTCCTCCTTTCCCTCCTTGGGGGCCATTGTGATAACTGCCTGGTGGAGGGGGTGGGGCAGCTGAATTGTTTCTGGCTGATCGCCGGTCTCCGTCCGGAGCGTCATTATTCCGGTTCCGGGGAGGTTCTTGACTATGACGAGCCCCCTGCCGGCTTGTTCCAGCATGGTTTCCGTCGTTCCTTCGTCCGTCGTTCCCACCATGGTGAGGCTCAGCCGGACGGCTCTCATGTCTAGGAGGTGTCATTCTCTGACGATCCTCCTCCTGACGTTTCTCCTTATCTTCTTCCTTTCGATCGTTGAACTCTCGTCGGGGAGGATTCCTCGGATTCAGTGCTACGATCGCGTCTTTCTCGGCCACTGGAGCGACATTGCTCCAGTTGTGCGTAGCTCTGCGATGATGTCCCGACGATCCGGTTCTTGAATAATTATCTTCCCTACGTTCGGGGAGATGGTACTGCGCCCGAACGTAATGGGATCTTACGTCAGCCCATGCTGGATCTGTGCGACATTGGTCAGAATCCGAGAGCAGTTTTTGACTTCCGGACAGGGCGACCTTCTGCTGCTCCAGTCCCTTGTTGAGCAGCTTGATACCCAAACGGATCTTCTCTGGTCCTAGATTAGCCGATAGAATTTCTCGGGCTGCCACGGTATTCTGTACTGGGGTTGGGTATACCCAATCTCCGTTGTTGTCTTTCCGTGGCTTCCCCATCTCATCCCCAAAAAGGACGACACAAACACATGGGAATTGGTCATCATTGGTGTGACGCTTCCGTGTCTTTTGATGCAACCGAGACATGTATTCCTTGGTTGACATGCGTTTCTTCTCCACCTCGATGTTTTGGCTTCATCGAGGAGTTGTTGACGACGCGCTTCTAGGGCTTGGGCCCTTTCATCTAGCTCATCCGCAGTAAGTTCTGTAGCTGTAGAGATAGGTGTGGTTAATGCGGCATCGATGAGTTTACGCCACCTTCTGTGATCACGTGTCCATCCATCGATGCTTCTTTTTTCAGCTCGTCTGGGATAAGTGCTCCATCCGAGTCTTCCTCGTATTCCTCGGCAATCACCTCTTCTGTGAGAGGGTCTTGTTCTTCTTCTTTGCCTTCTTGGCAGCGCCGGTAGCAAAGACGGCTTTGGGTCCGCTTCCCAGAGTCAAGCTCTGATCGGTACTTTCGGACATCTGCACTTCGGGATTATCTCCGACGTCCATGTCATCCTGCGCTTTGGGAGAGTGTTCCCCGGATCCTTCATCCATGGCTTCTCCTTCTTCTGAAGCTTTGGAGTTGTACTCCTCTTCATATGCCACGGAGAACTTTCGGAAATCTGTCGACGTCATAGACTCATCTGAGGATGCGGGAACATCGGTGTTTGTTCCAATTTCCTCCAGCACAGAGTCGGTGTTTTCTCCAGCATCGGCAGAGCCGGATCCGGATCCTACGTATCCGACGGAGTGCGGTGCGTGCTTCCTGAGGTACCTGCAACTTTCGCGATCAGCCATATCGAAACTTTTAATGGTCTCGAGGATTGCATCTGCGCTTTCACCTTGCAGTATCATACGTCTTAATGTGTACCTGAGGAAAGGCCTGTCTGTCCCGGCATCGTCAGAGCCGGAATCAGTGTCGTTCATTTGCTCCTCCTGGATTTCGACTTCCACGGGTGGGTCGATCTGGGATCCGGCTTCTCCTGGGAGATCCACTCCAGATTCGACTTGGACCGTGAGGTCTTCTTCAGGTTCGGATTTCTCCACTATCTCCGCAACTGGTGCAGGCTGGGTGGGATTAGGGTTTTCTGAGATCTGGCACTCTCCCGCCTCCGCGGACAAAGGGGACCTAGAAGATTCTTCTGCCTCTATCATCACCACTAGGGTGGGTTGGGCAGGTTCAGCGAAACCGATGTAAACATCGATCTCGCCAAAACACATGATTGTATAGGCAGTCACGACCTCCCTAGTCGGAATCCACGTCTCGTCGAGAACGATGAGAGGGATGTCGCTGGCGTAGAGGATGCGACCGACGGCGATGGTCTCGCTGATTCTGATTTTTGCAGATTCCGCTCAGAACGCAGATCTGAAGCACACTAGCCCCACGGTGGGCACCAACTATCATCAGATTGAGGAAAAATACGCCATGAGGGTGTCCTCGAGGCGTGCGGAAGAAAGGGGTGTGAGACGTACGGTATTCCGGGACGGTGAGCACACAAGTTTACCCAGGTTCGAATCCGCCGGCTTTGGATGAATCCTACTCCTGCTAGCAATCCAGTAATACGGCAGAGCCGGAATATGGGTTACAAGGGTTTCGCATGTGCGAGTTGAGATTGTAGACTATTTTGTTGCCCTAAAGGCTCTCCCTAGGACGACTTATATAGATATCCGGCCTAGGGTTTACATGAGAGATCAATCCAGCTACGACTAAGAGTTGGTTACAGAGTACATCTTGAACTACAAGTAACATTATGGGCCTAAGTCGGTAAGTCTTCTGGGCCTTCCCGTAGCCGGATTGGACTCTGTCTTCTCTCCCTTACTGGGCCGCCCGTGAAACAAAGCTCTAATCCGAAGTGGGCCACCCTGGTCAGTGAGGAACTGTGAGGATACCCAGAAAGTATATCCCCAACAATTCTAGTTTGCTTCCTTTATTAAAAACACAAAAAATTTAGTTCCTATCTCAAGTTGCTATTATGACTAGCACTGCTCCAATCACTATGTCGCCCAAGGAAATAATTTTTACTTTCAAACAAGTAATTGAAGAGAGTTTCAAAGAAGCTTGGTCTAGAATCTCTGATTTACATGAAAAAACTGAACCTAAAATTACTCAAAGCTTGTTTCTTAGAAGTTTTTACTTTGGAACTGCTCTTTGCTATATATATCTTTGGATGCTGTATTAGGAGGAGATTTCCTCCAATGCAATGAGGGTGAAGCTTTTAATGCCATAAAGAAGTTGGTCTTAACATATAACTTGCCTAGCAAATCTGATTCTTCCTTTATAAACATATTTGCTAGATTGAACACTCTTAAGAACAACACTGCTAGTTTAAAGGAATGTTATAATATGCTTAGAGAGCATCATGAATATGTTCCAATAAATTCTGAATCTTCAAAATGGCTTTCTACAGTAAAAGTTTTTATAACTAATGAAACTTTTCATGCTTGTTGTGATATCATGTCTGAATTATGTCTTATGCCTAAAGATATCTATGAATCTTTGAATCTTTGGGGACTTTCTGAAGGGGGAGACGAAATATCTCTTACTAATAATGCCACAATATTACGCATTGGAATAGCTGAAGGGGTGTTTACAAAAATTCTAGGGAAAATGGTGGCTACTGATTATCTTGTTATTGAATATGTAGGAAATGGACAAATTACACTTGGAAGATCCCTACTGAAACTCCTTGGAGCAATAATAGATGTGGAAAAGGACATCATGCATTTTGCTTCTCCACCAAACAATCATATGTTCCCCAATGATAAGAATAAAGGTAAGAAAGGTAGGGCAAGAAATTTGGTTTTAATGCTTCTTCACTTGAGAATACTTGATTCTTGCTTCTTATGTCTAGCTCAAAGGCGTTAAAGAAAAGCACTTATTGGGAGATAACCCAAATTTTGTTAGGAATCTTTTGTTGAGTCTTGGAAGTTATTATCTCTATAATAACCTCTCCTTATCCTTTTTGTGTGGTTTTTGTGCCAAGAGTAACCTCTAATGAGAGACTTGGGAAAGTTGCTGTCCCGAAACAGATTTTTGTGCTTTGCTGTAAAAATACGTGAAAAATCTCTATACGTTAGTTTGAGCTGTAATGTTTTGTACTTCTGCCCCAGGTTGTTATCGAACTTTCGTTACTTCAACACTTTTCGATTTGACCAACAGAAGGTCTTCGAATAAATCGATTTTTACCTGCTGGTCTGTTTTGACAGATTTCTGCCTTTATTTGCATCTGCCTCTCAATCTCTTTTTCTTTGAGTTCTCTTTGATCACTTGAACTTTTTAAAGGAATTTCTACAGTAGCTTATGTTTTAATGGAAGTTCTACTTGTGTTGAAACTGAACCAAAAGACCTCCTATCTTTAGTACACTAATGTTGCTAATAAAGAATGTGTGAAGTTTTGTATGAAGGAAATGTTAAAGTGTAGGGAAGAATAATGTGATAAGATGAAGTACGGAAAAACTCTCAAGCTTGGGGATGCCACCTGTGTCACGCCAAGAAATATCCAAGAAGTAGAAGCGTCAAAGCTTGGGGATTCCCAAGGCATCCCCTTCTTCATCAATAAAAATCTCACGTTCTCTTCCAAACACTTCATTTTTATTGTTTCATGCACAGTTGTGTTGTTCTTGGAGCATCCTTATTTTTGTTTTTAGTTTTTGTTTGCTTAGTTTGCTACATAAATTAGTTGGACGCCTGGATTCATCCATTAGTTTTCAAAAAAGTTGGTCTGGATTGGAAAAGAGTAGGAAAGTTCATGCTTATAAGTGGTATAAAAGGAGCTTGTTTTTTACTGTATCCTAGGCTTTTTCATGTCATGCTTGATATTTTTTTTGCTTTATACTTAGTGATTATTACTGTAGCATGAATTGTTACAAAGAATTGAGATTGCTTCATGTGCCTCGAAAGAATCATGCCTTGTTTTAGCATATTAAAGCATAGTATTGTGGTATTCTCCTTTGATGCTTTATTTGGGTTGACTTGGCGCAAGCTCACACCATGTTAAGACTATACCAAGTCACCATAGCCTCTATGATCATTTAGTTTTCAACTTGTAATATCACTTTATACTTTAATTAATAATGTCTTGTCGCTTTGCATGATTATGGCCATTATTGCTCTCTTAGTTGGTCGCTCCCAGTCTTTTGCTAGCATCCATACCAAGTATGAGTTCCACTTATTCATCCAACTCCAAATAAAACCAAGTTATTCCAAAGATTCCACCATACCTACCTATTAGAATTTGCTATTCCAAGTATATTCATGTTTTTATCTACCTTCCAAATTAAACTTGTTATGTTAAAATTAGTGATTAAAGCTCTCACAAACTTGATGGCACACTTTACTTTTCTTGCACTTAATAAACTTGAACCATTGTGCCCATCTATTTTGCGTATATGCATGCGTTTTGTACGTTGTGAATTAGCAGAACCATGTTATCATGGGGAACGCTTTCAACATTGCACTTTATTTAGTTGATATCATGTTCTTTTGTTGATGGATTCCAGCGGTGTGAAATGAAAGGGTAGCTTGTAAGGCTCATGGAGTTCGTATTTGTGTTATAGAAACGCCTGGGTGGCTGGTCTAAGCCATGCCTAATCATGGTGGAAACCTACAGCGTAACCATAGTGAGCAATCTATGAAGCATCATCTATAAAAAAGCCTATGCAAATAGGAAAGAAAATAAAAGAAAAAAAAGAGAGAGAAAAAAGAAGCTTATGCAAATAGAAAATAAAAGGATGATGAGATGCTCATTGTCTGCTTGCCTTGTCATTTTGATATGGGGATTCTTCCGTATCATCTGGCAAGGGGTACCCCGTTGGTGGTTCTCTATGATACACATGTACTTACAATGACAAGAACTTACTTGTGACTAAACTTTGAGTAGCATGAGGAATGGTACTCGTAAGTAAGAGACATGAGATTTTCAGCTTATAACTTGTCAAGCATATCCTCATATCTGTTCACTTTAACCTTAATCAACTAAAGATGCTTATGAAAGGGGCAATGAGAGCTGAAAGCTAGTAAGTACCATAATTTTTGGAATGTCTTTATGAGACTTGAATCCCTGCTTCCTTCTATGAAGGGCCTTTCTTTTACTTATATGTTGAGTCTCCATCTTCTATCTTTCTGCACCTATTGAGAGAGCATAGTGGTCATTCTTAGTTTAATGTGCATTGTCCCAAAACTTGTTGATAGATTCATAACTTTGATATTTCTTGTTCTTAAACTATTTATATCTAGTCACCCTTATGAACTTTGAAGGTGTCCTATGCATTTATATTTTGCTACACTATGAGGGACAAGCTGAATACCATTCTCATTATTTTTTCTATATGTGAAACAAACAAACGTCTTTCAAAGCATTGTTATTAATGAATCTTTTGTTTGTACCTTTTCATGTTACAACATAGTTGCTATGTCTTATTGTTAGAACTATATATTTCATGCTATATTCAAATACTATGATCCTAGCTATCAATATTTTATAAATACCTTGATCAAGATTCTGATGGTGCATGTCACCTAAAAAATTCTTCTTCTTTTTTATCACTTACCTACTCGAGGATGAGCGGGAGTTAAGCTTGGGGATGTTGATCAAGTGCAAGCGTATCTATAATTTTTGATGTTCCATGCTTGTTTTATATCTACTTTCTTATGTTTTGTCCACACTTTGGAGTATTTTTACACATTTTCTGGAACTAACTTATTAACAAGATGCCACGGTGCTAGTTGCCTGTTTTCTGTTGTTTTTGGTTTTAGAAAAGCTAGTCAGGAAATATTTTCGGAATTGGACCGGACAAAAGCCAAAGTCAATATTTTACCCAAAGCAACACGGAGTCTGGAGGGGAGACGAAGCGGGGAACCAGGGCGGCCACACCCTAGGGTGGCGCAGCCAGCCCTAGCCACGCCACCACCAGGTGTTGGCCCCCTGGTGCTCCACTGACCTAGACCTTATGCCTATAAAGACCCCTCGGGACGAAAACCCTAAGTACCCGATCAAAATTCCTCGAAAGAGTCTGTAGTCGCCGCCATCTCCATCCCAAGATCGTGAGGGATCTGAAACTCTTCCCGGCACCCTTCCGGAGGAGAAGGATCACCGTGGAGGACTTCTTCATCACCATGCCTGCCTCCGGTGTGATGCGTGAGTAGTTCATCCCTGGACTACGGGTCCATGTAGTAGCTAGATGGTTGGTTCTCCTCCTTTGTGCTACCATGTTTAGATCTTGTGAGCTCCGTTCATGATACAGATCATCTATTTGTAATCTTACAGGTTGTGTTTGCGGGGATCCGATGGATATTGAGATGCTATTTTAGATTGATTATTGATTATATCATGTCTTTGTTATTTGTGATCTTGCATTCTTTCCGTTGTTAGTAGCTACATTGGCCAAGTAGATGCTAGCAACTCCAAGAGGGAGTATTTATGCTCGATAGTGGGTTCATGCCTCTATTAATCTGGGGAAGTGACAAAAATCTCTAAGGTACTAGATGTGCTATTGCTACTAGGGAGAAAACAGCAATCCTTTGTTCATAGAACAATCGTATTGTTTACTTTACACACTTTGCTTAATGCAATTATATGTTGCTTGCAACTTAATTCTGGAGGGGGTTCAGATGATAATCTGAAGTTGGATTATTAGTCATAGATGTAGTTGGATTACGGTCTATGTATAATGTTGTAATGCCCAATCAAATCTCATAGGCGTCAAGATGATTAGTATATGCATGTATGCTTTCTCGATGTTTGTCAATTGCCCCGCTGTAATTTGTTCACCCAACATGTCATCTATCTTAAGGAGAATCACCTCTAGTGAACTATGGACCCTGGTCCATTCTTTTACCATCAATCTACAATCTACTATTTACTGTTTACTGTTTACTTTCTATAAACAATTACTATATTCCACACAATACGTTTAATCCTTTGTTTCAAGAAAACCGGTCAGATTGACAACCTCACTGTAAGTTGGGACAAAGTTCTGTGGGTTTGTTGTGCAGGATTCCAGGTTGGAAGACAACACCTGGGGTTGTTTCCTTGCTCCTACTGGTTCGATAACCTTGGTTTCATCAATGAGGGAAAATTTGCTGTTGTGGTCATCATACGTTCCTCTTGGGGTTCCTAACGAGCTCATCACTTTTTGAACCATCAGACGCCACCGTTGTTGCACTGTTGTGGCTGGCTCCAGTCATCTTCGACAATGCTGCTAGTCGTGGGCGACGTGTTGCTCGACGCTGCTTCTTCCTATCTAGCTCTATTTATGAATCGAGCCCTCTCTCACTCATCCCTTCTTCAACCTAGTGCTAGGGTTTTGGATCCCGGTGACACCACCATGCTCCATTGATGCCTTAGTGGCCACCGCATGTACTTTTATTTACATGCGACGATGGTGGAATGGTGGCCATGTTCTGCTTCCCGTAATAGCGTGGCCCGGTGCGGGTTGCAGCGGTAATGGCCTGATGGTGTTCCCCGTGTCTCCATGCTACCGGTGGTTGTCGAAGTTTTCCTTGTAATCGAGATAACGAACATGACAACAAGTAGTTGCTCATCTTCCTTCTCTTATTCTTACCGCCCAGTAACTTCTCCCTGAGCTCCTAGTACTCGCTCTAGAGATCACTATTGCACAAAAAATTCTCAAGTGGCTAGGTCATGTAGTGTTCTTGACTATTCTTGTTGCTATTGATGAACTGGTAGAATTGTTAGTGAAATTTAATCCAGATTCAATAATATGAATCATTTTGGGGTTCTCTCTATTATAATCTTTCTACTCCTCACGGTGATCTCTTTATGCATCTTACTGTTGAGTACCAGTAGATGTTCTCTTGCAACCTATTGTTGCCATGATCCTATTGGAGGTTTTCTTATCTCTTCTCTCTACTACTACTTTATGCTCGGTAGTGGTGCTAGTGTAATTTTGATGTTAGTTTGTACACTGATGTTTATGTGTGTATCTGTATATACTTATCTGAATCTTTGATTCAGTGATGTTCTCAGTTGAATTTCATCTAGTGCCAATATAGAATTTGCAATTCTGTGATGATTTAAACTTATACTAGGCATTGTGATACTTGAAATTAAATGATTACTATGTAGCTGACTAGGAAAATTATTTAACAAAATAATAAAAGCTTGTAAAAGCTTGAATTTGCCTTGTTTAATGTTGGATTTGTTTCATTAATTGGGGAACTCATTTAGTGGATTCTGCAGGCTAGACAGTGCATCTGTGGTGCCTCCTTATGAGTGCGCATAGTGGCACAAGTTAGTTGCATGATCTGCTGATTTTAGTTTAGCAAAGATTTGGTCTAGGTTACTGATACCCTCTATCCGGATTCACGGATGTAGTATAATAGTCTTTTCCCTAGTAGACCTAGGTTTAATCAAACATTGGGAAACAACGGTAAAAGTAAATAAAAAGGACACGTCTACAAGACTTTGTTTCTTTGTTTTATCTTTATTTATCGGACCAATCTAGTTTACTTTTATCCTGGGATGATTCAATGGATGGAGATAGGCTAGGGTTGAAGATCTACCTGCAGCTGCACATCATATGGGATAAAAGATAATAATAAGCATAGTCATGTGTAAATGTTTTAATAAGGATATTCTCTTGTGGGAAACACATCCTAATATACTAGAGCCCCTGAGAGTGAACATGCATAGCAATAGTCTTTTGATCCAACCAAGTGCACCACGAAGCACCGGGCTACACACGATTATTAAGTGTAAAACACAGATCAATGCTTTAAGAGGTTATGTTGCAGTGATCCTTAATGGTTCACTAAGCGAAGACCGTACAACCCTTTCTGTCACTAGGTTTCCTATGAGATCACCGCTACCCAAGTATCTCACCTCAAGCATTTATCAATCTCTGGGTCTTGGGTACCTACAAGTCGAAAGATCAAGGCAAGAGACAAAGAAACGAAAGATACAAATCTCTCTTACAAACAATACATAATGCTCCCATAGATTAGATGCACCTAATTGTTGCGAGGTTTATCCCCAACCCGTAGCCCATGAGGACTACTCAGTCATAACAATAAGATCAAGGATAGAAAACATTGTGCAAAATACTAGATTGCAATCAAATATTCTTACAATGGTTGTTGAATCACAAGGAGATCTCAAGTACAAAGTAATGGCTATGGCTAATGGAGGGGATGGAAGATGGAAGGGATGCACTATGGTGTGGATCTTCTTCGGTGGTGTTGTGATGCAATCTGAGAATGGTGGCCCTCTCTGCGGTGGTTGGGGCCTAAAAATATATAGGTGTCTTCATGAAAATATATAGGCGGCGTACTAGATAAACCCGCTTCCACACGGTACGAGCGGACCCAGCCCATAATAGTGGTCATTATGGCTATAGATGCCTAACAATGGCTCCATAATTACTTGGTCATGTGGGCTTCCTCAAAACATTCATTATGACTCCCGATTTCGCATTAGAAAGCATGATTTCCTACACAACACAAATAAAAGTAATGGTTTGCATATCTTTGCAATTATTAGTCATTAGTGGCAAGGCTAGAGAGTTTCTTGTCGATTGCTTGACTAAAAACAATGTTTAAACATGGTGGAAAATGGCTATTTTTGGATACATCAACGTCCCCGAAGCTCAAACCTTGATCACCCTCGAGCAAGAAGAAACACAAGAACTATAAGGAATCAACGTTTAAACTTGAAAAAACGAGAATAATAATTCACTTACGGTTGGCAGTCATATGCATCCAACACTTCATCCATTTGAAAGGCTCATCAAAGTTATATAGATGACCAAAATACTATACAAGCTTCGGTAAATCAAGACAATCAAAGTAGAGTTTAATGTAGGTATAAATAACTATAAGTGTAACAATCAACCTAATCTAGTTAACTCTCAGCTTTCCAAGGAACACTAGGATGTTTTAATAGCATATTTGAGTAAGAGAGTTCATGTCCTAAGTAGCATAATAGTGAAGTGTCTTATTGATGCCCACATCAATAAATCAAGGCTATCAAAACACTTCTAATCCAATCATTTTCTTTCAAGAAAATTCATGAAGTAGTAATGAGACCATGCAAAGGACTTGTTACATGGATCACCCTTTTTTCTTCTTCCTTCTTCAAGGATCATTGAGTGTTTCTTTTAAAATTTCTTGTACAACCTTTGAGAGTACCAATATTTTTTCCCATTACATTGACATGTATGCCACTCATGTCGTCAACTCATAGCCGAAATCCGGGGTTATAGCATAGATCGTTTGTAGGCTAGCAAAGTTGTTGGCATCCAAAGGTGTGCATGAGAAACATAGAACTTTTTAACTAGTACCACGGTTTTATCCACAAGGTTAGCTTTGGCATGCATCACAATTACCACTAGACTTCATTTCAATCAAACAACTCCTTTCAAGAGTGTCGTCAAGTCTATCAAACATCTATGGGGTTAATTATCTTCAAGGGTAAACTCTCAAGACAATCATTCATTAATCAAGATATAAATTTCAGTTTTTTTCTTGTTGTACTTGTTGGCAATATTATTTCCAAGGAATGAATCGATTAGCTAAAATAACTAGAGCAAAAGCTTCCTCAACTAATCATCCATACCAATAAAAAGCTTTACTCTAACTATTTTGAATTACTCCCACTAGCATGGCATCTTAGCAAATCAACCAACTAACATAAACAATTTAAACTTCAAAAGTGGGAGACATAGGACATACCTCTCATGGGTGACTTCATAATCCGCTTCCTTGTAGGGATGTGTTCCTTCATACTCAAGTAAAATCATTCCCATAATAAAATTAAAGCAAAGAGGCAAAGTGTGAACCGACGTTCACGAAATAAGGAAAAAGGGAAAAATCTTTTTGTATTTTTGAGGATAGGGATTAAAGAATAGAAAAGAACTGGCGACCAAGTAAGGAACTAAGAAAAGAAAAACAAACAAAAAATAAGAGCAAACTATAAATGAATGCAAAGGAAAAAAGCAAAGTGTTGGAACAAACCAACACGAGTGTTTCAAAGCTCTTAAGGAGCTGGAGTACAACCTCATTATTACACAAATAAAATTGTTGAGGGAACACATCCCCAAGATCAGGCTTTTTTGCAAGCCCTTTTGTTGGTCATTATGGTGGTGGTGGATAATCTCCCACGTTCCATGCAGCTCCAATCATGGAACTGGGTAGCAAGGTTGGCATTAGCATCTCAAAGGTTGATAGAGATGTTGTTCATGTTTTGTATATTTCCTTCGAGAGCATAGATATCTTCATAGTTTGGTGTAGTAGTTTGGTGGCTGCACATGTTGTTCGGGTCCTTCTTATTCTACTTCTTCATCTTTTCCTTCCTCTCCCATGGGTTTCTTGTTGGGGTAGACTTGCCTCAACCTTCGCGTCATAACATAAATGTCCATCCTTGATACAGAATAGACCATTAGGCAAAGGATCTAGGATCAAGTGATCCGCTCCAGGTATATGAAGGAA
Source organism: Avena eriantha (assembly GCA_910589775.1). Taxonomy (NCBI): domain Eukaryota; kingdom Viridiplantae; phylum Streptophyta; class Magnoliopsida; order Poales; family Poaceae; genus Avena; species Avena eriantha. The sequence continues at coordinate 450,337,894 of OU342742.1, read as the reverse complement.
GTATCTACCATTAGTTCGAGAAATCACACCACAAGCTCTTAGAGTAGAAAAACCAAGACGGTGACTTCCTGTCAACAGTTGGATGTTACCTAAGTTGATGTGAAGTGCACGTGCAGGAACAGTTATGATTTCTCGCATCTGGGACCTCGAGACTATAGAGCTTGATGCTTAAGGTAAAACAAAAGAAGAGCGCCCAAATTTGGCATTAAGTTACAATTAATAATAACAGCTTTAGCAAGGATCATCATGTCCTCCTCATTGACTCTAGTAAACTCACCACGTGCCTGGAAGGTGTTAGCAATAACATAAAACAAATAACGAATAGCAGGATGATCATTTTGGTTCCCCTTGGGTGTGTTTCCACAAATTGTCATTCTATTAAAGTACTCCCAAGATCCAGGATTTAATAAAAAGGTGGTGGAGCGTATGTCGATGGTGTTATTGGCAAACTCAAAGTATCAAAGAGTACTCATAGTTCGTAAGACGGAATTTGATGTAATGAACTCCAGGCATTTGTTCCTCAGAACAATAGGGAGAGCACATAGTATGCGTCAAGGTGCTGAGAAACTCAAGCATCAAGTGGCAATACGTGGCAACACCCTAAAAGACAAAGTCATACAAACCAACATTGTTGCCTAGTAAATTGAAATCAGCACGAATGCCAAGTTGGTTCAGGATATAGGGACACACCCACTTGGTGGACTTGATTTCTCGGAGCTTGATACGGTCAAAATGGTTCAGCTAAAACTCCTCGGTGCCCTCGATCCCAAGTGACTTGGGGGTCAATGTATCAACGGGTGGTGTGGCTTGTTCCGCAGTCATCACATGTGTACGGCTCCTCGTGTTCATCTAAAAATAAAATAAAATTGTGGATCAAAAAATTTAGTCTAATAGAAACATAGCATAAACAATCCTCTACACTTGTTACAAAAGAAACTCCTCAAAAAACAATACTAAGCATGCTCAATATCAAGATTAGCTCAACAACAATACCTAATTCTAGATTGATAATGGTGAAAAATTGAGCAGAGTTCTGATACAAATAAGTTAGGGATCAAAGTAGAAACATACCTTAAATCGATTGTGTGTGAGGAATCGAAGAAATATTGAATAAATTTGAAGATTCAATGGAGGTGGTTTGGAGTTTAGAGGTAGAAGAAAGACAAATTTTTGTGTTTTATAATTTTAGGGTTACCTCCTCCTTGATGATATGGTGGTCGCATACGTGGTACGGGCGGGCGGTACAGGCAGAGATCGCCCGTACATAGTGGCTAACCTTGGGTTTGACTGTTCTCTTCCGGTGATGCACTCCATATGGGTGCACGGTACGGTCGCGCGGTACGGACGCGCGCCCATAGTAATGGTCGTTATGCGTGCATTGTATTTGCTTGAAATCTGATGTTTGCTTGGGGGTACGATACGGGTGGGCGGTACGACCGCCTCCGGTCATACTAGTGGTCGTTACGGCCACTGTGTCTTGCGGCAAAAAATCGAAGTTTCTATTTTACAAAGCCTCGATGTGGTACGAGCGCACGGTACATGGCCTTCCGATCGTACCAATGGTTGTTATGCGACCAGTAAGCTGAAAAATCATAGAATTTGATTAGTAACTTTGTTTGCCTTTACACATCTTATCAAAGGGTAAAATAATAATATACTTCATAAAAATCAGCAATACCTTTTAGGCCATGTGTTAGTAAAATAAAAGATTGAGAATTAACTTATTTTGTTCTCCTCTCTCCAAAGGACTTCTTGAACACTCCTTATTAAAAACAGAAACAAAACAAACAAAACTAACACAAGAGTAAAACCTTTTATTTCATATGGGTTGCCTCCCATGAAGCACTTCTAGTTAAGGTCAATTATCTTGACCTAGGTGGTGATCATTTAGGTTTTGTGAGTGGAACACCCACTCCAAAGTAATTGGCTTTCAGTGTAATTATATCATCATCATCATTATTAGACATGGCCTTCTTCTTCCTAGGGAAGTGGACTATAAAAGGATCCCTAGATGGTAGTCCTATTCTCACATTCCCTTCATGTAAATTGATTAAAGCTTTAATAGTTCTTAGGAAAGTCGTACCTAGAATTGTAGGTTCTATGGGATCTTCAGACATGTACACTATAACAAGATCAATAAGAGCGGTACTTCCTTTAATTTAAACGACTATGTTTTCTTTTATCCCAATAGCTTGTTTATAAGTTGAATCCTCTATGTGGAGTCTCAATTCAGTGGTGGCAAAAGGCCCCAAATTTAACTTGTAAAATAGACTTTTGGAAATTGTTGAGACGCTTGCACCAATATCACAAAGTGCAGATATCTCATTAACCCCAATTTTAATTTTAATAGTAGGCTCAAATATATCATCTAGCTTACCAGGAAGCTTATCAACTAGTCTTTTATACTCCATATCTAATTCTCGAACTTTAGATGCTACTTGTTGAATAAATTTTTGGTACATAGCATCATTACCTTCTTCTAAACCGGGATTCTTTACGGTGATCATCTTTAGTAGATCTTCCACGGTGTATTCAGGTGTAGGTGTGTTGCTATAGTCTAGCTCTCCAGGCTATCTTCATTTATTTCCGTCCTCATCATCTTGAGGTCTTCTACCGGATTTGGCTCGGGCTTCCCAGAAAACTTTGCTAGTATGAGAGCTTGGCTCTCAGCTACCTTGCCCAATTGAGCCTCCACGGTCTTTGTCCTTTCCTGTAGAGCCTGCACATCATTTCTAATTGCAATGGCTTGGTTAGATAATTTACCTATACTACTTTCATCGCTCTCCATGATTTTAATAAGAATATTACTTTGCTTAGCTTGAGCTTGCATAAAGGTTCTAACAGTTTGTTCAAATGAGAGATTGCCATGTTTTGCTCCATTATGTTTATCGTAATTAGTGTAAGGAGCTCCTGTAGGATTAGAATAATATTTTTGAACATTAGAAGAAAATTTTTGTTTCTTCCAAGCAGGATTATAAGGAGTGTGAGCTATGAAATTAACATCATTAACATTGGTAGCGATAGAATTAACTTGGGTATCTTCCTTACCCTTTACTATGTTGAGTAACTCGTCTACCTTAGATGTAAGCTCTTCATTGTTTACCTCAGTGACTAAATTCACCCCTTTTTAGGTTCTTTCCACATGCCATTGGGCATGGTTGTTTTGTATATCATCAAAGAATTTCTTTGCAACACACACTTGCTTTCCCATGACTGTTCCTCCTGCTGCAGTATCTAGCATAGACTTAGACATTGGGTTAAGGCCATTATAAAATAAATGTAATATAAACCATTCTTCCAACCAATGACCTGGTCAGTTCATTATGGCTTTTTTTATCCTTTCCCATGCAAGTGCTAGTGGCTTGCGATCTTCTTGTCTAAAACTTGTAATGTTGGATGCATAGTTTTAGCTGGGGAAAAAAATATAGTCACAATAAGATTAGTACATTCCTCCCAAGATTTAATAGTGCCCTTAGGTAGAGCTAGCAACCAGTCCTTAGACTTTCCTCTAAGAGAGAAAGTAAACAAACCTAATTTAACTGTATTTTGATCTACATCCTTAATATGCATTATGTCGCAAATTTCAGTAAAAGTATTTAAATGCAAACCTGAATCCTCACAAGATGAGCCCCGAAATCGGTTTTTCTGAACCAAACTTAAAAGGTTAGGCTTAATTTCATATGCTTCTGCATCAGCAGCAAGCTGAGTAATAGGTTCAAGAATAAAATCATCAGTGGGAGTAACATACTACCCAAGTCTCTTTTGAGCCATGGCTCTTTTCTTTTTGGTATTTTTAAGTAAGGGAAACAAATAACACGTAACTAATTTTTGGGGGTTTTCAAATAGAGAACAAGAAAGTAAACTAATAATAAGAAATAAACTACAAACAAATAATAAAACTAAAAACAAGGTCTCTTGTGACCTCACCAGGATAGCGAAATTGCTTCCTCGGAAACGGCACCATAAAAAGGGTTGATACAATCGATCCAGATTCACATATGTAGTATAATAGTATTTTTCCCTAGTAGACCTAGGTTTAATCGAACCTTGGGAAACAACGCTAAAATGAAATAGAAAGGAAACGTCTACAAGACATTTTTTCTTTGTTTTACCTTCGTTTACCCGACCAATCTAGTTTACTTTTATCATGAGTTGATTCAATGGATGGAGATAGGCCAGGGTTGAAAATCCACCAGCAGCTGCACATCATATGTGACAAAAGATAATAATAAGCATAGCCATATGTAATGTTTTAATAGAGATAATCTATTGTGGGCAACACTTCCGAATATACTAGAGCCCCTAAGAGGCAACATGCATAGCAATAGTCTTTTGATCCAACCGAGTGCACCACGAAGCACCGGTCTACAAACGATTGTTAAGTATACTCAGATCAATGCTTTAAGAGGTGATGTTGTTGTGATCCCGAATGGGTCGCTAAGCAAAGATCGTACAACCCTTTCTGTCATTGGGTTTTCTATGAGATCACCGCTAGCCAAGTATCTCACCTCAAACCTTTATCAATCTCGGGGGATCTTGGATACCTACAAGTCCAAAGTTCAAGGAAAGAGACAAAGAAACAAAGATACAAATCTCTTTTTCAAACAATATACAATTCTCCCATAGATTAGATGCACATAATTTCTACGAGGTTTCTCCCCAACCCGCAGCCAGTGAGGACTACTCACTCATAACAATAAGATCGAGGATAGAAAACATTATGCAAAATACTAGATTGAAATCAAATATTCTTGTCGCCGAATCACAAGGAGATCTCAAGTACAAAGTAATGGCTATGGCTAATGGAGGGGATGGAAGATAGAAGGGATGAACTATGGTGTGGATCTCCTTTGGTGGTGCTGTGATGCAATCTGAGAATGGCGGCCCTCTGCGTGGCGGTTGAGGCCTCAAAATATATAGGTGTCCTCACGAAAGTTGTAGGGTTTGACGAGACGAAGCCTCTGCCACATGGTACGAGTGGATGGTATGGGCAGACCCTGCCCGTAAGAGTGGTTGTTATGGCTATAGACGCCTGGCAATGGCTCCAGCATTACTTGATCGTGTGGACTTCCTCAAAACCCTCACTATGACTCTTGATTTCGCATTAAAAAGTGTGAGTTCCTACACAACAGAAATGAAAGCAATGGTTTGCATATATTTGCAATTATAGTCATTAGTGGCAAGTCTAGAGAGTTTGTTGTCAATTGCTTGACTAAAAACAATGTTTAAACGCGGTGGAAGATGGCTATTTTTGAAGCCATCGGTTACCCTTGCTTGTGACCTAGTGATGCAGTAATGTCCCTAGGATCCTTTCCAATGATGCAAATGGATCCGACTATATATTCTTTAGAATAAGAACAAATACTAGTGTACTGTAATACTCCATGACGAGCCTTACATACCACTTGTATGCAAGACTGAGATTAATATGCTAAATCACACAATTTTTGCCTAAGTAAACTTATCAGAAAAAATGCTATGGTTATTCTTAGTGTAGAAACCTACAACTGTAGAGTAGCTGTAGTTGCTACTCTGCTTGTATTCTTGTAAATGTTCCTAATCAGCTCCTGTTGTTGATGCTGGCTTGTTCTTGATCAACTACCCATTTTGCTCCTGGCCTGCTCCATCTTGTACTCATGGCCAACTTTTCCTAGAGCTACATGCCCTTCTTCCTGATCTGTGTTCTAGACTCCACTAAGTGGCCATGGTTGTTGTGAGGTGTGGAATGTTTGGGGTGATGAACTGTAAGAACAAACAGTGTTCTTGGTGGGCTGTAGTTCTTGATATGGGAAGAGGAGTGTGAGTTTTGGTCTGGTAGATGTCCTACTGTTGCTCGTTCCTTTTCTCTTCCAAAACTTGTCTTGCTGTGTTGAAAGGACAAACGTTTGCATGTCGTTACTAATGTGCTTACAATGGCCCTTTTGTAGTTCAAGGTTCCATGCTTGTAACTTTTTTTTGTGGATTAGCTCAAGCAGAATGGTCATTTTACTTCACCTAGCTATTTCCTTTTTACTTGACAAATGGATCATTTAATGGTGGAATTTTTTCCAGCCTATGATGCTAAGTCTGAGGCAATAATCTGATAAGAACAGATTTATCATTTGGCCTGTTTCAATTACTCAATGATGAAAATAGCAATACACTGCATTGCAATTCTGAGAGTAACACTAACCCAAAACTAACCTTTTTATTTTATTTCTTTGTTTCCCTTTTGTCTTGTTTTGCATGAAGCAAAAAAAGAAAACAAGATCCATAAGATAAAGAACTAGATAGACTTTAGTTTAGGTTTTCTTCCTTTTTACTTTCATGTAATTTTATTTTTTATTTAGATGTTAATAATGTAATAAAGTAAATGCTTTATTAATTAACTAGACTCCTCTCTACGCCTCCCGGGACGCGGTTGATAGGAAGAATGGTTCATGATATTGTCACACTACATATACGTGCCTGTCTCTGCGCCCCCGGGCAAGGCAAGCAGGCAAATCGTCTGCTCATTTTTCACGATTCACATTTACCGACATATATCGAGAGAGAACGTTGTGGTGAGTCAATGTTAACATGACGTTTGTCCATCAAGGAAAGAGCGGGTGAACGTTTCACTTTGCATAAACGTGTCGACATGATTCTGCATACGCTTGACTTGGATATGATGGGCCATTAAAATGCATTACCTTAACCAAAGATAAATATAACGCGAGGTGTCGTACAGAGAGAATCAGAAAAACCATCGCAAACATTGCACCGATTTTAAACGACAAGGAAAAAGTCCGATGTGATTGTTAGACATTCTTGAGTTTAAGTCCGCAACCATCATGCATATTTTTGAAGTTAAGGAAAGATCTTGACGTCATTGTTAGACATTTTTAAGTTTAAGTCTTGAATGCCTAAACTCACAGTTATGCAGATGAGAGGTAGACAAATTTATCTAAAAACAATGAACATAAGGAGCATTACAAATAAGTGATAATCATATATAATAAAAAAATAGTCTCATTACAAAGAAAATAAGAGCAAGTACAATAATTATTGTAACACACTCACGAACCCCAAGGATGACAATGAAATAATTTTCTCAATCAAGATATAAGAATATTTATAGGTATGAATGAAATTTATAACCAATCTAAACTAAAAATCAAACTCTTGCGACACCAAGATAGATTTAGTGGCGCGCCCTACTCATCGTCGTTGGTGTCTTTGGCGAGCTCTACCAGTGGAAGGTGGTTGTGTTGGACATGGTGCCTACACCGCCTGCGCGACCATGGAGGACCGTTTGAGGGAACGGAAAGTGCCCACCCAACGCACCTATTCTTATAGCGCAGCTTGCTCCTCTGACTTGCACAGCGCCTCCTCCGGGATTGAGTTTCGGTGGCATGATATCTGCACAAAACTCCTCCCGTACCACGGAACACTGTTGTCGTGCATCTCTGGTGACATCGTGCTCCACTTTCTAGTTGGCGCCGTCAGCGAGGAACTCCTCATCAGGGATCTCTTTTCCATGAAACCAATCGCGCACCTCTTCTTCGAGGGTCACGTGCTCCTATGACAGGTGCAACGCCAATGCTAGTGCCTCCTCTGGATCAAGTTCCGGTGGCATGATGTCCGTACGAAACTCCTGCACCACGCCATGTTGCGTGCATGATGGTGAGGTTCGCCCTAGTGGAGAAGGAGGCGTAGCCGTAAAGCGTGGCCTGATGAATAAGGCGAGATGGAAATGCACGTTGCAACGATAGCTGCACCGAGCCAGGACCTCGTTGGCATTGAGAGGCCGACCCAGTAGTCATGGTGGCTGTCCGTGTTGAATGGGCTGCCGCATGGGATGGCCTACCGATTCAATGCCTCCTCGCTCACATGTTGGGGAACAATGTCCACCGCGCAGGGTCACTCAAGACAGGGTCTTGCTACATGTTCGTCGGCAGCATGGACCGTCCGTACTCCATGAACACACGAAGGTTATCGTTGCATGGAAGCGTTGGGACAACATTGCCATCACGGGCGAGGTCCCAGCCGACGGGCAAACGCTAGTAGGGAGACATTAGGAGGCCGGCCTCGAACAACACCGTGGCTTCATCGAGGCTGAGTTTCCTAAGCTGGAAGCCTCCACGCCATCACCTTCTCCCGCCGCTCCTGCTCCCACCAGCTTTTTGGTCATGGCGGGACATCATCGTTGAAGCTTGCTGGAGGACCGCGTGAAGGAAGAGTGAGGTGGGGAATGATGGGTATACCGGTGGAGGATGATGCACCTCCATTTTGTAGGCATCGTGGGCATGCGAAATGACCACCACACAATTAAATCCAGCTCGGCAGGGGACAGGTCATCACACGTAGGCTCCTACATGCTGGCATTTGAACCCGACGAAGCGGCCACTACGGACGGTCACATCACTTTATTAAGTTTGACAGGCTGTTTGAGCAGTCACGTCCCCATTTATAAATGAATGAGATGGAAAGATGGTGTCAGAGACAAGCTAAATGGTACACGTCACGAGAACCCGCGGACACCTACATTCTAGGTTGCCAACCCGTGTTTGGGCGGAACCGAAAGTAGGATATGACCATGATAGATTTAAACCCCATATGTATACGCTGCTTGCTCGTCTCTAGGCCCACGACAAACCGTGTCGTCTATGGTCTATACTGATAGATGCGGGATAACCCACGTCGTATACGATCTATACTTGCAGACATCTGTTTACGGCGTCATGTTATCTCTATAGGGCCCTAGTACTACAAGGTATCATGGATGACATGGGCATACGGTGCCACGTTGATTGTGGGTGGGCCCCATAACCTTGATAAACCGCATCTAGCATGGTCTCATGGCACCACGTCAGCTCTTCATGGGCCACGCCACCCAGCCGGTGCGGAGTGATGTCACGCCAGGAACACCTCTCATAGAGTGCGGTCATGCACATGTACGCTAGCAGCAGTCCCATAGCCACTACTAGAAAACAACATGTTCATGGCGCACCTGTTTTGGACATACGTGGCGCACATGGGGTGCACCACTAAACGCGCGACATAGCTAACTTGGTTAGCCATGGCGCACTAGGTGGTGCGCCATGGGTAATAAAAGTTTGTCGTGGCGCACCATGTAGTACGCTACGGCTAAGGGTTCCATGTGCGCCACGGGTATAATTTTCAAAATTCAAAAAAAATATGGGATGTAGATTCAGATCTGGATCTAAATCTTGCTGTTGTGGTCACCGGAGTTTGTCATCGGAGTCGCCTCGTCTTGCTCCCGTCGTTGCCGAAGTCACCCCGAAGGTGGGTGGAGGACGCCGCGGTCGGAGGTACTTGAAGGAGGGCGCCATCGAAGAGAGGAGGAGAAGATGAGGAGAAGGGAGAAGGAGAGGAGGAGAAGGGGAGAAGAGGGAGAAGAGGAAGAGAAGAAGATGAGGAGAAGGAGAAGAGGAGGAGGAGGAGAAGAAGAAGGAGAAGAGGAAGATAAGAAAGAGGAGGAGAAGAAGATGGAGGAGAAGAAGAAGAAGAAGAGGAGGGGAGGAGAGAAGAGGAGAAGGAGGACAATGGGAGGAGAAGGTGGATGGGAGGGGATGGTAAATGCAAAGGGGGTGTTGGTAGGTGGCCGGATCAGTTCGAATTTCGAATCCCGCCTTCACTTAGCCGTGGCGCACTACTATGAGGTGTGCCATGGCTAAGTGGCCTCAAATTTGTTTGAAGGAAAAAAATCTTATTTTTTCCATATCTTTTTTTCTTTTTGAATTTTGAGAATCTAAAAAATCGGTAAATGGTCTCTGACTGTTGCGAGCGGATAGAAGATTTCGTGCTCATCGATTTGATATATTATAGATTTTTTTCGACATCATATACAAAAGTTATGGCCATTTTACCGTGCCATGACTGTTTTTTGCAAAAAAAAGTCGAAATTCATATTTGATAATTTTCCTACAAACTAGATCACATAACCTACCTAGATCTGAAAGGATTTTATTTTTCAAAGTATTTATCATGTTCTTTTATTTTTTGCAAAACTAAAATGGCGATCGGGGGGAGTGGAGTTGAAACTGCCCACACTTTGTCACGGGGCACCATATAGTGGTGCGCCACGGGTAAGTTATCTACCCATGGCGCACTACTATGTGGTGCCCCACGGCTAACTGAGGTCGTCCCCTGGCAGCATGGCTTATACTTAGCCGTTGCGCACCTAGGAGCATATGCGCCACGGCTAAGTGACATACCCGTGGGGCACTGCTGATAGGTGCGCCACGGCTATTTACCCATGGGGCACCACCTACCATATGCGTCACGGGTATGTGAATTACCTATAGCTGTTTTCCTAGTAATGAGCGTGTGGTCCACCAACGAACGGCGCGGGGTATGATGGAATGCACAACAAATGTCCATGTTCTGGAATCTTTCGCCCTGGCCCATAGTGGGGCCCACCTCACGAGATATCATGGTTCCATTGCGACGTTGTCACATGTCCTTTTTGACGTCCATCCCACGAACGAAAAGAATCGGGATGACATAGATAGTAGTTTGAGTTGAAACAATCTTGCACTATTATTTACTCATGATACTTGTAAATCGGAGTCAATAATAGTGCATAAAAGTTTTGGTAGAATCGTCTATCCACATCTCCCCAATTCTTTCTAGCCATGGGATGGACAATGGGGTGGACATGCGGCAACATTGCCATGGAGCCCAATTATTTCAGGGAGGCGGGCCCCGTGGACCATGATTCAATGGTGCGGACATGTTGCATGCCCTTTCCAGGCTCGCATACTAGACGGTGGGCCACACACTGTTTCCTAGGGCATGCATCGGTGGCTATGCACGAAGGCACTCTACGTGAGAGGAGTATGGAGGAAGATAGGTGCTCTGCAACCACCAGGACATGGGGCCTGTCAAAGGCAGACGTGGTAGCGGAAAACCTCGCCCGCCATGGGTCCTCACGGCCAGGAGACGTTGTGGTAGCGAATGCTATAGCCATACTTAGGTCCTCGCATCCAAAAGCAGAGGTGGCAGTGGGAAACCTCAACAGACGCATGTTCTCTTGAAGAGGGTGTGCGGTCGTGCGCAGTTTCTCACGTCCAAGAGAAAATTCCTTATTTGACACTACCTTAAATTTCAGTTCCATATTTGACACTCCAAAACTTTTTCTTTCCTATTTGACAACATGTCTAAAATTCTTTCCTTATATGACACTCTAGTACATTTTAGTCACATAATATTTGCCCCTGGTTCGTTATGTCACTACTTTTTCTACATGAAAAAAGGAGTAGCCGTTTTCGACATATATAGACCAAAAAGGCAAAATGATGTGATCCGTTTATTTTTCTTCCCCCATCTAAAAAAATGAGTACCTGAGCCCTGAAACTGCATAGCACCGCTAAAAATAATCGGTTGTGCGAAAATATCACATTGATGGGCCCACCTTGTTGCGCACTACTTAACAAATAAGGAACTAAAAAAGATTCTAGTGTCAAATAGGGAATCAAAATTTCGGATAGTGTCAGATAAGGAATTCTCTCCACGTCCAAAGGTATGGTGGGTCCTACGTATTCTTGGATCTTCGGACACGAAGGTACATTATCGGTGTGTGGGTCTTGATCATGAGCGTTGTTTTTCATGTGGAGGTACTATTATTCGTGGGCATATGTGGTTCCTCGCAAGCAGAAGTACAATCTGAGCGCGGGAATGGCTAACACCCCTACATGTCGTATGCCTAGTTTAGCAGAAACTCCAGTTTCTTCTTTTGTATGACATGTATTTATTTGATTCTTTCATCTCTCTCTTTCTCTACAGCTTTCGTGTGCGTTTGCTTCTCTCCGCCCTCCTGATCCATAAATGCATGGCACCATCGTTCACATGCATGTTTTGTCGTTGCTTCCCCACTAGGTTCGATGTGCCCCTCCCACCCCCTGCCATCATGCGGTGGTATACTCAGTTACCCATGCCACCGGTGGCTTGAGGTGGTGGCGATGGACCAACAAGGTTTGTTCCCTTTTCTTCTATGTTTCTTTTCGTCTAAATCTTTTTGTATTTTTTCAGCTCACCAATGATTTCCTCTCTTCATTTACCTCGCAGGTCATGCACGCTTATCAGTATGAGCGGTGTCGTTATATTATCTATGAGTACGCCATGAGGGGTCCTCGCAGAGTGTGGAGAGAGAGGTGGGGTAAGACGGTGAGTTGGCGTGTACGAGGTAACATCACTTACCTAGGTTCATATCCCACGATGGTGGTAGAATCCTACTCCTTCTTCCAATCACTATAATGGTAATACACTGTGTTATTGAGATTGTATGGTTCGCTATGCGAGACTGAGTGTTACCCTAAAGGCTCCCGTAGATCCGTCTTATAAAGGCACCAAAACATAGGGATACAGGGTAAACTCCATACCAGACAGGTTATAAAGTCCTACACTAACACTAACTTATATTCGTGTCTTGTACTCCAAGGCTCCGGCTTCATCTATTTTGGTACCATAGCCTTCCTTGTTGATCCATCATGGGCCTCCCTTCTAGATTTGTCTAACTAGGCCGCCAAGGGCCATACTACCAACTATGGGCCACCCGGGTTATCCGGAATAGATCTATGATATGGCGATACCCATTATACATATCCCCAAAATAGCCCTTAGAGAACCTTAAGATCTACATTGTGTTTCTTGGTCCATAAATTCTCCATCTAAGTGATGTCAGCAGTCTTGGCAGACATCACCTTGAAGTCCTCTTGAAAGTACTACAATATTCTTCTCCTTCTTCAGTAAATAAGCCAGAGAAATGTCGAGTCTTCAATCATCACCTCATAGTTGGATAATGCCCAGCTATCTCAAAGAATCTTTTAAACGAAACCTCGCCTCTGCATCTATCAATAGGATGACGTAGGATATAGCGTAGTGTTACCTCAAATCTCACAAATGCCTATGTAGATCATCATTGTGTTTTCCCATGCGAGAAATCCAAAGCATTGGTGGCAGATGCGGGGACATGGCGAAATTACCGTACACGTTCATCAACACGTTGCCCACATTTACTCCATTTATTCTCACTTGCACGAATCTTGATGATTAGTGTTATCTTATAAAATACCATGACAGTTAATCCTTTTTCATTCACCTACCTCCTTCCCCACTTCATTTTCCTACTCGCTCCAGCCACCATTTCGTGCTCCGAAGTAAAAAACCTAAGCCCCGAGTCTCCACCTCGTAGTTCTCCCTCTCTAGTGGCTAGCATTAATAGCCCATCGAAGGCGACATTTCCTAGCACATCCGCTGAACCCACTTAGGTAGTGGTACCACCACCGGTAGTGATGGTTCCACCGGTCCATAAATTCTCCGTCTAGGTGATGTTAGCAGTCTTGGAAGACATCACCTTGAAGTCCTCTTGAAAGTACTACAATATTCTTCTCCTCTTCAGTAAATAAGCTAGAGAAATTTCGAGTCTTCAATCATCACCTCATAGTTGGATAATGCCCAGCTATCTCAAAGAATCTTTTAAATGAAACCTCGCCTCTGTATCTATCAATAGGATAACGTAGGATATAGCCTAGTGTTACCTCAAATCTCACAAATGCCTATGTAGATCATCATTGTGTTTTCCCATGCGAGAAATCCAAAGCATTGGTGGCAGATGCGGGGACATGGCGAAATTACCGTACACGTTCATCAACACGTTGCCCACATTTACTCCATTTATTCTCACTTGCACGAATCTTGATGATTAGTGTTATCTTATAAAATACCATGACAGTTAATCCTTTTTCATTCACCTACCTCCTTCCCCACTTCATTTTCCTACTCGCTCCAGCCACCATTTCGTGCTCCGAAGTAAAAAACCTAAGCCCCGAGTCTCCACCTCGTAGTTCTCCCTCTCTAGTGGCTAGCATTAATAGTCCATCGAAGGCGACATTTCCTAGCACATCCGCTGAACCCACTTAGGTAGTGGTACCACCACCGGTAGTGATGGTTCCACCGGTCACTGCCGTGGTGGAGAAATCCACCAGCGGTGACCAAAAAGTGGAGGCACAAGACCCATCATCAGAAGAATAGGATGCCGACGTGGATTACTTCAAGGGTCTGTGGAGGGTCTAAAATCTCAAAGAATACGAGCTCAATGATCTTGTCACTGAGAGGTACCAGGTGTCAATGGAGGGGATGGAGTGGCGCTAGGTGCCGACTAGCAAGGTGACTCCTTCTCCCAAATACGGAGAGAATGTGTACCTCAAAGGCAAGTTGTTACATGGTGTTTCCCTTCCAATCACCGGCTTCCTTCTTAAAGTTCTAGATTAATTCCAAGTTCTCCCCCACAACATGTCTCCAAATAGCATTCTAGTGCTTAGTAACATCGTAGATCTATTTGAGGGATACCTAGGGATCAAGCTTAGGTTATACATATTTTTTTACTTCTTTACTATCAAGTGGGAGTCAAGAGTTTTCAAGTATGAACTGGCCAACTTTGGCACTATTAGCTTTAAGATCTGTCCAAACCAGAGGTTTACCAAAATTGACAGGCATGAATCTATCAAGAATTGGCAGATGACATAATTATACAGTTGGGACATTCCTCTAGAGGGCCATGAAGCCACCTATCCCGACTTTGTGGATGGTGCTGCTGTGGAGTCTGTTAACTGGTGGGTCAAAGCTATTCTCCACTCCGACATGGAATCCTCTCTCGATGTAAGGTTGATTGAGAGGCTCACAGACGAGGGATTGATATTCTTGGACCTAGCCATGTGTTGATTCACAAGGCGGATTCAACCAATGAAGGACCGCTCTGTCCTGATGCACATGTATACTAAGGAGAGGATGGATCCTCTCAGGATTTCTCCCAAAAACTTCCTCAGCGACACCATCAAGAATCAGATGAAGGACAGAGTAAACATGAAAGACAAGAAGCATGGATTCAGGATCATCTATGATATGTTTGAGCATAGCAAGTGTCCAGAGGTAATGTTCACCTTTGGTTGCTTTATACTCCAAAGTTTCCAACTTGAATCCATCGTTTGCATTACTGACTTGCATGTTCACTTTGCTATCTCATGAGTTTGGACGAGGAGGACACGGCTCCTCAGGTCTATGACCCAAATGTTAAAGATATCTTGGTCTTGTCAGATGATGAATCCACCAAGGATCATCTTGTCCTGTCATCATTAAAGCGCATAGTTCTCACCTCTAATGATGCTGCCATATGCAAGAAAAGAAAGAAGTGAGAGAGTAGGATCTCTAAGAAATCAACCACCTCTTTGGAGGTGGAGAAGAGAAGGAACACTACCGACACCGCATTGGACAACATACCCATTGCCATGTAAGCATCTCACTCATCCGTCTTTATTTGTCTTTGCTTTTCCCAGTACTTATAGTTTGAATGTACGTCTTAGGAAGAATAGCACCGATGGTCTGAGGCACACCTCTAAGGACATGCGCACCTCTAAATATATTTGGGATACTATTCCAAAATCATCCCTAGCCCCTGCTCACACTACTACTACCACCATTGTTCCTACCAACTCAAGAGGAACTTCATCCACGACAGTTCTAGAACCCTCCTCTATGGAGACAAATAGTATTCTACTTCATGATGCTTCTGGTTCTGCCGACATTGAAGTGTATCCCCCAAGCAACCAAGTGACCCAAGAGAGCACGCCTATTGATACAATGCTGAAGATATTGCTAAGGATGCTGATACCTCTCATCTGGATTATAGATGTAGTATAGACATAGGTTCAAACCTTGGGAAACACTTGCTAAAAGTAATTGAGGAGCGTCTATAAGACCTACCAAAAATATTTATTTTTCATTTACCAGACCTTTCCAGTTTACTTTGTATCTTTTTGTTGTTTTTCGTGGATGGAGATAGGCCAGGGTTGAAGATTCACCTGTAGCTATGCATTCATATGGGATAAAGATAAAGTTAAGCACATTCATGTGTAAAATGATCTAATAGTGATAAGAGTTGTGGGCGACACATCCTAAGCTAATAGATCCCCTAAAACCATAGGTGATAATAGTCTCTTGGTCTAACCGTTTACACCCCGAAACCACGGGTCACAACGATTATTAAGTAAAACAGTCCAAAGCCTTACGATTGATGATGTTGGTGTAGATCCCAAGAAGGTCACTAACCGAATAATGTACTCCCCATTTCTATCACTAGGGTTTCGCGCTTTAGACGTCATTATCCACTCATCTCACCTCATACCTTGATCTATCCGCGGGGTCTTAGGTACCTACAAGTCCTCATATCAAGGTAGATACAAATATAGTAGATAACAAAGCTCGTATTTAAGAACTACACAATATTCCCATGTAATTAGATGCACATAATCACTTCGAGGTTTCACCTCAACCATCAGCCTGTGAGGACTACTCACTCATAATAATAAGATCAAGGATAGAAATCATTGACTAAATACTTAGACTAAAATCAAATATTCTTACAATGGTCACCAATTCACAAGGAGGTCTTTATTAGAAGTTGAGGGCTATGGCTACGATGGAGAATGGAGATGGAGAGGATGAACTATGGTGGTGGTGTTGGTTTAGATATCCTTCACTGTGATGAATGATATCTGAATGGTGATTGTGTTCTACAGCAGCTGGAGGGTGCGTCTCTCCTTGAATCATCTTGCCTCCTTCACATACAAGGTCCTGTTTAACCTAAGGACAACGCTGGTAGGTGATGACCGCAAGTGCACATATCATTTGTATCTAGTTTCAAAATAAAGATACCGATCCCACAGGGAGCAGGAGTCTAAAGTCTAATAATTCTTGAAATAAATATTACACTAGTAATGCTTAATAAAGTTCTAAGTTACAAGATAAAATGCGAGTATTGCGTAAAAAGGTGTTTTTTGGTTTTTGGTATTAGAGCAATAATAAGTAAAGAAAAACAACTGAATATAGAAAGTCAGTATCGCGTATGTAAGAGAGATTGGAACTGCAATAGGGAAACAAGCGTTCTCAGGGAGTAGCGGATTCACCACTAGCATTATAAGGTGCTAAGGTAAAGATTATTATCATGAACATTCTCAACTATGTTTGTGTGGGAGGAACTCCGTATTTGGACAAATAGGCAGCAACCGCTACTCACATCATCCGCATAACCACAACAGTCAGCAATCGACATCAATCGAATTACTGCGCTATTATGTAATCCCATAGGACGTATCCCATGGCATGGATAGTGTTCCGTGAGTTTCCTCGGTTTCCCAAGTTGATACGTAAGGAGTGCCAACAACTTTATAGTCACTGTAAGTGCTAACACACCTCCATCTACCAACAAGTAGTTCCCTCCATCAAGTCCCCATGAGAGGCAAATATTGAGAGGTAGACTTCTGTCAACATCAAGATGAAGAAAATATAACACATGGTCACATCGATGAATATCATAATAAACTTTCTCTTATTTCAATCTCATACTAGGGTTTCTCCATCTCCCCAAGAACTAATGATCTACTCATACATGGAGGCAATCAACATCATGTCAATAACAATGGAATCTATCATAGATGAATAGTACTTGTAAAAATCCACAATGAGTACGGAAATTACAACAAGATCTAGACAAGATGTAGATGGGATGGATGGAGATGGTGGTGATGCAGCGGTGGATGATGAAGATCGATGCCTTAGCCTCCCGGATCTGCGCAGGGCGAAGATGGATCCCCGGTGGACGAGCTCTCCCTCCAGATGCCTTCTGGAGGTGACGTTTCTGCAATTTCTGGATGTTCTGTATGTCGTCTCTCTGATCCAGTTGCACGGAGTGAAACTATTTGAGGAGGTGGTGGCGGCGCCAACTATAGGGCAGGAACTAAACAACCAAAAAAATTATTCTTGCCATATAGTTGGTTGTTAAACCATCTATAAGCCTTGTTCGCTTCGGGTTTTCTTCTGGTATTATAAATATCTCCCAAATAAGAGATTTACGTTGTTTTTACTCCTTTTTTCCTCAGTACAACTGCTTTAAGAATTGTGTCCATTGTATCCATCATCTGTCTTGATCCTGGTGAAAACATACATAAAATGTGTGGGGGAGCGCCGTAAAATACCAAGATCCTACATCTACATTCCAAAATAATAATATAAAACATGATGCAAATATGCACTCATCAACTTCCCCAAGCTTAGACTCTTGCTCGTCCCGAGCAAGCTTAGCTTAATGAATATGATCCTCATATTCATGAAGCTGAGTCGATAAAATAAGTGAGGCAGTTGCAGCATGTGTTTATCATATGTGATAGATAAGAATCAGTTCATGAACAGTACCTTACGCAAACCATTTGAATATTATTAGAAGGCTTCCACACCTTAGTGATCAACAATTCACAAAAGATGAATCTCAACATAATGTAAAAGTATCCGATTTAATCGAATGAGTTAGCGAGGTAGTCCCAAGTGTTTTAGGATTTAACATATTCACTTGGGGTTCAAAATCTCAAAAGTGTCTCTTTGTCATACTACAATATAGTGGTATGCCTATTTTCTCTTTGCACATTCGCTCTTTTTCTTCTTTATTTTATTTTCTTTTGTTTATATGCTCACACTTTTGTTTTAAGTGTTGTTCAAAGGAGCTAGCCATACATTCCACTTCATGTAGGAATTCAAAGTTTAACGATCTCAATTCTCAAATTCCAATTGTATATGAAGCATTTTTATGACTTGAAGATTCTACCTCAACTTTTTCTCACTCTTATTTTGATAGCAGTTTTGTTTTCCTTTGTTCAAGGTTTCTTTTTCAATTTAACTGCATAGATAATTTTCTTTGTAAATCAAACCGTAGACTTACAACATGTTGATCAAATTATCTTTATATGTTCCATTAATACCAATGGTGTGGAAGACACTTATTGCTATCATCAAGTGCAAGTAAAATTATACTCAATCCATTGATATATCCAATAACACAAGAACAGACTCAAAATTGATCCATATATAATAATAAACTTAGAATTTCATAAAAGGGATCGACTATTCCTAAAGGGAATTCTAATGATGCAAACTTTATTTCGAACTAATGAAAAACTAAAATAGTAATGTAAAAACTCATAAGATAGATTACAAGGTCTTAAAGATCTCCCAAATCTTGGAATCAAGCCAAGTGGGATCAAATAATCCCTTGCGATTATTTGATACCGTGATTATTGTAGATCATTGTAACATCCCAGCATTAGAGCTTAGAAATAAGCTGAGATGAGGTGTATACATTGCATTCATGCATAGAAAATCTGGATAATTTTCGCGTGTTTAAATAAAACTTGTCAAAGTGATTGAAGCTTCTCTTAACTTGGTGGAACTGAAGTAGTCAAGTTGACTGCGATAAGTTTCAATATGACCTTTGCTAAAACCTTACCTCTGGGTAACATAATTTGATCTAAGGGTAGATCAAATGTAATAAAACTAAGTCACAACACACTACTTAATTAGGAATATTAGATCTTCTTGAGATCATGACACGGTATTCCATACCACAACTCAAGGATGAATACTTAATATTCTAAAGATGATATCAAGGTATTTTCTATCGCAAACCTTGAATACTCAATCATGTAGATAACTCCAAGTAAAGAAACCTCATAACTAAATCTTGAAACACGTGCTTGCTATAGTTATTCCTACCATGAGCATCATGGTAGTTCTTAAACATTACCTCTTATCACAGATAGAGTAGAAAGAGAAGTTGAGCCAATACCATCCATCACATGCCCTTAGTGTCATGTTAATAGATGAAAATCCTATTTAACCAAGTCCTAGAGACAATTGATCATCAAGGTTGAGTAATCAATTCCTAACCTAGAACTTATTGACTCTTAGCTTTAACCTATTATATTGAACTTCCAAATACCTTAAGTATATTAATAAGAAGAGGTAACTAGATATGGTAGAGTGTGCTATCATCAATGGAATGAGATCCTTAGGGGCGATCAAACCATTGGATGTTGGAAGGGTTAACTCATTCATGAGTTAACTAGAATAAGCACCTAAACCCAAGAGTTAACTAGAAACCCTAAAAGTGTTAGTTTTTTGTTTAAATACTTTCATTTTGTAAAAGTAACCTTTTCCTAAAAAGTTATTCTTTTAAGAAACATTAAAGGTAATCCTTGAGCACTTCTTTAAAAGCTCTAATTGATTAATAATCTTGATTAAGAAATCTTTTAGATACTATGACCCATTTGAGTGCTTTAGTATTGTATGCTACTTGTTATATTTACATATTGTTTCACACACTCTCACAATCCTTAACAAGAAGCACAAATGTGAAGATGGTATAAAAGTGGAACACATTCTAAAAATATCACCACAAGCTTTCAAACCCTAGATCAGATACGATTATTCCATGGATTCGTGTTTATCAAATTGCATTACATTACTTATGCATAACTGCATCTTGATTCTTTAAACATTAGTACTTATCGGACCAATGATGTTACTTTTCAGAATTTGGATTTTCTAGTGTCCTGAAGACCGTGAGTGCATAATCTTGCAATCACAAAAGGCAAGTTTACAACTCGCTCATGTCCTTTGATTATTTTCTATCAAATGTTTACAACTCAAATGTTGTCATCACCTGCATTTCAAAATGGTCAGAAAACACTACTTTCATAATAATATGATTATGGATTATTTACCAAGATGTAATAATCTACTACTATAGTTCCAGTGGTAAAGGAACATAATATCTAGGACTTAACAACCAATGTCACCAGTGATTCTAGCGCCGTATATTACGCGTTAACCATGAGATTTGGAATGGGACGGAGAAGTCAGCTGGATCTTCTTCCTTTCGCATGGACGGATGACCTTATCGTGAGTCTGTTGATTTCTCGTGGAGAATCCAGCACATGGGTGGGACCCCTTAGTTCCCCGCAATTTTGGTGTCTAGACTATCTATGAGGGGCTGCCAGAGGTATAGTTGGTCCTTTATGGAGCTTGCCAGGAGCACAACCGGCTCATAGAGTCTTCGGGTGCCTACCAGAATTATAGTTGGTCCTATAAGGGGCTGAACAAAGGTGGGGAATGTCCTAGAGGGTCGTGTCTTCATGCGGGGTCGTGGAGAGGGGCAATGATTAGCTTGGATCTTAGACTGGGCCCCATACCAAGGAAGTGTGCACAAGCTCATGACTTGGATGTGCAACAAGGCTAAGGTCTCTCATGGGTAAAGCAACGCACCTCTGCAGAGTGTAAGAACTATGACATGTTACTCCCTGTTCTGGGAAGGAGCTATGAACGTGGCAGGAAAGGAACCCCACGAAGGTTCTGGTCAACTTGTGAAGGCAGTCAGACATAGTTTTCAGAATAAAAGCAACCTTTGAAGAAATGTTTAGGAAAACCTGCATTGCCTACAACCTTTGGTATGTGGCTGTAGAGATAGTGCATCATACACTCCTTTTTAGTGAACTTGGTGAGTACGCTCGTACTCAACCGTACCTTCTTAACCCTTGCTAGGTTCTAAGCCATTGAAGACGACGTCAGCATCAATTTCTGCTCAAGAAACCAGCATCGGCAACTCAAGTTCTTCAATAAAGTCAATGAAGTCAACATATACATCAACCGAAGCAAAGGCTAAGATCTTGATTAGATAGGAGTAGATACTCTAGCCATAAAACCTACTTTTGTAGAGCACTGCACTAGCAGCAATTGTAAGCCAGGTTAGATGTTAGTCTTTTTATCTAGATAGTTCTAAGTTATAATTTATGGTTCTTCTTTGTAAGAAGTTTCTTTCTCTCTCTTTAACCTAGAGTGTTGTCTGGATCTTTTGTAAAGAATCGAGTTGTAATCTACAGTCTGATGGGTTCGTAGCATGGAAAACAAAAAAAATCTACCGCAAGAACGAACAAAACCCATATCTAATCTAGATAAAAGCCAAGATCTAATCTATTAGACATGTGCAACGAGATAGATCTGTACTAACCCTTGTAGATCCGAATAGTGTTACGAGATCAGATCTCGTGTTGATGTAGTCGATCACTTGCCGATCTCAAGATCAGTTAGATGATCCTTCCGGCGCCGTGTTCCGGCAGCGCTTCCGAAGTCGGTCACACGTGCGGAGTCGAAGCAGACCTTACTCTCCCCGTTCTAGCGAGCAGCGGAGGGCCCTTCGTATCTTTCTATGACCTCCAAGACGGAGCGAGACGGATAGGCAGAGCAAGAGCTCTTAAAGTCTACCCGGGCTAGCTTCTTGTGATTGTACATCAGGAAATAGCACAGCTATTGACTTGATGGTTACTCCAATCCAGAGGAAAAAGAATTCTGACTATACTAATCATTCTTAGATCGCATGTTTCACATGCTCGCTGTATGACCCCACGAGGGGTCTCACTTGTAGTAGATCTCTCCACGGAATCCCAGCAGCACGACGGCGTGGTGGTAGTGGTGGAGTAGAGAATTCTGCAGGGCTTCGCCTAAGCCAGAGCAGAGGGAAGGAGGAGGAGAGAGGCAACTTGAGATCTAGAGAATAGAAGGGGCAAGGGGCTTTGTGCCTCCACCCCTCTATTTAAAGGAGGGAGGCGCCATGGGAGGGGGAGTCCTAGTAGGACTCCCCTCCCTCCTTGGCCGGCGGATTGGGAGTGGGGGCAGGAGTCCTCCTCCCCCACTACTCCTTGTCTTGCCCCACAAGGATTCCTTGATCCTTTCTTGGTTTTCAAGTAAACTCCAAGAAATCTTCTAGAACCTTCCGGAACGTTCCGAAACCTTCTAGAATCCCCATACAAATACTCCGGAACATTTCCTAACTTAGAAAATGATCCCCAATATATGAATCTTATTCCCCGGACAATTTCAGATCTCCTCGTGATGTGCCGGATCCAATCCGAGACTCCGAACAACATTCAGTCTCCAACGCACATTCCATATCTACTTAAAACAACTTCGAACCTTAAGTGTGTCACCCTACGGTTCGTAAATATGCAGACATGATGGAGACACCTCTCCGATCAATAACCATCAGCGGGATCTGGAGATCCATAACGACTCCCACATACTCAACGATGACTTCGTGATCGATAGAACCATTAACATACGAAACCAATTCCCTTTGTCACGCGATACTCTACTTATCTGAGGTTTGATCATCGGTATCTCCATACCTAGTTCTACCTCGTTACTGATAAGTACTCTTTACTCGTTCCATGATATGTCATCCCTTGTGACCTAGTCACATGCTTGCAAGCTAACTAGATGACATTCCACCGAGAGGGCCCAGAGCATATCTATCCGTCATATGGATGGACAAATCCCAATCTTGGTCCATGCGCTTCAACACATACTTTCAGAATACCCTATGTCACCTTTATAACCACCCAGTTACGAAGCGGTGTTTGATGTAATCAAAGTACCCATCCGGTGATGGTGATTAACATAACCTCATGGTCGAAGGATTAGGTTACTATGCATTTGAAAAGCTTGTAGCAAAACGAACTTAATGACTTGATCTTATGCTATGCTTACTATGGGTGTGTGTCCATTACATCATTCTCCTAATGATATGATCTTGTTATTAACCACATCCAATGTCCATGATCAGGAAACCATGATCATCCATTAATCAACAAGCTAGTTTAACAAGAGGCTTACTAGGGAATCTTTTATGTTTACAAAACACACACGTATTAATGTTTCCGGTTAATACAATTATAGCATGGGATGTAAACATTTATCATAAACATAAAGATATAATAATAACCACTTTATTATTGCCTCTTGGGCATATCTCCAGCAGTCTCCCACTTGCACTAGAGTCAATAATCTAGTTAAAAACTTGTGCATTCAACACCTATGGCTTTCTGGTGTTGTATAGACATTATTGCTAGCGGTAAACATAATCTTTGGATCTGACACTTCCAGGTCCGTGTGTATTTGCATGTCCTTGCGTCTCTACGCATTACTCATTCTCTAATGAGATGGCATTGTATAAATTTGGTTCTTTGGTGAGACCTTTAGTTCCTTGGCATTAAATCATGTTGATACAATTGTCATACAATGTATCTTCATAGTATTATCCCGCTATGAACCACACCTAGTTTGATAACAAACTACTTGACGCAAATGCCCTCATTTGCTGCTACAATAGTAGTCATATACTTAGCCTTTTGTTGTAGTATCTGTCACAATGTTTTAACGTTGGTACTCAACCAAATCCGTTATGGAACTTCCTTTCCATTACATTGTGCCACCCATAGTTTAAATTGAGATAAACTTAATTTGTGACAAAACTAGTATCAATGTAACAATTTACAATGAACTATTTGTCACCACTATATAAATAATATATTCTTAGTTCTTCCAAAGATCATAGGAATATCCCTACTATTGTCCAATGATCATCTTATGAGTCATTCTGGTATATGCTCATAACATTTAGAGCATAGGACATATCTGGATGTGTACATCTCAAAGAATGATTGATCAAAATATTCTTGTGATTTCACCAAGTGTCAAAACACTTGAATCTCGTGTCAACACACTTGAATCTTG
The DNA here is from genome assembly GCA_910589775.1 of Avena eriantha. Classification (NCBI taxonomy): domain Eukaryota; kingdom Viridiplantae; phylum Streptophyta; class Magnoliopsida; order Poales; family Poaceae; genus Avena; species Avena eriantha. The sequence goes on along the minus strand of OU342742.1, from coordinate 450,313,459 downwards.
ATTCAGTCCTTTCCGTGCGTCAAGAACCTTTCTTGTTGTTTCCATATTGAACTCATTCAACATCTTATCTATGTACATTTGGCAAAACCATATTAGCGCCTCAATCTATTCATATAGACATTGATGCCTAATTCTTGGGTTATGCCTAAGTCTTTCATCGAAATGAAATTCTTAACCTGCGTCAATAAAAGATACATCATTTCTAATCAACAATATGTCTTTCACATAATGTATTAGAAATATGTCTTAGCGCTCCCACCTAATTTCTTGCAAATTGCAAACATCTCCATCGTCTCTGATGGAATTAAACCTTTTAACGGTTTCATCACGATGAAGATTCCAACTCCGCGATGCTCACTTCAACCATTGAAGTTTTGCATACTCTTTTAGCATCCTTTTAATTTAACAAAACCCTTTGGATCGTGTCATGTACACGTCCTAGGTAACCATTCTATTAGAAGAACTTGTTTTGTTTGTTCAACTACCATATACCAAAATATATGTAGTGGTTGCTACATTAATCCGTCCAGACTAAATATCGCTATGAAAGATCAAATCTTATCATAGCCAATTCCTTGAACATTGTCGTAAACTCTTTCCGACATGTCGACTATTTCATAGGTGTGAAACATCCATGTCTATTTATAGATCCATATACGATTGTAAGGTCTTGCACCTTTCTAGAGGGTCTTTCAAATTCAAAGCTTGATTTCTCGTGTATGGAATTATCACGGATTTTATGGCTTCAAGCCACTTAACAAAGTCAGGGCCCATCATTGATTATTTGCATGTAGTCGGTTCATCATTGTCAAACAACAATGATTTAACTCTCAAATCTTGGCATTTGATTACTTACCCGACCTACTTGGTTCAATAGGAACTTAGATCTCCGTGACCACAACTTTTGAGGCACGTGAGCCATGAGCGTTGTTGCTTCCTCCGGGACACTTACCGACGCTGCGCAACTCAGCACATATTAGCCAAGGTTCAACAACCTTGTCAAAGTTCTATTGTCCTCCCAATTAACTTTTCACCAAAAATTCCTTCTCAAGAAACTCGACATTCTAAGCGAAAAACACTTTTGTCTTCGGTGTTATGGAGGAATACCCAATGGTTATTCGAAATAACCTACAAAGACATGCTCATCCGACTTTGGTTGTAAACATTTTACTTATGCCTAGCATACCAAAAATTTAAGAAAGGACAACCTAGGTTTTATCCCAAACCATGTCTTATATGGTGTCATTTCAACGGAACACGATGGAGCTCTTTTCAGTGTAAAAGCGGTAGTCACTAAAGCTTTAATCTTTAATATATAATGGCAGTTTTATAAATGACACCTTTGATCTTACCATGTCAAACAAGGTTTCATTACATATCTTGAACACTCCATACTCCTATGGTGTTTTGGGAAATGCAAATCCATGGAACGATTCCTCAAATCTTAGGTGTTTTGCTAAACTTGTAACTCAAACATCTTTCTTTATGATCCAATCATAAACTTTTTTATTTTCTTGTTACAATAATTTTCCACTTCATCTTGAAAGTTTTTTGAACATTTTCAAATGTTTCATACTTCTTCCTTATTGAGTAAGTATATACATATACTCACTCAAATCTTCGGAGAAAGCATGTGAAGTTGAAATCCATCGCCCACGACTACACATAATGGATTATATACATCAATATGTACAAATTCCAATCAGTTAGTCGTCCGTTATTCTTTTGGCCTACGAACGGAGTTTTAATTATCTCCAGGAAAGTATCACAAGCGTCATTTGATCAAAATCAAAGACTCCAAAAAATCCATCAACATGGAGTTTCTTCATGTTTCCCTTTCAATATAATTTAAACAGCGATGTCACTTCGCAAGTGATCTTTCAATCATTTGTCTTGCGACATTTTAGCATTAGTTTTATGGTCATTATTTCTCCAACCAGACTTGTATATCATCCATCTATTATGGAATATGGTAATTATTTGAACAACCTTTTGTCGTCATAATACCTGATCAAAATAACAATTATTGAAACAAATCTTGAAGGCAAGCTTTGATGTTAACGAGCAACACAACAACCCTTTGTTTGTTTTCAATGAACATCATCACATATTCTCTTGCTAGTTACTTAGGCCATTGCAGTTCATGAGTTGTGTTGTCCTGTATGACACTTCATACCAACCAATTCGGTATCCAATACCGCAGAACCACATTGTTTAACAACCAAGGAATACAGCCATAACATGTATCTTCTATATACCTAAGTTGGACATCTCCAATCTTTTCTTTTCTGCCAAATATTTTATAGATTCTCTTTCAACAATTCCTTTTCTTTTAAAAGAATCTATCAACATCAATAGTGGTGTCATTCACATGACACATAGTACAAAGCGTGTATAGTCAAATACCAATACCTTTGGACTTGCACTTTGAAGTGAATCACCTTCATCAAATGTTTGGCATTCTTTAAAAATTCCATTCTTTAGTAATCTTTTAGTGTAGTAAACATTTTACTTACATCTTCTATTCATCCTTATCAGGACAACTTTCATGATCAAGCTGCTATAGCTTATAATGGTGAATTGCGAGTATAATGTTTCTTTTTCAAAACCTTTTGGAGGATTAGGACGACTAGCGTCTCCAACCTTCACAAATTCTCATCAAATATGAGGACGTATACTCTATCATGTTGTAACCAACACATTGTTTTAGATATCGCAATACCTTTCACATATGATAGTTTCTGAAACATTGCTTTCAGCTCTTAGATACACTTGATATTAAAAACAATCTTTTGAGTATCAAGAATCATGGAGGCAAACATGATACATTAGATACTAACACTGGAATTGTTACTCTTGATTTAATACTATTTATTAAACTTCACAGAGTAAACGGAGTTTGCTGAAAGTTTGCAACAGGACTTTTAAACTTTAGATTGACACTCAAAACAATACGATACCAGTTCGTAAAGCAAATATCCAGAATTTCTATAGTTCCACTATCTCAACTATAACTAAGCGTAAGGTGGTGAACGGATGCCAATGACTACAACAAACTATGCAAATTTACTTTGATTGTGTTTATGATAAATTGAGTTCGACTAATCCAAATTACAAATGAACTCCCACTCAAAACAACATCCCTCGAGTTGTTTTAGTGATTACATGAACCAAATCCACTACACCAAGTCCGATCATCACGTGAGATGATGTAGCTTTAAAGGCGAACAATCAACATGTTCATCATATCATCCATATGACTCATGCTTTACCTTTCGGTATTCCGTGTTCCGAGACCATGTCTGTACATGCTAGGCTCGTCAAGGTTAACCTTAGTTTCCGCATGTGCAAATCTGGCTTGCACCAGTTGTATGCACACGTAGAATCTATCACATCCGATCATCACGAGATGCTTCGAAACGGCGAGTCTTAGCAATGGTGCCAACTAAGGACGAACACTTTATTACTTGATATTTAGTGAGAGGGATCATCTTATAATGCTACCGTCACGATCTAAGCAATACAAGATGCATAAAGGATTAACATCACAGGCAATTCATAATATGTGATATGATATGGCCTTTCTTCTTGTGCCTTTGATCTCCATCTCCAAAGCATGGACATGATCTCCATCATCACGAGCGTGGCGTCAAGGTCCGTGGCGCCGCTTCATGGTTGTCCATCACCAACAGCAACTATTACAACTACTTGGAATAAAGCTATTACATGATGAATAGACACGCAGGTCTTAAACAAAATTTAAAGACAACCATTAGGATCCTGCCAGTTGCCATATTACAATAAGGATCATTGCATACATCAAATATAATCACAACCACATAATGGCCATATCACATCACAAAACCCCTGCAAAAATGAGTTAGACGCCTCTAATCTTCTTTGCATGTTTTACGTGGCTTGGGGCTTTCGAATAAGAACGGATCTTACCTACGAACATGAACCACAACGTTGATACAAGTGCTATCAAGTGCAAAGTGTAGATTGGATCTATACTATGGTGGGAGAGACAGACACCCGCAAAGCCACTTGTGCAAAGCAAGTTACACATCAAGCGTGGAGCAAGTCTCATGTGCGATGACATGTAAGGTTAGCCCGAGCCACTTCATCCCACCATACCGCAAGATGCAAAGTACACAAAGCAAAAGACGGCACGAGCACCAACGCCCACAAAACCATTGTGTTCTACTCGTGCAACAGATCTATGCATAGACACGGCTCTGATACCACTGATGGGTTCGTAGCATGGAAAACAAAAAATTTCTACCGCAAGAATGAACAAAACCCAGATCTAATCTAGATAAAAGCCAAGATCTAATCTATTAGACATGTGCAATGAGATAGATCTATACTAACCCTTGTAGATCCAAATAGTGTTACAAGATCGGATCTCGTGGTTGATGTAGTCGATCACTTGCCGATCTCAAGATCGAGTAGACGATCCTTCCGGCGCCGCGTTCCGGCAGCGCTTCCGCAGTCGGTCACACGTGCGGAGTCGAAGCAGACCTTCCTCTCCATGTTCCAGCGAGCAGCGGAGGTAGTAGATCTCTCCAGGGAATCCCAGCAGCACGACGGTGTGGTGGTGGTGGTGGAGTAGAGAATTCTGCAGGACTTCGCCTAAGCCAGAGAAGAGGGAAGGAGGAGGAGAGAGGCAACTTGAGATATAGAGAATAGAAGGGGCAAGGGGCTTTGTGCCTCCACCCCTCTATTTAAAGGAGGGAGGCGCCATGGGAGGAGGAGTCCTAGTAGGACCCCCCTCCCTCCTTGGCCGGCGGATTGGGAGTGGGGGGAGGAGTCCTCCTCCCCCACTATTCCTTGTCTTGCCCCACAAGGATTCCTTGATCCTTTCTTGGTTTTCAAGTAAACTCCAAGAAATCTTCTAGAACCTTCCGGAACGTTCCGAAACCTTCTAGAATCCCCATACAAATACTCCGGAACATTTCCTAACTTAGAAAATGATCCCCAATATATGAATCTTATTCCCCGGACAATTCCGGATCTCCTCGTGATGTCCCGGATCCAATCAGAGACTCCGAACAACATTCGGTCTCCAACGCACATTCCATATCTACTTAAAACAACTTCGAACCTTAAGTGTGTCACCCTACGGTTCGTGAATATGCAGACATGATGGAGACACCTCTCCGATCAATAACCATCAGCGGGATCTAGAGATCCATAATGGCTCCCACATACTCAACGATGACTTCGTGATCGATAGAACCATTAACATACGAAACCAATTCCCTTTGTCATGTGATACTCTACTTATCCGAGGTTTGATGGTCGGTATCTCCATACCTAGTTTTACCTCGTTACTGATAAGTACTCTTTACTCGTTCCATGATATGTCATCCCTTGTGACCTAGTCACATGCTTGCAATCTAACTAGATGACATTCCACCGAGAGGGCCTAGAGCATATCTATCCGTCATATGGATGGACAAATCCCAATCTTGGTCCATGCGCTTCAACACGTACTTTTAGAATACCCAATGTCACCTTTATAACCACCCAGTTACGAAGCGGCGTTTGATGTCATCAAAGTACCCATCCGGTGATGGTGATTAACATAACCTCATGGTCGAAGGATTAGGTTACTATGCATTTGAAAAGCTTGTAGCAAAACGAACTTAATGACTTGATCTTATGCTATTCTTACTATGGGTGTGTGTCCATTACATCATTCTCCTAATGATATGATCTTGTTATTGACGACATCCAATGTCCATGATCAGGAAACCATGATCATCCATTAATCAACAAGCTAGTTTAACAAGAGGCTTACTAGGGACTCTTTTACAAAACACACAAGTATTAATGTTTCCGGTTAATACAATTATAGCATGGGATGTAAACATTTATCATAAACATAAAGATATAATAATAACCACTTTATTATTGCCTCTTGGGCATATCTCCAACATAGTCATGTCTTGGACCTGTTGTCTTTCTCTTGTACCACTATGAGGGATATAATACTAGTGAACGGTGTTTCATTGGTGTTATGCCAACGACTATAGTGTACTACATCATGCAGTGGTATGCTAGGTCACCACAGCTGGTATCAGAGCATATGCTTGGACCTTAGGAAGATATGTAGGTTGGATAGTGACTATAGGAACCATCTTATCTAAACCAAGACATGTGATGGATATCCACTTGAGGATAAACCTTGTCACACTTAAGTTGGATGTTTTTATCATCTTTCTAAAGGATATGTTATATGTCTTCTCTAGAGAATTGTCATCTTAGAGTAGCTCTAAATAGGTATTCTACCACTAAGATGTCTTAAGTAAGTTAAAATATCCAAAAAAGAATATGACCAAGATTAGGATATCATGTGGAGTAGCATTAGTGATGGATTTTATATTTAGAATCCCTGTAAATAAGAAGAACCTTATCACTAGTTGATACACCTGTACCACATAAGGTATACCATTAGAGCATGTATAGATACAACTAGAAGTAAATCATGTGGCATTCACTTGAGTATTCCATGTGATGGAGTAGGATTTTGTTAAGAATCATTAATAGTAAGCTAAGAAGAATAGTCGTCATGGTGAGGTTAGGCCTTCAATCATGATGACTAGGTAAATCTTAACAAGATCATGGTGAGATTAGCTCCGAGACCATGATAAGTCTGTAATTAGGACTAGTACTTAGCTAATAACCTTGTAACAACAGTAAGAAAATGACCATGTAGGTCTATCATAGAAGTCATAGGTATTATAACATTATGATAGTTATTGGATTAAGATAGTAACTACAATTTTGTTAGTAGTTTTGAGAGATCATGTGAGGATAGTTTACAATAGAATGCAAAATTGTTAGTCTTTAGATGTCCCGAAAGAAAGGTAAGAGGTTAGTCAGAACCAAAGTGAGACCACTTTGCTCAAAATTATTCAATTGCAATTGGGAAGTTTGGGTAAATATTGAGACAAAGAATAGTTTGTCTCTATGTGCAAAGTATCAAGATGTAAACCTATACTAGGAGGTGTCATATATTACGCAGCTAAGCCTGAATTCAAGAGATGTTTTATTCAACTACTATATTATGGGCTTAGAATGATGTGTGTTATATGTACCACATTTGGTTTTTTTTGGTTTTTCTTGGATCTTCTTGATTGACTAGATCTGTGCATGAAGTTTGACTTTATGTGCAAATGCATGTTGCATCATCAAGTTATTACTTGATGTTAGAGACCTAGATATATTAGGGAATTCATGTAAGGGAGTGACGAGTTCCGAAGATCAAGATGAAGATTTGCAGGAAGAAGAAGTCAAATGTAAGGAGTATCAACACTATTTTAAAGGATGGATCAATCCCAACTCACTATGAGCTGGCAATAAGTGGGATTATTAGTGCAGAAAAGGTCTAGAGCAACATGGAGGAATGAACTTAAGTTCACTCAAAATAGATGTTGTTGCTTAGAAGCTAATGAAGTAATTGTCCCAAGATCATGGAAGTATCATGAATCAGTGCAAAGAAGAAGTCTTGGAACAAGGTTGGTATTCAAGCTCTGAAAACTCAGAGATTATGCCAGTAAGAAGTTGAAAAACCGTAGGGTAATCCATACACCTAGGAGGATCCGCAGCTGGTATCCATAGCTGATATCCTTGCGGTTTAGCTAGATAGTTCATCTTTGTATGATTTAAAGAGCATAAACTTGGCCTAAGTTAAGTTAGACCTAAGGAAGTACGAAATTAAGGCAAACTTTTTTTTTCGAGACATTTTGCAAAATTGGGGTTATTAGTGAGAAACACTCCCCAAACAGGTTGAAAGTAAGATAAGTAATGTCGGAAGAATCATTTGGGAGATCCAAAATTGTGTGGATATACCACAGATTCTTTCGTGAGACCTTCCAGAGGTAAAGTATAAGCTGGACAGAGACAGATATCCTAACTATTGAGTTAATAGGTATTGTGCATGAATATTAAGGGGGAGAGTAAACAATAAACACTAAAGTGTTTTTTTCTAACTTTCTAACTAAAGTTTGGAGAAGAAGTACAAAGTTATGATGAGGTTAAGCCTTATTCTCATAAGGTTATAAGAAGCCATCATTATAAAGTATTCGAAGAGTATGTCCGGATGAATGATCAAAGTAGACTTAACTGCTTAACCTAGTGGACTAGTTATAAAGGGGAAACAGCTGGTAAGTTGTCCTTAAGAAGGAGGAGAGCCTACTAAAATAGTCTAGTGTAAAATAGTAGGAAAGCCTGATTGGAAGGGATGAAATGTGCCCAAAACCAATCCTAAGTAGGACTATGAAGACATAACCCAAGGGATTGTAGTAGAAGGAGTTATACGACATATAGGAAACAACAGTTGGAAGTTGTTCAGTATGAAGAGGATTCAAAGAAAAAGATCGGGATACGGGATACTACAATTATCCCCATTGGTGATCACAATGGAGTTAAGAAATGTCATGATCAATACAAGTCAACACCTTATTCTGAAATGTAAGAGAGTAGAACTTCAGGGACGAAGTTGATTTTAAGGGGGAGAGTCTGTAACATCCCAGCATTAGAGATTAGAAATAAGCTGAGATGAGGTGTGTGCATTGCATTCATGCATAGGAAATCTGGATAATTTTCGCGTGTTTAAATAAAACTTCTCAAAGTGATTGAAGCTTCTCTTAACTTGGTGGAACTGAAATAGATCATCAAGTTGACTGCGATAAGTTTCAATATGACCTTTGATAAAACCTTACCTTTGGGAAACATAATTTAATCTAAGGGTAGATCAAATGTAATAAAACTAAGTCACAACACACTACTTAATTAGGAATATTAGATCTTCTTGAGATCATTAAATGGTATTCCATACCACAACTCAAGGATGAATACTTAATATTCTAAATATGATATCAAGGTATTATCTACCACAAACCTTGAATAATCAATCAAGTATATAACTCCAAGTAAAGAAACCTCATAACTAAATCTTGAAACACTTGCTTGTCATAGTTATTCCTACCATGAGCATCATGGTAGTTCTTAAACATTAACTCTTATCACAAGTACAGTAGAAAGAGAAGTTGAGCCAAGACCATCCATCACATGCCCTTAGTGTCATGTTAATAGATGACAATCCTATTTAACCAAGTCCTAGAGACAATTGATCATCAAGGTTGAGTAATCTATTCCTGACCTAGAACTTATTGACTCTTAGCTTTCACCTATTATATTGACCTTCCAAAGACCTTAAGTATATTAATAAGAACAAGGAACTAGATATGGTAGAGTGTGCTATCATCAATGGAATGAGATCCTTAATGGTGATCAAACTATTGGGTGTTGGAAGGGTTAACTCATTCATGAGTTAACTAGAATAAGCACCTAAACCCAAGAGTTTAGATAGTAATTATGAAGGTATGAGAAAGCTAGTAGTAGTAGAGTATTAAGTAATAACCTTGTTAACACAATTAGGTAGAAACCTAAAGTAAGTTTCCTTAACAAGATAAATCATATAGAGAGACTAGTACAAGCCTACTACTTAATTGAATATAGATCATGATTAGACAAATAGAAGCCTAAGCTTTTCTTGATAAAAGGTTGGTGGTCATTATTCTCAAGTCACTTGAGAATAGATGACCAGTTGATGAAGAAGTATTGTGAGTATACCTTATTAGGCAAAACCTTAGTAAGCTGCATCATCTACCTTGATCATGAGACGTCAAGCTAGAGTATGATGAAGTATATAACATAAGTTGTATGGAGTAGTTGGAAGCATAGTAGTTTAACCAAGCTAATACGAGAACAAACTTGTATTATGGGAGTAGTACCATAGCTCTTTTAGAGGATTGATATCACATGTGATATAGAGAGAATTGTAATCTTGCAAGCCTTAGAAGTAAATGTAAGGTAAATATGAAGGAGTTTATGGAATGAAGTCAATAATAACTACTTTAGTGGATCGATCAGAGAGGTAGTTTAGAGATGGAAGTTATTTCTAGAAGAATGAAGAATGAGAATTATTGAAGTGGCATGACCATGTCATCATATGATGATAGACATGGTAGAGCTAGATAACTAGTTGATTTAGGCAGAATAGATCTTAGTGAAGTAGAGGAGAGATTTAAATAGAGTATATTTAGGAAAGGAATTCCTAAACTAAATATAAGCTTAGTGAGGTATTATGTTAGGAGTTCTTGAGAAACCTTTAACCAACAGTATATCAAGCCATGACATAACTATGTCTATATCTTTGTCCAGAACCCTAGCATTAAGTTAGTAGTCGAACCAATTCCTAATTTTAAACAGCCATTGGAAAGCTATCGCTTAGTCAAATGAAACTTCTAAGAGATAATTAGAATACTAGTTGAGGGTGTATTGATGAGAGCCTTGTACACCTTATTGTCTTAAACCTTAATAGAAACCTAGAACCATGAACCATCAAGACCACATTAATGAGTAATTTTTATAGTTCACTCTAAGTTGAGATATCTTTCAAGATTATAAATTTAGGATCAATCCTTAAACCTTGATCCCTAGCAACATTCACTAATAAACTTGAGGGTAGTGTATCATCCATCATAGGAAATCCTTTGTACACTACTTCTCCTTCTAGTCCCATGCTTAACATGATATTCTATAGTGCTTTCGAGAACTCCTTTTCACACTCCAGCGTCATGGTCATTAGTGGTCCCTTCCTGACAGATTTGTTGATGGTGTTCATCTACATGTTTAAAAGAGAAGAGTATGAGAATTGAAGTGATAAGAGGATACTATAAAGAAAAACATGAGAAAGATATAAGGTGGTGAAATAATTTCCTAATCCAATCCTAGGTCACGATCCTACCATCAACACACGGCTATAATACCATCTATAACACTGCAGCCTGAAGAGACTATACCTTCTATGCAACATGTCAATCCCTGGATCGGTTCATTGGCTCATATATAACATAGATGAATAACAAAGTAAATATCCGTGCATCATTAAGTAATAAAATTATCTAGAGTATTCAATTATTACAATAATGCTTAGCATGAAGTCTAGCTCAAGCTTATTCAAGTATCAATAGCATAAATAAATAAATCCTCCAATCTCCAAATTGTGCCACAAGCGAACAAATGTTGAGTAGAGTACCGCAACCTAGTCGATCACTCGGACTCAGAATATCCTGCAACATTAAATGTTGCAGACACAAGGGGTCAATACTTTGAATGTATGGCAAGTAGAGCTAAATAGGGAGACAATACACCTAGCAAGTACATGCTTATTTGTCTAGGTGGAAGCTTGGCTATTTTGCGAGCAACACATAAACTCTTTTGTCCTACTTTCATAAGCAATTTTATATTTTCTTTGAAAAGATCCCAATTAAGTTAACCCATCAATATTAAGGAATTTAAGAAATTGGGATGAGCGAGAAACATGTCATAACCTCAATATCTAGAAACTCAATTTGTCCATAACCGGGGACATGGCTAAGTACTTAGATTAGACACCCTGCAGGGTTTGTACACTTTACCCATGTGATATGTCCAGCCCACTCTTACCACTACACTAATTTTGTGCCTTGGTAGGGAGAAGTCCATAACGAGACAATTCGGAAAGTATCTCCCTAAACCCGACATGCATCGTACCAGGCTATCAAAACTCTAAATCTCTGGCTACGTCGGTTCGAGACACCACAACCTACTAAGTCTAGCCAACCACCTATTTCTTATTGGCACATGGTTGCACATGTAAGCTAACAAATAAATAAGCAAATCATTTTCTCTAGATACCTGGGTGTCTTTCCTCCTTGATACCACCAAAAACTATCAATCCCATCACACCCAGAAGATTCATTAATTAATTTGTTTTTAGTTTTCACAAAACAACACCTATAGAACAAGTACCATGATGTATCCCAGCCCTCGTCTAACATAACATAGCTAAGCACATCTAATCATACGGTGTTTCAACTGCAAGAGATTCCTACCAATATACATAGGACATAGCATAGGGAGGGTACTTTCCTACACATGCATCTACAAAATACACTACACATGCATAAAAATAGTAGGACAATATCATGAACAAAATATCATCTACTTGGCTTGATAGTTGTTGGAGTTGTTCAAACACTCGTTTCAATCACAGCCGTTGCACTCCTTGCAATCTATCAATTAATCAATTGCATACACATAAACAATCATACACAACATAAGCAAATGTACAAATGCATGCATGATAATTTAATATGGAGTAATACTTTATTGTTAGTCCACTGGACAATATTAGATCACATGATGCATGCAGAAGAGGTTTTAATGCTCTAAGGTATTTACTTTTAATTCTCGATTGCCAATAAAGAGGTTTTAATAGACTTAATACAACATCTATGCGAACTATAGAACTAAATTTGTTTATGGGGTTTACTGGATAGGGCACATTAATATGAACTAGTTGGAATTGGATTCACCCTAATCAGAGTTGTAGATCTTTTTTTATGATTAAAATAGTATTTAGTAGGGTTTAGTTCATTTAAATACTTTACTTTATCAAAATTAAATCTAAAACATGTTCTGTAATCTACACGAAATTGTGAATCCACGGATATATTATTTATATTTTTCGGAGCTATAAATAATTTATTATGAATTTATTACTACAAAAGGCTATTGAAACTATTTAATTAATTAACAGAAATCTGTGGTGGAGAAGTTAGATCTGACCTGCAACATTAATCTATGATAAATTATCTTCAATTTGATATATTGTACATAATTTTTGGGTCTAGTATGAATTTTTATGAATTTTCCAAATTAGATCTATATTCTGCAAATTTTAAATCTTTTATTAAAATCGAGCGGAACATTCCGCTGGCTGGGCTATTGATCTGGCTGACGACGTGGTGATGATGAGGCTGACATGTGGCCGCAGGTGATTGGTCGGTACCCCTTCACGGGATGAATCTAATCTCAGTCGTCCAAAGTAGATCTGACGGATCAAGGGACTCAAACGTCCTCTCACCGGCGGCTAGTGTTGATCGACGGTGGCGCAACTCAGAAGTCGATGGATGAGAGTGTTGTGTTGCTCGGCAGCGATGGGGAAGAGCACCACAGAACAGAGGGGAGGACAGGGAGATAGATGGTGCGGTCGTCTTCGTCGTTTCCTTCCTGAGGTGGCGACACGCTGTGGATGGAGGCGGCGGTCGTCGGTGGAGCTCCGGTGGCCTTGCGAGGCTGTTGTGGTGTGCCCGTGAGGGTAACAGTAGGTCAGGAGGACGCGGTGTGTCAATGGGAAAAGAAGGGTCTGTCACGATGGAACCAACCGGTTTTTAGATCAATCTGAATCTGTGGTGGTGGCGGAATCGGAAGCTCCAGCGGCGGCTCTAGGGTTTGAGAAAAAAGGAGGAAATCACACGGGCAGATGTAGGGGTATTTATCTATAGAAAAACTTGGAGAGGGGGCCAAGGATCTTGTTGAATCACGCACACTTCTTGGGCAGTTCATCGGGATCGATCCGAACTTGTGGAGAGTTCGGTCTCTAGCGAGAGGTGGGAGATGACAAGGGCGGGGCCGGCCTCCGCGAGACAAAGAGGAGGGGTGGGCTGCGCGGCCGAAGAATTGGGCCGCCCCTAGCAGCTACGGCTGGTTGCAATGCTACGTGCTGCTCTCGAACGGGGGCGCACGAGGGGTAGCTAGCAGGCTGGGTAGGTGGGCATTTCCCGGCTAGCTCGGCCAGTAGGTTTAGTTCCTTTTTTCTTTTTCTTTTTCTATTTTTTGTTTTGTATTTCTTTCATAACTTTTTAATATGAACTCCTAATGAGTTCAAATTTGTTTCTAAATTTTTTTAATATTCAGTAGATCATTTTAGGATCAATTTGGCACCCTTTTATTTAGTTCAATAATATTGGATTTATAAAATCCTTAGTTATCCCTCATAGGAGTATTTTCAAAACCAATTAGAGTTAGGATGAATGCAATGCAATGCTCATGACATGAAAATGCAAGAGAAATCTAGTCCCAATTTCTAAAATCTTGGGATGTGATAAGTTGAACACTACTGGTTAGATGTACCAACAACTGAGAGATTTTCTTTCCTCCATTGCCCCCTTCATCGGAAGATCTAGTACAACAAAGCATTTTAAACTACCTATGTCGTGGGAATGACCACGGCGGTCGCTACCAGGGGTAGAGATTGGTAGGATTTGGGAAAAGAGCAGCCAGCCATCTGCGGAGCGAGATGAGGGCAAAGACACAGGGATTTACCCAGGTTCAGCCCCCGTAGGGTAAAGACCTACTCCTGCTAGATTGTATTACCGAGTGCGTACAATGGTGGTGAGCTCGCCAGCTAGGCAGCGAGTTGTTCGGTTGTATGATGGAACGTAAGTACAGAAGGTACCCTAGGGAGGCTTGTATAGGGGTGCCTCACTAGGGATTACATATATACAGTCGAATCAGTTAGGGACTTGGAGGATTTGACCTAATCCGACTGGGCCCAACTATGCTTCTGGGCCTCCAGCTTCTTGCTGCCAGGCTCCCTCTTTAGTCGCATTCCAGTCGTCGTCATGCAGGCCCACTCGCAGAGACCATGGCCTAGTCAAAATGTCCGTCTCGGCATACCCCCTTCGGCATATCCCCATCAGTAGTCCCTAAGGCCAGCGTTGCTTCGGCACAAGTGTTTGTTTGGCAGTCGGAGTAAGCGAATCCAATTGGATGCCTAGTCAAATCGGCGGTGGACTCCCTCAATGAAGGAAGGAATTTCTTTAGCGTGTCTTCAGTCGCAACATTGGCGAGTGGATATGTGACCGAGTCGCCATGCCCGGCCGATTGGAAGGGCGATTAGATGGGTGAGTTGAGATAATGAAGTTGGACCGTCAGCTTGGTAAAACTAGCCATTGGGTAATCCAACAGTAACTTCGGCGAAATCACCGCAGGGTAACGGCTACCCCGAGATTGGTGGGTAACACCCCCTTATAAGGAGAGTGACAAGGAGAGTTGTGATCCTTCTTCACATTCCTCTGCCCCATGCACTTTTAGTCTCCCCATCTTCCCTGATCCAATTTTTTGGACCAAGTGTTTTTTATTCTCCGATGGCACCTCCGAAGGACCTGTGGGGCAAATCAAAGTGCACCACAGCCTCCTTGACATCCTTCCAGGACGCGATCATCCTTTGCAAAGGGCACTAGCGAATCTCTGCGTTCAGCGAGACAGAACCCAAGCCTCGACCCGGGGAGTTCATCTATTTCTAGAGCCATCTAGAGAGGGGGCTGGGGTTCCCTACCTCAATATTCTTCCAGCGGTTCTGCGTGTATTACACGATCAATCCGTCAGATCTGGGGCCGCATAGCGTGGAGCAGCTCACGATCTTCGTCGCCATCTGTGAATGTTATCTTGGATGCCCCCCTACTTCCCCCGATGGCTAGATCTTTTCCATGGTCACCTCAGCCACGAGGGAGTGGGCGGCCCGATCCTAGCGGTAGGCAGAGTCACCTTCTAGCTAAAGCCCAAGGCCTGGTTCCTGAAGCTGCTGCTGCCAAAGCAGGCTGCAAGTGAATGGAAGAAGTTATGGTTCTATGTGATGGAATCCACCCCTAACGGCAAAGTGTCACTCCCGACATACACCACCGAGCGGAGCGAGACGCGCTGGATATCAACGGCCGATCTTCTCGACAACCAGAGGATGGCCATGGACGTGATGTTGGCCCGGATCCAAGAGTTGAAGAAGGAGGGCCATGAGACCATCAATTTGTACAATTGTTGGCTTGCGCGGCGGCTGGTGCCATTGGCCACCGGATCTCACGTGATGTACTAGTACACTGGTAAGGATGACACCATGAAGGCATGCAAGGCGGAGTGGGACACCAAGGACTACATCACTGCGCTGAAGAAGATCACGGAGGCGGAGTATTCTGATCCGAAGGCCGGATTCGCTCCGTATACCGCCGGGAAGCGTCAAGCCCCTACGATGTGTTTCCTTGCCTGTACTTTCATTTCTCAGTCGTAGTTTGCAGTCGCATTTGTTGATTGACCATCATTCTTTATGTATTTTGCTAGTTGTTCCAAATCCCCGAGAATTGGCTCCCTCCGCTCGACGAATAAATTCCCAAGGAGCTTGAGGAGGAGGAGGGGGGTCCTCCGATAGTGAGGATGAGGTGGCAGAAGTCGTCGTGCCCGTACTCGCAGCTCGGAAAACCCATGGGAAAAATCAGCGCTAAATCAAGATGGGTCGTAGCCTCGAGGAGCGCGACAATGATGAAGATAATGTGCAAGAACATAGCTCACATCATGTGGCTACGCTGGCAAAGCCCGCACTGAAGCTGAAGTCGCCCGCCAGGAAGCCTGCGACGAAGCAGGCATCACTGCCCAGGTCTATGGCGGCGTTTGAGTCGGACAAGGAGACGGAGAACGAGGAGGCTGAATTCTCGACCAAGATTCTGGAGGACCAAACTCCGATGAAGGGATTAGGGGCCACATATGTGGTGGTGGAGTCGGCGGTTCCACTTGCCATGATCACGCTGACTGTTTCGGCAGCCTTGGAGCTAGATGTAGCTACAACCACGGGGTCGAAGACCCTGCCACCGGAGGAGACACCTGTGTCGCCCAGGCCAGAGACTCCCGTAGCTACAACCTCAACATTGAAGAATCCCGTGGTGTCGTGGGGCGCGAGTGTTTTTGAGAATGGGCTCACACGCAGATTGGGCTTGGAGCTGGAGAAGCCAACCCATATCAGCACCGGTTTGCGCACTCTCCCCATTGCCAAGTAAGTTTGTAGTGTTTCCCTTCTCGTGTTTTGGAATTTTCTAGTGTCGTCGAGTTGTTTATCATGGTGATTTCACAGGACTAGTGCCAAGAAGATCGGGCTCCCTTCGGTGGCCCAGGTTCCGCCAGTTGACACCAAGGGGAGGGTTGACCCTTCCAAGAAGAGGAAGGCCGTCATGGTCGAGGCGCCAAGTGAAAGCGCAAAGAAGAAGACGGAGGATGATTCCGCTGCCGTGGCGGAAGAGGATGTGGGGAGCGTGGTTCCCCCTTCGTACTGAGGGTGAAATAGCTGCTAGTTTAGACCCGAGCAAGCCGGCCACACCAAAGGAGGCATCAGTGTTTGCGGCCAGCGCTCCAGCAGCGATGGCCACGACATTTCCTTGCTTTATGGCGAAGGCCTTCGCCGTGGCTATAGGAACATAGTCACCACAAGTTTCTGAGGTCATCGATGTCGACGTTGGGCAGTGGCGTGGGCGTTCGGCCTTCGTGGTTCCTTTGGCGGATGCCAACGAGCTTCACGGCATGCTAGGTGCTGCTATCCAGGTATATCCAGTCCCCGAGGATCTAGTTGCTGAATTTCAGCAGCTAGATGCTTAAAACTTTAGTCATCCAATCCCCGAGGGTCTAGTCGCTGAATTTTAGTGGCTAGATGCTTAAAACTTTAGTCATCCAGTCCTCGAGGGTCTATTCACTGAATTTCAGCGGCTAGACACTCAGAATTTTTTGGTCTTCCTGGCTCTTATTAATTTTCTATTTTTAGGGTATGCAGAGGGAATCGTTCGATCGGCAGGCCGCAAAGGAGCGCCTAGAACGTGAGTTGCTGGTAGCACGGGAGGCCAATCAACCACTCCAAGCGTCTAATGCTGATTCCTTTTTCCCTTGGTGGATTTGGACTCTTGTTATTGTGCAAACGTTTAGATATGGTCTTCTTTCCTTTAGATGATTTTTCTACCGAAATCACCAAGGCTCTTGAGGGTTATGTTCCCGTCACTGAGCTAGAAGCTGCGAAGGTGATGTTGGCCACGGCGGAGGAGCGAGTCGTCTTGTTGATGAAGGAGCTAGAGACGGCAAAATATTCGATGATCTCTTCTGAAGAAAGGGCCAAGGCCACGGTTATCGCAGCGGAGGAGGAGTGGAAGGCCTCTGATTTGGTCATCCTTGGATTGCAGGATAATCTAGCCATGCTTGAGAAGTGTGTGACGGAGAACTGCCGCAAACTCCTTGGTGAGTATTGCTTTCTTCTGCTCCTTCTTTTCTCGTGTGTGGCGAGTCCCCGGGCGGACGAGTCCCCGAGCGACTGTGCTTCCGTTATTCATCTTTCTCGTGATCTTGATTTTCTGACATTGTAGCTGTGATAGGTCAGAACGACCCGGCGGTGCAGATGTTTGACGCCACGCAGTGCGTGGCTGCAGTGGGGAATGCAGCTACCGCCTCAGCATTGTGCGTCCAGGCTATTCTTTAGGGAATCTCCCCCACCGAGGTTATTCTGGGGGACTAATGGAGGTTTGGCGATATCTTGAGGAGGTTCCCACTATCGTCGAGTGTATCACATAATCAGCTTTTCAGCGCGGGGCCACCACGATGCTTATCCTTGGACTCACGCACTTCCCCGACGACTTCAATCTTGACGACGTCACCAGCGGATATCCCTTGGTGTCTGGTTCGGTGGAGATCATGGAAGTGCTCAGGCTGACCGCCAAGGGCGCTTCATTCATAGAGCGAGTATTAGCGATGGGTGATCTGCTTCCATACCAGGAGACAATGGTGGCGATAGGAGTCTCTGAACTAGAGCACCATGATCTGAAGTCGGAGCAGCCCTTTTGGTCGTTGTTGGTGAAGCAGTTGACGATGTACCTCGCGAACCCTTGGGAGCCAAATGTCCGGGTCAAGGGTGATGGCGGTGCCTCCTCATCGGAGCCTGCAAAATAAACAATTGCCCTAAGGCATTTTGTAAGTTATGGCGACTAGACACTTTTGTAATGTACCGTAATGACGAACAATATATTTTGTTGCTGAAGTAAAAAAGGGCCAATCGACTCGTATTGCTTTGGGATTTCTTTTTGTTTGGATTTTGGTTGTCCGAGTCCCCGAGCGCATCCACCCTTTAATGGGGGTTTACCTCTTTTATATGTTTTGTTTGTGTATAGGTTGTTAGGTTAACCGGAGTCGACTTGCCATGGCTCGTAGAACCAGTCGCTTGGTGACCCCAAGGGATGCTGTATACTTGGTCATTTTCCCGGACGCGACCGAGTTTGGTTAGGCGAGTCCCCGGGCATGGTAGTTAGCCGTTCTAGTCGCATGCCCAAGATAGGTGAGGACGTTTGTACGTTGTCTGTAACGTGTCACCCCTGCCTTGTAAAGGCAGTCGCGTGGCGAGTCCGAGGTAGACTCTCATACTTGGTGCGTTCCGAGCTGCGTGAGGAATATTTGTGGCGAGTCCCCGAGCGTGGTACTTGACCTTTCGAGTCACATGCGTGGGGATGGGGAGGATGTGTTTGCTGTGAGAATCGAATTCAGTTGTCTTGGCCTGGTAGGTCAGTCAAGTGAGGCGACTCCGACGGAGGCTCTTGGGGTGTTTTCGTGGACGGCACAAGACCCGAATATTTTTGTTGCCCTTGGGCCGCACTACTTAACCGTGCCGGTTGCCAACCATGGGATGACTTCCGTGGGTAGCGTATTGCTAAGTGTACAAGTGCGGTTGGCACAAGGAGATGGCGAGTAGACACAATTTCTACGATCCGAATTTATTTCATCATATAACAGCTTGGTACAAGTTTTAGTTCTATGTATAGAACTTGCGGAGGAGATTTACATTCCACGGCCGCCCAACATCGAGCTAGCAGTCACCTCGTATATCGATGAGGTAATAGGCATCGTTGCCGAGGACGCGCCCTATGGCGAATGCCCCCTCCCATGGGGGAGAGAGCTTGTGCATGCCCTTCTTGTCTTGGATCAGTCGCAGGACCAAGTCGCCTTCCTGGAAGGTGCGGGTCCAAACTTGGCGGCTGTGGTAGCGACGAAGTCCCTGCTGGTAGATGGCGGCGCGCAAGCGAGCTAGGTCACGGATCGAGCTGGTCGACCGCGTCTTGGCGGGCAATTTCATTGTCTGCCTCCACATAGTTAACGACCCGAGGCGAGTCGTGTTCTAGATCAGTCGGCATGATGGCTTCAGCGCCATACACCATGAAGAAGGGTGTAAACCCTATTGAGCGATTGACGGAGGTGTGAGTGCCCCACATCACGTAGGGGAGCTCTTCGACCTAGCATCCGGGAGTCCGCTCTAGGGGGACCTGTAGTCGTGGCTTGAGGCCATGGAGGACGCTTTGGTTGGCGCACTCTACTTGGCCAATCAACTCTGGGTGGGCGACTAAGGCGAGGTCGAGTCGTATGCCATGTTCTTCACAGAAATTAGCCATGGTGCCCTTGGCGAAGTTAGTCCCGTTGTCCATGATGATGCTATGCGGGAAGCCGTACCAGTAGATTAACTCGTGGAGGAACTTGGTGGAGGTCTTGCCGTCAAACTTCTTGATTCGCTTCGCCTCAACCCACTTGGTGAATTTTTCAACGGCGACCAGGAGGTGCGTGTAGCCTGATGGAGCTTTTTGAACCGACCCACCATGTCGATGCGTCATACGGGGACTGGCTAGGTGATGGGGATAGTCTTGAGGGCCGAACCAAGGATGTGCGCCTGGATGGCGTACTTCTGGTACCCAACACATAATTGGACGATGTCTGTGGCATCAGTGTGTGCGGTGAGCCAGTAGAAGCCCTGGCGCATGGCTTTGGCGACTAGTGACCGGGCACCGGCGTGGTGGCCGTCATCGCTGGCTTGGATGTTCTGGAGGATCTTAGGACCCTCTTATGGCTGCACGCAGCGCTGAATACACCAATTACACTGCATTTGTGGACCTTGCCATTGATGATGAAGAAGGATTTGCAGCGGCACACGATCATTCGAGCCTCTGTCTCGTCAGTGGGCATGATCTTGTGGTCGAGGTAGGCGATGTATGTCGTGGTCCAGTCGCTGGGCTCCATGATCATGGCGACCAGGGCAGGCTCAGGCTGAAGTGGTATCCCGATGTTGATCTCCGTCGGCGGGGAGACCGAAGCCTTGTTGATGATGTCAAGGAAGACACCCGCAGGTGGTGTTTGGCGAACCGATCCGATGCAGGAGAGCGTGTCAGCCTCTTCATTCTTGCGATTGTCGATCCACTCGATGGAGTAGCCGGCGAAGTGGCCCCCAGCTGGTCCACCGCTTGGTGATATGCTATCATTATGGGGGATATGGTGTCGCAGGTACCAGTGACTTGTGCGGCCACGAGGTCGGAGTCACCTCACCACCGTAGGTGATTGATGTTCATTTCCTTCGTGACCCGCATGCCATGAAGGAGGGCCTCGTATTCGGCCATGTTGTTGGTGCAGGGCGTGAAGTCGAGGTGTAGCACATATCGGAGCTTGTCGCCTTTGGTGGAGGTGAGTATGATCCCAGCCCCCGCACCGTCCGTGTTCTTGGGCCCGTCAAAGTGGAGTGACCAGTAGTGGAGATACGACAGCTTCTCCAGCTATTGTGCTTCTTCCCAGTCGGCGAGGAAATCAGCCAAGGCCTACAACTTCATCGCTTTGCACGGCTCGTACTTGATGTTGTGGACGCTGGTTTCAATGGCCCATTTTGTGACTCGCCCAGTCACCTCGCAGTTGTGAATGATGTCCTGCAACAGCGTGGAGGAGATGACCTTGATGAGGTGCTCCTGGAAGTAGTGTGGGAGCCGTTGATGGGCCCTAAAGACCGCATACACCAGTTTCTGGTACTACGGGTAGGGATGCCTTCAGTCCGTTAGGACCTCGCTGATGTAGTAGACCGGGCGCTGTATGGGGTGCTCCTTGCCCTCCTCTGGTCGCTTGACGACCATCATGGTGCTGATGACTCGAGTGGAAGCCGCGACATAGACGAGCATTGGCTATTTGTCGACTAGGGTGGCGAGTAGCGGTGCTGCGAGTAACACTTCCTTGAGTGCTCTAAGCGCATTGTCCGATTCCTCGTCCCATTGGAACATGGGATTCTTGCGCATCAAGCGGTAGAGGGCATTGCCTTCTCACCGAGCCGGGGGAAGAAGTGACTGAGGCCACAACTCATCCTACCAGCTTTTGGACGTCGTGCAGGCATTTGGATTTTCCGAGTCACGTGATGGTGTCGATTTTGGTGGGGTTTGCTTTGATGCCTCGCTTGGAGACGACATACCCAGGAGCTGTCCGGTGGTCACGCTGACGGTGCATTTCCCCGGGTTGAGCTTGATCTTGTACTTCCGTAGATTTGCGAAGGTTTCGGCCAGGTCGGCGAGTAGGTTGCTCTGGCGAGTTAACTTTATCACTACATCGTCAATGTAGACATGGATGTTGTGGCAAATTTGGCTCACAAGGCACTCTTGCATGCCCTGTTGGTAGGTCGCGCTAGCATTCTTAAGGCCAAACGTCATAGCGGTGTAGCAGAAGGCCCCGAATGGCGTGATGAGCGTCGTTTTCTCCTCATCCTCGACTGCCATCTTGATCTGATTGTAACCAGAGTACACTTCGAGGAAGCACAGTGACTCCGACCCCGTGGTCGAGTCAATGATATGGTTGATGAGGGGATGATGAATTCCTCCTTCGAGCAGGCATTGTTGAGGTTGGTGTAGTCGATGCACATTCTCCAAGTGTTGTTCTTCTTCAGCACTAGGACTGGGTTTGCCAGCCAGTTGGAGTACTTCATTGGCCGAATCAAGCTTGAGCGAGTAGACGCTACACTTCTTTGGTGATTGCTCTGTGGTGCTCTTCATTGAAGGGCCGTAGCTACTGCTTCACCAGTCGTGCTTTGGGGTCAGCGTTGAGTTTGTGCTCAGCAAGTTCCCTTAGGACACCAGGCATGTCGGATGGTTTCCATGCAAAGATATCACGATTCTCACACAGGAAATCGATGAGCGCTTTCCTATGTGGGGCTCATGTTGGACCCGATAGTGACCTTCTAGCTGGAGTCGCCCTTGGACGATCTCGACGGTGCGAGTGTGCGTGGTTGGCTCAAAATCTGCTCCCCAGAGTTCTCCGAGGTGGGCTTCTTTAGGATTGTGGTGTCATCCACTTCAACGTTGCTCGCGTATTTCACGAGCTCGTCCGCATGGTTGGTTCCCGCTGTGATGTCGGTGTTGGCGAGCTTAGCGCCGTTGTCCTTGCAGTCCATGGCCATGTCGGGGTCGTCGAGGATGGTAATGATGTCGCGTGCCCCTGGGAGCTTCATCATGTTGTACGCGTACTGAGGTGCCGCCATGAACTTGGTGAAGGATTGTCGCCCCAGGATGAAGTGGTAGAGGCTGTGGAAGTTCACCAGCTCGAAGACGATCCACTTGGTGCGGAAGTTGGCTGGTGTGCCGAAGGTGACTGACAACGTCACCTTTCTGATCGGGTACGCCTTCTGACCAGGGACGATGCTGTCGAAAGTAGTGAGGGTCGATTCGATCATCGACTGCGGCAGATGTAGCCTCTTGAAGGTGTCCAAGCAGAGGATGTCAATAGTAAGCCAATTTGGGCTTGACCACCAAGGCAAATTGCCCAGGGTACTTGATCCATGGCGTGTGGTCCTCGCGGCTCCAACTGATGCTTTGCTTGGACCAGTTTAGGAAGTAGGGGATGTCAACTTGGGTCACTTCATTGACGGCGACTGCGCGGGCGAGTACCTTCTTCTCGTTCTTGGTGCCGACCCTGGTGAACGTGTGCAGCGAACCAACTGCCTGGCCGAAGCCGCCATTGTTGTCGTTGTCCCGAGGAGGGTCGTTGTTGTTGCCCTCCCTTGCTTGTCATGCCTTTTCGATCTCCTTTAGAGAAAGTCTATCGGTGGTGGTGTGAGTGGCGGGCTTCCCTTCCCTACTCTAGTAGACACATGGTTGGTTGAGTAGGGCGGTAGGGTCCAATTTTAGCCTTGCCGCGTTGTTGGCACGGTAGTTTACGCTGTCACGGTAATTCCCTCTGTCTCGGCGGAAGTTCTTTGGATCACGCTGCCATAGCCGGCGTTGGTGACAAAGTCGACTCGTCCGCCACCAGGGTGCTTTCCGGTGAGGCGAGTGTTGCTATAGCGCATCTCGCGCTGTCTCCCGTTTTCGGTGCCGTTGGTGCGGCGTCTTCCCCTGCCTCGTCATTAGAGTCTTGGTCGGGGTCCTCCTCCATGTAGCGCTTGGCGATCTCGAGGAGGTCGGGGATGTTGTCGAGTGTCCAGTAGACCCTCTTGATCTTGGTGACAAGAGTTTCGTACCGGCACGTGTTCTTGAAGCAATGGATCGCCGTGTCCGGGTGGATGCTGAAAGCGTTGATCCACAGCTCATGCTACCCCTGGACCAGTGGTGGGTCAACTCCAGGTCCTCGATGGTGGTGGCACAGGTGTAGGAACCCTCGAAGTGCCTGACGAAGGTCTCTCGCATGTCCTCCCATGAGTCGATGCTGTCTGTGGGGAGGGTGTTGATCCATTGTTGGGTGGCTCCCTCCATCATTAGGGGGAGGTAGCGAGCGACGAGTAGGTTGGTGTGGTCAGCGATCCCCATCGCCATCAGGTATGTGTCGAGCCACACCGCTGGGTGGTATGTCGGGTCATACTACTCAATATCCTTTGGTGCCTTGAAGTTTGCTGGGTACTTCTTGCCTCCGCTCATCGGGCCGAAGAATTGCAGGGTGACTTGGCTGAGTGAGACCCTTGGATCTGGCTCGACACGGTTGGTGAGGGTGTGTCTCAAATCTTGAGGCTGGCGAGCTCGCCAAGCCTGGTTGTTGACGATGTGGGTCCGCGCATTGATCGATTGGCCATTAGCGGCGACCGTGTTATTCACGGGTCGTGGCTCGTTGGTGGAGAGCGCGGGATTCACGGCACATGGTTGGAGCTACGGGGGCTCGGTTGGTGGGCAGTTCAAAGTATTGGTGACTGTTGGAAGGCCACTTGAGGCCGCCCTGCTCCCCAATGAACGGGAGTACATTCATCCCTTCGGGTCAACTCCCGCAGCTTACTGCTCGACGGCCCTGCCAAGTAGGGCCTGGGCGTACAGGATCTGCAGCACCCTCTCCCGTGATGTTGAGGTTGGCGACTACGGTGTGCCCCGTGATGACATTGTACATCATGGTGGAGTACAGCGAGAGCCTGTTGGTGTTGGGGGCTTGTGGCGAGATGATGATCCGTGGATGGTACGGAGGAGGTGTAGGGCCCAGGGGTGGCGGTGGAGCTATAGTCACAGGTGCCCCAGGTGGTGGGCGGTTGCTGCCGCCAGGTAGCGTGTTCTTGCAGAACCCACGCTCGGCCGCGTGGGCAGGGTCGTTCTCGTCGTTGAAGTTCAGGACATGACCCTGGATGCTGGAGTTCAGGCGGGTCCTAATGCAGCGTTGATGGTAGAGAGACATCTCTAGCATCGTTTCCCACTCGAGGCGGAACTTCTCGCGCTCGTCTTGCTCCTTGCGTGTTGCCTCCTCTAGTCGTAGGCAGGCTTCTTCGACCTCCGTCGCTATCATGGTCAGCGGGATCAACGTGGACAAGGTATCTGGTGGGGCGCTCGCGCTTCCCGCCATGTAGATCACGTTGAAGCGACTGGATCTGGCGTGGAAGTCGTCAGGTGACTCCGAACTAGAGTCGGAGTCGAAGATCCCGAGGATGGAGGAGTCCTCGAAGTCCTCAGCGTTGGAGACTCGTGTGATGGAGTCCTCATCTGATGCTGCAATGATGGATCCAGCGACCGAGACAGGGGTCACCAAATCAGCGTTGTAGTGGAGGGTTGCATCGTCCGTAGCGGCGTTGGTCCTGGCCGTGTTGCTGGTGGCCGAGTCGTACTCGGAGGCGAGGCGGCTGATGGAGCGGATTTGTCCTTCCGAGAGCAGATCGCGGCATGGTGGCGACCTGCTGATGACCGCCGACTCCACCGGGTTAATGGCGTTTGTGAAGCCGACAAACTGGTTGATGGTGCCTACTAGCATCACCGCGATGTGCGTGACCGGGCGCGATGCCAGGATGTAGCTGCTGGACAAGATCTGGAGGATCCTGCCGCTAGCGATCATGCGGCCGGTGGCGATCGGCTAATCGATTGGCGAATAGGGTCTCGCCGTAGAAGTCAGGTTGGACCGGCCATGCCCCATGGTGGGAGACACTATCGTGGGAATGACCATGGCAGTCGCTACCAGGGGTAGAGATTGGAAGGATTTGGGGCAAGCGCCGCCAACCATCTGCGAAGCGAGATGAAGGCGAAGACACATGGATTTACCTAGGTTCGGCCCCCCATAGGGTAAAGACCTACTCCTGCTAGATTGTATTATCGAGTGAGTACAATGGTGGCGATCTCGGCAGCTAGGCAGCGAGTCGATGGGGTATATGATGGAATGTAAGTACAGAGAGTACCCTAGGGAGGCTTATATAGGGGGCGCCTCACTAGGGTTTATAGATATACAACCGAATAAGTTAGGGACTTGGAGGATTTGACCTAATCCGACTAGGCCCAACTATGCTTCTAGGCCTCCAGCTTCTAGTCATCAGGCTCCCTCTTTAGTCGCATTCTAGTCGTCGTCCTGCAGGCCCACATGCAGAGGCCATGGCTCAGTCGAAACGTCCTACTGGGAATACCCCCTTCAGCATATCCTCGTCAACCTATTTTCATACAACTCACATGGTCTAATAAAATATTGCTCACAAACACATAACACAAGTTCACAAGAGTTATCCCGCAATGACACCCAACAAGAGCAAAAATTAATAGGCATAGTTGGTCAGTAAAAGACTATATTTGAAGATTGATCTGGTAGACCAAATACAACGTCGCAACTATGTCCTAGTATAGAGTGTATTGTAAACAAAAGAAGGATGATCGTACTGTTGGGAATATGTACTAGAGGCAATCATGTATGATGTTATTCCCGATGTATCCGTAAAGTTATTGTCCTAGTATGAACTAGTGATATGTATCATTGAATATGTGATTAGATTGTGAAGTATATATTCATGTTGTTCATACTAGATGTCCTTTGTCGTTGAGGTTGTGCTAGAAACACAACTTAGACTAATTTGAAAGTCGGCTGATGACTCGGTTCCACTTGTCATGGGCATGGTAATGCTATTCGGACTTACATAGATTCGGATAAAGAGTTTAGCGAGTCGAACTAACCCATAATGAGATACAATGAACAAGTTGTCATTGGTATGTCTTAATAAATGTAATCCTTAGACATGAGGTTATTGCACAATTTGAGTTGTGGATCACCGACTTAGGTTCTGTCAAACGTTGTTCCGTCAAAGGTCCATTAAAGGCAGAGGTCGGGTCGACTGAGAATCAAGCTACATGATGTGGATGACCAAGATGGGATTTTCCTCTTCGACTGGAGAGATATTCTATGTGCCCTATCGGAATATATGATTCGGAAAGCATGGCCATGCACGACTCGGTTAAGTGTTAACCAAGACGATTGACTAAGAGTTAGTCGGATGAATCACTTATCTCAGATTGAGAAAGAGAGTTGAGCTATTTGAAGGATGATGATTATTCGCCTATAGCTTGACAAGATGTATTGTGAGGTAAAAGGGACTCGGACGCAAGTCGCATTGGAAGGTATGTCCTCATGACTCTTTGGTACGAGGGAGTTGACATGTTCTGCTAGGATCCGTTGTCGACTAGTCAATCACGAGTAAGACTCGAATCGTGTCTGGGTCACCATGAGCCTATCGGGTCACACACTTAAGAGTGGGAGCAAGTTTGGGTTGGACCTTGATACCTTCGATCCGGATTCACGGATGTAGTATAATATCTTTTTCCCTAGAAGACCTAGGTGTAACCGAACCTCGGAAAGAAATGTTAGAAGGAAATAAAAAGGACACTTCTACAAGACTTTGTTTGTTCATTTTACATTAGTTTACCGTACCAAACTAGTTTACTTTATAATGGGTTGAATCAATGGATGGAGATAGGCCAGGGTTGATGATGCACCTGTAGCTGCACATCATATGGGATAAAAGATAATAATAAGCATAGTCATGTGTTATGTTTGAATGGAGATAATCTCTTGTGGGTAACACATCCTAATATACAAGAGCCCCCATCATGCAGTGGGCATAGCAATAGTCTTTTAATCCAACCGAGTGCACACCGAAGCAACGGGCTACAAACAATTATTAAGTTTACAACACAGATCAAAGCTTTAAGTGGTCATGTTGTTGTGATCCCAAATGGGTAGCTAAGCGAAGACCGTACTACCCTTTCTGTCGATGGGGTTCCTATGAGATCGTCGCTAGCCAAGTATCTGACCTCAAGCCTTTATCAATCTATGGGATCTTGTTTACCTACAAGTCCACATATTGAGACAAGAGACAAAGAAACAAAAGATACAAATCACAATTGCAAACAAAATACAATACTCCCATGAATTAGATGCACATAATCACTGCGAGATTTCTCCCTAACCCGCAGCCCGTGAGGACTACTCACTCATAACAAATAGATCGGAGATAGAAAACATCACACAAATACTTAGATTGAAATCAAATATTCTTACAATGGTCGCCAAATCACAAGGAGATGTAAAGTACAAAGCAATGGATATGGCTAGTGGAGGGGATGGATGATGGAAGTGATGAACAATGGATGAACAATGGTGTGGGTCTCCTTTGGTGGTGTTGTGATGTAATCTAAGAATGGTGCCTCTCTAGCCGGCGGCTGGAGCCTCAAAATATATAGGCGTTTTCACGGAAGTCATAGGGTTTGACGAGACAAAGCGAATGCCACCTGGTACAGGCAGACGGTGTGGGCGGGCCCTACCCGTACTAGTGGTCGTTAAGCGTGCTGGTGCCCTGGAATGGCTTCCCAATTACTTGGTCGTGTGGACTTCCTCAAAAACCTTCATTATGACGCCTGATTTTGCATTAAAAAACGTGATTTCCTGCACAACATAATTCAAAGAGAGGTTTTTTATATCTTTGCAATTATTAGTCATTAGTGGCAAGGATTGAGAATTCTTGTCAATTGCTTGACCAAAAACAATGTTTAAACGCAATGGAAGATGGCTAATTTTGGAGCCATCAACTTCCCCAAAGCGCAAACCTTGATCACCCTCGAGCAAGAAGAAACAAAAGAACTATAAGGAATCTAGCGTTTAAACTTGAAACAACAAATAAGAATTCACTTACGGTTGGTAGTCATATGTGCCATCACTTCATTCATTTGCGAGTCTTATCAAAGTTAGAGAGATGACAAGAATAATATACAAGTTTCGGTAAGTCAAGATAATCTAAGTTTAATATAAGTATAAGTAACTAGAAGTGTAGCAATCAATCCAATTCTTCTAATTAAACCTCATCTTGCCAAGGAACACTAGGATGTTTAAATAGCATAATTGAGTAAGAGAGTTTCATGTCCTAAGTAGTATAACAATGAAGTGTCTTATTTACACCCATATCAATAAATCAAGTCTATTCAAAACACTTCTAATCCAATCATTGTTTTTCAAGAAAAACTCGTAAAGTAGTAATGACACAATGCCAAGGACTTGTTATGTGGATCCTCATAGATATCATTTTTCTTTTATTCTTTCAAGGCTAGATGTTTCTTTTGCAAGTGTTTGCACAACCATTGAGAGTACCAATACTTTTGCCCATCTATTGACATGTATGCCACTCATGTCATCAACTCATAGCCTAAATCCAGGGTTATACCATAGATCGTTCAAAATCTAGTGGAGTTATTGGCATCCCAAAGGTGTGCATTAGAGACATAAAACAAAATTGTCTCACTTCCTTCTCTTTTTGTGAGCTAGTACCGTGGTTTGATCCACATGGTTAGGTTTGGCATGCATCACAATTACCACTAGACTTTATTTCAATCAAACAACTCCTTTCATGAGTGTCGTCAAGACTATGAAAATATCTACGGGGTTAACTATCTTCAAGGGTATACTCTGAAGACAATCATTCATCAAACAAGTCATAAATTTTAGACTCATTCTTATTATACTTGTTTGGCAATATTATTTCCAACTCATGACTCGGTTAACTAAAAGAACTAGATTAAGAGCTTCAACAACTAATCATCATACTAATAAAAAGCCTTACTCTAACCATATTACTTCCCACTAGCATGGCATCTTAGCAAATCAACCAACTAAGATAAACAACTCAAACTTCATAAGTGGGAGACATAGGACATACCTCTCATAAGAGAATATCATTTTGCGGCCCGAAAGTTGGGGTGGCCAGGCAACGTGTTACCCAAGTTCCCTGAAATCGGCCACGATGACAACAATTGGCGTGCCAAATATTCAAAGGGTCTTTTTCGGCACGAATGCGACTTTACGTTTCAATACAAAAAACTAGGCTAATGACCGTCAAGTTGGGCCCCCCTGTTAGCTTTCGCCATTATGTCGCGGCCGTCGTGGCTGCCATGTAGGCTTGCAGCGTTGGCGCATGCATCCTTTACGCGTCTTCTTCTTCCTCCGGGGCGGAAATCTATGGTCGCGGCCGTGGCGCGGAGCTAGGACTTGGCCGAACCTGCTCGGCCCCGTTCTCCTCCCCACCCCGAATCGGAGCTCGCCCTTACCATGACCGCACCCATGGCATGGCACGGGGACGGGAATTCATTCCCGAGTGAGATCTGTCACCATGCTGACCATGCTTAGTCCTGTTGGCCTCCTTCAGAATCCAAGATCGTCGTCGCCATGGTCGCACACGCACCAGCCACGACGCCTTCCTCTCCGAACCCCAAAGTCGCATCCACCCAGTTCGGCACAACGCCAACAAGGTGAAAATGCATCAAGTTTTCTTCTTGTGGTTGTGGAAAAACATGTATGTACCATGGTGGTAGCATACTATAACAATTTACACATATGTTGTTTACTAGATTTTCATTTGAAATTAGTAGCTCTCTGATGACGAAACATAGAGAACCTAAATGGAATGACGATGACGACCATGTTCTGTACTTTGCATTGCATCGACAAGTGCTCGCTGACGAAGAAAGTTACCAAGAGAGTGGAGTTCATCAGCCATTGCCAAAAAATATGTGAACAAATCAATGAGCGATTCAATGCAAATACACGCAGAAAAGCTAGATCCATGTCATCAATCATCAATAGGTGGCACATTCTAGTGATGCGCTCAAATGCATACACCATGTATCATTTGCTTGAAGTGGTTGTTATCCTGAGCAAAAATTCCTGGTATGCACATTACATTTGTATGTTCTATGCTGCAATTCAGTTGTTATGGGAATGGAAAGAAAAGCTGGGCTTCACTGAATATTACGCAGTTAGGCCTAACTTAGTCTTACACAAATAAGAAGAGCTTAGTCTTTACACACATAAGCGTAACTAATGATAAAGATAAAGACAAATGGTTCATCGGATCTGCCAGTATGAGCTCTAGGTCCCTAGAGCTGGTGGTATTGTCGGAACGAACCAGAATGCTGCATTTGGCCATCTGGCATTCTACTTCAAAACGTACGACCCCACTGATGAGCCAATTGTAGACCCCCTCCCCCCGACGTGGATTCAGCTCCAGGTCGGATCTGGAGTGTCAACATGATAGGCGTGTGAGTGTGCAGCAAACACACAGTCTGCTATCAACACTGGAAGTGCCGGCACCTTAGCAACAACACCAGCATGTTCTTCCTGGACTCCGGTAGCAGCCTCAACAGGTATTCCGTCAACTTCACCAGCAGCAGCCTCATCACGTATTTCGTCAGTTCACCAGCAGCAGCATTAGCAAGTATTTCGTCAGCTTCACTAGCAGAAGCATCACCATGTATTTCGTCAGCTTCAACAGGAGCAGCAGCAGCTAGTTCTTCGTCAGCTCCACCACCACCAACACCACCACCAGTAGCAGCATCAGGGGTCAGGGCTGCTTGAGCAATTATAGGTTCAACAGCTCCAGGGGCTCCGACAAAGAAAGGGTAGCTGATCCACAGAAACACAGATTGTCCCTTCAGATTGTTGACTCTGCTCCAGACTTGCTCTATTGGGTCTTTGGATGGGCATGCGGACCTTGAGAAAACATGACACCGCAGAGATGGGTATGAAGAAAGTTGTGTCCCCATATGTTCTATTGTATCACCAACGCTGTTTAGTTCTCCCTTGATATGAATCCACATGAGTTCATCATCCTGATCCGTGTCACCTCCGAGAGGTGCCAGGAACCAACACCATGTCCCAAGTTCAACATCTGCTACTGCATCTTCGATGACCGGAGCTGGAATGATGTGCGGGGCTGCGTGGGTACCTGCGTGTTACTTACAGTCAATAAGAAGAATTTTGAATGGGATTTTACATGCTATATGACACTATGACTCACCCCAAATGGACGGCTCCCAAACACGCACGTCGCTGCTAGGTTCAGTGACCGCATAAAAGCGTTGCGGTTTGTACGAAGAGTAGTTGTAGGTGAAGACGGCGTCCACATACTTCTCCGGTCGCAGGAAGTCGTCATGCAAGACTGTCCATTCCTTTTCTTTTGGGCATATAATGCATGTGATTGCCTTGTTGAACACCGCTAAGAGGTCGTACTCCCAGTTCTTCCACGCCCCCTCCCACGGTCTATGTGGGAGCTGTACCTTGACGAGATCCAGTTCTGCCATGTTGAACATGTAAGCGAATTCGGAAATGGGCGGCAGTCACCCGTTGTTGAATGCAGTAATGCCGACACCCTCCAAATATGGCAATGCAAGTCTCACCGATCTGTAGCCATTTTTTAGAGTCCAAGTACTGCCATCCTGTGATAAAAGGACTAGCCACTCGTTGTTGCCACCCACCCAGTTCTAGACATCTTCCATTTCCGTCTCTTCTTCTTCCTTGATATTCACCACTACTGATTCCGACCACTTATCTAGCAGCATCAGTTTTGCATGAATATTCTGCAGAGTTTGTTGTCAGTTGGTATAATCACCTAGCATGGATTCCATTGCAAATACAATTTGACAACTGGACCTTCAGATTAAAGTACACAAAATATTGCCTAAATATGAGTGTCTCCTCAGATATCGCCTAAATTGTGCCTGTCTCACTACGAAGATACTCAATATATGGAGTAGTAGCAGAGCCTCCAGAACAAACTCCTGACGATGATCATAAACAGCTCGGGGCATAACAACCTTAAATCGTCTAATTTGTTTGTTTTTATTTGAGGAAACAGAATATCACCTAGCAGGCATTCCATTGCAAAATCGAAATTGACAACTTGTCTATCACCTAAAGTAAGATTGTGTCACTAAGAAAATACCATAATATCAGGTATGAGCAGAGCTCCCGCTGTATAGAATAGTCTTAAATGGTTTAATTTGTTCAAACTGTGCGTGCACACAACACGTTCGACAAAATGAACATAGGATTCCAATGAGAGTTCAGCACATATGAATCAACGATATGACTGAACGAATAAGCTAGATACTGGAACTTACGTGGCCATCGCGATCATTTGGCCATTTGCTGTTATCAGGGTAAAGAAGGCCTGGTGTGCCGAACGGTTGTTCGTCCATGTTCCGCAACGTGAAGCGGTAGCCAGGGATGCAACGAGCGAGGCGGCCGGCTGAGATGATGTCCAGCCCCGAGGCGATCATGTGCACGTTCGCGGTGCTGAGGTTCGGCCATCCCCAATCCTCGTGGTAGTGGTCGCCTTGGCCATCCGTGTCATCGTCGCCTGCCTTTCGCTTCAGCCTACTGCTACCCCAAGTTCTATCCATAGCGGCAAATGGAGTCTGGAATCCGGTAGATTAATGGAGGCATTGTGATAAGGAGGCGGATGGATTCGAGAGGGGATGGAATTAGGGATGGGGGTAGTTGTTCGAGTGGGGAGTGAATCTGCAAGGAACCGCCATCACTGCCGGTTCTCGTCCGCGTGGAAGACAAGAAGGGGGCGTAATTATTGAGGGCGGGCACCGGAACCGTCTAGAGTAAGTGAAAAAATAAATCGTAAGAGAGAAATGTGCGGCCTGCCTGTCAGTGAGTGAACGTTGGCACGCGCAAACGTGCCTACGTTTGACTTCGACCGTGCATGGCAGACCTCGATTCCACCGCATGCAAGTGGCGCAGAACAAATTTTAGGAAGCGCTAGCGTCCACATGTAAAACTGCCGTTTTTCTCCACCTTCACCCTACTACGAACGGTCGTGCACCATTCCAGATATTGGTAAGGGCGGTTCCAATCTTTCACTTCTCCGTCTCATTTCCTCCTCCACGGCCTCATCGTCTTTCTCCTCCATGGCCTCATCCATTTCTTCCACCACCGCATCACCCTCTTCCTCCGTATCCTTCCCTCTTGCCTGTAGTCATGGATGCTCCGGACGTCCGAAACGACGGCAGGCAAGAAACTGTGCACTTCGACATCGAAGTACATGGCGGGAAGAATATCGATGTCTTCTACACCACCGACCCTCGGATGGTGAGGAACACTCAGAATAATTACATGAGTTGGCTAAAGTTGGAAGAAAACAGGTTCGTAGGTCTCGACCTCGAGTACAGCCGCGATCACCGTAGGATCGCCATGGTGCAACTCTCCATGGAGGGGCACGTCCTCGTATACCAATCTTTTTGCGAGAAGGGGTCTGACGGGATCTGGTAGACTTTGCTGTCTTTTTATTCCTAAACCGTCTGTTTGCAAAAGTTATTGCTATATTATTTGTCTGAATTCATTTTCATGCAGGTGGGGCGAAAGCATTAGGGATCTATTTCATGAATTTATCGTGAATCAACACATAACATTTACTAGTGTTGACATCACGAATTTCACTAAACTTCTTGAAAGCCTGACTACCAACATTAGAATCCCAAAGGTGTGCAGAGTGGACATCCAGGAAATTTACTGGATCCCAAGGACGAAGGGCGGCAAGACCGGGATGGCCGCTCTTGCCTCCGAGCTCATCGACCCGTGGTACGCTGACATGAATGACAGATTGCCAAGATGTTCGTGGAGGCGTTTAGGGCACGATTACTGGGAGGATAAGCCACTTTCTGAACCTAATCTAAAGTATGCTGCAATTGATGGGTATGTTAGCCACGAGTTGTACCGCCAGATTGTAAAATCTCGTTCCAGGCATCGCATCATTGAACCACCACCAAGGCAGGTTGTTTGCCCCAGATGCTGGAGTGTAGATGAATCTACAAGTCGGGGCAAGCGATCGAAAGCATCCTGGGATCAGTTGCCTTCTCCAACAGGCTGGGATGTAGACTATTAGTGCATGATTGTTGTGTTTATGAAAACATGTTATTTCAGAAGTACACTATGTGAGCAATTACGAACTTCTATGTATTACCTTTGTCAAACTATAAACTGGGTTTGGTTATGACTATATCCTGCGCTATAATCTGGGTTTGGTTATGACTTATGACTGTATCACACCTTATGCATGTCAGTCCTGGATTCTGCCGCATGCAAATGGCACAGACAGAATTTGTAAGAATTAATGTTGAGCATACAAAAGGGTCATTGCTTGTGTGTTATTTTCACAAATCACATATGGACCCACTAGAGTCATTGCTTGTGTGTTCTTATACTAAAAATAACACTAGAGTCATTGCATGTGTGTTCTTTTCACAAACCACACATGGATCCACCAGTGTTCACTACATGTGTGTTCTTTCCACAAACCACTTATGGATCCACCAGTGTTCATTGCATGTGTGTTCTTTTCCGCAAAAAACATATGGATCAACCAGTGGTCATTGCATGTGTGTTCTTTTCACAAACCACATATGGACCCACTAGAGTCATTGCATGTGTGTTCTTATACTAAAACTAGCACTAGAGTCATTGCATGTGTGTTCTTTCCACAAACCACACATGGATCAACCAGTGTCATTGCATGTGTGTTCTTTCCACAAACCACATATGGATCAAACTGTGGTCATTGCATGTGTGTTCTTTCCACAAACCACATATGGATCAACCAGTGGTTTTTGCATGTGTGTTCCTTTCCACAAACCACATATGGATCCACTAGAGTCATTGCATGTGTGTTCTTTCCACAAACCACACATGGATCCACCAATGGCATTTAATGTGTGTTCTTTCCACAAACCACACATGGATCAACCAGTGTCATTGCATGTGCGTTCTTTCCCTAAAACCAGCACTAGAGTCATTGCATGTGTTTTCTTTTCACAAACCACATATGGATCCACCAGTGTTTAGTGCATGTGTGTTCTTTCCACAAACCACTTATGGATCCACCAGTGTTCATTGCATGTGTGTTCTTTTCCACAAACCACATATGGATCAACTAGTGGTCATTGCATGTGTGTTCTTTTCACAAACCACATATGGACCCACTAGAGTCATTGCATGTGTGTTCTTATACTAAAACTAGCACTAGAGTCATTGCATGTGTGTTCTTTCCACAAACCACACATGGATCAATAGTGGTCATTGCATGTGTGTTCTTTTCCACAAACCACATATGGATCCACTAGAGTCATTGCATGTGTGTTCTATTCACAAACCACATATGGACCCACTAAAGTCATTGCATGTGTGTTCTTATACTAAAACCAGCACTAGAGTCATTGCATGTGTGTTCTTTCCACAAACCACACATGGATCCACCAGTGTCGTTGCATGTGTGTTCAAGCGGCCTTATAAAATGGGTCCTGCAGAGTTGGTTGAACTCAAATGTCAGCTTGATGAACAAGAAAAGTTGGGTTTCATTCAGCATAGCTCTTCCTCTTGGGGCAGCCCAACAATCTTTGTGAAGAAGCGAGACTGAACTGATCGACTTTGTGTTGACTACCGAGCTCTCAATGCAAAAACCATCAAGAATAAATATCCCCTTCCGCGGATCAATGACCTCTTCGATCTACTTGCAGGAGCAGTGGTATTCTCCAAGCTTGACTTGAGAAGTGGTTATCATCAAATCAAGATTCGCAAGGAAGATGTTCCTAAAACAGCTTTCACCACTCGCTATGGCCTGTACGAGTACACGGTCATGTCCTTTGGCCTCACCAATGCTCCCGCTACATTCTCAGGGCTTATGAACTCAGTTTTCATGGAGTATCTTGATAAGTTCGTGGTGGTCTATCTTGATGATATTCTGGTCCATTCCAAGTCAAAATAGGAGCATGCAGAACATCTCCATTGTGTTCTTACAAAGCTTCGTGAGAACCGTCTGTATGCAAAGTTCTCTAAGTGCGAATTTTGGCTACCTGAAGTCACCTATCTGGGACATGTCATTTCTGCTAAGGACATTGCTATCAACCCAGAAACTGTTCGGACAATTGTTGAGTGGCTTCCATCCAAAAATGTGAAAGAAGTCCGAAGTTTCCTTGGATTGGCTAGCTATTGTCGTCGGTTCATTCAGAACTTCTCAAATCTTAGTAAGCCTCTTATCGATCTCCTCAAGAAAGGCAAGAAATTTCTTTGGTCACCGGCGTGTCAAGAAAGCTTTGAAACCCTCAAGGAAAAGCTCACCTCAACACCTGTCTTGATTCCTCCTGATACATCAAAACCGTTTTAGATCTTTTGTGATGCCTCTCTCCAAGGACTTGGCGCGGTCCTCTTGCAAGACAAGCAAGTCGTTGCTTATGCTTCCGGTCAGTTGAAGACTCATGAGCTCAACTATCCAACACACGATCATGAACTTGCAGCGGTTGTATTCGCTTTGAAAGTATGGAGGCACTACTTCCTTGGAAACCGTTGTGAGATCTTTTCTAACCACAAAAGTCTGAAGTATATCTTCACTTAGTCGGACCTCAACCTTCACCAAAGGAGATGGACTGAAACCATCAACGAATTTAATCTTTCAATCAACTACACTCCGGGCAAAGAAAATGTGATGGCCGATGCCCTCAGTCGTAAGGCATATGTGAACAACCTAATGGCGGAAGAACAACAACCTCTCTTGTGCGAGGAATTCCGTCAACTCAACCTCGAGCTTGTACCTCAGGGCTATCTTCATAACTTGATAGCTACCCCTCTCTTGGAAGAAAAAGTTCGCTCCATTCAACTTGGTGATCCTTACACTAAAAACTTCATCTCCAAGATTCAGCTTCTGAAGTATGAACCTTTCCACCTTGACGACCAAGGCACTCTATTCTTTAAGCACCGGATGCTCGTTCCGAAGTATCCGGGTTTGAGAGAGCAAATTCTTAAAGAAGCTCATGATTCTATTCTTTCTATCCACCCTGGTAGCACTAAGATGTACATGGACCTAAAAACACAATATTGGTGGCCTAGATTGAAACGATATTGTGCCAAGTATGTCTCCGAGTATGATGTCTACCACAAAGTGAAAGCTGTTCATCAAAAACCTTCTGGCCTTCTTCAACCTTTGAAACCTCCAGAATGGAAATGGGAGAAAGTAGAGATGGACTTCATAACTGGCTTTCCGAGGTCGCAAAAAGGCAACAATGCAATCTTTGTTTTCATTGACAGGCTCTCAAAAGTGGCTCACTTCTTTCCCGTCAAGGAAACAATTTCTGCAAGTCAGCTGGCTGAGCTCTATATCAACAGAATTGTCTCTCTGTATGGGGTTCCTCTTGTAATTAGCTCAGACCGTGGGAGTATCTTTACCTCCAAGTACTGGGAAAGTTTCCAACAAGGCTTGGGAACAAAGCTAAACTTCAGCACAACTTACCACCCTCAGTCGCAAGGGCAAGTTGAAAGGATCAATCAGATTCTAGAACTCCGATTGGTTCTTCTTCTTTCGGAATGAAGTGGGAAGAGTGCCTTCCATATGATCCGCGCTTGCGTCATTTCTTTCGGAATGAAGTGGGAAGAGTGCCTTCCATATGCTGAATTCTCTTACAACAATAGTTATCAGAAGAGTCTCCAGATGGCACCCTTTGAGGTCCTCTATGGTCGCAAATGCCGAACTCCGATTGGTTGGTCAGGGGCAGGTGAAAGAAAATTCTTTGGCCCCGACATTGTCACTCAAGCAGAAGAGAAGGTTCTTATCATTCTTGAGAACTTGAAGATTGCCCAGAGTAGGCAGAAAAGCAACTATGACAGAAAACACGTGGACATGGAGTATGTCCCTGGTGATCTTGTTTACCTTCGTGTCACTCCCATGAGAGGCACGCACCGCTTTGGTATCAAAGGAAATCTGGCTCCTAGATACATCGGTCCTTTCAAAGTTCGTGGAAGAAGAGGAGAAGTCGCTTATGCTCTTGAGCTCCCTGAAAAACTCAAGGTCCATGATGTTTTCCATATCTCTCAACTCAAGAAGTGCTTCAATCTCCAAGAAGATCTATCATATAAAGAACACCCCGTCAAAATTCTCGAAGTCGCAAAACGGAAGACTCGCAACAAGTCTATCAAGTTCTGCAAGGTGCAGTGGTTGCACTATTCCGTCGATGAAGCCACTTGGGAGCGTGAGGATGACCTCCGTTCCAAGTATCCTGCCCTCTTGGAGTCTTCTTTTTCCTAGAATCTCGGGGCGAGATTCTTGTTTAGTGGGGCAGAGTTTGTAGCATCCCAAATGTCTAACATTGCAATGCTACACGGTTTCAATCAATATAATACTGCTCCTACATAATAATTAATGCATTATCATAATATCATGCTCATGTCATCATACCACCTTGCATTTGAGCATCATATAAAACCACTTTTAATTTGGTTCTTCTTCTCATATTGCATTTGTATTGCATATTATTATTTTGCTTCTTGATATATTGTATTAGCATTTTGATTAATAATATAATGCCCAAATTGTTTTGGGGGCATATCTTTAAATTCCTTCCATCCAGTAACATGCCAAATAAATCCTATCATTTGACCTTCCTCTATTTTTCCCACCATACATGCCATATGGGTTCTTTCGTTTTATTTGGATTTAATTCATGCCCATGTATATTGTGTGTGGTTCCATCTCTTTCAAATCATCTTTTCAAATCTAGTACATTTGTCACTATCTC
Source organism: Avena eriantha (assembly GCA_910589775.1). Taxonomy (NCBI): domain Eukaryota; kingdom Viridiplantae; phylum Streptophyta; class Magnoliopsida; order Poales; family Poaceae; genus Avena; species Avena eriantha. Next base: position 450,273,875 of record OU342742.1, on the reverse strand, counting down.
TCTATCATCCATACCATGTGCCTTCTTTCTATTTTAATTCTAGAGCACATGTGATAATAATTCATTTCTCTAGTCATATGCAATAATAGACCTGAATTGATTCTGCCTCTTATTTGATTTTTTTTGATTTGTCTTTTTCGTTCGATTTTATTCAATCTATTCCCTAGCTGAAATCTATCCTAATCTAGCTATTTAATCTAGCTACAAACCTTTTTTTCCTTTTTCTACTCGTGTGAGCATCCACACACACTCCTAGCTACACATGCACATCTGCCTAAGCACACACGCAACCAGCTGCTAGCTAAAAACTCGGAGCTACACCATGTCTGTTCCATGAATCCTAGACACGTTTGAACCTGCTCAACCTTCTCCCAACCGAAGCGAGCCAGCACCCTTGTTGTGCTCTGTTCCGACCTAGCCAGCCCTCTCCTCGCGAGCTGGTGCAGCCACACCTCAGTCAAGCGTGGACACCGACCCGGACCTGTACTTCTTCCCCGGATCACGTGCTCTAGCTGGACAGCGGCGTCTCACGCCCTTGTCGTGAGCCCTCTCTCTCCTCTTCTTTAAACCAAGCAACAGCAGATGGTATCCTATCCTTCCAACCACCCCTAGAATCAGATCGAGATCACGCGCCATGGCTGCCCTCTGGTCCAGCTCCACACCGTCGTTCCAGTAGCTGCCAGGGGAGGCCGAACCGAGGACCAGCGTCGCCGTCCTAGGCTGCCTCTAGTTGATCCAGGAGGAGGCGAGAAAGGACAAGGGATCAGCTTCCCAAAGAGGAGCATGTGAAGCCGCTGCAGTGTCGTCACCAACGAGACCAAGGCCGCCATCTTCGTCCGACGAGCAGTTCACGGAGGCTGCACGCACTCCGTCCCCTCCGCCCGTCGTCTTTGCGCTATCCTACTCCGCCAACAAAACCCCGGTGAGCATCTCCCTCGTTGACCGCTTCCTTGTCGAGCCCATTTTGCCATGACCATGCGCGCGAGCACCACCGAACTTCCCCCTGGCTGCCGTGTCCTTCCTCACCGGCGCGCACTCGAGTCGCCCGCGCTACTCACCACACACGCACAGGCTGCAGACGTGCACCGCATCAGCCGCCGATGACTCTTTGTCCTTGATGTTCTCTGCTCGCAGCAGTCCAGATCCGGAGCAACTACGGACCCTCACTTCATCTAGGCAGTACCCTCTCCCTATTGCCCCAAACCTCGCCCTAAACCGCGCACTAACTCTCGGAATCATCCGCACAAGTTGGAAGAACTTCATGGTGTAAGTTCAACACCTCTCGACAGTTAATGTTTGAAGTGTTGCGCTTTTGCAGAGCTCTCTGTTCCCACAATTTTTGCTATCACATCAGGTCTTCTCCGGTGACATTCTTCCGACGAACCTAATCTCGGTTTATCCCTCTCTCTAGTGCCACAAACTTCACTCCAATCCATCGGTTGTAGCTCTCGCAATCGTCCTCCAAAGACAGACTAATCTCGCTGTCTTGATCTGTTCCGAAATGTTCAGTAACACTAGTTTTTCTTGCGTCTGTTCCCTTCATTCTAGCAATCTCCACAGTCTATTTAAGGCGTATAATTTTACATGAATCCATTCCCTGATATTCTGGCTACACGCAGAATCAAACCATTTGTCAAACTCTGGCCTTGATCTGTTTTAATTAATTCCCAGCGACTTTCTGTAGAAAACTGATTCCCACTCGGAGGGCAATTGACCAATTGTTCTCAAGTTCAAATCCTGGTTAAACTAAATCCCCTTTTTATCTCTGAATTTCTAGATGTTTTACTGAATCTTGGTGTTAACCGAACCAGTTCGGTGGCTGTTTAACACGTCCGACCCAGCTAGCTATGCACGGGCCCAAACGATCCAACAGCAGCAAAATGTCTCTGTTTGGTCTACATAAAGTGCTTTGAACCTTTACTTGTACATCAACACGAAACCACCACACTGTCTGCAAACCTGTGACACTACAAAATTTGGTATCATCGTTTAGCCCATGGTTTCTTTTTAAATAAGCTAACAATGGTTTTTTTTATAAGTTAATAACTGGCGTAAACCGAATCCAATTCTGACAAATTACACGTGTTTTGAAGTTAGTAAAATGTGAGGCACTTAATTCTAGCATCTGTTATACTTTTTGGCAAACAAAGTTTTTTAAAACACACGGTCAAATGCTAAAACTTGATATTTGCCTAACTTTAATTTCATAATTTTAAATTCGACAAATAGTATGTCTAAATTGATTAGCTCGACGAGCCTGTCCTAACTATGCATTCTATGATATGAATTGAAGCATGCATCATATAAATATTAAGTATACAACAATGTTTATGGGAGCAAATGTAACACCCTCAAATCGGTCCTATGCAAGTTTTAGCGATTCCCGCCAAACCCGCATAGAAACGATTCAAGGACGCCCACCAGGCACTTGCGTGTGGATGGAAAATGAAGTAATACCATTACACAATAGTTCACAATGGAACCCACAACACATTTATATACAACAACGACTCATGGAGTCAAGGATACAGATATACAGTACGAAGATCCAATTCACCTTGAAAACAATATAACATCCGAGTACGGATAAGAAGCAAATTGGGCTAAGAGCCCTGAAGAATAACCAATGGCGTCCATAACCCTGCCCAGGCCAAGCCGGAAGGATAACCCTGCTAATGACATCGATCTCAAACCTGCTAAAACAAAAGGGGTGCCAACAAAGGGCAAAGGAAAAAGAGGAGCGTCAGCACTGAGGCCAGTACACGACGAGACTAGAATTCGGCGGCTTCGCCTATATAGGTATGGTGGACTGAAGCGGCAGCGCAACATGCACTAAACAACCTATAGAGACCCGATAAACTCTCGGCTATTAGAGAGAGATAAGAAAGACCTATTCGGAACCAACCTTATACTAACACCAATCATACCCATCCTGGTATTCCCCCCTCGAGACCAAACGAGGAAGTCAAACTGAGGAACTCACACAGTTGGCAGTTTTATTCATTCCATTATAGTTGAAACACTTACTAGTCAGATATAGAGAGCATGAGTCATCCTGATAGCATAAGTAGTGGGCAGTTTTAGTTAACCATTCAGTTGTAGTTGCAGTAATTTCTAGTCAGATACAATTAGCATGTGACATTCCAAACCCCAGCAGTTGTTGGCACTTTTATTTCATTCCATTAGAGTTGCGATACTTACTAGACAGATATAACATGACACGATACACCCCAGTTCCACCAGTTGTTGCCATTTTATTATCCATTCTATTGTAGTGAAGCTGATTAATAGTCACATATTAAGTCAAATTTATAACGTACTTTAGTTATGCTTGTCTATGATCGAGATACTGTCCTCCAAGTCATCCATAACCGTGGACACGGCTTTCAGAAAGATTTACCCTGCAGAGGTGCACAAATAGCAACACACACACAATCAACCTCGGAAAAACCAAATCAAAACCCAACGAATCTTTCACGACAAAGTAATCACAGGATTCATAAAAGATTTCAGGGGGCCACCCCACTAAGCTACCCGCAACGAAGTTGGCCAGCTCCGAGACGGACCCAGGGTTTGTGTCAATGGCTGTAAACGACTGGGAACCCGAAAGTGTGACTGGGCTTGTCGACATCGCGAAAACATTCCACGTTCCAAAACAGTACAGGTGCTCCACGCATAATCCTAAATAAAGCAGTAAAGCATGACATAAGTACAGGATAATAATAAAGCCCCAAATTACTTTGTGGCCCCAAGAAATAAGAAATGAATCAAGCTCTAGCTAAGGGAGATCCATTGATCTCCCGGATGTGGATAGTGCGAATAATCAAGGAACATGTATCAAATACTCAGGGCCTACGGGACATAAGTGGGCGTGGAAGAACCAAATATTAGCTATTGCCCACCGATGCCTCTGCATTAGTTATATCTATTCCCAGCATTTTAATCAAGTTGTATTTAAAGTCATGATCCTCTCCACCGTAAAACATCTCCACCATTTAGCATGTGCCAACCTCCCAACAACGGTGGAACAACAACGACGCGAAGCAGCACTTGAGCAAGAAACTACGACACGCAAGGCCGACTCTTTATCAAACAACATGCTACAGGATATGTCCAAGGCAATATAGAGGCTGCAGGTAATATAAATGGTGCACGGAAACTAAAGCATCGCAACACGGATAGCAACAGATCAACAGGAGGAAGTAAAGACTATAAATGTAAAATAGGTAGACAGGGGGAGAATGCTCGCCTGGAAAACACTGTCGAAGGTTCATCTCCGAAGAACTTGTTGATACTCGCATCCACTCAACGGCCTAATCCGTGAAGAACAAAACACTAAAAGAAACACCAGATGCACTATTTAATACTACGGCAGAAGATCGGGCATGATACATGTATGATGTATGACATGGCAAAGATGTGATACAATTAAACAATATTAAGCGGAACCGGGGTCCCGACAATTAATTAATGGTTCAAGTTATTTAGCTACCTCGCAATTTAAATGTTGGCTTAACAAGACGAAACATGGCAACGGTTCGCTATACAAATTTAAATGGAGCCAATATAAGACTAAAAAAGCCCGCATATGGTCTTCATATTTAATTTAGGTGAATCATGGAAATAGGCCCAAACACCAACAATATGTATGCAAACATGTTCAATTAATATGCAACAAGTAGCAAGGTCATATTATAAAAATAGAAGTCTCGGATATGGGTCACACATTGGCATTTGACGATCTTGGATCAGAGGGGATGTCATCGAACTACTAAATCCGATGCGGCACAATGAAGCAGAGCCAAACTAGGTGAAGAAGATTTATCATGTTGAAGTAGACATTTCATCGAACATGTGGCTGGCGGAGTATACGGCAACAAAAGTAGTGGTACGACCCACCGGATATAAAACAGAAATGTGTTAGATCTTGCCCAGATGCTTGGACCAGGCAACTCAATAGGACATGAACGCGTAGAACAACAATTGACTTGAAAATCGAGACGGAAGCAGTACCTGGTCGACCGGATGCTGCTGTGGATAAACAAACGAATGGAGGGATGGTGTTGGCGCAACTGGAAGCGAGGGAGACTCGTAGGTCGCTGCCGGTCAGGAATACCTGGACCCGGACAGATGCTACATGTGCGGTGTCGGCCGACGAGTGGAGGGCGTACCATGCCGGTGCAGTTCACTGGGTAGATGCGAGCGGCGGCTGTCGGTGGAGCTTCTCGTGTGAGAGGAATCGTGTACGGGAGGCCCGAGGCGGACTAGAGCTCGCTCCCGCGTCGCATGAAGGCAGCAGGTGGCCAGCCGAGCCATGGGGCTGCCGCCCCGAGGAGGCTGGTCGCTGGTGGCATGTAAGGAATCTGGTGGCGATGGGGTCTGTGGCAGGTGGCACACGACGTTCAAGGCTAGGAATGTTGTTTCTCTACACGCGCACAAAAGTTATGGATAGATGGCCAAGAGGTGATCGATTTTCTTGGACAGAGCACCAGGAGGCTAGATTGATGTTTGCGTACTACGCATCAGAATTGAATCAAGAAGACACGCAGACTACAAGATTTGTTGCTGAATTTTGGAGGAGGGGCGAAGGTAAAATGTGGGGAATTTTGAGCAGATCTAGATCTTCAATTTGGAGACTAGGGTTTGGAGAGAAACAAGAGGAATGGACTATTTATCTAGGCCAAAGTAGACTAGATGGGGCCTAGTTTTGAGCTAAAACTTTAGACGGGCCTTTAGCCTAATTTTATTTTTAGTCAAATAAGAAAACTATTTACGATCATATAACGGACCGAAATATTATTTTGTTTTAGTTTGAAAATAAGAAAAGGGAAACAGATTTAATAAAATCATAGGCATATTTAGTAAAACAAAAATAGGTTTTTAGCAAAATAGTTTGCGGTCAAAATTAAGAACAAAAATATGCACGATGATGTCATGATGATGCAGAAAATAAAAATAACAGGCAAATCTAATTGGATAATATTTTCCTGGGCATTACAGCAAACATGACTAAAAACTTAATAAAATGATTTGCTCTTGTACCCCACACCTCACCCATGCTATGCTATGCTATGCCATGTAAATTGTGCATCATTCCATCATGGCATACTTGTTTGCTTGTTGCATATTATTTGTATGATTGTGCAATGTATTTATTTTGGCCCTTGTGTGTTTGGTTTTCATCCGGATAGACACTGAGCAAGGAGAATACCAGGAACCTCAGGAATATTACCCGGATCCTTCCTCTCCAGCAACTGAACTGCCAGGCAAGCAATTCCCCATGCTTGCATACATATAGTACCCATGCTTCTATCTTACTCTTGCATCATTGAGTAGCGATTGCATTAAATTGAATCCCAAGTATTGCATAGCCTTTACTTTTAAACCCCACCGAAGCTGGTACCTCCATCCCATGAGCCAGTACTGTAGGAGTTGTTTGACCCATGCGAGTTGTAGAATTGCATGTGTAGGGTTTTGTGCGAGTCCTTAGATAATGAGGTACCTAAACAACCTAATATGAGTAGAGAACTAATGAAAGAGGCATCGGTGAGCATTATCTGTTATTTGGTTCTTTAAGCTCACTTGTGTCCCGTAGGACCCCGAGTACTTGATTCCTGTTCCTTGACTATTCGCAATATCCACATCCGGGAGACCCTATGGATCCCCCTTTGCCTGAGCTTGATTCACACTTTATTTCTTAGGGCCACAAACTAGTTTGGAGCTTTATTACTATCTTGTACTTATGTCATTCTTTAATGCTTTATTTACTATTGTGCGTGGAGCACTTGTACTGTTTAAGATCCCACGCCACGTTTATGCTGTATCGACAAGCCCAATCACATTTTCGGGTTCCCAGTCATTTACCGCCATCTTCGCAAACCCTAGGTCCATCTCGAAGCCGGCGAACTTCGTTGCGGGTAGCTTATTGGGGTGGCCCCTTGAAATGATTTATGAATCCTGTGAATTCTTTGTCGTGAGGCCTCGTTGTTTTTTTATTTGGTTCTTCTCGAGGTTGATCGTGTGTGTGTTGCTATTTGTGCACCCCTACAGGGTAAATCTTTCTGAAAGCCGTGTCCGCGGTTATGGACGACTTGGAGCACAATTTCTCGATCATAGACAAGCATAACTAAAGTACCGCCTTTAATGTGACTAAGACATGACTAGTAATTAGTACAACACTCGTGGAATGGTTAATAAAATTGCCAACGGAGGGGTTGTTCTTCCACCTTCTCGTTGGTAAGCGAGCAGGAGGATGAACAAGGTTATTTAAGTTGCTTATATAACTGTTGCCATTAATTAACGGGCATCCGTCCATCTCTGGCTGGGCGGGTGTGTAGCGAGTCTCTATAGCTCTTTGTAGATATTATCTTTTGCTGCAATTGCGTCACCCCAGGTTATTCTCTTTAGATGCATTAAGACTTGCTGAGTACCCTTAGGGTATCACACGATAAATATTTGGTTCAGATGGACAAGTATACTCTCAGGAAGGTTACTGGGTTGAGGAGACGGATGATGGTGGCAACGGCTATCCGGTGTAGAGATTCCGGGGATGGAGATCCTTGAGATCTATGGGCGGGATGTGCTTATTTTTGTGGCATCTTATGCCGATTTGCTTCTTATCCGTACTCAGATCCTGTATTCCGCTTCCGCTTGATACTTTGGTGTGTGATGTATGAGGAGGTATCCTAAACTATTATATCTATCTAGGATATTTGGATCTTGCCGTATAGCGTTGCAATATTCTATTTCTTTTAGATGGTGTGACTCTGATGTGTATTGTAAGTCGCAGACATACATACTCATTTGTGTATGTCGTGGTCGCGTTACCTGTCGCTTACGCCGCTCGTTCTTGTCCCGATGTTCTTGAAAGTGGATAAGGTGGTCGGACGGTACCGTCCCCTGGTCTGCTTCGATAGTCCTACATGTGGGTGGCCTTGGGCCTCCGCGGTAGAATCACTTATCCACTTTTGGGTTTGTCTAGGCTTGAACTTAGAGCGTAATGTGCGAGGTATTACACCCCCTCTCCTATAAAAGGCCTCCCTCTCCTCCCTCTCAAAGCACACCTCCTCGTGAAGGATCTTCTCCCCCTCTAGAATTATTCCCCCATGGTCTCTGATTAGCGAGATATATGTTCCCGGTGGCATTTCGTCTAGAAGGAATTGCTGCTTCTGCTGCATCGCTGGAGCGAGGAGGTGGAGGTTGGTCGGTGGCCTGAACGTGTGTGCGAGGACAGATGCACTGCTGTTTTGTGGCGATAGGACTTGCACACGATCCTGAGATCGGCAAGCGTTCGACTACATCATCCATGAGTTCCATCTTGTTAACAAAGCTTTGTCGGTTTACGAGGGTATATTCTCCATAGATGTATATCCACTTGTCGCTTGTATCTAGTAGATAGATCTTGGCGTATAATAGTTCCCATCGTAGGAATTTTTTTGTTTTCTATGTTCCGAACCCAACAGTGGTATCAGAGCCAGATCTATGTGTAGATGCTTTGCACGGGTAGTACACATACGAGTATGTGGGCGATGATGATCATGTTATTGCTTCTTTCATGTATTTTGGATATTTCTGGCATAGTGGGATGAAGCGGCCCAGACTAACTTTACATGTCCTCGCACATGAGACCTATTCCACGCTTGACATGCAACTAGTTTTGCATAAGTAGCTAGCGGGTGTCTATCTCTCCTACTATAGTCAATATATGATTTACAGTGAGTTGCTAATAATTTGGTTATCATCGTTGTGGTTCCATGTTCGTAGGTAAGACCAGTTCTATCTTCGAAAGCCCTAAGCCACGTAAAACTTGCAATTGATAAATTAGAGGCGTCTAGTTTAGATCGTTGCTGGGCTAGTGTCATATATGGTAATGTTGCAAGTTCATGTATAGTTGATACTCTTGCAACACACCTAACATGTAAGATCCATAGACCTTGGCCTTACACACAAAGGAATGATAAAGATCATACCACGATGCACATGATAGTGATCAAGTGCAAGAACCATATCATTTCACTTTACACATTTGATGCTTGCATCTTAAATTGCTTGTTTAGTGCTTTAGTAGCATTATAAGATGATCCCTCATTTAGATATCAAGATAAAAATGTGTTCTCCCTTAAGTATGCACCGTTCTATGTTTCGCCCCTTCAAGACATCACATGATGATCGGGTGTAATTGAATCCAGGATCATAAATGGGTGTAAGACAAAGTTTTACACACGCTAGTACTATGGTTCTTACTTCGAGATCCTAGCATGTACAAACATGGCCTCGGAACACGGAATTGAAAAGTTAAGCATGAGTCATATAGTTGATATGATGCCCATATAGATGCTCGCCTTTGAAACTACACCGACTCAGGTGATGATCGGAGTTGGTGTAGTGGATTTGGTTCATGTAATCACCAAAAAGACACGAGGGATGTTGTTTTTTAGTGGGAGTTCATTCATAATTCGATTAGTTGAACTAGATCTATCATAAACTTACTCTAAACTTTACAAATTCTGTTGTAGATGGTAGCACATGCTTTTAATTTCAATGTGTTCATGGAGAAAGAGAAACTTGTAGCAAATGGTAACAACTTTACCTACTGGGCCATGAATTTGAGGATTCTCCTCACTGCTGCACAAAAGCAATATGTGCTAGAAGCGCCGCTAGGCCCCCCACTAGCCCCTAATGCCCCTGACGAGGAAAAGAACGTCTATTTGACTCATCAGGAGGACCACAACTTAGTTCATTACAGCATACTGTATGGGCTAGAGACGGAACTTCGAAAGTGTTTTGAAAACGGCAATGCCTTTGATACCATGGGTGAATTGAAAATGATTTTTGATACCCATGTTGTCGTAGAGAGTTATAATGCTTCTGAAAAGTTCTTTAGCTGCATGATGGAAGAGAATAACTCTGTTAGTGAGCATGTACTCAAAATGTCTAGGTATGCCGATAAACTTATGTCCATGGGAATAACGATTCCCATTGACTTAGGCATACACCGTGTTCTCCAATCTCATCCACCTAGCTACAAGAGCTTTGTGATGAACTATAATATGCAAGACATGAAGAAGTCTCTCCCCGAGCTTCTGTCAATGCTTAAAACTGCAGAAATGGAGATTAGGAAAGAACATCAAGTGTTGATGATCAATAAGACCATCGGTTTCAACAAAGACGAGAAGGGTAAGCGAAAGGGAAAGAAGGCTGGAAAATCTATTGCCACACCTAGAAAGAAATCCTGAGCTGGCCCTAAGTCTGATACCGAGTGCTATTATTGTAAGGGGATTGGAAATTGAAAGCGCAACTACCCCAAGTATTTGGAGGACAACAAGACCAGCAAGGCAAACAAAGGTATATGTAATATACATGTTATTGGTGTGTACTTGACTAGTACTCGCAGTAGCACCTGGGTATTTGATACTGGATCGGTTGCTAATATATGTAACTCGAATCAGGGGCTGCGGAACAAGTGACAACTAGCAAGGGGTGAGGTCAAGGTGCATGTCGGCAATGGATCAAGAGTTGATGTGATCGCCATCAGAACGCTACCTCTCCACCTACCATCGGGATTAGTTATTAATCTTCATAATTGTTATTTGGTGTCTACGCTAAGCATGAACATGGTATCCGAATCATGTTTGTTGCGACGCGGTTATTCATTTAAATCCAAAAACAATGGTTGTTTGATTTATATGAATGATATCTTTTATGGTCATGCACCTGTGATGAAAGGTTTATTTTTGTTGGATCTCAATAATAGTGTTATGCATATTCATAATGTTGATGCTAAAAGGATTAAACTTGATGATGATATATCTGCATATATGTGGCACTGCCGTCTAGGTCATATTTGCGTTAAACACATGAAGAAACTCCATTCTGATGGACTATTGGAATCACTTGATTTTGAATCATTAGATACATGTGAGCCATGCCTTATGGGTAAGATGACTAGAATGTCGTTTTCTGGTTCAATGGAATGGGCGACAGATTTATTGGAAATCATACATATAGATGTATGTGCTGCAATGAGTGTGTCGGCGCGAGGTGGATATCATTATTTTGTTACTTTCACGGATGATTTGAGTAGATATGGGTATATCTATTTGATGAAACACAAGTCTGAAACCTTTGAAAAGTTCAAGGAATTTCAGAATGAAGTGGAAAATCATCATAATAGAAAGATTAAATTTCTTCGGTCTGACCGTGGAGGTGAGTATCTTAGTTACAAGTTTAGCACACACATGCGAGATTGTGGAATAGTTTCACAACTCACACCTGCCGGAACACCACAACGTAATGGTGTCGGAACGTCGTAATCATACTTTATTGGATATGGTTCGATCTATGATGTCTCTGACTGACTTGCCACTGTCATTTCGGGGCTATGCACTGGAAACTACTGCATTCACTTTGAATAGGGCACCATCTAAATCCGTTGAAAAGAAACTGTATGAATTGTGGTTTGGAAACAAACCTAAGTTGCCATTTCTTAAAGTTTGGGGTTCGATGTTTATGTGAAGAAACTTCAACATGATAAACTTGAACCCAAAGCGGAAAAATGCGGCTTCATAGGATACCCTAAGGAACCATTGGGTATTCCTTCTATCACATATTCGAGGGCAAGCTTTTCGTTGCCAAGAATGGATCCTTCCTAGAAAAAGAGTTTCTCACGAAAGGCATGTGTAGTCGGAAGGTAGAACTCAAAGAGGTTAATGAACCTTCTCTTGATGAAATGGTGAGTGGTGCAGCACCGGAAATTGTTCCGGAGTTGACTTCATCGAATGAAGAGGGAACTAATAATAATGATCATGAAACTCTGGAAGAAGACACTACCAAACCTCGGAGGTCAAGCAGGAAACGTGGAACTCCTGAACTATATGAAAATCCTATTATGAATTTCATGGTTGATGAAATAGATGAACTTGTGACGTATGAAGAAGTGATGATGAGCCAAAATTCCAACAAATGGCTAGAAGCCATGAAATCCGAGATGAAATCCTTGTACGAAAACCAAGTTTGGACTTTGGTGGACTTACCTCATGACTGAAAGGCCGTTGAGAATAAATGGATTTTCAAAAGAAAAACTGATGATGATGGTAATGTGACCATCTATAAAGCTTGACTTGTCGCAAAGGGGTTTCGAAAAATTCAAGGAGTTGACTACAATGAGACATTCTCTCCCGTAGAGATGCTAAAGTCGGCAATTGCTGCATATTTCGATTATGAAATATGGCAGATGGATGTCAAAACAGCGTTCCTCAATGGTAATATTGAAGAAGACTTGTATATTATACAACCAAAGGGTTTTGCCAATCCTAAGGATGCTAAAAAGGTATGCAAACTTCAGCGATCCATCTATGGACTGAAGCAAGCATCCCGGAGTTGGAATCTTCGCTTTGATGAGGTGATCAAAGAGTTTGGATTTGTCCAAACTTATGGAGAGGCTTGTATTTACAAGAAAATGTGTGGGAGCAATGTGACATTTCTGATATTATATGTGGATGACATATTACTGATTGGAAATGATGTAGATCTTTTAAATAGTGTTAAAAGTTATCTAAATAGCAAATTTTTGATGAAGGACCTTGGTGAAGCGTCATATATATTAGGCATTAAGATCTGTAGAGATAGATCAAGGTGCCTAATTGGCTATCGTAAAGTACATACCTTGATAAGATATTAAATAAGTTTGATATGGACGGAAGTAAGAAGGGGCTCTTACCTATTTTGCAAGGCAAGACATTGAGTAAGACTCAAAGTCCAGATACGACGAAAGAAAGAGAGATAATGGATAAGATCCCCTATGCTTCAACCATAGGCTCTATAATGTATGACATGCTATGTAAAAGACCGGATGTGGCACATGCTATTACTTTGACTAGTAGGTACCAATCTGATACAGGTTCGGAACATTGGATAGAGGTCAAGAATATTCTTAAGTACTTAAGAAGAACTAAGGATATGTTTCTTATATACGGGGGTGAAGAATAGCTGGTCGCTAAGTGTTATGTCGACGCTAGCTTTGACACTGATCCAGATGACTCTAAGTCTCAATCTGGATATGTATTTCTCTTGAACGGAATAACAGTTAGTAGGAGGAGTTCCAAACAACCTGTGGTTGCTGGATCAACGACGGGGGTGGAATATGTTGCTGCTTCAGAAGCGGTGTAGGAACCGGTTTGGATGAAGAAGTTCATAACCGAACTAGGTGTGATCCCTAGTGCGTTGTGAGAACAATGGAGCCATAGCCAACGCCAAGGAACCAATGTCTCACAAGAATTCCAAGCATATTAAGCGCCAGTTTCACTCCATCCGCGAGCATGTCAAGGATGGAGATATAATGATTTGTAAAGTACACACGGACCTAAATGTAGCAGATCCATTGACTAAGGTTCTCCCTAGAGCAAAACATTATCAACACCAGAACTCCATGGGTGTTAGATTTATCACTGTGTAAACTAGATTATTGTCTCTAGTCCAAGTGGGCGACTGAAGGGAATATTCCCTAAGAGGCAATAGATTTGTTATTATCTGTATTCCAAATATATGATAGATGTTTATTTTGCATAGTATAGTTGTATTAATACAGAAACCTTAATACATGTTTGTTTAATAAACAAATAGAAAGTTCCTAGTTATGCCTCTCTATAAACTAGCTCGTTGATTAACAAGATGATCATGGTTTCCTGATCATGGACATTGGATGTTGTTAATAACAAGGTCACAGCATTGGTGAATGATGTGATGAACATTCATTCGAAGTATAGCATTACGATCAAAGTCATTGTGTTTATATTGCTATAACATCATACAAAGTAATCTTTATCCTTAGACCATAAGATCATGTTAATTGCTAACACTAGAAGAATACTTTGATAACATCAAACGTCACACCATAACAGGGTGACTATAAAGATGGGTTCGGGTATTCCAAAGGTGTTATGTTGAGGCTCATGGATCAAGAGTGGAATTTGTCAATCCCGATGATGGATAGATATACTCTGGGCCCTCTCGGTGATATCACATTAAGATAGCTTGCAAGCAAGTGATGTGATCACTAGATTGTTATATCATGGGAACGAGAAAAGAGTGCATGTCGGTAACAAGATCAAACTAAGTATTGATATACTGATGATCGAATCTTGGACATATAATATATCGCGAGACAAAGGGATTCAGTTACTATCGTTTAAGGTTCTCATGATCACAGAAGTCATCGTTGAATGTGTGGGAGTCAGTATGGATCTCCAGGTCCCACTTTTGATTATTGATCTGAGAGGAGTCTTGATCAAGTCTGCATTATTCGCGAACCATAGGGTGACACACTTAAGGGTTGCCAAACACCATTTGGAGGAAATATGTTGTAGACGAAAGAATTGCAAAGAACTAGAATTATTTCAATGGACACCAGAATTGTTTCAGGTGAAATTGCTAAAATTGGTTCTACATGTGATATTGAAATGTTGCAGGGGGTTTATTTGAATATTTTTTAATTAAAGTAATTAACAAAATTCTGAATAAAATAAATAAAATAGTTTTATTAATTAAATGAGATTTGCATTAAATTTGGTGTAAATTTAATGCATGTGAGTGGAACTTTGAGTGGAGGCATGTTTATCTGAGTAGAGCTTCCACCACATGAATCAGGAAGAGGTGGGGGCACCCCCCCTTGGGAGCCGGCCATGGGAAGGGGGAGAGCCCCCTCTCCTATAAAAGGTCTCCCTCTCCTCCCTCTCAAAGCACACCTCCTCGTGAAGGATCTCTCTCCCCCTCTAGAATTACTCCCCCATGGTCTCGGATTAGCGAGATACATGTTCCCAGTGGCATTTCGTCTAGAAGGGCTTGTTGCTTTCGCTGCATCACTTGAGTGAGGAGGTGGAGGTTGTTCGGTGGCCTGAACTGTGCAAGGATGGATGCGCTGCTGATTTGCGGTGCTAGGACTTCCACACGATATTGAGATCGGCAAGCATTCGATTACATCATCCACGAGTTCCATCTCATTAACAAAGATTTGTCGGTCTATGAGGGTATGTTCTCTATGGATGTATATCCACCCATTGCTTGTATCGAGTAGATAGATCTTGCTGTATAATAGTTCCCATCGTAGGAATTTTTTTGTTTTCTATGATGTGAACCCAACACCAGGTATATGGAAGAAGTCTCTACTATGAGTTTTAAAAACCATACCACATGCTCTTAGAGTAGAGAGACTGAGACAATGACTTCCTGTCAACGGTTGGATGTTACCTAGGGTGATGTGAAGTGCGCATGCCAGAAACGTTACAATTCCTCCTCCGCATATCGGTCCTCGAGATTGAAGAGTCTGATGCTTAAGGTAAAACACGAGAAGAACGCCCAAATTTGGCGTTAAGTTACAATTAATAATAGCAGATTTTGCGAGGATCAACATGTCCTCCTCATTAATTCTAGTAAACTCACCATGTGCCTGCAAAGTGTTAGCAATCACATAGAACAAAATAGCTAATAACAGGGTGATCAATTTGGTTCCCCTTGGGTGTGTTTCCACGAATCTTCATTAAATTAAAGTATTGCAAACCCAAAACATTGAGCCCATTGGTCGGGTGTTAGGGTGTACTTATGGTTCATAAGGCAGAATTTGATGCGATCAACTCCGGACCTTTGTTCCTCGGTACAACCATAAGGATCCACTATGTGTGTTAAGGTGCTGAAGAATTTAAACGTCAAGCGGCAATACGTGACAACATCCTGAAAGATAAAATCATACAAATCAACATTGTTGCAAAGTAAATTGAAATCAGCACAAATGCCAAGTTGGTTCAGGATATAAGGACACGCCCACTTGGTGGACTTGATTTCTCGGAGCTTGAGATGATTGAAATGGTTCAGCTGAAACTCCTCGGTGAACTCGATACCAAGTGACTCGGGGGGTCAATGTATCAACAGGTGGTGCGGAGGATTTCACAGCCATCTCACGTGTATAGCTCCTCGTGTTCATCTAAAATAAAAATAAGATAAAGTAATAAAATTGCTATTTTTTGGTCCAATAGAAATATAGCATAAGTGATTCTCTACATCTATTATATATTAAAGTACATCACGGGTTAACCACAAAATAGAAAAATAGACTAGAAAATCACATAATAAATGGAAACATCCGGTCATCAATTTTTCACGCTGATAAACTATAGCCATTTGATTTTGCTGATTGGGCTCCCCACATTTACTTTTGTATTAATTACCCACCACTGCCATTACGTGAAAATACATTTTCGTTGAAAAGAAAAAAGAGGATTAAAGTTGTTGCTTCCTCGCACAACTATGACGTTAAGACCTAGCATGCCCTGCCGCCGATCTCCAGGTTGATCGCGTTGGAGCCAACGGCCGCATGCGTCGCATGTTCTGCATGGACCTCAAGGCATACGAATCTCCTACAGCGGAAAAGACTGATCCATACAAGGTGCATCGGGTAAAAAACTAGATCGATATTCATGTGGTAATCAATCTCCTCATACATGAGCGCTCGCTCCTTTCTCAGTCCAATCTCATAGATTCGTACAGTGCATGGACTCTCTCAAGCAATTGAAATTAGGCAAACGACCATGGAACTCTCAACCGATTAAATGGTAGGTTAGGTAGTCCATCGGCAAGCTAACTTGATGCCAAAAGTTTTCAAATTTATTTCAGCTTGCTAGGTGCACTTAGAATTGTACAATTATTTTAGAAATTACATTATACTTTTCTATTCCAAAGTAGATGTTACAGATTTTTTAGATATACGTGTATCTGGATGTATTTTAGTGTATAGATATTCATAAATCTAGACAAAACTACGATATCTAACTGGGACAAGGGGTACGTATGTCTATCAAATTGGCTACCAATGTAATTTTGGACTATATATGTGTTTTCTTTTCTATGTAATCTGCCAAATTATTTTCTAACAAATTTACATAACTTGGGACTTTGAATTTATATGACGGAGGTGACAGAGAAAAAAGATGGGGATATCCTGTATACTCAGCAGCTACGCTTTACATTCAGTTAAGGATTTGACTTTTGTTGTAAACCAACAGCATTAATCCTTAGTAAGTGTTTCTATTTCTCTATTTTCTGATTAACCGTCATGTACATTTAATATATAATAGATTTATTTTTATATTAGTTATTAATCTAAATGAGAAAAAGGATGTTATTTTTTTAACAATTTGATAGTTTCTTTTGATTTAGTTGTCTATTAGACATCTTTTTCCACTTTTAGTGAAGTGATATTAGCTAAATTGTACGATATCATGCACAATTACTAAGACGATATTAATTATCATATTTTTGTCTTGCAAAATTATGTGTGTGCAACAAACAAGAACCTCATATATTGGTTTTTGGGCGACAACATAGAGGCATAATAAAACCATACAAGATTGGCTTGGTTCTTATTTTGCGGAGAAGATTGACTCTATTCAATGGAACTAAGACTTGCATCTCAGCGATGCAACGTCAGTGTGGTTTCAATTTTACATAATGCATACACCATGGAAACATGCAGCCATACAAGATAGATCGATTCAAGGGAATTAAGATTTGCTTAATTGCTTTGGTGCACACCCAATGTGAAAAGCCCAAAGCCAGGTAATGACATGTGAGTTGCATTTTCCTTCGTGTGCTCCATCTCTTTATTGTACTCTCTAGAATTTCTCCCAAAGGGTTCCTGTATGATCTGTATCAAATTGAGGACCCTACGACCATGAGGATCGGCTTCTATGCCCTACAGATGCTTCATCATACTCCCACGTAATATTTTTCGCAGGATGGATGCTAGCTAGTATTTTTTTGGCTAATGATTGCAAAGAAGATTAATTTCCCTGACCAAAGATCAATCGGCTGATTAGGCAGCTATTTTGACTCCCACGGCCCTCGCCAGTTTTTATCTCCCAAGAGCGGAGGAGGCGGATGATTTTGAATGGATCTTAGTTGGATAAAATTTTGCTGTTACCTTGGCTGTGTACCTGTGTACTCACTCTGTTTCAAAATATAAAATGTTTTAGAATTGTGAAGCAAATGTACATAGACTTTTTTAATACGTATGTTCACTCGGATTTGGAGTGAATCTACACACTAAAAGACATCTAGATCTTATATTTTAAAACGGAGAGAGTATTTCTTTTCTTTTTCCCAGTAAATCGATTACATACTCCTTCTGTTTCGAAATAAGTGACTTTGCTTTAGTAATTTCATTTAAGATAGAGGGAGTATTAAATATTGATATCATCATTTGTCAAGCCAAATTTACAGTAGAAATAATAATAATTTATGGTTTCAACTAGCTGTTCAACCTATCCGTTTTGGTAAGTGAAGCCGGATTGGCTGTACCATGTGCTCATGGTATGATTTAAAGAATAGTTGTGCTTAGTTCTTTTCCTCTCCGTTTTTGTTACAAAACTGAAAGTGACATATGATTATCTCGATATTCCTATCGGTGAGATGCAATAAAGGCCATTTCAGTTGCCTGGCACATGCCCATATTTCCAACATGTTTAATACATTGTAATTATATATAAATTATTTTATGTTGAAAAGAAAATGAAAAGAGACAGTATGTGAAAAATTGGGGCATGAAGAAAATTTCAATGCGACACAACTATAGAAAATAATTATTGGTTCATAGATATTCAACCGTATAGGTGGTACAAAACAAAAACAATCACTATATGAGAAGAGAAAGAGTGGATAAGAGAATTTAAATTTTTAAATAAGGAAACTAAATAAATAAGCTTGAATGTTCCTTATGTCTGTATGCCATATAATATGTTTTACAAAATAATATATGTGCCATTTGAGGAGTCAAAAGGGACAATTTGCACTATATGTACTTTTACAATGATGTCCTAATAATTTTATATATAGTACTTCCAAGGGTTTTACATTGCAATCTTATTTCTCACATAACATTTTAGATCTAAATAAAACTATAGGTTTTTGGAAGGATTGATAATTTTATTACAGAAATATAAAGGAAAACAAAATATTGCCCGCACAGTGCTTGGGCCACTGCTCTAGTTAACTACAAAAGAAACTCCTTTAAAACAATACTAAGCTTGCTCAATATCAAGATTGAATCAAGAACAAGACCTAAGTCTAGATTGACAATGATGAAATATTGAGTGAAGCTTTTGCACAAATAAGTTGATGATCGGAGGATAATCATACCTTAGATTGAATGAGTGCGAGGAATTGAAGAAAGATTATGTAAATTTGAAAATCCAATGGAGGTGGTTTTGAGTTTGGAGGAAGAACAAAGAGAAATATTTGTTTTTGGGAATTTTTGGTTACCTCCTCAGGCTGAATATGGCGGCCGCGTACGTGGTACGGGCAGACGGTACGGCCGGAGCCCCCCAGTATCGGGTGACGTACCTTGGGGGCGATGACTCCCTTCTGGCGGTGCACTCGGTACGGGCACGTGGTATGGTCGTGCGCGCCCATACTGCTGGTCGTTAGTGGTTTTGTGTCTTCGTTTGAAATCTGATGTTTGCTCAAGGGTATGGTACGGGCACGTCCAACCGTACAAGTGGTTGTTAAGAGCATTGTTTCTTGTGACAAAAATCAGAATTTCTATCTTTCTTCAGTTCGATGTGGTACGCGCGCACGGTATGGTCCCTTTCGGCCGTACCAGTGGTCGTTAAGAGCAGTGTGAGCTACAAATTTAATTTTCTTATTACAAGCTCAGTGTGCCGTTGCACATCTTATCAAAGGATAAAATAACAACAAATATACCATATAAAGAATCAGCAATACTTTTTACGCCATGTGTTAGTAAAATAAAATATATAGGATTACCTTATTTCTTCTCCTATCTTCAAAGGTCTTCTTGAACACTCTTTAGTACAAATAAAGAAAAAACAAAACAAAACTAACACATAATTTTTTTATACACATGGGTTGCCTCCCATGAAGCGCTTCTAGTTAAGATCAATTAGCTTGACCATGATGGTAATCATTTAGGTTTAAGAAGTGGCCACTACACAATAGTTGGCTTTTAAAGTAATTAAACCATCATCATCATTAGGCCTGGCCTTCTTTTTCCTAGGGGAGTGAACTATAAAAGGATCTCTAGATGGTAGCCCTATTCTCACATTCCCCTCATGTAAATTAATCAAAGCTTTAATTGTTCTTAGGAATGGCCTACCTAGAATTGTAGGTGCTATGGGATCTTCAGGCATGTCCACAATAACAAGATCAATAAGAGCGAGACTACCTTTCATTTCAACAACTATATTTTCTTTAATCCCCACAACTTGTTTATAAGTTGAATCAGCTAGATGGAGTCTCAATTCAGTAGTAACAAATGGCCCTAAGTTTAATTGGTCGAATAAGGTTTTGGAAATTGTGGAGACGCTCGCACCATGATCACAAAGTGCGGATATCTCATTGACTCCCAACTTAATTTTAATAGTGGGCTCAAATATATCATCTAGCTTAGTTAGAAGCTTATCAGCTAGTCTTTTATACTCCATCTCTAAATCTTGAACTTTAGATGTTACTTGTTGTATAAATTATTGGTACATAGTATCATTACCTTGTTATATACCTGGATTGTTCACGGTGATCATCTTTAATAGATCTTCCATGCTATAGTCCAGCTCTTTAGGTTTCTCTTCATTGGTTATCACCCTCATCATTTTGGGGACTTCTACCGGATTTGGCTTGGGTTTTCTAGAAAACTTTGCTAGTATGAGAGCTTAGCTCTCAGCTACCTTACCCAGCTGAGCCTCCACGATCTTTGTCCTTTCATGTAGAGCATGCACATCATTTCTAATTGCAACCGCCTGGTTAGATAATTTTCCTATACTACTTTCATGGTTCTCCGTGATTTTAATAAGCATATTATTTTGCTCGGTTTAAGTTTGTATAAAGGTTCTAATAGTTTGCTCAAACGAGAGATTGCCATGATTTGCTCCATTAGTATTATAATAATTATTATAAGGAGCTCCTGCAGGATTAGAATGATATTTTTGAACATTAGAAGCATAATTATTTTTCCATGCAGGATTAAAAAGAGTGCGAGCTATAAAATTGACATCATTAACATCGGTAGCGATAGCATTAACTTGGATATCTTGTTTACCCTTTACTATACTAAGAAGCTCATCTACCTTAGATGTAACCTCTTCATTATTTACCTCGGTAATTGAACTTACTATCTTCGAGGTTCTTTCCACATGCCATTCGGCATGGTTATTTTCCATATCATCAAGTAACTTATTTGCAACACTCAATTGCTTTCCCATGATTGTTCCTCCTTCTACAGTATCTAGAATAGACTTAGACATTTGGTTAAGACCATTAGAAAACAAATGTACTCCCTCCGATTTATATTAATTGTCGTTGAATTAGATGTATCTAGTACTAAAACATGTCCAGATATAGCCATTTCAGCGACAAGTAATATGGATCAGAGGGAGTAATACAAGCCAGTCTTCCATCTCATCACTAGGACAGTTCATTACTGCTTCTTTCATCATTTCCGACGCATGCGCTAGTGGATCACGGTCTTCTTGTCTAAAGCTTGTAATGTTAGATCTTAGCTGTATAGTTTTAGCTGGGGAAAAAATTTAGTCATAAATAATTAGTACATTCCTCTGAAGATTTAATAGTGCCCTTTGGTAGAGCTATCAACCAATCCTTAGCCTTTCCTCTAAGAGAGAAAGGAAACAATCTTAATTTAACAACATTTGGATCTACATCCTTAATACGCATCATGTCACAAATTTCAGTAAAACTGTTTAAGTGCAAACCTGGATCTTCACTGAATGTACCCCCAAATTGTTTTGTTGAACCAAACATAAAAGGTTAGGTTTATTTCATATGTTTTCGCATCAACTGCGGGCTAAATAATAGTTGCACGAATAAAATCATCAGTTGGAGTAGCATACTCTCCTAATCTCTTTTGAGCGATGGCTCTTATATTTTTGGTATTTTTTAAGTAATGAAAACGAATAACAAGTAACTAGTTTTTTTGGGTTTTCAAATAGATAACAAGAAAGTAAACTAATAACAAGAATTAAACTACAAACTAATAATAAAACTAAAAACAAGGTCTCTAGTAACCTCACCAGGATAGCAAAATTGTTCCCTGACAACAGCACTAGAAAAAGGGTTGATACCTTCAATCCGGATTCATGGATGTAGTATAATAACTTTTTCCCTAGAAAACCTAGGTTTAATCGAATATCGGAAAGCAATGCTAATAGGAAATAAAAAGGACAAGTCCAGAAGACTTTGTTCGTTCGTTTATCTTAGTTTACCGGACCAATCAAGTTTAATTTATAATGGGTTGAATTAATGGATGGACATAGGCCAGGTTCGAAGATGCACCTGCAGCTGCACGTCATATGGGATAAAAGATTATAATAAGTATAGTTATTTGTTATGTTTGAACGGAGATAATCTCTTGTGGGCAACACATCCTAATATACTAGAACCCCCATGATGCAGCGAGCATAGGAATAGTTTTTTAATCCAACCGAGTGCACACCAAAACAACGGGCTACAAACGATTATTAAGTGTAAAACACAGATCAAAGATTTAAGTGGTGATGTTGTTGGGATCCTGAATGGGTCGCTAAGCGAAGACCGTACTACCCTTTTTGTCACTAGGGTTCCTATGAGATTGCCTCTAGCCAAGTATCTCACCTCAAGCCTTTATCAATCTATGGGATCTTGGGTACCTACAAGTCCATAGATCGAGACAAGAGACAAGGAAACAAAAGATACAAATCTCAATTGCAAACAACATACAATACTCCCATGAATTAGATGAACATAATCGTTGCGAGGTTTCTCCCCAACCCGTAGACCGTGAGGACAACTCAGTTATAACAAATTGATCGGAGATAGAAAAGATCATACAAATACTTAGATTGAAATCAAATATTCTTACATGGTCGCCAAATCACATGGAGATCTAAAGTACAAAGCAATGTATGTGGCTAGTGGATGCGATGGATGGTGGAAGTGATGAATAATGTATGACAACAGTATGGATCTCCTTTGGTGGTGTTGTGATGTTATCTGAGAATGGTGGCTCTCTGGACAACGGCTGGAGCCACAAAATATATAGGTGTCTTCACGAAAGTCGTAGGGTTTGACAAGACGAAGCCAATGCCACCTGGTATAGGCAGACGGTACGGGTGGGCCCTGCCCATATCAGTGGTCGCTAAGCATGCTGATGCCCTAGACTGGCTTCCCAATTACTTGGTCGTGTGGACGTCCTCTAAAACCTTCATTATGACTCCTAATTTTGCATTAAAATTTGTGATTTCCTGCACAACATAATTCAAATAGAGGTTTTGCATATATTTGCAATTATTAGTCATTAGTATCAAGGATTGAGAGTTTCTTGTCAATTTGTTTGACCAAAACAATGTTTAAATGCGGTGGAAGATGGCTAATTTTGGAGCCATCAGACCTGAACATGAATTCTATCTGGGTTGTACCCGAATTGGACACGGACTGAGTTAGTGAGTTGGACTCACATTGACTAATATAGGTCTTTTAGTCAATGGGCCAAAATTAATTGGATCCTACTTTCACTCCCTATATATACTAGGTCGCGGCTGCCAAAGGGGCACAATTAGGTCATTCCATGCATTGGAAACCCTAGCGCCAATTCAGTACAGCCGTCGTACCGGACCTAGCCATCCATCGCTAGCGCTCCTCCTCGTATGTGTCGATACTTCCATAGGTGTTATACGATCAGCACTTCGACGATCGTGGGATCGGATCGTGAGGACAACACTCGTGCTAATCCTCGTGGCCTTCTACCTCAGATAGATCTTGGGATCTCAATGTAGGAAAATTTTGTTTTATATCTACATGGCCCAATAGTGGTATCAGAGCGGTAGCTTCTGGTGTTAGGCTCTAGTTCGTGCATATGAGATATATAGTCGGCATTAGATTGGATCTAATTGCTGTTTGGTGGTCGATCTATGAGATATGTCGATTTTGATTGGATCAATTGTACTCAGGTAAATGGATGATCTTGTTTCCATGATCATGCGGTTAAGGTCATGGAACGACATACCCCTACTAGTCGGCTTCCACCATCGGGGTAGACCGTGACACATAAGAATCCAGATGCGGTGATCGAAGATAAAAGAGCTTGATCGAATCAGAGGATGAGTTAGATTTGGGTAAAATTGTTTTATCCGATGAAGAAATCCATTTTCGTATGGGACTGCCAGCTTCACATTGTCGTAGCGCCTTACATGTCGTTGCGAGTTTCATAGCGCCGGTAGATATCGTATCTAGGCATAACTTGTTGGTGCAGCATGATGTTGTGAATGGTATGGCTTATGTGCATGTGATGTGTGTAATCCATACATGATCTACATATCATGGTTTTTGTCAGTCGGCTAGAGCCTAGGTGCTATCATTTTATTGTATAATGACCTACGTGTCAGATTCTCTATGTAATTTACTTTACTAGCTAATGTAGCTGTTTGGAGAACCCGGATGGCATGCAAATCGATGTATAATTCAGCGACATGGAGTAAGATGACACGTGACAAGAGTTGGCACGAGTCAAATTACAAGCTTTGTGGAGATGGAGATCGCCATGAATAGAGTCATACTAAAGGGAATATGCCCTGAGAGGCAATAATAAAGTTACTATTATCGTATTCCAAGTATATGATAGATGTTTATTTTGCATGCTATAATTGTATTGATTGGAAACGTTAATACATGTGTATTTAATAAACAAATAAAGGGTTCCTAGTTATGCCTCTCATATAAACTAGCTCGTTGATTAACAAGATGATCAAAGTTTCCTGAGCATGGACATTGGATGTTGTTAATAACAAGGTCACAACATTGGTGGAATGGTGTGATGAACATTCATCCAAAGTATAGCAATACGATCAAAGTCATTGTGTTTAAATTGCGATAACATCATACGAAGTAACTTTAGACCTTAGACCATGAGATCATGTTACTCACTAAGACCGGAAGAGTAACTTGATAACACCAAATGTCGCACCGTAAGAGGGGGACAATAAAGTTAGGTTTAGATAATCCGAAAGTGTTATGTAGAGGCTCATGGATAAAGTGTGGGATTTTTCCATCCTGATGACGGAGAGATATACTCTGGGCCCTCTTGGTGATATCACATTGATGTAGCTTGCAAGCAAGTGATAAGATCACTAGAATGTTATATCATGGGAACGAGAAAAGAGTACTTGTTGCAAACAAGATCAAACTAGGTATGGGGATACCAATGATCGAATCTTGGACATGTAATATATCGCGAGACAAAGGGATTTAGTTACAAACGTTAAAGGTTCACACAATTACTCGAGTCATCATTGAATGTGTAGGAGTCAATATGGATCTCCAGGTCCTGCTGTTGATTATTGATGGAAGAGGGGTCTCGATCATGTCTGCATTATTCACGTACTTCAGGGTGACACACTTATGTGATATCGACACCATTTGGGAGAAAATATGTTTCAGATAAAGATTATGAAAGCGCTGGGATCATTTCGATGGAAACCGGAATTGTTTCAGGTGAAATTGCTGAAACTGGTTCTGCATGTGATATTGAAATGTTGCAAGGGTTTTATGTGAATGTTTCTAAATTAAAGTTGTCGTGGTGGTGTCACGGAAGATGCCATGGGTAGGCTAAAGGTGGGGACTAAATGCACTAGGGGAATCCAGGGAGGGATAGTGTGGTGATTCCACACACAGTTGCTTTGTATTCGATTCACTCCCACAGTTTACAAGTGCTCCTTGAGCTGTATTGGGGAGAGGAGGAAAAAGAACTCTCTTACTCTCACCACTAGCTAGCCCTCAAGAACACACTAGTAAACAATAACCCTCTAGAGATCAACGAGAAAAACCAACCCCTTCTACAGAGGCCCTAGCCCTCCTTATATAGGGGTAGCCAGGTCTCCAATTAGGGCATACGTGGAGGCATATTCTACGGAATATGCCTCTTCCCAAAATAGTACGCCGACCGGGTCACTTTAGCCCAGCGTCATCCATGCAGAGGCTACATGAGCCTCTACGGCACCTGCGTCATTCAACATTGGCATCGTCACCTTTGTCGGCCACGCCTCGGTGGTCCTGGCCTTTGTTTGCTTCGCTCATGCTCTGCACACAGTGGTAATCCTTTGACCAGCGAGATACCTTCCTTCTCTTACAAGCTTGATATAACCCGGATCGTACCTAGTTGATCCGGTCACATCCGTACCTGCATATAAGTTAGATACATCTTACCGACATACGACATAAGTCGGTTGAGACCCAGTTAGGTGGACATCCCCTGGTCCGGGTTACTCCGTGATTCGGCATGCCTTGAGGTGACTCGGCCAGCACTTGCTTTAACCTTGCCGTACCTCGGCTAACTCGGCCTTTATACCCCGGCGTGACCCTACCCGGGGGTATCCCCCCAACATTAGTCCCCGAAGCTGGTGCGGTCTTAGCTGCCTTAGCCGCTAAGGCCACAGCAGGTTCAGTTTCACTGAGCTTTTTGCTCTTTTTCCGAGTTACCTCCTATCTCGGATTCCATAGGTTTACTTTCCCTTAGCACATTCCGAGTTTTTACTCGCTGGCCGGGTCACCTCGTACTCATCCGAGTCAATCTTCCTTCTCTCGTACGCTTCCGCATGTGGAGGCTAATCATTACTTTGCCTCATTTAAAGGGCCTGCGACAGTAACCGCCGTAGTTATTGTCAGAATTTACTGTAGCACACGTCACATCGTGCCTGCCTACTCGTTAACTGTATCATAACGTCGCGTCATGGGATCCGCTGCGCCCTGTGGCCCTTCCCGTGGCTCGTCGCTGATTGGTCGATCCGGGTCATACACGGCCACACCGTGTGGCCCGTCCGCACAGCGCGATCCCACTACCCCTCAAGGGAGTGGTTAAATAGGGTAGGGGCGCGCCCCTTGGGTCTTTCCCCACTTCCGCGCCCCTCTGCCTCTTCTTCTTCCTCTCCCTCTCCAGCGATAGTGCCGTCGCCACAGCATCTGCTTAGCCGCGCCACCGCCGCACTGCTTCTTCGCGCACCAGCGTCGTCGCCACCTCCACGCATCTCCTCCGCCACGGGTCCTCGCCAGTCCAGGCCACTGCCTCCCACCGCTGCTAGCGCCAGTGGGGATAGTGACCTTGAGATGACAGAGGAGGAGCTCGCCGTCGTGGAGCAAGAAATGGAGGAGGACGCGGTGAACGCCGACCGCGGCGCCTGGGCTGGGTCCTGGGTTTGCCAGGATGATCTGGACTGGCTGTATCGCACCAGGCGCATCCCGGAGAGCGTCATCGCACGCCTTGCCGCCATCGAGCTTGCCCCCTCACCCAATCCGGGTGAGTATGTGGTGTTACTATCCCACTTCCGACGTGGGTTGGGTCTCCCTGTTAGTGATTTTTTCCACGACTGGCTCAATACGTATGAGCTTCAGCCGCATCATCTTTCGGCTAACGCCATCACCTCTCTCTCCGCCTTCGCTTCCACCATTGAGGGGTATGCCGGACTATGGCCCACAAAGGAGCCCTGGATCCGGTTCTTTGGCCTCCGCCGGAACGTGATTCCGAACATAGAGCTTAATCCGAAGGAGAAGCAGCTCACGCAATTCGGTGTAACCTCCATTTCTCCTAGGAAACAGTCAATCTTCCCCCGAGTCACGGGGCTTGACTCTTGCAAGGGATGGGCCCGAACCTTCTTCTATATCCAGAACGGCACAAATGAAGGTCTGATCCGGTTGCGCCCCTACACTCCGGGTCCTCCTAATCCGGATCTGTGGGACAAGATCCCCAAGAAGCCCACTGTCTTGGCGAACCGAGTCAACAAGAGGTTCTAGGAGCTAAAGGATCTTGGATTGCGCAACGAGGACACAATGATCACGTTTGTCCGCAACCGGATCTCCTCCCTCCAGAAACACACACATAAACTCTGTCACATGAGTTGGGGCCGCGACCCCTACCGGACCTCCTCATTCAAGTTGAGCAACACCGAGATCTTCTGCCGGGTCAAGGCCCTCTTCACCACCCACAAGGACTTTTCTGCTGAGTGGACATGGGGGATCGAACACTTCTGCCGAGATAGGCTTCCCCTGCGGTAAGTCTCGTGCCCCAAACCTTTTCCGAATTAAATCATACGTCGGTTTATGTTGTAGGTTTAATCTTGTTGCCTTTTCTTTCCCTTAGATGTTTCTTCAGCAAACCATTGAGGATGGCACCAAGCCTTCTCTCAAATGGTCGCCTGACCGAGATACTTCGGACGAGGAGGAACCGGATCAGGAGATGTTCCTACCGATGGCTGATGTGACCAAGCGGCACACCGGTAAACTCTCTTCCATTAGAGATTGGCCCGACGATGAAGATGATTCGGATGTTGAGGTGATGGAGGCATTTGATGCTATCCCCATTTCTTATGCTTTTCCGGCATCAGCTAACCCCGGTGGGCAGATCCATGAAGATCCTCCCCTTGCCACGGGTGAGCCTATCCCGGTCGCACCGAAGAAGAGGGGGGCCGCATCTGCTTCTTCCTCCGGACCTTCTCAGCCATCTAAAAGGTGAAAGAAGTCCGCGGACAAAGCTGCCACCAAGCCTACAACCAAGGCCATAACCCAGAGGGCTCGGAAGCCCAAGGAGCCTTTGACCTCGGATGAGTAAGCCACTTGTCCCTTTGCTATTCATTTATTCTTCCTTTGTTATAGTTTCTCACCATTCATGATTTGATTCGGCAGGGCCATGGTGGAGGTCCCTCATAGTGGGTCCAGTATTGCCTCACCGCTCCGGCATAGCTCTTCTCCCCCTCGTGGCAACGATTCACACCCGTTGGGCCCCATTCAGGAGGGTTCAGCGGCTGCTCCGGGTTCCAGCCCACCTCGTCAAGAGGAGGGCAACCTCGAAGAGGGGGAAACTAGCTCTACCGAGGCAGCGGCAACCACTACTTCGGCTTCCCCACAACCAGCTTCATCCGAGATACCCATAACACCTCCGCCAAAACAGAAATCAGTACCAGCATCCGCTCCAGCACTAGCCGCAACAACGCCAAGCCCCTCCGCCTCGTCCGAGTCTTCCAAGACTCGGCGAGAAGGTACCAGCAACACCAAGGCAAGCACCAAGGCAGCACCCAAGGGAAAATCCGCCGCACCAACTTCCACCTCACAGCAGCAACCCAAGGGCAAAAAGGCTCCTGACGCCGCCAGGGCGGCGTCAATCGAGGCTGGACAGCACATACTTGCGTCCATGCTCCCGAAAAACAATCCACCACTGAAGGACGCCCCTGCCGAGCCAGCTGATGCGCAACTCGTTTTGCACACCAGCCCCGCCATTGCCCAGGTTGAGAGGAGGGAAGCTCACGCTAAGGGTCTAGTTGCACCCCACATGCTCAGCGACGAACGATATCCTTCGACCTTGATCGAGTTCATTAACAACTGGAACAAGGTGGAGTTCGTCCACAATGACGATCTCCCGGAGAAGTTTGGTCCTGCCGAATTTGTTGCGCAAATGAATACCGCTGCCAAGGCAATTAACCTTGCAGGTCGGATGATGGAGGTACGTTACTTCGCCCTTTCCTTAGCATTTAGTGATATAGCCATTAGTCCCCGAGCCTCCGGGGGAGTAACTTGTTACTCGGCCGGATGCTCCTTAGAGAACTAACGTAGCTCCTTAATAACTTCGAATATGCACACACCTAGAGCCGGGTTAAGTTCCACTTGGCCCGGATTTTGTACACTTCGAATATGCACACACCTTGAGCCGGGTTAAGTTCCACTTGGCCCGGATTTTGTACACTTCGAATATGCACACACCTAGAGCCAGGTTAAGTTCCACTTGGCCCGGATTTTGTACACTTCAAATATGCACACACCTAGAGCCGGGTTAAGTTCCACTTGGCCTAGATTTTGTACACTTCGAATATGCACATAGCTAGAGCCGGGTTAAGTTCCACTTGGCCCGGATTTTGTACACTTCGAATATGCACACACCTAGAGCCGGGTTAAGTTCCACTTGGCCCGGATTTTGTCCACTTCGAACATGCACAAGACTAAGCTATTTTTTGTAGTTTTTTCAGGTGACCACCAATCGCCGGAGCGCTGAGTTTCAGCATCTCTTGGACACCCACAAGATGCTGTGTGTGAAGAATACCACGCTTCTCGCCGAACACGATAAAAGGGGTAAGTTTTTCCTTGGCATTTTTCCACTTCTCTTCGTCTTTTTCCGTCGAACTGATCCATCATTCGGATTTCGCAGCTGGGGTGGAGGCTGAGAATATCCTCATGAGGAAAAACTTGGACCAGATAAAGGGTAAGTTATTCTTGCTCAACTTTGCTATGCTCTCTATCTCCTTTTCTCCTTGGCTCGGCAAATATTCATACCTCGGCAGTGCCGGGTCAACAAACTATTTCAGCCTCTCTTGAAGATAGTGTGCCCGTGCCTGACATGATGCTACATTTTCTCGAACGAGCAGGGCAACACCAAGCTGAACTCAAGAAGAAGGACGACGAGCTTGCCCTCCTCCGGACCAAAGATGAAGAAATTTCCAAGCTTAAGGCAGACATGAAGAAGCTCAAGGTGCAACACAAGTCTGAACTAGAGAAAGCAGGCCAAGATTTTACTGAAGAACGAGAGAGCCTCAATATCCAGATCTCCAAGGACCAAGAACTTCTTAAGGAGGCCGACGTTAAGCTTGAGTCGGTGAATACCGAACTTGCGCAACTCCGGGAAAGGCGTGATGACTGTACCAAGGAGCTGACCCGGATCCACAGCCACATTTCTCGTAAGTTCCCTTCCTTAAACTAGCATGAGTTTCTCCGGGTCAACCTCTTTTACTTATTTCACTTGTCTTGTTTTTTCAGATAAATTTCTGGAGGGCATTGCCATTGCAACCACTGCTGTTGCCAAGTTCCACCAGCAGAGGGGTACCGCAATTGCTCCTGGCGCTGGAGAAATTCCTTATGACATGGAGGACCTGCTGGTCAGCTTGTCTTCTCGCGTCGAAATTGTGAAGAATTATGACAAGGATATTCTTGATGTGGCCATCCGGATCTTCAATGCCTTTTATCCTGATGAAGATACTCCGGAAGGGACCGCAGCTCTCATCACCAAGTTAATGGACTGCGAGACCTAGCTTGACCTTTGGAGGGAATCTGCTGGACGCGCCGGAACTAAAACCGTTCTCCACTACGTGCTTACGTGGTATGAGAAGATCGACCTGAATCTCCTTGCGCGCATGCGCACCGGATCCAGATGGTCCAACGACCCGGAGTGGATAGCTCGGCGCCAGGCTTGCGCCCATAGCCTCATTGAATATGCCCACATTCATCAATGGAATGAGGGTCCAAGCTTCCTTGGCGCCGTAGACGACGAAAATGCCGAAAATGATTCGGGTGAGGACGAAGGGGACGAAGCTTCGGACGTTGAGGAAGATGAAGATGACGCTGAAGCCGAAGCTAGAGCTGCACCAGTTGGCGCCGAATTACATCCTCCCACTGCTCCTTGATTAGAAACACTTTAAAGTTTATCAGATCCCCGGTATGCCGGGTGCAATTGTATTAAGCACATATGTGATATTTTGCTACTAAGTTTTTGTGCCGAATTAACTTGGGCGTAGTCCCCGAGTTTCATTTTCTTGTTTCTCCAATTTCTTGGCTCGGCTCGTGTCCACCTTGGTTCGGTTTTATGACTTACGAGTCTGAGTTTCAAAAATTGACTTAACAATACTTGGAAACTTTAGGATTAGCTCAAAATAATTCAGCAAAGTAAATTTAAAATAAGCATAAGGTTAGTCCGAATAACAAAGCGTTGGCTGGATTAAGTTTCTTTCCCTAGTCGTTTTTCATGTGCTACGCAAGTCCAAACTTGTTCTCTTGCTTGCCATGAAGCCAAATCTTGTTGGACAGCAGCAAGTCGAAGAGTTAGATTTTTGGTGCTCACACACTACTAATCCGGCTTAGGTAGAAGCAACTTACGCCAGCCGACATATAAATGATAAATATACAGAACACAACAAATCTTATTAAGGCAGTCCTCGAGTTACTGCTCGAGGTGCCAACATTTCATTGATAAGCTCATTGCCGGCATACATACCGACATATGAGAGACTCGGATACATACACTTCTTTGATAAGTGTAGAAAGGACGAAGTAGAGCTACATTCCATGGACGCTTAGATTCCTCGCCGGGCCTGTCCGCCCTGTTCTTCTCCTGCGGTTTTGCATCTATGAGATAGTACGAGTCATTGTGCAATGCTTTCCTCATAATGAATGGCCCTTCCCATGGGGGGGATAACTTATGCATGCCAGCAGTACGTTGTACCAACCGGAGTACCAGATCACCTTCCCGGGAAAACTCGAGGGTTTACTTTCCGGCTATGATAGCATCGGTGATTTTGCTGATATATGGCGGATCTGGATAATGCCAATTCTCTCGCTTCTTCCAGCAGATCAACATCATTTTTCCGGACTTCTTGCACTTCGGCTTCTGTGTATTGGGTGACCCTAGGCGATTCATGCTCTATGTCGGCTGGTAATATAGCTTCTGCCCCATATACCAGAAAAAATGGCGTATAGCCTGTTGAACGATTCAGAGTTGTTCTTAAACTCCATAGTACCGCTGGTAGTTCTTCTATCCAGCATCCCGCTGATCTTTGCAGCGGCTCAATGAGCCGGAGTTTTATCCCGGATAATACCAATCCGTTGGATCTTTCCACTTGTTCGTTCGATGCGGGGTGAGCTACCGAGGCCACGTCTAGCCGGATCTTCTTATCTCGGCAGAAACGTGCAAATGCTCCTTCAGCAAAATTTGTGCCATTATCTGTTATGATACTGTGAGGATAACCGTATCTCAAAATGATATCTTTGAGGAATGTCATGGCAGTAGCTCCATCACATTTTCTTATTGGCTTCACCTCAATCCATTTTGTAAATTTGTCAACCATGACCAAAATGTGGGTCATGTTCCCTCTCGCAGGTTTGAACGAGCCAACCATGTCCAAACACCATACAGCAAATGGCCAGGTAATTGGTATGGTCTTGAGCTCCGACGTTGGCATATGTGTCTTTGTCGCATATCTTTGACAGCCATTGCACTTTGTTACCAGATCTTCTGCTTGTTCCAAGGCACTTGGCCAGTAAAAGCCATGACGGAAGGCTTTTGCCACCAAGGCTCTGGACGAGGCATGATGCCCACATTCCCCTTGATGTATATCTCGGAGGATGTCTAGTCCTTCCTCTGGGTCAACACATCGCTGGAGGACATTAGTCACACTCCTTTTGTATAGCTCGGAATTGATGATCGTGTATGCTTTTGCTCTCCTCTGAGTTTGCCTAGAAAGCACCTCCTCAGCGGGTAAGGTTCCATCTTTCAGGAATTGAAATATGGGCAGTGCCCAAGCTGGTACAGCTCGCACTGGGAACACATCCTCATCAATTTCCATCTGATCCACTGGCATAACCTTAGTTGGATCGTGCTGAGCAGTCCCCGGGTCTTGCGAAGCAGTCCCCGGGTTTGCCGAGGCAGTCCCCGGGTTTTGCGAACCACTTCCCACGTCAATGTCCATGGGTACAGCTCCGGACTCTAGATCTTCTGGGACGTAGATTGAGTCGGTTTCTGGGGATGGCCTGATAGATGGTTTTCTGAGGTGTTCTAATGCTACACCCGGTGGAATTGCTTGTCGGGTTGATCCGAGCTTCGATAATACGTCGGCAGCCTCATTCTCCACCCGGGGTACATGGTGAAATTCACATCCCTCAAAGTAACCAGATATCTTCTGCCCATGAAATCTGTACAGTGCCATGTTTGGATCAAGAGCGTCCCACAGCCCTGAAACTTGCTGAACTACCAAATACGAGTCACCAAAGCATTGGATCCGACGTATCCCAATTTCTTTTCCCACTTTGAGCCCATGTACAAGTGCCTCGTATTCAGCGACATTGTTTGACGCTGCGAAGTGGATCTGCAGCACATATTTCAGCTGGTCCTTCTTGGGCGAGGTAAGCATAACTCCGGCGCCTAACCCGGTTTTTGTTTTTGATCCGTCAAAGTGCATCCTCCAATAATTCGGATCTGCTAATGGTGGTTCATACTGTACCTCGGCCCATTCCACAAAAAAGTCAGCTACAGCCTGAGACTTGATCGCTTCTCTTCTATCATATTGTGGCACATAAGGATCTAGCTCAATTGCCCATTTTGCAATCCCGCCACTTCCATCCTTGTTGCTCATTATCTCGGATATGGGAGCCTCTAATATTACTTTGATGGGGTGCTCCTCAAAATAGTGCTTTAGCTTCTTAGCCGACATATACACACCATATGCCACCTTCTGATAATGAGGATAGTTCTGCTTCGATGCGGATAATACCTCGCTTAGGTAATACACTGGCCTTTTCACTGACTTACCCTCTTCGTCGCGCTCTACCACAATTACTGCACTTACAACTCGGTTGGTTGCGGCTATATAAAGCAACATTGGCTCCTTTGATAGTGGAGAGGCTAACACTAGTGCAGTGGCTAACATCTTCTTTAATTGGATAAAGGCTTCATTGGCCTGCGACGTCCAAATGAACTTGCCCGACTTTTTCATGAGTTGATAGAGAGGCAGTGCCTTTTCTCCCAACCGACATACAAAATGACTTAATGATGCCAGGCAACCAGTGAACTTCTGGACATCATTAAGGCACTTCGGCAGTTCCATTCGCTCTATGGCCCGGATTTTAGTTGGATTAACTTCGATACCTCGGCTGGAGACAAGAAATCCGAGTAATTTTCCAGCCGGGACACCGAAGGTTCATTTCTCCGGATTAAGCTTCATTCGGAACCTCCTTAGGTCCGCGAATGTCTGCGTGATATCGTCAAGGAGCGTTTTGCTTTCCTTGGTCTTGATAACAACATCATCCACATATACCTGCACATTTTGACCAATTTGGTCGTGTAAACATTTTTGCATACATCTCTGGTACGTTGCCCCTGCATTACATAAACCAAATGGCATGGTGCGATAGAAATAAGCCCCATACGGGGTGATAAATGCAGTCTTTATTTGATCACTTGGGTTCAGAGGTATCTGGTGGAAACTAGAATATGCATCGATGAATGACAACAACTCGCACCCAGCAGTAGAATCTATGACTTGGTCTATCCTTGGCAGTGGGAATGGATCCTTCGGACATGCCTTATTCAGGTTCGTGTAATCGATACACATACGCCAAACCACTGCCACGTTCGGATCGTCTTTCTTCTTCTCCACCAGCACTAGATTAGACAGCCAATCCGGGTAAAGCACTTCCATGATAAATCCAGCAGCCAACAACCGAGCTATCTCATCTCCTATGACCTTTCTCCTGTCTTCGACGAAGCAGTGGAGAGGTTGCTTCACCGGCTTTGCTCCGGGTCTCACATTCAAAGAGTGCTCGGCCAACTCCCTCGGAACACCTTGCAAGTCCTCTGTGGACCAAGCAAAAATATCCTGATTCTCACGGAGGAAGTTGACGAGCTCGCTTTCCTATTTGTCATTCAACCCAACACCAATTGTTATGGTGTCCTCTGGGAACATATCATCAACAGACACTTTCTTGGTATCTTTTGTCGCTTGGAATGAAACACTACCATGCGGTTTACTCAGCGCCGACATATATTGCTGCGCGGACTGAGCCAATGCCGCCACCTCTTGGATCTTTCTTTTTTCTTGCGCAATCACGAGTGACTCGGCCAAGTTTGATCCGGCAGACGCACACTCAATGGAACGTCAGAAATCCCCAGCTATGGTAATTACACCATTTGGCCTGGGCAACTTCATCTTCAAGTAACTGATGTGACAACTTGCCATGAACTTGTTCAGGGCTGGCCTGCCGAGCAACGCGTGATACGCACTCTCCAAATTTACAACCTCGAACTCCAAATTCTCAGTCCGGCAGTTATCTCTTGTGCCGGACAATACGTCAACGTGGACCTTGCCTATGGGCTCACAAGAAATACCTGGCAGAATGCCATGGAAAGTTGTCCTTGTAGCTTGGAGCATGTTCTCCGAGATACCCAACTTGCGCGTCGTGTCCACATACATGATGTTGATGCTACTACCATTGTCAATTAGCACCTTTGAGAACCTCACATTGATGTTAGGCCCAATGAATGTTAGGTCCAACACTAGCGCATACGAACCAAGACTTGGCATAAGCTTGGGATGATCTTTGATGCTCCAGGTAATTTCCTGGTCCGACCAAGGCATATACCTCGTCACTGCTGGCATTACCGCATTGACTTCCATATGTCGGCGCTGCAAGTTCTTTCTGTCTGTCTCTTCTGAGGTGAACACACAGTAACTCTGATGATGCTCTTTGTACTCATTTCTCCCCTCGTTTCCGGGGTACCTCTGATCCGATTGATGCTGATCTTCCACTTGATGCACTGCATCCCTTCTCTCATGGTTGTCATACCTAGGCGGAGGGAGAGGCAACATTAACTGTTGCGTGTTTGCTCCAGAGAGCAATTGCTGCCGGGGTAACTCCTGCCGAGGTTGATCATTCCGAGGTGCCTGACCATTCCCCGAACCACCTTGTTCTATCTTTCTCATCCACTCACACTGCCTGGTTGTGTGACCCGCTGGGTTACTCGGATTTGGCGTGTGAAATTTACACGGCTGATCCAGCATTGCCTCATAAGTATACCTCGGACGGTCCTTCTTTTCTTGCCACTGTTTCTTCTGCTCTGGCGTCCAAGTTTTCTTTCCATCATTCCTTGGCATCCATTGCTGTCCTCCGGTTTTCTGACTTTGGTTGCTTCCCGCGCCTGGTTGATCTTGATTCACAGCTGCAACTTGTTGCAAACTATACAGGTAATCCAGTCTGTCATCTCTTCTTTTACCTCGGTAATCAATTCTCCGGGATGATCCGACTCCATCTCACTGGTAGTACTCTTCGCTTGACTCGTTCGACACAAGCCTAGGCTGAGTCAGATCACAAGGCATATGAATCAACGATTCGGATCGTTTTTGCCAAGGTGGTTGGCATATCTCTTTACAACCTTTGCCATAGCATGCTTGCATATCTGCATCCCTGAGCAAACAAAGATATGGCATGTGACTCAATTACACCTTCACAAGAGTTTCACACAGTGCACCAACGGGTTAAGAACTCCCGGTCAGTCTCATTCAGTCTCTGCTTGCACATCGCTAGGGTCTGTGGTCTGTTGGGCCTCCGATACGTACTTGAGAAATTGCTAACAAACATTTCCTCAAAATAGATCCAACAATTAATACTTCCGGGCGGCAAATTGTTTAGCCATACCTTCGCTGGCCCCTCCAACATTTGGGGTACATATTTCACAGCCCATCTCAAGTTGCCTATAGCAATTTTTACAGCTGTTGCATAGTTAATCAACCAATCTTCTGGCTTTGTGCTGCCATCATATGTCTTTGTGCCTCTAGGTAACTGAAAGTTAGGTACCGGAGGTTCCTTCATGATCCGGGGCCCAAAGCATGCTGGACCCGGAGGACCTTGACATTCAATTTGCTCCGACCTATACAGCCAATGCAGTTTCAACTTGGCATCGTCAGGCATCAAGTTCATGCTTCCCAATCTTAACCCTATGATGTGATAGTCCGGCCTGGGATACCCAGCATTCACCATTTCCGAATCACCATCATTGTATCTATCCTGCTCCTGTGGAGTTGCTCTCTGTTGCATACCTTGGCCGGCACTGCGCTCTTGCCGTGGTATATTCCGCTGCTGCGGTTGCCCTGCACCTACCGAATTATGTTGTCCGACATTGCCGTTTACAGTGTTCACTTGAACGGCATTGCCTTGGTCGGGGTTACCTCGGCCTGCTTCAAGTCGGCTTACACTTCGTCGATCCTCACTTCTCTGTACCTCTTTTCCTTTCCCTGCCCATGCCGGGTCATATGGGACTATCTGCTTATTCCTCCTGGCCGAGGTTACTACCTCTTCTCTCCTAGGGCCTCCATGAGGAGACGATGTAGCTCTAGCGGATTTCTCCGGGTTACCCACCGCCGAATGAACGATTTTTGAGGCTCCAACCCTCTCTGGGTTAGCCCTGAGCAACTCCTCATTCTGCCTATTCGCGATCCGAACCAACTCATTGACCCTATCTTGCTGTCTTTGGCGGGCTTCACCCGTCAGACCTTCTAACTTGGATGCAGCTGCATCTGCTGCCTTGAGGTTCTTTGCCGATGTACTATACTTCGGCAGCCCCACGGACAGACAGTTTTCTGATTCCTCAATCCTAGTATCACCCTCTTTGTTCATTTCACTCATGAGGTTTCTCCCTTTCACTTTTACAACATCTACTTTATTTGCCTTTGCGTACTCACGCAGTGTCATGTTCAACGACTGCTGAGCCGCGGCTATCTTTTTCACACCCTCTAGTATTTTTTGCCTAGTCTCCTCTAGCTCGGCCTATGCTTGAGCCGGATCTACTGCTGCTGCTACTGGGTTTGCCAGGCTATCCATCGCCTGCTGTAGCACATTCTCTGGCCTTTCTAGAGGAGGACCTCTACTTTTCCTCGGTGCCCTAGGCGTTACCTTCGGATCTGGTGCCGGATCCTTACTTACACCAGCGCCAATTGCAGTCATCAGCACCTCGGCGCAGTCCGGGGAGCGAGTGATGCGCGCCCCGCGTGCCGCACTAAGGGGTGGCTCATCTCCTTCGACGACGTGCCGCGGATGAACGCACGACAGATCGACAGCAACGTAGATCTTGTGCGCGCTGAGCTTGACAAAGAGGCTGTTGCACGGAAGGGGACGCTTGACGAAGCAGCCAACGTTGTCGCTGACGAAATCCAGCGCGCCAAAGCGCTGAACGAGCCTGGAGACGATGCGTTCGCCGGTGCCGATGAAGTTTCCCATCCGGATCTTCACCCCTGGTAGCGCCGCTAGCCCCATGGTGGGCGCCAATTGTCGTGGTGGTGTCATGGCAGATGCCATGGATAGGGTAAAGGTGGGGACTAAATGCACTAGGGGAATCCAGGGAGGGATAGTGTGGTGATTCCACACACATTTTCTTTGTATATGATTCACTCCCGTAGTTTACAAGTGCTCCTTGAGCTGTACTGGGGAGAGGAGCAAAAAGAACTCTCTTACTCTCACCACTAGCTAGTCCTCAGGAACATACTAGTAAACAATAACCCTCTAGAGATCAACGAGAAAAACCAACCCCTTCTACAGAGGCCCTAACCCTCCTTATATAGGGGTAGTCAGGTCTCCATTTAGGGCATACGTGGAGGCATATTCTAGGGAATATGCCTCTTCCCAAAATAGTAAGCCGACCGGGTCACTTTAGCCCAGCGTCATCCATGCAGACGCTACGTGAGCCTCTGCGGCGCCTGCGTCATTCAACATTGGCATCGTCACCTTTGTCGGCCATGCTTCGGTGGTCCTGGCCTCTGTCTGCTTCGCTCACGCTCTGCACACAGTGGTCATCCTTTGACCAGCGAGATACCTTCCTTCTCTTACAAGCTTGATATAACCCGGATCGTACCTAGTTGATCTGGTCACATCCATACATGCATATAAGTTAGATACATCTTACCGACATACGGTATAAGTCAGTTGAGACCCAGTTAGGTGGATATCCCCTGGTCCGGGTTACTCCGTGATTCGGGCTGCCTTGAGGTGACTCGGCCAGCACTTGCTTTGACCTTGCCGTACCTCGGCTAACTCGGCCTTTATACCCCGGCGTGACCCTACCCGGGGGTATCCCCCCAACAAAAGTAATTAACAAAATTCTGAATAAAATAAATAAAAGAGTTTTATTTAATGGGAGTTGCATTAGTTTTGGTGGAAAATTAATGCATGTGAGTGGAAGTGTGAGTGGAGGCATGTTTATGTGTGTGAAGCATCCACCGACATGAATGAAGGAAGAGGTGGGGGCACCTCCATGGCCACCGTCCATGGGAGGGGGCTTCCCCCTCTCCTCTTCTCACTTCACACCTCCTCGTGAAGGATCTCTCTCCCCCTCTAGTTTATTACCCATGGTCTTGGATTAGCGAGATACATGTTCCCGGTGGCTTTGTCTAAAATGTGTTGGTGCTTTCGCTGCATCGCTGGAGCGAGGACGCAGAGGTTGTCGGAGGACCGGACGTGTGTGCAATCACGGATGCGCCGTTGAGTCATGATGTTGGACTTCCTCATGATCTTGAGATCGGTAAGCGAACGACTACATCATCCATGAGTCCAACCTCATTACACTTTGTCGCGCTTCAAGTGTATGTTCTCTATGGATGTATATTCCCCCATTGATTGTATCTAGGAAGATAGATCTTGGTTCTTAGTAGTTCACATCGTAGGAAATTTTGTTTACCAAGTTGTGAACCCAACACATACCATTTCACATTATAATTTCTTTATTTGTGTTATTGTTATGTCTTTGTTTTACCTTTATTAGATAGTTGGTAGAATTTAATCCCTCAAAGAAGGTCTAGTCGGTTTCTCCGCTAGTGCTGCACCATCACAAGTTGGACATTTTTGGTAGTGGGCTCATAAAATTGAGGTGCTATCAATTCTTTCCGACTAGGTGGGTTTGAGTCGGACTCTTACATTAGAAGCACTCAGTAATCTAGACGGGTCTATCACAACTGTTGTGGGACTCAGGGAAAATTCGGATGGGAACTAGGGAATGTGATGCCAACCGATCAATAGGAGTCGTATGCGATGTGATTAAGAAGGATTTGTCTACCTAGACCACTTGACGACTAGTGGTGATGCTAAAGCTCACTAGTCTGCTTGGTTATTTAGGATCCTGAATCACTAAGTAACCATCGGAGGGGTGTTGGTTCTAGTGGGAGCATAAGTATTAAAGCATTTAATATGCTTCCTCTTTTATGGATACATGTCTTAAGTGTTTTGCATATTTTCTGTTATAGATCCATGGCACCTAGCAGTCTCCCTCAGATATCCAATTTTGCATTGAGAACTATCATAGAGAAATATAAGCTTAATGGAACTAATTTCACCAACTGGTATTGAAACCTTAGAATTGTTCTCAAACAAGAAAAGAGGGACCATGTCCTAGACAACCCACTTTCAAATGAGCATAATGAGAATGTGACTGTCGCTTCCACCAATGCCTACCGTAGGACTTGTGATGAGTCCATAGAAATTAGGTGTCTTATTCTTGCTCACATGGAACCAAACTTGCAGCATCAGTTCGAGAATGTTGAGGCCTACGATATGATCGAAAGCCTCAAAATTATGTTCCAGCCTCAGGCAAAGACCGACAGGTATCAAGTCTCCCAAGCTTTGCTAAGTTATAAGCTTAAGGATGGCGATCCGATGAGTCCACATGTGATTAAGATGGTTTGTTACGTGCAGTCTCTAGAAAGTTTGGATACCCCATTAGCGAAGAGTTTGCTATTGACATAATTCTAAACTCTCTTCCTAGTGCATATGGTCAGTTCATATCGAACTACCACATGCATGGTATGGATAAGAAGCTCACTAAATTACATGGTATGCTCAACCAGGCGGAGGCGGATCTCAAGAAAGGCGCTAGTCAAGTGTTGATGGTGCAGAATAAGGCTAAGTTCAAGAAGAGTTATTGGACTAAGAAGAAGAATGCAAAGTCAGGAGGCAAGGCTTAGGACCCAGTCCAAAGCACTACCTCAAGGACTAAGCCATCTCCTTCAGCTGTATCCACTTGCTTCTATTGCAAGAAAGATGGCCACTGGAAGAGGAATTGCAGCAAGTATCTGGCTAATAAAGCCAAGAGTGGAGGGGTGACTTCCGGCTCAGGTATGCTTGTTTGCAATGTTATAGACATTTATCTTGCTGATCCACATAATAGTTCTTGGTTATATGATATCGGATCAGTGATTCACATTTGTAACTCATTGCAGGGACTGGTAAGGACTAGGAGCATGGAGAGAGGCGAGGTTGACATTATTGGAGTCGGCAACAAGGCGAGAGTCACTATGTTGGAAGTCGGCACAATGCAACTTCATCTACCTTCTGGATTCTTAATGGAGCTGAATAATTGTTATTATGTTCAAGCGCTTAATCAGAACATTAGTTTTGCCTCATGTTTCATGAGACAAGGCTATGCGTCGAATATTAAGAATAATGGTTATTCTTTGTATTTGAATGGCATGTTTCACGGCTT
This sequence comes from Avena eriantha, assembly GCA_910589775.1. Taxonomy (NCBI): domain Eukaryota; kingdom Viridiplantae; phylum Streptophyta; class Magnoliopsida; order Poales; family Poaceae; genus Avena; species Avena eriantha. Next base: position 450,231,787 of record OU342742.1, on the reverse strand, counting down.
TGCCCAAGACAGGTTATTTATTTTGAATACTGATGGTGAGTCGGTATATAACATAAATGTGAAAAGGTTGACACCAAATGATCTAAATATGACTTACTTTTGGCACTGTCAGCTTGGTCATTGATGACAACAAACATGCCACTTTTTGTTGGGACTCCAAGTGCAGAGTGTTGTAGCAAGCTTCTTTTCCCCACAAGAGTGAATCAAGGGTTTATATCGAACTCTCGGGAATTGGTTATGGAAGGATGTTTGTCTTCTCCTCTTCAAGCAACTTGTAAAGTAAAATAATTTGTCTTGTGTTCCTAGTTCCACCAAGTGGTTATCAAGCACAAGGTTTTGTATTATTAATATGAAATAAGATAAAATGTAGACATAAATAAAAAGGAGTAAATAAAGTAAAGTAATGCAAACTAGATGATATGGAAGATAGTAGAGTTGTTTTTCAGTTTTTATAAGTGATTGCAAGTAGAGAAAATATTTTTGTATTTTCGAAATAATAAATTGCAGAAATTGTAAAGGGTAGTAGATGTAAAGGAAAGGTGTTTCTTATGATAAAAATTAGACCAGGGTTCATGGGTTCACTTGGCTACTCTCTTATTAGGTTGTAGTGATCACAAAACAATTCATCAATGATAAGGATTCATGGAAATTCTATAAGTGATTGATAAAAGGAATTAATATGGGCATCACATTCTAATATTGAGAAGGAATGCATCTCTCTCTTATACTCCTCAAGAAAAGGGAAATCTCCATGCAATCTTGATTTAAGAACAAATCAGAGTATAGCTTTAAGCAATATTATATGATGTTTGAAATACGAATTGAAGGAAATATTCCCTAGAGGCAATCATAGTGTTCCTTGAATATCCATATATAAGGCAACTTGTATTGATTGGCAATTATGTGAATTGTTTGTGAAACTCTTTAATGGTCTAGTTATCTAATAGTTGTCCCTAGTTGGAGTTCATGTGAGGACACACATGAATATTAGACTAGCACATCGATTGTTTGATGACTATGTTTTGCAAGTCATATACATGGAGATGTCAAACTAATGATGTGGACACATGTTATGAACATGGGGTTAGACTGACCCAACTTGAGACTAGCAATAATACTTGCATCTCTCTCTACACATCATGTACGTTTTGTCCTTAGACCTGAGATTGTCACATGTACTTGAGATGTGGATCGACCTACCTTGGGGCTATCAAACACTACTCCGTAATTGGGTAGTTATAAAGGTAGATTTCGGGTTTGTACTGATACATGTTGCAATGCATTGGTCAATCAAGATGGGATTTAACCTCCCTACTTGAGAGAGATATCTCTGGGCCCCTCGAGTAATCGGATCCAGAAATGCAAGGTCATGCTACATACGGTTAAGAGTTAAACTAGTAAAGGGATTCCAGATCACAGTATCGAGAAAGAGAGGTTAGCTTGGAGCCAGACCAAATATCTTGAGGCAAAGGGAAATACATGTACTCAACCTTGTGATGGTTCCTCCGAATGATCTTTATAGGCGTTTAGGAGTTGGCACGTCTTGCTAGAGGCTGCTACCAAGTATTGACGAAGTGTACTCGTGTGATGTCTATACGTGTATGAACCTATAGGGTCACACACTTTAGGGGCTGGAAGCCTAATGAGGATTGGAGCCGAATTAGACCAGGCTTAGGCTGCTAATGGGATGCTAATGTAGAAGCCCACCAGGGATGCCTATATAAGAGAGAGTGAGGCGAGCTGAATAGGGTTGATCATTCCACCCAGCTGCCACTCCTCTCACGCCTGTCTTGCACGTGCATACCTAGCAGTCTGCCGTGTGACCTTCCACTCCGGACGTGTGGATACCTCGGAGGTGTTGCAGCTGTAGCAGTTGGACGAGCCGCGCAAAGGGGAGCTGCTCGTGGGACGAGGACAACGAGATGTAGAACATCTACACTGCCCCGACGTGCTTCATCGAGTTCCGTAACAACGCGTGTAGTGGTAATCCTATGATATATGACAACAGTATTCCCGGTTGACGCGGTAGATTTTTTTGATTTTATGCTAGTGTAGCCTACCAGTCATCCTACACGAATATGCTACCTTGATCTAACAAGGTCATCACACTGTCAAGTGATAAGTATAGCACATGATTTCACTTTACCCCTAGTGAGGCAGCAAAATAAAGGTAAAAAACCAAAGTAGATCTTGAATATTATGTGTCACAATTCAATCTCCACCCCCATGCTACTCCATCTGACACACACTTCTCCCCATACAAGTTGTATCAAAACAAGCAATGAAGAATGGGGTGCATGATATGCATCTATTAAAACATCTTACACAAAATAGATTCCAATCTCAAATATTCAATCATAGAACAAAGATCCTCCACATAGAAATTTCAAATATAATCATAATCATGTTGGGCAACTCATATGTACTAGATATATGAACAACAATAGAGAAATAGCTATTGCCACAAACCCATAGCCCGGAGATGGACTACTCCCTGTTCATTATGGTGATGAAGCTGGAGATGTTGGAGAGGGTTGAGATTTCCCTAGAGGTTGCTCCAACGGAGTTTCCCCCGTCCAATCTTTGCTGGATCTAGTGGTGTTTTGTCTCTGGTGGCTCTCATCGCTTCCCGTCGCTTCTCTTGCAAGGAACCCCGGAGGGGTCCTTATATAGGGATTTTTAGGTCAAGAGAACTTTGTGGGCGAAAGAATCAAGGCGATCGGACGATCGAGGAGGGAAAGAGCATGGGTGGTACACCCACCAGGCTTGGGCACGCCCCTGGGCTCCTTTGGCCCTCCTAGCCCTCCTTGTGAGATTCCAGTGCTCCAGATGTTTCTCATGGATAAATATTGGCATTCCCAAAAAGTGCAGGTCCATTTGACTTTGCATAGGTCCTAAAACATCAAACACATTGAAAACAGGGTTTTGCTGCCCTACAGGGTTATAACCAAAATAAAGGGGATCATTGGTAAATCCCCAAAAATCAATATAAAACAGGGATATAACATTATATATGATGCAAATATGTGGGAAAACATGTTAACAAACTACAAAGTTCTTGTATGCATTTTACATGAATCAACATCCCCAAGCTTAACCTATGCTCGTCCTCGAGCATGAAGGTGATAAAACTAAACATGGACTTTGGACTTTGTTATCTTTGCTTCCTTCATTATCATGTAGAGTTCATAGGCTCAATTCCTTTCAATGAAACATAATATGCAAGTGTACTATCAAGTTGTGTCATTTACACATCCATAAATATGCTAAACAATAAGTGATGGTGTGATAAAACAAATGATGAATAAAATAAACCTTCAAGCACACTTTGATGAACCTATAGAATAAGAGACTCTTTTCATGATTGGCATTGGTGTTCATGCCTTTATTTCTGGGCTAGATCTTAGTTTCATACCCTTGACTAGAAGACTCACTTCTTAGTTTCATGTCTTCCCTTGAGATGTTTTGCATCCCGTACCGAAAGTGAGCATTTAATACATATGTTAATCCTCCATGAATAATAAAAAATAGAATTTTCAGCTATGTAATTCATGTCAACAATACTAATAAGGATGGGGTTCCCAGTAGCTTTTTATTTTAACTTTGTTTAAAGCATCACATGGTTTATGTGCTAAACATCTTACAAGATGATTCTTTCATGCACCTAGTCTATTACATTGCACTCCTCATGCTACTCAACTTAGGTCTGTCATTGTATACTCAGATTGGTCTTGTGAAACCGCATCACTGAAGTATTTCTTGCCCCTATGTATCTATATGCCCCCTTTTTGGCATTTACTTATTTGCTTATTTTAGCATAAAAGATAATATAATTCCTTGATTCTGTTCAAGGTGGGAGGAGGCAGTATCTCTACTCAGAAGACAAGAAAAACAGACATATAAATCATATCAACAGGGATCATCATGCTGTAAGTTTCAACCATGTCATGCATGGCTTTGGCTAGCGGTTCAGGAGCGTTTTCTACCAACATGCGAAATCAAGTGTGCACACTTCATTTCCCATCGTTGCAATCCATAGGTATAACTTATACATGATTGATATTCAAAATTTTATATTGAAAGATTTGTGCCATGCCAATCATGGTTTAGCTAACAACCACTAATAAGATGTGAAGCACAAAAATTTCCACAGCGGTATCACCCTAAACCTTACTTTCTTATGAGCTTTAAAATACATGAAAAGGGTGTTTTTAAGAGTGTTTGGAGGATTATCATACATATTATACTTGAAAATAGCTTTTACTACAAGTAGGTGGGTATGCCTAGTCTAGTTTTAAGAGGCTTGGAACAAGTCTTAGCTTGTGCAGAAAAAGGCTTAGCAAAAATAGATCTAAGGAGTGTGCCATCTAGTTCATTATGTCAACATTTACTTTCTCACCTTGCTTCTTAGTGTCGAACATAAATATGCACAAGCAAAGGATACAATTTAATAGGCATAAAACAGATCATGCTTAATATAAAACACTTGAGCTTAAGAACTAGACACACCACGAATTTCAGCTTTTATTTTTATCTCCCCTTTCCTTTTGTTCTAGGGCATTATTTTTCAGTTTTAATACCATCAAGGTAGATTTTATTTTAAGTAGATAATAATAAGTATTTATAATAATGGTGATGGTGGTCTTTCTAATGCAAAACAAAAAGTAAAATGACAAAACAGACGCTCCAAGTTTCTACGATAGTTCTATGTTGCTCAAAAAAGAAAGTTTAGAGGTTTGCAAATCGAGAGTTGAGTTGGTCCAGTGGGGTGCCTTGGGCATCCCCAAGCTTATGGTTTGCACCATCCTTGTATTTCTCTTGGTGTGGTGTTCCTCTATTCCCTGTCAAAAAACTTTAATACAAAACTTTTTCTCCCATCTCTTTTCTGAGAGGTGACATTAGTGGCACAAGAATATAATAGTTGCTACCCATATATCAAGGAAAAAATTATTTATAAATGTTTCAGAAAGCATATAATCTTCCTATATATCCCTAGTATATAATACGACTCATACAAATCGACACTTGGGAATGGTTAAAACAAAGCATGGCAGAACCTGTCCAGAGTTTGGGCAATAGAAAAACAAAAATATTCCATCCACTTATACATGTCAGGAATTTTATCCTATTTTTGTGCATACAGAGTATGAAAAGTTGTAAATTCTTCAGGAATCTGAGTACAATCGGATTTACATAGAAAAATAGAAAATCCACGCACTAAAAACTGTTCTCCATAAATTTGCTACTCCATATGTTTAGCAACTTTTAAAATATCCAATATGGGTTCCAGTTGGTACTTTATTAAAAACTTCAGAAATAAAACCAAACAAAACTCTCTTGCTAAAGCAAGAGTTCAAAACAAAAAACCAAAACAAAAATAACCGGGTTGCCTCCCGCAAAGCGCTTTCTTTATAGTCATATAGCTAGGCTTTACTTACTTTGAATAGGTGATGTGGAACTCATGGGATAAATTGTGCTTTTTAGCTACCTTCTTATTCCTTGTAAAGTGTTCCGTGCACTATACCAGGGTCCCATGATGTGCTCATGCCAGTCAAAGAAATAATAAAATAGGAACATGGTATAGAGAAACAAACAGCATAAATGTGATAATAACGAAGTCTAACTTTCTTCCTATGCATAGGACTTTTATATTTGAATAAGGTACAACAAACAAGAGCATATATATGCATATTATAAGTAGGTGCATGAGTTTTATAATTATTATCAACATAAGGAGGGAATTGGCAACCTCCTCTTTCATAATAGTTCCAAGTACTAGAAGTAAATTTAGCAATATGACCATTGGAAACATGTAAGTTTGTAAAATTTGCTAAATGATGAGCATCATAATAATTATCTGGGTATTCATTAGCATGCTTTCCTCTTTCAAAATAGTTGCTGGTAATATTCTAATTATTAAGATTATGGTTGCAATGATGATTTTCAACATAAGGTAATTGCAAACCATATATATAGTTTCTGGCAAGTGCAAATTTCTCTTCTATGGTTAACATAGGAGAGTTGAAGAATGATATAGGACTCTTAAGCATAAGGGTATCATCATAGGTAGCAAGTTCATCATTTACATCTTCATTTGTTATACATGGGTGGTTATCAAGAAGCAAAGGACCATCATCTAAAGCATTTTCATATACCATATCGAAACAAAATGCCTCATTTTTTAGTAGTAGAATTATTAGAAGACAAAGGTGCATAATTAATTCCATCATAATAGGAAGGGTTCTCATAACTAACCATTTGAGTTTCAATTCCCTCATAATAAGTGTATGGATTTTAAATTGGAAAATTATCATAGCATGGGTTATCATAGATGACAAATGAGTTTTGAGTTTGAGTGTTACTATCATTTTTTTATGGTGAAGGTGGAAGATCCCTGAAAGGGTAATTGCCCCTATGTGTGGTTTTGGTGATCAATGACAATCCCTATGGACTAATGTTTTCATTGAGTTTTATATGAGGGAATATTCCATAGGTCATGCTTGTATTCGATGTGTTGGATTCAAGTATGGATTCCATGAAGATAAAGATATACCTTGAGTATTGGCATCAAGATCATCGAGTTGAATAAGAATATGATATGATCAACATCTTGAGAGTGTGATCTCAATAGAAGAATTCAAGATATGGCTCTAAGTCGGTGTCATGATAGCCTCATTAGTTGAGCTATGGTTGACTAAGATTTAGAGAATGTAATCAAATGAAGAGTTCTTTATGTACCTCAAGATATTGAGATGGAGCATGAGACGATACTTGGTTCACCAATACAAAGAGTGAATATTAGATTCAAGCTTGGTCAACACGTTAAGCATAAAGAATGTACCATGTGTCTTGTGGTATGGTAAGCTTGTCAATTATGCTTAATTAACTAACCCATTATATATGTGCCTTTGTGTTATCCATATTTGTTAGGTATCTTTTCACGGGCATGCTTCAAAACTGAAGATCGCACATAGCCCATGAGAGGATGACATCAAGTGGTGATCGTCATCAAGGTTGAGAAGGGAAAGTTCAATATAAGCATCTCAAGAAGATAATTTTCTTGAAGCTTGCCATCCATATTGGTGATAATGTACATGTGAAGATATGTCTTAGTGAATCTATCCCATAGTGGTGTATGGGGGAGCAAATTATGAGTCTTCACGAAGCAAGAATGATCAAGTGATGTATTCCGGCTTGGATGGAGCTTAAAGAGTTGTCATCAAGATCAAGCGGGATGCTCAAGGCAAAGGTATCGCCTTGCTAGGTTTTTCCCTTTACCGGTCTCAAGGTTCTTGTTGGGAGACCGGGTTATAGGATAGATAGCCCCACTATCAAGAGGGGCTTTTGGTTGGGTAACTTGATCACAATCCTTTGCATACTTTTCATCTTCCTATTTTGTTTCTTCTTGGTGTTTCGCCATGTGAGGTTCTTGAGTTTGTTGCTAGCTCTTCAAAAATCCCAAGTTCATCAAAAACAGAATTCGTATGGATCTTTTATGGCGTTTTTGAGTTTGAAGGTTTTACTAGTTCTTCTTATAGGGAGGCTTCATACCTTTCCTCACTTGGTTCTATCCTCATTTGTTGGACTATGATGTTTTCATGCACCATATTGTAGACCTTGTTGTCCTCGTCAAAACAAGCTCAAGATCATCGAAATGGGAGTCTGGATGCAAAAGTTATTGCATTTTTCGTGAAGTCTGTTTCATCCTGGTTGTGGGTCCGGTTCAACCGACTCCCACACCGGATGGTCTGGCGCCAGCGTCGGTTACACCGGATCTGAAACTAGATTTTCCAGTTTTCACGACTGAGTCTATTCCAAGTTGGCAAACAGAGGTATTCCGGTTTGTAGGCTGGTCCTCTGGCCTGGGGACCGAGTTTTCCAGTTGTGGGGCCGGTCCAACCGATTTTGAAACCGAGTTTTCACTGTTTTCTCTCCAACAGCCATATTTGCTTTTCCCTATTAAAAGGGGGTTCTTCCCCCAACGTTTTTGAGAGTTCTTGATCTCGAAATTGTCCTCCATTGTTGTCCCTCTTGAGCTTCCTTCCTCTCCCTTCCCTCCTATGATTCTTGCATCTTTTTGAGGGCTTTGGAAGAGGAGATCTAGATCAACAATCCCCACCAATCAATTCCTCCTCTAAGTGAGGGGAACCCTTTGGATCTATATTTTGGAGTTATTGGTTGACTTCCACCATTGTTATTCCTCTCTAATTCCTCCATAACACTTGTTGCTTTGGTGGGATTTGAGAGTGAAGGATTTGAGCACCCTTGGTGTTCTTGCATAAGTGTTGAGCTCTCCATTACGATTTGTTCGAGTGAGAGACTGTGATCTTGTTAGTCTTGGAGGGTGACCTCCTAGATGGCTTGGCGGTTGGTGCCGCGGTGTCCTCTTTGTGGAAGATTGTGAAGAGACCTGGGCTTCTCCTTCGTGGAGCTTGTGAAGTGGTTGTGGATCTTGCCATCTCCGGAGTGCAGGAAAAGCTAGCCATAAGGAAAGGGCCTATTCCTTCGTGGGATAGACTCGGAGAAGAAGTTGAGCCTTCGTGGTGTTGGGAAATTCTTCGTGGAATCCCGCACCTCTCCAACGTGACGTACCTTACTTGTAAGGGAACACGGGAATGCATCTTCATCTCCGCGTGCCTTGATTATCTCTATAACTGAGCTTACTTTCCTTGTTATAGCCATCGTGCTTGAAGTACTTATATGTTTCTTATCACTTGTGGTATATTTATCTTGTGTTATCTTGCTTACCTTAACTTATAGAGTTTGTAACATCTCAAAAATATTAAACAAGATTATCAAATTCTAATCACCCAATATTAGGGTTAACAAAAACTTTCAATCTTAAACCCTTATGAATGCATGTGTGTGTTTGCTATTAATGCATGAATGCTTTCTATGCCATGTTTGATTGTTATATATGTGGAGGAATAGTTTAAAGATAAAAATAATATCATCTAGGTCAAAACCAAACAAAAACAAATCAAAACAAAATCAATATATGAAGCATATGACCGAATGGTCATTTTTGCTAAAGTTAACCACTAGGCCACTTTGGGCATCTCTAGTAAATTTTTTCCAACAGAAACAATTCTACTTATTTTCCCCCCTTGCTAGACAAAGTGAAAATGAATACAGGTAATCTTTACAAACTTACAGAAACCTATTTCAAATCCATTGGAGAGACATTTCAAAATTGAATCAAGTGTAGGTATCTAGATCACCATTTTGCATAAACCACTCAAACCATCTCCACTTGACAAACCCTAGCAACCAGAGACACTCACGCATGTGACCAACACACCCACCAAATCTAAATTGAAAATTCCAATATTTCTTTCATGTGGCCATTTAATCAAATATTTAGCAGGCAGAGTACATATATACCAACTATTTACTGTTGTGATAAATCTAGAGATCATCTCTATACTCCACACAACTCCTCTACTAGCCCAAGATCATACCCGGTTCTAGCCCGTGCGATTTAGCCTCTCTCACTCACCAATTGCACCAGTGCCAGCCATACCCGAGCGTGCCATGCCGGCCAAGCATGGACACGACGCCACACGCCACGCCACCCTCTACCACGACCACGAGGAGACATGCGTGACCTCACCGTACTACTGAGTCCACGCCTCGGCCAATGACCGCCAGTGGAGAAGCCAGCAACGCCGCGCCCATTTAACTCTCTGCCATGCTGCACGCACGCCAGAGCGCCAAGCCATTCCCACATGACCATGCTGTGCCTCGCTCTCTCCTTGCATACCTGCCCTCTCCGCGTCACCAGCAACCTCCTAGACACAACCGTTCGCCGCCGCACCCCTCGTGTCCACCGTACGCCATGACGAACATCGCGGTACCCACATAGAGCACAGACGTCTCCCGACCAATTAAGACCACCCCTCGCCATGCCACTATGCGCATGATGATCTCCGTAGACCACGCATCGACGTATGCCCTCTGCCATGCCGATAGCGCCCTGTAGCAACATCGCCGACGAGCCTGAGCCATGTCGTGCTGCTCCTCTCGCCGGTGTATAAATAGGACTCTTCCCAGCCACCAAAGGCACACCATTCGACTCCCCTCTCACCCAGAACCCCCCTGCCATTCCCAGAGCAAGGCGAGCACCACATTGCCAGAATTTCACCGGAGCCTGCTGCTGCAGTGAAGGAAAGGAGCCATTGATTGGAGCCACCCCAGGGCCTGCCGCGACCTCCATTCGACTCGCCTTCATCTACCAGATCATTTGCCCCCATCGTCGGACCTAGCTGCAGCCCTGGTAAGCCCCCATCGACCCCCACCGTAGCACTAGGTTTAGAATCTCGTGTGCTCACTATGATGGAGACGATGAACCAGTGTTGTTGATCGCTTTCTAATCGTGCAACTGAGTAACTGATATCATTTCGCTTAGACACTACCGCTGACATGTGGGACCAGCCTGAGAGCAGCCCGCTGCGCGTGTGTTGTGCAGTTGGGCCGGCCCATTAGCATTCCCGTGCTTAGCCCAGAAATTCAAATATATATTTTTCATTTAATTCAAAATCCTATTCTGTCAGTGATTTCAAAATTGAATTCAGAGAGATTTATTTAACCAAAATGCATGTTTCTAGTTTTGTTAGAAAGGTACTGAAATATCTACACACTCCCGTTGGATTCAAACCATTTGAAATTATAGATCACCTATAGTGAAAATAACAAGACAGAGACTTTTCCAACATCAAATGTTTTTCTAAAATCAACCATAAATGCTTTTGAGTTGATTTCAACTCTCAAAAATCACAATTGCCATGCTCTATTTGAATATGTAAAATGAATTAGTTTTACATGCATTAATCATGGACTAGTATTGATCGAATGCTATATAGGCATTTCTTTATTAGATTGATGGCACCACGTGCCTGGCTTTAAATTAATAAAGCCCCCACCAAAGGTAGCGAGCAATCACGAGTATAGGGTTGCTGCATAAACAGCTTACAAACCATGCCCGATGGCAAAATTCCGTACCATAGAAAATATCACAAAACCGCTACACTAGTAGGTCGCGATTGACATAGAGACACCAACGCCAAGGAACGAGGAGCTAGGCGCAGGGGAGATGGTGGTGTGGGTCTTAGCGAACAACTTCCGCAGTAGTGCGAGCATCTCCTCCAGGAAGATCAACGCCTTGGGGTTTTGAAGAGGTCTCCACTTCTGCAAAATCAAAATAGTTTTAAAGACAATGTCAGTTGGTTGCCGTGGAAACTTAGATTCAATCGTGAATTTGTTTCGAGTGGTCCAAATGGCCCAACATTGAGCAGTAAAGAACATCCACAAAATGCCCCAGAGTTTTCTGTGGAACCCGTCCACAATCTCACACCACTACGATCTGGACGAGGGGTCCTAGGTAGAGCCAAACATCGAGCGGGCTCCCCTCCAAGCAAACTTTGCTAGGCTACAGTGGAAAAAGATGTGCTCGACATCCTCCGGCTCACCGCACAGCGGGCAAAGTCCCAGAGACGGCCCCTAGCTCTTTAGGATCTAGTCGTTAATCACCAACACCTGAGGCCCTTTGGAAAGCTCCTGGTACATGGAGCTGGTCGAAAAAAATGCCCGAACCATCGAACTCCGAACTAACACTGTCATGCTCCTCAGGGAGGCTGACCTGCTTAAGCTCACGCATCAAGGAGTGCCACTGGGCCAGCTCCTCTGGCCCAAACGATCTTCTAAACTACAAGTTACAAATCATCCCCTCAGCTGCCTTTCCCACCGAGAGGGTAGGGTCAGCCGAGATGTCAAAAAGCCACGGATGTCTCTCACTGAGAGTCTCAGGCCCAATCCACAAATTAGTCCAGAAATGGACCTTGGATCGGCTGCCAGGCTTTCAATCTGGCACACAGCTTAAATAGGTCTTTGATTTTATGGATGCTGTGCCAGAACTGGGATCCTCCCGCAGCGTTGGAGTCAAAAAGATCAACAACCTTGTACTTGGCTTTCAGGAGCTGTAGCCATAGAAGCTTATCATCCTCAGCAGAGAACATGCGCCATACCCACTTCAGCATTAGGGCAATGTTCATGCGCTTCGTGTTGGTCAGCCCCAGCCCTCCTATGACCTAGGCGTACAAATGTCCTTCCAGCTGACCATGTGGTACTTCCTTTTATTTCCTTTACCCTCCCAGAAGAATCTTCCTCGGTGCGAATCGAAACCATCATGAGTACCGTCTGTCAGGAGGAATAAGCCCATCACATAGGTAGGCAGGCTAGATAGGCAGGCGTTAATCAACGTCAGCCTAGCCGTGGAGGACATGAGGCGGCCCTGCCAAGGTTTAACCCTTCTACCCACCAGCGCCACCAGAGGTTGGACATCATAGGCGATGAGCTTGCGGTCCGCCATGGAGAATACTAAGTAGGTGAAGGGGAAACTCCCTTGCTAACAATTAAAAAGATTGGCCATTCTGGCTTGTTCGTCCTGATCCCCACCCAAAACAATAACTTCGCTCTTGTGGTAGTTGATCTTCATACTAGATAACAACTCGAAACATATGAGAATGAACTTGAGGTTAACAACAGCCGTCTCTGAGTTCTAGATCATAATCATCGTGTCATCCGCGTATTGGAAGTGCGTGACCCCTCCTGGAATCAGGTGTGGGACCACTCCACAGATGTGTCCCGCCCCCTTTGCCTTGCGTAAGATGAGGTCAAGGGCGTCCGTGATAAGATCAAACAGCAGAGGGGAGAGTGGATCCCCTTGCCTCACTCCCCTCTTGTTGCAGAAAAAGGGGCTAATCTCCTCGTTGATCGAGATTGCGGTTTGACCCCCGCACACCAGCTGCATAATACGATGCAACAATCCCCCTTCGGAGCCCTTACGAAGGAGCACCTCCCTTAGAAAATTCCAACTAACGCGTTCATAAGCTTTCTCAAAATCCAGCTTGAGGAGCACCGCGGGTAGGTTCTTGGATTTCAGCTCGTGACTGATCTCGTGGAGTGCTAATGCACCATCGTGGATGAACCTTCCCTTGATAAAGGCCGTCTGCGAGGGAGCAATGATCCTGTGGGAAATTGGGGACAGTCTGGATGCAAAAGCCTTGGCGATCAGCTTAAAAAGCACATTGATCAAAGAAATTGGCCTGAACTGCTTGATCGAGTCCGCCCCCGGCACCTTTGGGATGAGGGACATGATCCCAAAATTTAGCCTAGAGATATCAACCGTGCCCAGGACAAAGTCGTTTAGAATCTGTAACACCAACTGCCCAAGCTACGGCCAAAATTGCTTGAAGAAAGCCACTGGGAAACCATCAGGGCCAGACACCGTGTCCGTTTTGGTATCCTTCAGCACCTCTTCCAGTTCCTCCATCAGAAAGGTGCGCATCATGCTATTGTTCTCATGGTTCGATATCATGCACTCAGGGGGCCACACAGGCTCCCCTAGCAAGAGAGGTTTCGGCTCCTCTGAGCCCATCAGCGCCATGAAAAACTCATAGACATGTCGCTGGATACCCACACTATCTGAGATAGTCCACTGGTCAGACTTTAGGCTAGAGATCGCGCACTTCCTGCGTCTACCATTCGCCATGGCATGGAAGTACTTGGTGTTGGTATCCCCTTTAAGAATCCAGTTCTGTCTCCCCCGCTATCTCCCGTACTCCTCCTCCGCTCTCAGGGCCTGGACCAATTGGTCCTCCAAAAATTACCGCATCGCGCACTCATCCTCGAGGAGCCCCGTACTGTCAACTCTACTATCCAGCGCCTAAATTTGCCGCAAAAGATTGGCCTTTCGGTCTTGACCTAGTCAACCAATGTTAGCGCTCCAGCCTCGAAGCCTCTATCACAACCTCGATTCCACCTCCTTCCATAAGTCTATGGGGCCATGACACCGCGCTTGGGAAGCGGCAATGAGATCCCACCTAGAACGCACAAGAGGGCGAAACCCCTCCAGCTCAAACTAGCCGGTTTCAAAGAAATGACTCCGTTTTCTCTTAAGGGTTTCACTAGTGGATAGCAGTAGGGGGGCATGGTCCGAGCCAATGCTGGTTTTTGCCTTGATGCAAACCAAGGGGAATTGGGTCTCCTAGTCCAGAGACACCAGCACCCTATCGAGCACACATCGAATTGGGTTCCGTTGTCTATTGGACCAGGTGAAGGCAGCCCCAGACCTAGCGATCTCTCTCAGGGCCAGTCTCGCAATACAGTCATTGAATAAATTGACAAGAGGCCAGTTGATGCTCCCGTTATTTTTGTCTTGCTGGCGCCGCAGCAAGTTGAAATCGCCCATCACCACCACTAGATGAGAGCCCCTGCCAATTTTGTCCTCAAGCTCCACTAGAAACGCCACTAATCTCGTATGGTCAGTCGGCCCGTAGACTCCAATGAACTCGAATTTAAACTTAGATTCACGATGAAGGAGGAGGGCGCTAAGGAAATGATCGCCCCGATCAATCCCGCCCACCTCGAAGTTGTCGTCCCTACAACCAAGAAGCATCCCGCCAGAATGCCCCTCAGCCGGACGCCAATGCCAATGGAAAACGTCCCCGTTGACCAGATTCCGCAGCTCACGATCTTTGAAATCCTCCCTCATGGTCTCCTGGAGGAATATGATATCGACCTTGACCTTCATTGTCAAACTCCCAGTCCTAAGGGCTAACCCAGCCAATCTCCTCCCTGTCTTCATTAGAAAGCTTGTTGCGCTTGAGCAAGTTGGGGGATGTTGGCGTCCCGATGGGAGAGTGACCCCAAGACGAGTCAGAGGTGACGTCCACCACTGCAGGAGGGCCTGCCTTGGGGGCGACAGTGAAGGGGGAAGGTGCTTCCCCTCAAACAACTCTGAGGAAGGGAGGTTGGACCCATACTGATTGAATGGAACATGTTGCAACTGTGATCTTGGCGGGGTCGATGCCGGTTTGGACGCCGAATGATCAATCAAGGAAGGGGCCGACATGCTGCTACTTCCCACGGACGATTTGGCAGTGGGGATCTGGGCCAGAAGGGGAACGGTTTCGGGGTAGGTGGGATGGGCTCCACCGGCATTGGGGCGGCCAAGTTCACGCCCACCCCGTCACCCTGCTTGCTGGGAGCGCCCGACACCACTCCCTTGTCTTTGGACTTGTCCTGTCCTCCCGTCCACTTCTAGTGACGATCCACAAAGCGACTCAAGTCTTTAGTTTTTTCCTCCTCCTCCTCATCCTTCCTGTTACTCGGGTTAGCCAGCGTGATCGTCTTCTTCCCCGTGTCCTTGGAAAATTCCACCTCCACCCCGATCTGAAAACCTTCTGCATTGATGAACAAGACTACCCGCTTGGGAAGCTTATCAGGGGCCTGCGAGTGGAACATCATACGCACCGGGCCTTCTGTGCACGCAAGAGATTCCTCATCCAGGAGACGCGGCCTTCCAATCATCTTAGTTCCTTCCATCAAGAACTCAACATTCCTCAAACAATCTGGGACATCAGTAAGCTTAACCCACACTTTGGAGAGGGCCTTACACGCCTGTGGATTCACACGCGCCTCGGCAAATAGCACCGCTACTCTGCTGACCGGGAGCCTGATCCCACCCGCGTTCTTGCAGAAGTTTTTGCACAGGGTGAGACTCTCCTTTGTTGGGAAGCTCACCTCAAAGTCCGTATCAGAGAGCCGCCACGCCTGCCAGTCCCAATTGTCTTCGACAAGTTACTTCAGATTTCTAGTTAGCAGATCACACAAGAGCATGTTGTCCACAGTAATCACCGAGGCCGTGAAGCTCTGCCTCTCCGCACCCACTAGCAAGGCCGAGTCTTCCACTTCTAGGCAGTGAAAGCCAGCCCCGTCCTCTGCAACGCCATACCATTGGAGCGAGGGTACAGTGGCCTGAGGGACTACCGGCTGGGGTGGAGCCGTAGGGGAAGGGTCAGCTCCTTTGTTGGCCATGGGGCACATACCCGTGATGTGCCCCTCCACCTTGCAGACCACGCATATGGCCTTGAAGGAACAGCCGGATTGATAGTGGCCCTCTCGGAAGCAGTTGTAGAAAGTGATGCCTGCCTTCCTTCCCCTCGATGTGGTCTCCCCCACCTCCAAGTGTGACGAGGAGGGGACCTTGGAGGTGGTTGTTGCATGGCCCTGACTTCCAGCCTTGGCCTGCGCTGCTGCGCTAAACTTTTTCACCCCAACCTTCTTATGCTTCTACCGATCTTGGCCATGCGGGATGGAAGGCCCCGCATCGAATCTTGCCTCGTCCTCACGACGGTGAGAGTCATCCTTTCGCCACTCTGGCTCATTGTCATGGCCATGCTCCCAATCCCTGGATCTGGCCGTGCGCTACCCCTAGTTTTCCTCGAACTCCAGCCTTTGCCACAACTCCCTCTCAATGTGGCGGCCTTCCTCCGCCTCAAACTCCTCCCGCGACCTCTTTCTTGAGCTCCCACGGCGCGGTCCGTCGCAGGGCTCACCGAAGCTGGTGGGGAAGGGGAGAAGATGCGGTGAGTGATCGAGGCTTAGTATCTGGTGCGCGGAACCACTCGCTCACTTCTGAGATGGGGGCGGGGTGGGAGAGAGTGAGATTTAGGGTTCCCTTAGGGACCCAGAACCACTTAAGTAGTGTCCCCACCACCCATTTGGGCCACGCAGGTGGGCTAGAGGAAAAGGCCAACCCTTTCGAGCAAGGTCCATTACGTACCACCCCAGACCCAAATGCCTCCCCTGCCACCGACGCGACCCGCTCTGGGTCGCAAGATGGGCCCAACGACATGGTCCGGCCCGCCAACTTGGCCCGCAACCAAGACTCCACCACCGGGAAGGCCAAGCTCGGTGCCGCCGCCAGCGACAGCGTGGGAACTACCGGCTCCCTCTCTGCCGTCCAGCCACTGCTTCCTAGGTAACACCCTGTCGTCCCCACGCCCCTATGGCTCGCCCGTGAGGATGGGAGGTACCAACCAGGGCCCTGCCGCTCGAGCAGGGGACCACCCGCACCGGCAGCATCTCATAGCGAGCGACCTGGAACCACCGCGGGCCACGGCCACCCGGCGCGAACTTTCTCCTCTTTTGCGCCCCTGCCGACGCGCGCCGGGACACCAGCTGCCAAGGAGGCTCGAGGAAATCGCCCAGCGTGGCCTGCACCGGGATAGATCTGGACAGACAGGGAGTCCTCATCGTCCTCGTCGGAGCTGTCCTCCCCTAGCACCCATAACCGCGAGCCACCTCCACCCGCCGCCGCTGGCCGGGGGAGGGCTGGGGCGAGGATCAGGTCCAGCGCAAGGCCACCCTTGAGCCGACACGCACCATGAGCCTCAGGAGCGGGAGCGCGAGCAAGAGCACGTAAACGGTCATGTTTCCCATGTTCCTATGGAAAAGTGATCATATATAGGCATTTCTAGTCACTTTAATATTATTAACTAGTAATATTCAAATTTGTAATATATGCCAACCTCTTTAAATAACTTTCGCAAGTATTGGAATGTGTGGTGATGACATGTGTCAACATGATCCCTATTTTAATAGGAGGATATTAAATCTTAAGTATTTTACAATGAGTAGAAATTACATTGCCAGAATAAGATAAATAAGAATATGTCAATATTTCATGTGGTCATTGAGATGATGCTAGATCATCTAGTGTCAGCCCTTGTGTGCTAAATAGAAGTATTTAAGTATTGTTTGGTGAATATTTACCTCATATTCACTTATAGACGCTAGTACCGACCCGGGGTACGAGGAGGAGGAGTACTACAAAGAAGAAGAGAACTTCAACAACTACACAAACCAAGGCAAGTTATCCATGCAAGCGTAACTATGCAAGCTATCCATGCAAGCTTAACTATGCAAGCCATCCATGCAAGCTAACCTATGCAAGATGCACTAGGCATGCTTGGTTATGCAATCTTGATTATACCAATCCCAAGTTTTACTTGCAAGCTTTATTCTTTTAACTTTACCAAAGTTTTGTTACCTAGTTAATTAATTGAGATTAGTGGAAAATAGTATGGATACCCTCAAGAGCATAGAACTATTCTTGGGTAGTTACACTTGATTAGCACCACCCAATAGTGATACCCTCATTAATACTGGCTAGTGCTAAACTAAAATTGATCACTTTAGATGGGAACACTTGGAGAAAATGATTATGAAAACCTTGGAATGATGAGACATTCTATTGAAATGTTTTGACATGTGTTATGAACCACAATGATTTGGAGATGATACTGAATGAGGCATGTGCCTTGGCTTTGATATAAACTAATGGTTGGGTTCGGATGCGATACCATTCCAAATTTTACCGTACAACCACGATACTTGAGTTGGGTAGGGCTTAACTGGAAGTTTATATGTCTTAGTATGGGTTCCCCCATGGAAATAGTCTAAGCTAAGCTGCCTCGTAAATATGAATGTCCACCTATGCAGTTCCCGGGATGGCAGTTGGCCATGGCTGGGAGGCCAAGCTCATAGGGGAGGTGCCTATACTAGGGTGTGTAATTGAAAGGTTAGGATTGATTATACGCATACCAAGTATGATGATTCAGGGTTATCCCTAATGGATGTATCAAATTTTGTGGTGAAAGTGTACCACCTCTATAGAGTGTCAAACTATTCGAATAGCCGCGTCCACGGTCATGGATAGTTGGAATGGCCATACTGTTCTGTTCTCAGATGTTTACAAAATGATCTGTGACTTGAACTATGACTTTGACTTGACCATAGTAAGGTTGTGGACAGGAAAACTAGGTTCCCACTTGAGTAATCAAGAGAACTAAAATATGATTTACTATTAAGTACTTATGAAAAAAATTGGCTTGTTGCAAACAAGACTAGAGCTTAGGATTCCTACTAGTATTACCTTACATGTGTTAGTGATAGTTTGCGAGTACTTAAAGAGTACTCACGGCTTTGTCCCTGGCTATTCTCATGGCCAGACTATGAGGAGGACTACACGGAGGATGGACATCAGGAGGTCTACGATAACTAGGATCATCTCCCATCATCAGCATTGCCTGTGACAATGAAGATGGAGTCTACTACGTTTATTTCCGCTGCTTTGATGTCTATTAATACTTGATCATGAGATCAACTATTTGTAAGTCTATTATAGTTTGTAATGGATGATGTACTGTGATACCAAATCTGTTATGTCTCACAAAAATGTAATCTCGGGATTGCGATGTATCGCATAACAGGCATCTAGACTTAAAAATCCGGGTTTTTACAAGTTGTTATCAGAGCCATCATGACCATAGGAGACCCTAGTTAGAATGGATGTCTAAAAAACTTAGTTTCAAAACAAAGAAAGTGGGTATTTACGAAAACCTATTCTCACTCTTATCCTTGAGATTCTTTCAAAAAGATTTCACATGTTCCTCAAAATTCTTAGAAGTATTGCAACACCATACGACAAGATTCAAATATCCTAGATAGAGATAATATTTTAGGATAGCTCCTCATACATCACACATCAGAGTACCAGGCAGAAGCGGAAAACAAGGTCCGAGTACGGATAAGAAGCAAATTAGCATAAGATGCCACATAAATAAACACATCCCGCCCACAGATCTCACGGATCCCCGTTCCCGGAATCTCTACACCGAGTGATCGTTGCCACCATCATCCGTCTCCTCCACCCAGTATCCTTCTTGCGAGTACACATGTTCATCTGAATCAAACAATTTATCGTGTGAGACCCTAGGGGTACTCAGCAAGTCTTTATGCCTCTAAAGGGGACACAACCTGGGGTGACGCAATTGCAGCAAAAGATAATCACTAACAAGTCTATAGATAATCGCTAACCATCCGCCTAACCAATGATAGACATATGTCCGTGAATTAAGAATAATAGTTATAATAGTATAATTAACAGATCCATCCTCCTCCTCGCTTACCACCGAGGAAGCGGACGAACAATCCCCATCCGTTGGCAGTTTTATTAACCATTCCATGAGTATTGCACTATTTACTAGTCAGGTACTTAGTCAATTTAAAAGCAGTACTTTAGTTGTACTTGTCTATGATCGAGAAACGGTGCTCCAAGTCATCCATAATCGCGGACACGGCTTTCAGAAAGATTTACCCTGCAGGGGTGCACAAATAGAAACACACACTCGATCAACCTCGGAAAAACCAACTCAAAACCCAACGAGGCATTCACGACAAAGCAATCACAGGATTCAGAAATATTTTAGGGGGCCACCCCAATAATCTACCTGCAACGAAGTTGGCCGGCTCCGAGACAGACCCAGGGTTTGCGACGACGGCTGTAAACGACTGGGAACCCGAAAATGTGACCGGGCTTGTCGATACCGCGAAAACGTGGCGTGATCCAAAACAGTACAGGTGCTCCGCGCACAATCTTAAATAAAGCAGTAACATGGCATAAGTACAGGATAGTAGTAAAGCCCCAAACTAATTGTGGCCCCAAGAAATAAGAATGAATCAAGCTCTGGCTCAGGGGGGTCCATAAGGCCTCCCGAATGTGGATAGTGCGAATAGTCAAGGAACAGGAATCAAATACTCGGGATCCTATGGGACACAAGTGAGCATGAAAAACCAAATAGCAGATATTGCTCACCGGTGCCTCTTTCATTAGTTATCCCATTACTACTCAGGTTAAGTTGTTTAGGTACCTCGTTATCCATCAGACACTCACATACCCTACACATGCTTTTCTACGACTCGCATGGCTCAAACAACTCCTGTAGTAATGGCTCATGGGATGGAGGAACAAGCTTCGGTGGGATTTAAAAATAAAGGCGATGCAGTACTTAGGATTCAATTTAATGCAATCGCGACTCAATGATGCAAGAAGAAGATAGAGGCAATATGTACTATATGTATGCAAGCATGTGGTAGTGCTTGCCTGGCAGCTCAGTTGAAGCGGGAGATGGATCTGGGTAGTACTCCTGTGATTCCTGGTAATTCTCCTGCTGGGCGTCTATTCGACGCAGAACCAAACAAACAAGGGCCAACATAAATAAAGTGCACAAACATAGGAATTAAAATGCGACAAGCAAACAAGCATGCCATGATGAATGATGCACACTTTACATGGCATTAAAGTAGCATGGCAAGGGTGAGGTGTGGGGTACAAGAATAAAGCATTTTATTATTTATTTAGTCCAATTTTATTGCCATAAACAGTTCTGATTTGTAATAATGACATGATGCATGCTTCAATTCAGAACAAGGAATGCACAGATAGAACGGGCTCGTCGCGCTGATCGATTTAGACATATTATTTGTCAAATTTGGAGTTATAGATTTAAAGTTATTAATTTATTAAGAAAAAGGGCATTTTATTGTAATTTTAATCATCTCGAAATTTTAAAGTGCTCAAATAATATTTTGAAGGGCATATTTGAATTCCTCACTTATTTTCTAATTCAAAAACATATATAACTTGTATTATTTGGATTTATAATTTAAAAGTTATTTAAAATCTAATTTGAATTTGAATTTAAACAATTAATGAAATCATTTTGTTTAAACAGAAAGACAGGAAAATATTTTACACTCATCGAAACTTAGTCCAAGTCACTGACGGGTGGGGCAGCGCGGATCGTGCGGAGAAGACGCGCCGAAAACTCTTCTCACCAGGACCTTCCCTAGCCGCAACCGCCGACAGGTGGGGTCGGGCTCAGCGGGGCCACGCACGCGCGTCGCCCAACAGGGACGTGACACGTGGGCGGTCCAGGGCTGCGCGGTGGTGTTTTCCAGAAAACCGAGGGTCCTCTTCAAAAAAAAAACAGCGGCGACTGACAGGTGGGGCTGTGGAGGCTGCGGGTTTAGGTGGGAAAAGGCCAGCGGGCTAAGTGCAAAAGGGCATCGGCTGTGGCTGCTCGCTGACGGAAAAGGTTCTGCCGGCGGCGGATCTGGCCGTCTTCTATCGATGGTGGCGACGCATCTTCCGTCTTCTGTCGATGGGACGAAATGCGTCGACCCAAAAATGAAAAACGTAGAGGGGACAACAAGCTACATCTTTCGTGCAGGGAGCATCTCCGGAGGGTGGCTGTGCTGGCCGGGCTTCGATGAGGAACAGAGGGGACAGAGGTGTCTGAGGCCGCTGTTGACATCCTGAGCACGGCACGCGGGGGCACGCAGAGTGCTTGACGGAGTGCGGCGGAGCTACGACGCAGGAGGAAGAGGAGGGCCATGTCTAGGAGGTGCAGGGGCTCACCGCGGTGTCGCCGGAGTGGTCGAAACGCAAGGAGGTGGTGGGGATCTGGCGCCGGGCTCGCAAACGACGATCTCGGTCTTCTCCGGTTCATGGCGGCGCCAAGCTTGTTCCGGCGAGGCTCTGGCCCCGGGCTGGTAGGAGGCGAAGAAGGGGAAGCAGATGACCTCGTCGGTGCTCCTGGCTAGGCTTGGAGAGCACCAGGGCATGCAGATCTCGAACTAGGCCGAAGTGGCTAGGGTTTTGCTAGGTGGTCGCCATGGCCTTGTGGTGGAGGAAGGAGGGAGGAAGGTGGGGTGCCTGCGGCTCCAGGTCTCGACCTGAGATGTACTGGGGAGGTTGGGGTGATAAGGGAGAGAGAGGAGAGGCACATGGGGTGGTGCACTTTTTGGCAAAGTGAAGGAAGGCCTCGGTTGATCTTTCTCTTCCCTCTCTCTTGTTGTCTTGCTAAGGGAGGAAGGGAGGGGACCAGGGGAGAGGGCATGCGATGGCTGGTGGAGTACTTGCCAAGAAAAGAAAGGGGTGGGAGAGAGAGCTTCAAGTGGTGGTGGCTCAGCATGGAGAGATGGTAGTTAGGCTTAGGGTTTTAGAAAGAGAGGATAAGAGAGAAAACTAGGGTTAGGGTTTAATTAGGTTGTTTAGGTTTTAAAACATGCTTATAAGATCAAGCCAAGGTGAAGGGGTGAGGGTGTTGGTTTAGCACAAGGTGAGGAGAAAGATAAACTCAGGAAAAAGAGAGGGATGGGGTTTAAGGAAAAAAAGGCCTCACTTGATAATGCATGATGGAAAAATGGTGATGTTGGGAACATGGGGATGGTGGAGAGAGATAGAACTATTCCCACAAAGCAAGATCCACTAAAACAAAGAGAAAAACAAAGGAGCTAAAAGTGGTGGTACTCTTGCATGGCCCATGCATAATAATCAATTCCCATGTTTTATTTTGTGAAAACAATAATAAATAACATGGCATTATTCTTACGCATTCAAAAATATGGATCTAGGTCAAGCCAAAAGGATAGAATTGGATCCCTCCCAACTCACATGAGCTAGATTCAAATCAAAGGAAAAATAAAAGCTCATGGGTAAAATAGGATGGTGGAATTATAAGGTGGTGACCAAAGAAAAGTGGTGGAGTGGAATAAAAGATATGCCCCCAACTCAATTTGGGCACCAAGCATTTATCAAGAATCAAATACAATTTAACAAGAGCCAACTACAAATAGTAATGCATATGAGATAAGAACCAAAAGAAAGGGTTTTATATGATGCTCAAATGCAAGGTGGCATGATGGCATGAGCATGATATAATTATGATGCAACAATTGTATATAGGAAGTAGCCATTATATTACTAGACCAAGTAGCATTACCATTGTTAGACAATTGGGATGCTACAGTGTTGCTCGATCCATCTACCATTTAATCAACCTCCTAGGCCCCACATGTCATCCACTCATTACAATAAATGTGTGTATGATGGATTTTTTTCCTCGGTCGCGCCTTCGTGTTCCAAACTTGATAGTGTTGCTTGCTGCATCAGCCATTTATTCAGGCTGGTGGTGTCGTCCGATTGATGACAAGTACACCATGAGGGGGTCCTCGAGGCGTGCGGAAGAGAGGGGTGTGAGACGTACGGTGTTCCAGTACGGTGAGCACACAAGTTTACCCAGGTTCGAATCCGTCGGCTTTGGACGGATCCTACTCCTAGCAATCCAGTTATACGGAAGAGCCAGTGTAACTACCTCGGTGAATTACGCTCTTAGTTAATGCCTGGTTGAACGAAAGTGGTTAAAATAGGACGGTGGGGCCCAGGGCCACTCACGGTAGACCTTTCGGCCGTCCTAACCACTTTCAGACAACGGGACAAGAACGAGCGGCGTAATCGGCAGGCGAAGGGATCAACTACATACACAAATGAGTATGTATGCAAGCCACATACAACAGTCCTCAGAGCCATTCCATCTAAAAGAAATAGAAATATTGCAACGTCATACGGCAAGATCCAAATGTCCTAGATAGATATAATAATTTAGGATAGCTCCTCATACATCACACATCAGAGTATCAGGCGGAAGCGGAAAACAGGATCCGAGTACGGATAAGAAGCAAATTGGCATAAGATGCCCCATAAATAAACACATCCCACCCACAGATCTCACGGATCCCCGTTCCCGGAATCTCTACACCGAATGATCGTTGCCAACATCATTTGTCTCTTCCACCATGTATCCATCTTGCGGGTACACCTGTTCATCTGAATCAAACAATTTATCATGTGAGACCCTAGGGGTACTCAGCAAGTCTTTATGCCGCTAAAGGGGACACAACCTGGGGTGACGCAATTGCAGCAAAAGATAATACCTAACAATTCTACAGATACTCGCTAACCTTCCACCTAACCAATGATAGACGGAAGTCCGTGAATTAAGAACAATAGTTATAACAGTATAATTAACAGATCCATCCTCCTCCTCGCTTACCAACGAGGAAGCGGACGAACAACCCCCATCATCCGTTGGCAGTTCTATTAATCATTCCATGAGTATTGCACTATTTACTAGTCAAAGTACTTAGTCAATTTAAAAGCGGTACTTTAGTTATACTTGTCTATCATCGAGAAACTGTGCTCCAAGTCATCCATAACCGCGGACACGGCTTTCAGAAAGATTTACCCTGTAGGGGTGCACGAATAGCAACACACACTCGATCAACCTCGGAAAAACCAAATCAAAACCCAACGAGGTATTCACGACAAAGCAATCACAGGATTTAGAAATATTTCTGGGGGCCACCCCATTAAGCTACCCGCAACGAAGTTGGCCGGCTCCGAGACAGACCCAAGGTTTGTGTGGATGGCGGTAAACGACTGGGAACCCGAAAATGTGACTGGGCTTGTCGATACAGCGGAAACGTGTCACGATCCAAAACAGTACAGGTGCCCTTCGCACAATCTTGAATAAAGTAGTAACATGGCATAAGTACAGGATAGTAATAAAGCCCCAAACTAATTGTGGCCCCAAGAAATAAGAATGAATCAAGCTCTGGCTCAGGGGGGTCCATAAGGCCTCCCGGATGTGGATAGTGCGAATAGTCGAGGAACAGGAATCAAGTACTCGGGGTCCTACGGGACACAAGTGAGCATGAAAAACCAAATAGCAGATATTGCTCACCGGTGCCTCTTTCATTAGTTATCCCATTACTACTCAGGTTATGTTGTTTAGGTACCTCGTTAATCATCAGACACTCACATACCCTACACATGCTTTTCTACGACTCGCATGGCTCAACCAACTCCTGTAGTAATGGCTCATGGGATGGAGGAACAAGCTTCGGTGGGGTTTAAAAGTAAAGGCTATGCAGTACTTGGGATTCAATTTAATGCAATCGTGACTCAATGATGCAAGAATAAGAGAGAGGCAATAGGTACTGTATGTATGCAAGCATGTGGTAGTGCTTGCCTGATAGCTCAGTTGAAGCGAGAGATGGATCTGGGTAGTACTCCTGTGATTCCTAGTAATTCTCCTATTGGGCGTCTATTCGAAGAAGAACCAAACAAACAAGGGCCAACATAAATAAAGTGCACAAGCATAGAATTAAAATGCGACAAGAAAACAAGCATGCCATGATGAATGATGCACAATTTTACATGGCATTAAAGTAGCATGGCAAGGGTGAGGTGTGGTGCAAGAATTAAAGCAATTTATTGTTTATTAAACCAAGTTTTATTATCATAAACAGTTCAGATTTTTAATAACAACATGGTGCATGCTTCAATTCAGAACAAGGACTGCATAGATAGAACGGGCTCGTGGCGCTGATCGATTTAGACATATTATTTGCGCAATTTGGAGTTATAGAATTAAAGTTATTAATTAATTAAGGAAAAGGGCATTTTATTGTAATTTTAATCCTCTCGAAAATTTAAAGTGTTCAAAACATATTTTGAATGGCATATTTGAATTCCTCACATTTTTCTGATTCCAAAACATATATCATTTGTATTATTTGGATTTGTATTTTAAAAATTATCTAAATCTGATTTGAATTTGAATTTAAATCAAATTGGAAAATGTTTAATTAAAAAAAACACAGGAGAATACTTTTGTCACCCAGGCGAATCTAGCCATAGCCACTAATGGGTGGGCCTTGCGCTGACTGGGGCCACGCGCGCAAAAAACATTTTCTACCGCGGCCTGGCTAGCCCATGCGACTGCGGGGTGGGCCAACTGGCGCAGGCCCACGTGACAGCGGTGAGGATGGCAGGGGCTGACTGGTGGGGACAGGCTAGACCGCGGGTTACGGCATGAGGAACCTGGGGGGTTTTCGGCAAAACTGCCAGGGCGGCTGACTAGTGGGCCAGGAGGTACCGCGGGTTGAGATGAAAATAAAAAGAGGGGGCTTAATATAAATCTACCACGACCCTGGTACTGTTCTTCTTCTCCTCGGTCTGACGAGAAATCGGCGCGCGGCGCGGGGCGGGGGATCGAACCCAGGTCATGGGTGTGCGCGCTGAGGGGGCTAACCAGTGCGGTAGGGCGAGGGGAGTTGACAGGAGAGGGTTTGGGGCCTAGGTAAGCTCACTGCGGCGCGGAAAGCCTGCAGACTCCGGCGAGCTCTGGCGCACGGTGGGCGTTCGACGAAACGAAAGGCAGGGCTAGGGCGGTACGGCGAGGCGGAACATGTCAGGGAGAAAGAGGGGCTCACCGCAGGCTCGACGGCGGGCTTGGATCGGAGCGAGGAGCTGCGGAGCGGCGAGATCGCTGGCGCCCCGGATCTAGGGTTTGCTGCAGAGCGGTGAGGTACTGGCGGTGCTGGGGCTCCCTTCTTCGCGTTGGCGTGAATAGGGTGGTGTAGTGGACGGTTCTCGGTCTTCCAGGCCTCCTCCACGTCGCGCAGGCCGGCTCGATCGACAGGGCGACGCGGTGCTGGCGGAGAGCGGCGGCAGGAGCTGGGCGTCAGGGAGGAAGTAGGGGAAGAAGAGGGGAGGTTCGGGGTGGATCTGGCGGTGCAGGAGGCGTGTGAGAGGAGGAGAAAAGGAGGGAGAGGAAGGAGGGTTTCCGTGTGGGCACGGGCAGGTAAAGGTGGCCTCGGCCTTTTCCTTCTTCTCCTCGGGCACGTGCTAGCTCGGGCTGGGAGCAGGTAGGGCATGGCAGGGGAGGCTGCAGGTGGGCCAGGGGAGGGGGGAGACGCCGCAGCTGGGGCCAGCATGGCAGGAGAAAGAAAGAGAGGAGAGGGGGTAGCTCGGGCTAGGGTTGATGGGGCTCGGGTTAGGGCTTTGCTTAGGTTAGATAGAGGGTTAGGGTTAGCTGAGGTGGGCCAGGGAGACAGAGGGGCTTGGCATGGAGGTCATGCTAGAGAGAGAGAGAGAGAGTAAGAGAGAGGAGGGCTTAGGGTTTAGTAGAATTAGGGTTAGGATAAAATTAGAGAGAGAGAGAGAGAGAATAGCTAGGTTAGGTTTTATTAGGTATTTAGATTTTAATTTTGTTTATGAGGCCATACCAAGAAGGACCATGGAGCTTGATCTTGCTTGAGCTAATGTGGAAGGGAAACAAGAAAGAAAAAGGAAGAAAAGAAATAGGTGGAAAGAGTCTCATATGATCATGCATGTAGAAAATAAAATAAAAGAAAGAGATGTGGGTGAGACTATGGGGATGGTGGAATGGTAGGAGATGGTTCCCCAAGATAGGATCCATTAAATCAAAAGAAAAACCAATGGGGTAAAAGGTGGTGAAGAAGTTTGCATGGCCCATGCAAGATAATAATGCCATGCTTTATTTTGTGAAAACAATAATAATATTATGGCATTATTCTCATGCATTTCCAAGAAATGGAATAAAAGCCAAGCAAAAGAATTTAAAGGTTTTGATCCACCCCAACCCACATGAGCTAGAATAAAATATCAAAAGAAAAAGAAATACAAGCTCATGGTTAATGGGATGGTGGAATTATAAGGTGCTGGAAGAGAAAGGTGGTGGAATGGAAATAAAAGATATGCCCCAACTCAACTTGGGCATTTAAACAATATATCAATAACCAAATACAATATCAAGAGGCAAATACACTTTATAATGCATATGAGACGAGAACCAAAAGAAAGAGGGTTTTATATGATGCTCAAATGCAATGTGGCATGATGACATGAGCATGATATAATTATGATGCAACAATTAATATATATGAAGTATCCAATATCTTATTAGGACAAGTAGCATTACAATTGTTAGACAATTGGGATGCTACAGCCAGAATATGGGTTACAAGGGTTCGCCTGTGCGAGTTGAGATTGCAATTGTAAGGGGTGCCCTAAAGGCTCTCCCTAGGATGGCTTATATAGATATCCGGCCTAGGGTTTACATGAGAGATCTATTTGGCTATGACTAAGAGTCGGTTACAAAGTACATCTTGAACTACAAGCAACATTATGGGCCTAAGTCGATAAGTCTTCTAGGCCTTCCCGTAGCCGGATTGGACTCCGCCTCTTCTCTCTGACTGGGCCTCCCGTGAAGCAAAGCTCTAACTCGAAGTGGGCCACCCTGGTCAGTGAGGAACTGTGAGGATACCCGGAAAGTATATCCCCAACAGCAGCCCCCGAAGTCTCCAAGATCCAGAGTCGGATTCATCATCATCCAGCTTGATCTTCGGCTTGCAGAATCTTGAAGGGTTCCTAAAACTTCAAAACAAAAGATACGATCCGGGTCTCAAAAATAAGTCGGACCTATAAGTACGTTGTTCGGATTTTCCAGATTGATATTCAAACTAAGCTGGAACTTAGTCTCTGACGTCTCCTGACGCTGATTATGGTCAAGTCACGTCATCTGACAAACATCCTGTCAGCACGACCGTTGGTGGGTCCCCCGTTCATGGAACCGAGGCGCCGTTTCAATGCGTACGTGGAGATCGAGGCGACGTAATCATCGCATAGGACTTTCCCAGTTCCTTCCACGACGCGTGGCGGTTACACTGTGCCATTTGCACGAATCTTGGCGCGGTTAGGTGGTTATAAGGGGTGAGGATTTCATGTTCCTCATCTTCACCTATTCCCTTGCCTTTTCCTCTCCTCCACTTCTCCCCTGTGCATAGAGCTCCTCTGCTTCCCGGATTCCCAGCGCCGCCCATCCAAGGTCACCGGCGCACCGGAGAAATGGCTTCATCTTCATCGTCTGGCTTGGCTGGCTTCGCAGTGGTGGCGACGGTGGAGAAAGAAAGCAACCATAGGGTTTGGATCTCGTGTCTCCTCGACGACGAGAAACTCCACGGCATGGAGAATGAAGGGCTCCTCTGCGCCAGCGACTGGCAGAGAGGTTTCGGCGAAACCATCCCCGACCCGCACGACGACGAGCGGGTACACTTCAGCACCCACCTCGATAGAGGTTTTTCTTTCCCTCCCTCGGAATTCTTTTCGGAGGTGATAGATCACTACGGCGTTCAGCTTCACCGTCTTCCTCCCAACTCCATCTTAGAGATGAGATCTTATGCAGTGTTGTGTGAGGGATACCTCGGTATTAGGCCGAGTCTCACTTTGTTCCGGTTTTATTTTCATGTCCGGAGAAATTCCATCACTGCCGGTAATCCTTATATTACCGGAACCATTAGCCTTTCAGTTAGACGCGAGCGTGTTTATCCTCGCATTTTAGCTAGTGAGTCGGTCCAACAGTGGCCGGCCACCTTCTTTTACCATAAGGATATTCCTGCTCCCATCAAAGCTACTGCTTTGCCGGCTTTCATCGATGGAGCCGCCATGCCCCTAGCGTCTTGGGACGAGGCTCCTCCGTCTCTCAGTGATGATCTGATCCTCGCTAAGAGGCGGATCGAATACCTGATGAAGCACAAGGGCTTGAGAGGATCCGACCTGGTCCAGTGCTGGGTGGCACGCCGGATCTAGCCTCTCCAGCACCACGGCGACCGACTGATGCATTCCATCACGGCGTC
Organism: Avena eriantha; assembly: GCA_910589775.1. Classification (NCBI taxonomy): domain Eukaryota; kingdom Viridiplantae; phylum Streptophyta; class Magnoliopsida; order Poales; family Poaceae; genus Avena; species Avena eriantha. The sequence goes on along the minus strand of OU342742.1, from coordinate 450,201,757 downwards.
AAAACAAGACTCCCTCCGCATCATCCCCAAGGCCCTAAAGCCACAGGACTACATAAGCCAGATTAAATGGCTGAATAAGGAGCGGATTGAGAGAAAGATTCTGGACGTGTCTCTGGACATGCACACAGCGGAAGACCCTTTAGTACCGGTAAGCTTTTGAATAGTAAACCCTTTTTATGTGTTTCAACCTTTAAGATATTTCGTAACACTGAGATATCATCTTCGTTTCAGCTTGCTGACCTCCCCGAGTCGGAATTTGCTCCTATCGAGGGATATCCTGCGGAGTTTACTCAGGAGGAGGAACTGGTCCCACTGCCAGACGTTGTGCCCAGGAAGCACAAAGCTCTGAAAGTGGCTGTCGGCACAAAGGAGGTGCCAGTTGTGAAGAGGTAACTTTCACCATAACCTCCGCCTTTATACTTTACTCGTAATTTCTTTCGAGATGTAATGTTTTCCATTCTATTACATTCTCTGATCTAAGCAGCTCATCAAAGGCAAGGGGAAGGGAACTTCTTCGAAACCCCTGTGGCAGCCAAAGCTGACTATGGATTCTCCTGCCGCGGCTCCTCTGACTCCTACCCCTCAACCTTCTGCAATGCCGGTAATTACTCCATCGCCGGTTGTTGCAGAAGATCCGGCTCCTTCAACGGGGCCAGCGACCCTTGAGTCGCAGACTGATGCCACCATGGGTGGCTCAGGTTTAGATAAGGGTGAACCCTCTTTAGGTAATGATCCCTCGGCAGAGACCTTCGCTGAGAACCTCCTGAGTAATGTGGGACTTGCCAAATTTGGCCTGTCTCGGAAATCTGCGGAGGAAATCCAGCGGCTGGCTCGGCAATGCCTGGAAAGCCGAAATCTCTCTTCCGAAGAAGAAGCACAAGAAGCGGAGGGCGTCAAGTACTCCGCCTTCTTGAACAAGTCCTCCTTCGCGATGAGGGACTAAGAGCAGGTTTGGTTCCACCACCTCCAGTTATTCCACTCACCCTCGCCGAGAAGGTTACCATCGAGGTGAACATGTGCCTGACCAAGCTCACACTTGAAAATCATGTAAGTCGGAATTCCAAATCATGTTTTTCTTTATTGTACTTTATATCATATCCCTAGCCCCCAAGCATGAAGTTGGATATACAATCCGGGTTTATGCTTCCTAAGGATGCTAAAGAACGAACTACTGTAGCCGCCAAGGCTCGTGCTGATATTAGTAACAATATTAGCCCGAGTCTTCAGTAGACTTCTGACTCTGGGTATTCTGACTTACAGAAAGTTAATTCATATAACCAGGATTTTTTGAAGAATATCTACAACAAGCGGAGAGAGATCAAGGCTCTCCAACTTGAAAATGTTGAGTGATACATTGCAAATGTATCTATAATTTTTGATGTTCCATGCTTGGTTTTATCCACTTTCTTCTGTTTTGTTCCAACTTTGGAGTACTTTTATTATGATTTCTTGGACTAACCTATTAACAAGAGCCAGAGTGCTAGCTGCCTGTTTTCTGCTGTTTTTGGTTCCAGGAAAGTTAGAAAATGAATATTCTCGGAATTGGATGGGACAAAAGCCAAAGTGCCTATTTTTCCGGAAGGGATCAAGTGCCAGAATACGAGACGGAGAAGGGCTGGGGGCCGGCCGCACCACCTGGCCGTGTGGCCAGGCCTGGCCCGCACCAGGGGATGGTCTGGCCGACCCCAGCACCCCTCGGCCTCTCCTTCCGCCTATAAGTTTCCCTCGGGACGAAAACCCTAAGGACCCGATCAAAAATCCACGAAAGAGTCTGTAGCCGCCGTCATCTCTGTCCCTAGATCGGGGGGGGGGGGGATCTGAAGCTCTTCCCGGCACCCTGCCGGAGAGGGGAATTCACCCTGGAGGCCTTCTTCATCACCATGCAAGCCTCCGGTGTGATGCGTGAGTAGTTCATCCTTGGACTACGGATCCATGTAGTAGCTAGATGGCTGGTTTCTCCTCCTTTGTGCTTTCATGTTTAGATCTTGTGAGCTCTGTTCATGATCTAGATCATCTTTATGTAATTCATACATGTTGTGTTTGCGGGGATCCGATGGATATTGAGATGCTATTTCAGATTGATTACTGATTCTATCATGTCTTTGTTATTTGAGATCTTGCATGATTTCCGTTGTTAGTAGCTATCTTGGCCAAGTAGATGCTAGCAACTACAAGAGTTAGTATTTATGCTCGATAGTGGGTTCATGCCTCTAGTAATCTGGGGAAGTGACAGAAATCTCTAAGGTACTAGATGTGTTGTTGCTACTAGGGAGAAAACAACAATCCTTTGTTCATAGAACAATCGTATTGTTTACTTTACACGCAGTTCGTAAAGCAATAATCTGTTGCTTGCAACTTAATACTGGAGGGGGCTCGGATGATAACCTGAAGGTGGATTATTAGTCATAGATGCAGTTGGATGGCGGTCTATGTATTATGTTGTAATGCCCAATCAAGTCTCAGAGGAGTCAAGATGATTAGTATATGCATGTATTGCTTTCTCGGTGTTTGTCAATTGCCCCGCTATAATTTGTTCACCTAGCATGTTATCTATCTTAAGGAGAGCCACCTCTAGTGAACTATGGATCCCGGTCCTTTTTCTTTACATACAATCTACAATCTTTTACTGCTTTGTGTTTACTTTCTGCAAACTTTTACTTCCATCCATTCGATACGTTTAATCCTTTGTTTTCCGCAAAACACGGTGAGATTGACAACCTCATCGCAAGTTGGGGACAAAGTTCTGTGGTTGTGTTGTGCAGGTCTCCACGTTGCTACTAGCACCGGTAGTGCGCCATGCCAAAGCTCAGCTAGTAACACCTTTGGGGTGTTTCCTTGCTCCTACTGGTTCGATTAAACCTTGGTTTCATAACTGAGGGAAGACTTGCTGCTGTATTCATCGTACCTTCCTCTTGGGGTTCCCAACGAGCTCTACGTCGAAAGTCGAGCGCATCACTGAGATGAAGGTTTCCAAGGATGAGGCTAAAGGTAAACATTCCGAGACTCAAACCTTGTCTTGTGTTTTCATAGTCAAATAATTTTTGCTGAACTGTTGTTCTTTTTGACTTACAACACTGGTAAAGCAGTCTTGTGCTATGATCGAAGAGGCCGAGAATTTGAAGACCTTGGTGGTGGAAAACAAGGATCTCCGCTAAGAGCTAGACCAGCTTAAGGAGGATCATGAGAAGAGCATAGCTCAAGTTCTCGAATCCTCCTCCATGGCCACCGTGGAGCGTGATCGCAAGATTGCACTCCACGAGAAGAAAATATCGGATCTCAACGACGAGGTTTGCAGAGAGAGGGACCTTTCCGAGGCACTCCGGGCTGAACTCCGGAGTCTTTGGGAAGAGAAGACCAAAGTTGATGACGTCATCTTTGGTACGTTTCCATCTTTATGGCTTGTCTACATTCTTCGACTCTTTCAATGTCGGATTTACTTAACCATTTTGCGTTTATACGCATAGGTCCTCTGAACTGACGGACTCCTCCTCTACCGAGCCCCCCACCCCCCGTCTTACCCAAGTCGATGATTTGCTTCATAGCTTCCGCCAATCCATTGAGGATATTGGCGAAACTCTCAAGGTTCCGGACATGCATAGCATGTCCGACTATTAGATGTGGGACAAGGCAAAGGAGATGCCGCAGCTTGTCCGGGACTAGAACATGTCCGACGCGCGAACCGCAGCGCAAAACGCTCTCACCATGGTCATGAGCCACCATGGAAACATGGAAATCTGGCAAGTGACCAGAGGGTACTGCAAGGTGGACGAAGACGGACAGGAGCAAGACATCAAGGCAATCATGGACTCCTGCACCGGATATGGGTGTCATGCAGCTGATTTAACCAGCTACGACACTCCCTTCTTCACCCACGTGGACACGCCGCCTCCGCCTCCCGAAGAAGCAGCCGAAGTTCCCAACGATGACAACACCATGTCGGATGTGGACATCTCGGAACGATATCAAGGCGATGTATCCAGCGAGCCGGCAACTCCTTCCTCTCCTCCTGCATCATAGATTAGCAGAAACAAATGTATTATACTGAGAAACATTATGGGTCTGTAAATATGCAGTATGATACTTTTGCTAGTGCCAAGTTTTAATCTATTCAGCACTTTTGACTTTAAACTTATGTGTGCCTAAAATGTTTCCATAAGCACTTATACTTTTTCGTCTATACTTATTGACATGGGTATACCCTATAGGTACATGAGCTTGGTATATATGGCCCGAATACGTGGAGGCCCACGGTGTCGCCAAGGCCCAAATGAAGGACTTGAGTGGCCTACAGACTCTCGATTGCTTGAAGAACAAGAAGAAACTAAAGATAGAAAGTTCAAAGGGGAAAACCCTAATCTGTAACCGACTCGACCTGCTACCCGAGACCTAGCCTATCTATATAAAGGCTAGGAGGGGCGGCGAGAAGGACACACACAACCCTAGTTTCCACCACCCTCGCCAGATTGCATCTACGCACCATTATAATCTTCGATTCCTTTGATAATTCCACGAGCAGACAAGCAGGAGTAGGGACCTCTATGAGGCCTGAACCTGGGTAAATCTTCGAGTCCCCTATGTGTTTGTTTGCTAGCCGACAGATGTCTCCAGCGCTCCCTCCTTCTCCAAAACCCAAGTCCATAACAATGGGCATTGATGAGTTAAACCCTCGTCAATTAGCGCCGTTTGTGGGAATTGGGAGTGCTGATGTTGCGGCTTCTTCGGCCCCATCAACCGCGATCTACAACTCCGCAACAACGGCTTCACCGTCCACACGCCGGCCACTCGCCCGGCTTTCGATTCCGTGGGCGATGGAATCAGCCTAGCAATAGGGAGCTTCCGCTTCCAAGTTGGTTAGATGGGCACGCTTCGCATGCCTGACCAGCCGATGGTGTCGTCGATTGCCCTAGCATCATGGGTCCCTCCATCGATCAGCACCCTCAATGAGCTCAACGCCTCGACAACAGTCGAGAACACGGTCAGCGACAGAAGTCGCAACTCCGATCTGAGCGATCTGGCCACTGAAGATGGAGCCTACGGCTCTGGATCTGAGAGTTGTGGAAGCAGCAGCTTCCCCAATCACTTCATGTACGCCGTCATCGACGCAGGCGATACCTCCGCCAACCACGATAACACTGGCAATCGTGGTAACGGAACCGACGCACCTCTCGTTGGCAATGGCGGCAACGGTGCCAACGGCGGTAACGGTGGCGATCGCACCAATGCCAACAACGGAGGAGCAGTCGAACCTCCAACCATAATAAACGAGCAAACCGGCGAACGCGTCGTGATCAGGCTCAACGAGCAAGAATGGGCTCGCTGCCGCGAGGCCCTCCGAGGCACTCCTCTACCCTTCGGATCTCTGCAAGAATTGCTGATGGGCTACCACTGGCTCCTGAAGGAGGAATTCAAGCGCCAAGTGCAAACAATCGCGCAACTCGAGGCGCGCAAAAAGGCAGCAGACGAGTCGAGCCTTCGTCGTGCTGGGCTGTCCTCCCACGGAGGATCCTCCTCAAAAGGCAACGAGTACATCGCCAAAAAGAGGCAATCTCGGATGGCCCATCTCACTGAGCAAGAACGCATAGAATCTGCAAAAGTCTTCGACTTCAGGTCTATGACAGTCGATACACGGGGCAATATGGTCCCCAAGACGCTGCAGGCTGCGGTGACAGCGGCCACCATGTACCTCCTTAACAACCAGCCGCCAGCTGGGGATCCCAAAGCCGCCATGCACCGATCTACGATCGCGGGCTTGGGATTAATCGAGGCCACCCTCGACAAGGAGCCAACACCGGAGCCAAAGAAAGGCAAAGCGCTAGCAAAGCGTTATTCCTCGCCCTCATCGAGTGATGACAGTAATGACCTGTCTCGACGTTGCCGCTCACGGTGACACGACCACGACTATGACGCGCGTGATGACATCACGCAGCGCAAGATCGAAAAATCAAGGGCACGACGTGCTCGGTCGACTGACTCAGAAGAGGAAGACGTGGAGCTTTGCAGCGCCAGATGCTTCAGCAGGTCCATCAGGCAAAAGCGAATGCCAAAGGGGTTCAAACTCCCGTCGGAGACCCCAAAGTTTGACGGCCTGCAAGTCCCAAAGATCTGGCTGGAGGACCATATCTCCTCCGTCAGGCTCCACGGAGGCAGTCGAAGCATGGCCATGCAATGCTTACAGCTACAGCCGCAGGGCGCCGCTCGAGCATGGCTCAACAACCTCCCACGCAGATCCATTCGCAGTTGGGATGAGCTGGTTTACAGCTTCGTGCGCAACTTCAAGGGCACGTACAAGCGACCTGCATCAATCGAAGAGCTGAGATGCTGCCATCAAAGATTGGGCGAATCTCTGCGCTCCTACATCCAAAGGTGGTCCATCATCAAGAACTCCGCAGAGAACATCTCGGAGGATCGCGCGATTGACGCATTCAATGGCAGCGTTCGCCCATAGAGCTCAGGGAGGAGCTGGGCCGAGCCCAAGACCATCGACCACCTGATGGAAATCGTGAATCGGTGAGCCGATGGAGAAGATTCATTGAAGAATCGCGTCCACTCCGACGAGGAGGCGGAACTCGAACGCATACGCTATCGCCGAGGCAAACGCCGCATGCGCATCTACGATGACCGTGACAACGTTAACATGGTCGCAGCTGGCTACGCTGATAGACGCGATGATAACCGCAATAGCGGATACCGTAGCGGTGGATATCGCGACTCCGGGAAAACCATGCAAGTGTGGCAACGCCGCAATCGCGATGAAGCACCCGCGACATCCATTGAGGACAAATGTCCGGGCCATGTACGGTGCACTTCTACATCGACAAGCACGATGGAAAGAAGAAGTCCAACCACCTCCTCAAGGACGGCCGCGAGTTCCTCAAACTACATGAGGGATTGGTTCGAATGAATCGCAACGCAGTCGAAAGAGGCTACGGAGCCGCTCCAGGCGCCGTAGCACATGGAGCTCTGCCACCACCACCGGGGCAACCTCCAAATGCAGCTGCGCCGGACCAGCAGCACGGAGGCGAACCATACCCACGGGCCATGGGTACTATGATGATCCAAAAAGGACGCCCCCCAATTGGGTTCAGAAGGCCATCACTCGCCAAGTCAACTTGGCCACACACTCGCCACCATCTACCACTAAGTACCTCAGCGGAAGCGAGTCCTGCATCACCTTTGAAAAACGTGACTATCCGCCTCAAGTACCTCATCCAGGCCACTGTCCCCTCATACTCGAGGCGCAAATCGGAGGCTTCGACATGAGTCGCGTCTTCATGGATGGCGGAAGCGGCATCAACCTCATATTCGCGAGTACCTTGCGGACAATGAGGATCCCTCTAACTTGCCTAGAGGCCTCAGACACAACATTCCACGACATCGTCCCAGGCAAGGGCGTGTATCCCCTGGGAAAAATCAACCTCGACGTCATCTTCGGCATGCCGAAAAACTTTCGGCGTGAGCGCATCGACTTTGAGGTCGTCGACTGGCCCTCACAATACCACTGCATCCTCGGACGTGTCGCGTTCGCTAGGTTCATGGCAGTACCACACTATGCCTACCTGCAAATGAAAATGCCAGGTCCCAATGGCGTCATGACAGTCAACAGGAGCTTCGAGAGATCCGACAGTTGCGACAGGGAATTCAACAAAATTTCCCAGTCCTTTGGCATGCAGGAAGAACTCGCGAGACTGAAGGAGTTGACAGACAACAGTCTGCGTCCCCCAAGCCGGCCAAGCTCGCCCGATCTATCCTTCGACTCATCGGTGCACACAGAGAAAGTGCAGGTCCACCCATCGGATCCCGCCAAAACGGCCCTCATCGACAATAACTTGAGTCCCGCATAAGAACTCACGCTCGTCGAATTCCTCCATGAGCACTAGGAAATTTTCGCCTCGTGTCCTGCAGACATGCCAGGAGTTCCCAGGGAATTCGCCGAGCACGCACTCAACGTCAACCCTGATGCAAGGCCAGTCAAGCAAACAATCCGGCGATTATCTGAGCCACGGGCGCAGGCAGTCGGAATGGAGATCAACAAACTCCTCGACGCCAAATTCATACGCGAGATCAAGGAAAGCACCTGGCTCGCCAACACGGTGATGGTACCAAAAAAGGACACGGATATCCTGCGGATGTGCGTGGACTTCACCTCTCTGAATAAGCACTGCCCAAAGGATCACTTCCCGTTGCCACGCATCGACCAGATCATCGACTCCACCGCGGGCTTCGAGCGCCTCTGCTTCCTCGACGCCTACTCAGGCTATAATCAGGTTCGAATGAAGGAGGAGGACCAAGAAAAAACAGCGTTTACAACGCCCTTCGGTGTGTTCTGCTACAACACAATGCCCTTCGGGCTAAAGAACGCAGGAGCCACCTACCAGCGGTGCATGCAGGCTTGCCTCAAGGAACAACTTGGTCGCAATATTCAAGTCTATGTCGACGACATAGTAATCAAGACCAAGGAGGAAGCCTCCCTAATCAATGATTTGTGCGAAACCTTCGTCAACCTCGACCACTACTGGATCAAGCTCAATCCGGGCAAATGCGCCTTTGGCGTGCCATCTGGGCAACTACTCGGGTACCTCATCTCCGAGAGAGGAATCGAGGCAAACCCGAAGAAAATAAAAGCCATACTGGCCATGGAGAAGCCAAAAAACATAAGGGGCGTTCAGCAGCTGGCTAGGTGAATCGTAGCCCTCAGTCGATTCATTAGTCGGATGGGTGAAAAGGCGCTGCCCTTCTACCAACTCCTCCGCAAAACTGAAAATTTCGAGTGGACCAACGAAGCGGAGGAAGCATTCGAAGACCTCAAATGCTTGTTATCCACCTCGCCAGTACTAGTGACTCCACGAGAAAGGGAACCACTGTTGCTATATATCTCCGCCACGAACCAGGTGGTCAGCATAGTGCTTGTCGTCGAACGAGCCGAGGAAAACAAGGTCCACTAGGTACAACGCCCAGTATACTACCTTAGTGAGGTCCTCACGCCAACAAAATAGCAGTACCCGCACTACCAGAAGCTGGCGTACGGCATCTTCATGACTGCCCGGTGACTGCGCCATTACTTTCAGGAAAACTCAATCGTGGTGGTTAACGACTCCCCGTTTGGGCATATCCTCAATAACCCTGAAGCCACGGGACGAGTCGCGCTTTGGGGAATAGAATTGTCTCCACGAGACATTACATACGAAAAGCGCGACGCAATCAAGTCGCAAGTTCTCCCTGACTTCCTCATGCACTGGATGGAGAACCAACTCCCTGACAAACCAGATATGTCCTATCTGGACAATGCACTTCGATGGGTCCAAGCGGAAGGACGGAGTAGGTTCAGGTGTCATACTAACATCACCTCAAGGGGACAAGCTGAAGTACATCCTGCGAATGCAGTTCACCGCCTCCAACAACGAAGCTGAATACGAGGCCCTGCTACATGGGATGAGGATGGCAAAAGCCTGCGGCGCCAAGAGACTCATTATTTACGGCTACTCCAAGTTGGTCGTTAACCAAACAATGCATGAGTGCGACGCACAGAACGACAACATGATCGCCTACCGCGACCTCTACGACACACTCGAAGGGGACTTCGACGGCTGCGAACTGCGACACGTAGGCCGCGAAAGCAATGAAGAGGCGGACGCACTCTCCAACATAGGCTCTACTTGCGCCCCCATACCACCTGGGGTATTTCTCGAGCGCATCTGCGAACACTCCATCAAGCCAAAGGCAGCAGAGAAGAAAACCAGCGCAGCAATGGACTCGGGGGCTACGCCACCCAATGAGCCAATGGCACTCGACGACCTGGAGCTAGACACAGGACTCGAAGGACCAATGAGCGTCATGATGATCGAATCATCCTGGACTCAGCCGTACATCATGTACCTCCTCAGCAAAAGGCTACCAGACGACCCGACTGATGCATGGCACATCGCGCGGCGATCCAAGGCATTCGCTGTTATCAACGACGAACTATAGAAGCGCGGCATCACATAAGTACTCCAGCGGTGCGTCTCCGCGGCTGATGGAAGAGCTGTCCTCCTAGACATCCATGAAGGAACCTGTGGACACCACGCTGGCAGTCACGCCCTCGTGGCCAAAGCCCTGTGGGCTGGGTTCTACTGGCCTACGGCCATGCGCGACGCCAAGGACATCGGCCAGAAATGCAACGCCTGTCAACGATTCGCGGACAAGCCGCACCCACCTGGCGCAGAGCTCCGGCCAATCCCATTGGCCTGGCCCTTCGTGCAATGGGGACTCGACATGGTCGGCAAGCTCCCCAAATCTTCAAGAGGAGGCTACGTCTACCTCCTGGTGGCAGTCGAAAAGTTCACCAAGTGGATAGAAGCCATGCCAGTGACCAATCAATTAGGGCACATCATAGTCAAGTTCTACGGGTCCATCGTCTTTCACTTCGGAGTGCCACACAGCATCATCACGGACAATGGAACGAATTTTACATCCAAGGATTTCCAAGAATTCTATGAGAATCTGGGAATCAACATCAGCTACGCCTCGGTAGCACATCCACAGACCAACGGTCAGATCGAAAAGGCAAACGGGCTAGTCTACGGCGGAATCAAGAAGCGACTCCTCCGACCACTCGAACAAGCTGCGGGTTGCTGGCCTGACGAACTACAATCAGTACTTTGGAGCTTACGTACAACTCCAAACAGTGCTATAGGCTACACCACGTTCTTCATGGTCCACGGGCTAAAGCGGTGCTGCCCGCCGAAGTACGGTACAAAGCGCCACGCGTAGTCGCCTACAGCGAGCAGGAGTCCTCCCTCGCACTTGAAGACTGCATCGACCTCCTCGACGAGGCGAGAGAAATCGCCGCGGAAAGATCAATGATCTACCAGCAGAACCTGCGCAACTACCACAGTAGGAGGCTACGCCCCCGATCCTTCGTCAAAGGCGACATGGTCCTACGACTAAAACAGCAAGGAAACCTCAAGCTTGAGTCCCCCTGGGAAGGACCATACGTGATTACAGAAGTAATCCCAGGTGGCGCCTATCGCCTTCAAGATCTAGAGACAGGAGTCGCATACTCCAACCCCTGGAACGTCGCACAGCTGCGACGCTTCTACCCTTAGTCGTTTTTACTTTTGCATCGCAAATAAGGCACTCAGCCAAGGCTACTTGGCCACACATTGTACTTCATACTGTCTCACGAATAAATAAAGCTAAGTGCCCCAAAACTCTGTGTCTTCCTTTATTTTTCCGCAACTTATCGACTCGGGGGCTACGCCACCCTATTCACATCTGTTCTACGAACTAAAACGCGATATCCTGAGTAGCTGGCACATCAATCGAAACCCTTGACACAACATCAACCCAGTTGCAACGCACCTGACAGGTTGACAAGGGACTGAGATAAACGCATGGCCAGTATAACAAAAAAGGAGTCGCATAGTGCAACACACTTACACGCTAACAAGCTCTTTATACATATTCGACAGTCAATTATACACAACATTTATACGAACTTTACAAGATGGGTACACTTATGTGCAGGATACAAATTAAGCTACTACTGCAACAAGAGAACGTTTGTTTGTTCCTCAAAGAAGTCAACGATCTCTTCTGCTGGGCGATCCACCGCCTGGTAGTGCGGCACCATATTCTAGGCAGAACCTGCTGGTGGCGCAGGTGACCGAGCCGCAATTGCCGCAACATCTACGTCAGGCCTATGCAGTCGCACCGGCGATAGAGCGGCCTTGGCACCAGCCACCAACTATTGCCTCACGCACTCGCAAACCGCGGTCAGGTCTTGAAACTTGGCGAGGAGGGCCAGCATGCTTGATGGAGTAACATCCAGCGGAAGCATCGTCCGATAAATGTTCTTCAAGCATGACTGCGACTTCTTCAGAAAGTGCAGCACTCGCGACACACGATCCTGTAGGGTTGCCAGCACAATCACACAATCATGGTCTACCCAGAAGTATCCACTCTCTTGAAGTTGCTCCTGGGTCAGGTCATGCATGCGAATGGAAATTCTATCCTTCTCATCTTGCGGATGACGCGTGCTGACAACTATACGAAGCAACAATAGAAGTATAAGGACATCGCACCTTCGCGAGTGACTACAAGGAAAAGATAAGATCAAGCAAACTAACACTTGAATTGGTCGCCCAACTGCGTCACCTCGCAAAGCAGATACTGTTCTCGGGCGGCGGCCTTCTTTGCATTTGACTTCCATACATCCGCGTTACCGCAGAGCATGGGCAATTCACGCTCTAACTGCTTCACGCGGTCACGCAGTCGCGAAAGCAGTGATAGCTCATCCACTCTAGAGCGTGACGGCGCCAAAGTATCATCATGGGGTGGCGAGTCCTCAGGTTCCCTCAAAGGATCACTTGATGTACCCTACCACAAGCCAAGCAAGAAGCGAATAAGAAGATCAAATCGACACACGGACAAAAGATTTGAGTGCATTCAAGATTGGCAAAAGTATCAGCAGATACACCCGCCAAAGGCATGTTCTAGACAAAAGGCATAAACTAATCAACTATTACAAAACTATTGAGGAGCGATTGGCTTCTTCGACTTCGACGGCTTCGGGGGCTTCATCGAGTCCGTGGCAGTGTCAGATGCCACTGACTTTTCGCCAGCCCCTGATGCCGCAGCCTTTGCCGCCATCTTGGCTCGCTGCAGCTCCTTAGAATACTTCGCAACCGTGTTAATCAGCTGCGGCCCATATTTGCCATAGGCAGTCGCGAAGGGAGCAAAGACTACCTGCTGGCCGTCTGTGCTAACGGGCATCGCCTTTGAAACCGCTGCAGGATCAACTTCAATTCCATGGGCCTGCACCATGGCAAGTGACATGGACGCGCCAGCCGCACGGAGCGAGTTCTTGAAGGATGCAGGAACACCCTCGGCGAAAGACTCCACCAGCTCGTTCATGTTCTCGATTAGCTCCGCCTTGGGCACCAACTCCTCCCGGAGGCGACTGAGCACACCCTTGGCCTTGGAGAGCATGTCCTGAACAGTGGTGCTGCGGTCTTCGACTACTAAAAGCGCACCCACCAAGGCATCGTCACGGCGGAGGGCCTGAGGATCAAAGCTCAAATCGCCAGCATCTGTACATAAACCCACACATGGACAAAAACATCAGCGCCAGCGGAAAAAAGTCGAGCAGAGAAAGATAACGATATCCAAAGCAAAGTACCTGAGAGGGCCTTGGCAATCGAGAAAAGCTGTTCTTCGAACAACTTCTCCCTGGCTGCGAAGGAGGCACGCAGATCCTCTTCGCGCCTTTGTGCCTCTCCACGCGCCGCGATTGCCTCATCGCGACCCTTCACATCCGCGGCGAGTGTTTTCTCCATGGTGGCAGTGTTGCGTAGGAGGGCATTATGTTCAGCTACAAAACAAAAAGGATTGACTATCGGTCGACTATATAACAAGAGGAAGAAGAAGAAGAAGATGTGAAGAACACTTACTTTCGACCACGCAATGACGCATCTCCAGCATTGCATGCTGGCGGCCCATCGCAAGCACTTGCTCCGCCAAGTGAGTGGCTTCCTTCACAAGGAGCTATCACACAACAAGGGATCAGCAGAAGCAATAGATAACATCGACTGCAACATTAAAAGAAGAAATCCTACACTTACATGATCCTCCAATGACTCTGAAGTTGTCTGGTGTGCTATCATCCGGGCAACCATTCGATGTTCCCCTTCATGCGGAGAGCTAGAAGAGTTGTGCCTGGAGTGGGCCGCCAATGGAGGGGAAGGAGCACGCTCGACCTCTTTCTTGGCCCTTGAGGTCGCGACTCCTGATTCTTTCAAAAATTGGACGTCACCAGAAGATGACGACGCCTCTTGACTACAAGACAAAATCAACATCAAGAAAAGGAAAAATCCAGAGACGGACCAAAAAGGGAAACTCCAGAGAAGAGCAAACAAACTAGAAAACTTACCGATCAAACTTGTCAAAGTCAAAAGTGGGCTCCCCCAACTCTGACGAGGACTCCTTGGGCAGTCGCATCTTCTTGCGAGAGGATGGTGCCAAGGCGCTCATGGGAATGGCAAGGATTGGCGACTCTGCACCAACGCCTACACCTTCTGGTGTCGAAGGAGATGACGCATCGGAATCCTTGCTGCGCGAACGCTTGCGAGTATCCGGACTACCCGACTCGGGGGATTCCTCCTCCACATCAGATAGGACGTTCGACTCCGACTCGTCCTCTTCCAAGGCGTCGCGAGGGATAACCCCCTCAGGAAGAGGGGGCATACAAGGTGACACTGCCCAAGCCTGCATACAGACAACAAACTCAGCAATAAGCAAATAAACAGCAAAGAAGCAATCGACAAACTAAGCTACTACGTAGCACAATTGTACCTCAGGAGGAGGGTTAGAAGCATCGAACGGAGGAACGACTGGCTCACTAGGGAGCACATCCTTGACGGTGTACGTGGTCACCAGTCGAACCCTTTTATCTATCTCACTGGTGGACATGCCATCGACAGACACGCGAGTGGCATCGTCATCACCAGCCCACTGAAACATGGGATGGACTCTGGCCTGCAGGGGCTGGACGCGACGGCGCAGCCACGTGTGAATGAGTGAGCAACCTCCTTCCTCTTTACCTATGCGACTCTCGTGGTCGCAGACGCGCTCGTACAGCACACCTTTCTCTGTGGACTCGCCAGGCATGACTACATTCTTCCAAGAGCGCCTCCTCTTGCATGGTGTCGAAGGATCGAAGGGCGCAAGTCCGAAGTGGTCTCCGTTGGCTTTCTGGTCGCGAACGTAGAACCAATTGTCCCTCCACCCTTGGACAGACTTCATCAGCTTGATGTCGAAATAGGTGGCGGATGGATCGACGTGAATTCCACAGCCGCCTACATCGTAGACTAAGGAGCCCGAAGCAGATTGGCGCTTCAACTTGAAGAGGCGCTTGAAGAGGCCGAAGTGCGGCTCGACTCCGAGCCAGCACTCGCAGAGGGTGATGAAGCAAGAGATGTGGAGGATAGAGTTCTGGGACAGCTCATGGAGCTGGAGCCCGTAAAAGCAAAGGAGGCCCCTGAAGAAGGGATGCAGGGGCAACGAGAGGCCTCGAATAATGAATGCCAAGAACATCACTCGAAAACAAGCGGGAGGAGAGGGGATTATCTCATTGTCGGGGACGCGTGCGTCGGCGACTGTGGCAGACAGCACTCTGTCTTGGCAAAGAAGACGAAGATCACAAGACTTGATGATGGAGGGACGCCACGCGCCATTGGTGACGTGGGTGCCCGTGCCCTTCTTCTTCCCGCCGGCGGCGGTGCTGGTGCCCACAGCGGCGGAGCTGCCCTTCTTCTTCACCGCAGCAGTGGTAGCCGCGGAATCGGTCGCAGCACCTCCCTTCTTCTTTCCCATTGCGCGGCGGCGATGTGATCGAAGAAAGTAGCTGGGAAATGCACGGAGCTGGTCCAGCACCATGGAGGAAAAGAGAGCAAAGAAAGCAGGGGAGCAGCGGCAACGGCGATGAAGACAGAGGATGAGCAAAAAGTAGATGTGAATTTTACCATCACAGTGTCACTACTTAACCCCTAGAAGATGCAATCCAACAGCTCAGAAAAACCCTACTGGACGCGTGGCAATCATCGTACTAGACACGTGGAGGAGCGGAAACGCGAACTGTCCCCCCACTACTCCCATTACGCGCAGAAATCGAGGAGGCGCAGTTAAAATAAAGATTACGCACGCCCGGTCAAATCAAAGTCAGGGAGTGGGACCCCCTGCTCATCACATCCCGTCAAACTCGCTCACGCGGGCAACTAAGGTCATGACATCGTCAGCACTAACGTCATAAAAGCTACACAGCAGAAGACTTCGACTACTTTAGTCCTTGCTGGAGTCTTCGACTCCACCAAGCACTCGGGGGCTACTCCCATAGGGAGCGCTGGTCGTGCACCCTATGATTCTTTCTCTTCTTTTACAGGAACATGGATAATCAAGGCAAACCCAACCACTCGAAACACGGTTCGACTATGGACATGGGTTACTCCCATAGGGAGAGCCGGAAACAAATTTGACTGAACACAAGCAAACAAAAGACGACAGCAGTCGCAAAAGTTCTTTAGTCCCTGCCTGAGTCTTCGACTCAACCAGGCACTCGGGGGCTACTCCCATAGGGAGCGCTGGTCGCGCACCCTATGATTATTTGTACAAAGTACAGTGTGTTGATAACATCCACACTCGAAGTTTATGGCGACACCGCCTCATAATTTTTCTCTACAAAGAGACTGCGTCTCCTGGGTCACCCGAATCGTCTCCGCGATGATAAAATTCGGATGCCGTGCTTACAGCATGAAGGTAAGACCTGAATAAGGCCTGGCAACGCATTTGCTGCGCACTACTAGAAATATATCCGTGCCTACAGGTACGATGAATATTCCTTGACGGACGCGTCGAGTGCTCACACCCATATAACTGGAATTCGACTCCTATAAGACCTCCGCGGCTTGAGTCGAATTACACCAGCACTTTTCCGGATTCGAGTCCGGGGACTCGATTTCGAGTAGATTGCATTGTTTCACCCTAAGGTAGTTAACTGATACCGATACATCGGTTAAATCAGGGACGCACATCAACAATCCATATGACACAAACAAATCAGTCGAAAATATACTCATTCATGCACTCGAAAGGCTTCATAAAGTCTCAGTCGAATCTGCTATTCCATTGGACACTCAGGGGCTACTGACATGGGTATACCCTACAGGTACTCAATCTTGGTATATACGGCCTGAATACGTGGAGGCCCACGGTGTCTGCAAGGCCCAAATGAAGGACTCGAGTGGCCTACAGACTCTCGATTCCTTGAAGAACAAGAAGAAACTAAAGATAGAAAGTTCAAAGGGGAAAACCCTAATCTGTAACCGACTCGACCTGCTACCCGAGGCCTAGCCTATCTATATAAAGGCTAGGAGGGGGCGGCGATAAGGACACACACAACCCTAGTTTCCACCACCCTCCCCATATTGCATCTGTGCACCATTGTAATCTTCGATTCCTTTGATAATTCCACGAGCAGACAAGCAGAAGTAGGGACCTCTACGAGGCCTGAACCTAGGTAAATCTTCGAGTCCCCTATGTGCTTGTTTGCTAGCCGATAGATGTCTCGAGCGCTCCCTCCTTCTCCAAAACCTAAGTCCATAACAATGGGCATTGATGAGTTAAACCCTCATCACTTATCGTTTATCTGGCTTTCCGCCTCGTCCCTTTCGTGAGACGGCTAAACTTTCTGCACGGAAACTTTGCCAAGCAACGGAGCTCAATTGCTAAACCAGTTTCAACTCGGAAAAAAGCCGGCTTCCAGTACCAACAATTCACTACTTGAAAAATGCCCGCATCCGACAATCAGACAAATAACCAAAGTATAGACTAGAAACTTTAGAGTTATACCCAAAGGTAGCATTTTTAGATTCAGAAATCTAAACTAGAACTAACATGAGCATAAAGTACTTTCAAGCATTCTGGAATTTTTGACTATGACATGATCATTCAGAAATAAGATGGTAAAAACTTCTCAAAAAAAACTTGAGGCAACCAGGATTTTTATTTCTCACAGAACATGTACATATATATGATTACAAAGAAGGATAAACTAAGAATAAAAGGGACGTAGCTTAGCAATATTCCACAGTCTGTCTAACTCATCCGGATTTGTACTGCCTCCAGCTCTCTTTCTCTTTTTAGTAGAAGGTCTTTCTTTGACTGGCCTCGTATCAGTTAAGTAGTACGAACCATTGTGTAATACTCGACTAACTAAAAAGGGCCCTTCCCATATTGGGGAAAGTTTGTGCTTTCTTTGTTGCACAAGCCAAAGAACCAAATTGCCTTTATTGAAAGATCTGTTTCTAAGTCTCTGGCTATGATACTTGCGTAACTTCTGCTGATAGGCTGTTGATCTCCTTCCAGCAACGACGCGAACTTCTTCAACTAAGTCGAGATCATTTTGTCGAGAAATCTCGGCATCCTCTTCGATATACGCGGCCACTCTAGGAGAAGTGTGAATCAGATCACTAGGAAGAACTGCTTCTGCGCCATAGACCAAGAAGAAAGGTGTGTATCCGGTTGACCTGTTCGGACTTGTTCGTAACCTCCATATTACAGAGGGTAATTCCTCCGCCCAAGCCCCCGCAGCACGTCGTAGTGGGGCTTCGAGTCTCGATTTTAGGCCTTGTAGGATTAAACCATTTGCTCTTTCGACTTGTCCATTAGCCTGTGGATGTGTGACTAACGCAATGTCAAGCCGGATATTTTGTTCATTGCAAAATTCGGCCAGTTCTCCCATAGAGAAATTACTCCCATTGTCCATGATAATACTATGCGGATAACCATACCGGATTATAACATCCTCGACAAATCTTTTGGTTGTTGCTCCATCACAACTAGTGATGGGTTTAGCCTCAATCCATTTGGTGAATATATCCACCATCACTAAGAGGTGAGTAAATCCACTTGGAGCCCGTTTAAATGGTCCTACCATGTCAAGCCCCTAGACCGTGAAAGGCCATGTTATAGGTATTGTTCGCAGCTGATCAGCCGAAACATGATCTTGTTTGGCGTATTTTTGGCAGCCCTTGCACGTCTTGACCAGCCTTTCGGCATCTGCCTTGGCTATAAGCCATCAAAAACCATGTCTAAAAGCTTTTGCCACTAAATATTTGGCTGCAGCATGGTGAACACACTCGCCTTCGTGGATTTCTCTTAAGATTTCCACTCCTTCTTCCGGAGATACGCATCCCTGAAAAACCCCAAACACACTCCGCTTATAGAGCTCACCTTTGACTATAGTATAGGCTTTCGCTCGTCGGATAATCTCATTTCTCAGAACCTCGTCTTCGGGTAATTTCCCATCTACCAGAAATTCCAGGTAGGGTTGAGTCCAGCTGGGAATTACAGCCAGAACTGCTATCAAAGGTGAGTTCGATTTGGTCGGATATTCCTCGTCTACTCCCTTTATTGAGGGAACTTTGAGGTGCTCTAAAAAAGTGCCATCCGAGACCTCTTTCCGTGCAAAGCCTATTCGAGATAGTGCATCTTCTTCCTCATTTTTTGCTTGAGGGATGTGTTGAACCTCGAACCCTTCGAACATTTTAGATAAATCATCCACGATAGCTTTATATGCTGCCATGTGTTTATTTACATTACAAATATCCGACACTTGCTGAGAAACAAGATCCGAATCTCCATAACACATCAAACGTCGGATGCCGATATCCTTAGCAATCCGGATTCCATGCAGCAGTGCCTCATACTCGGCAATATTATTTGTCGCTGTGAAGTGGATCTGCAACACGTATAGAATTTTATCTCCTTGGGTTGATTTGAGCACCACGCCAGCCCCCGAGCCAGCCTTAGACCCATCAAAATATAGGGTCCAATATTCCGACTCAGGGAGGCCCATATTTTCCTTCGTCTCTGTCCAGTCAGCAACAAAGTCGGCAAGGATTTGGGATTTGATTGCTGTCCGAGGTTTGTACTCAATATCGAAAGTTGAAAGCTATATGCCCCATTTGGCGACGCATCCTGTGGCATCACTTTTGTTGATTATATCTCTCATGGGAGTTGTGCTCACCACGGTAATTGGATGCTCCTGGAAGTAGTGTTGTAGCTTACGAGATGCTAGGAAAACATCGTAAGCTAGCTTTTGATAGTGCGGATACCGCTGTTTTGATTCTGTTAGGACCTCACTGACAAAATAAGTTAGACGTTGCACCAAGTGTTCCTGATTTTCCTCCGGTCTCTCCACTACCATGACTATACTGACAACTTTGTTTGTCGCAGCAAGATAAAGCAACATCGGTTCCTGCGGTTCCGGTGCAGCAAGGATAGGAGCAGATGAGAGTACTTTCTTCAGGTCTTGTAGTGCGGCTTTAGCTTCGTCGGTCCACACAAAATCCTTGGTCTTTTTTAGGAGTTTGTATAATGGTGCGGCTCTTTCACCGAGCCGGCTTACGAACTGACTGACTGTAGCAATGCAACCAGTTAGTCTTTGTATGTCCTTCAGGCGAGTTGGCCTGGAAATATTGAGTATAACCTTGATTTTGTCTCGGTTCACCTCTATGCCTCTTGGAGACACGATGAAACCTATCAATTTTCCGGCTGGGATTCCAAAGAAACATTTCTCCAGATTAAGCATTATGTTGTATTTTCGTAGATTGGCGAACGTTTCCACCAAGTGGGAAATCAGTGTTTCCTTCTTTTTGGACATCACCGCAATATCATCCACATATGCGTGTACATTGCGTCCGATTTGATCGTGGAGGCCACACTGCATTGTGCGTTGGTACGTAGCTCCTGCGTTCTTCAGCCGAAAAGGCATCGTAACAAAATAGAAGGTTCTGAACGGGGTTATGAATGAAGTTTTGACTTCGTCAGATTCCTTCATCCGAATTTGGTGATAACTAGAATATGCGTCGAGAAAACAGAGGAGTTTCTAGCCTGCCGTAGAATCGATAACTTGATCAATCCTAGGAAAAGTGAACGGATCTTTGGGGCACGCCTTGTTCAAGGTAGTATAATCAACACACATCCTTAAATCAGTAGTGTCCTTTTTAGGGACCTCTTCTATGAATCTAGCTAACTCGAGCCGTGCTAGTTCCTTAGCTATTTCCTTACGCTTTTCATTGCCGAAACATCGTAAGGACTGTTTGACGGGTTTAGCGTTCGGGTTTACATTTAAAGAGTGCTCGGCAAGTTCCCTAGGTACTCCGGGCATGTCAGATGGCTACCATGCGAAGATATCTTGATTTGCTTGGAGGAACTTGACGAGCGCGCTTTCATATGCACTATCTAGGCCTATCTGGGTCACCTTGGAGGGGTCATCATCCTTCAACGGTGTCTTCTTCGTCTCCTATGGTGCCTTGCACTCCGGATTCGGCTTTGTCACCTCCTTCTTCGTTGCTGGCATCTCGGATGGATCTATGCTCTTCTTGATCTCCTGGTACTCCTAGGCGTGCAACACGGCTTCTGCAAAGGCGACATTTCCATCCTCGCACTCTCGCGCTTTCTTCGGGTCTCCCCTGATTGTGATCACGCCGTTGGGACCTAGAATTTTTATCATATCGTAAATGTAACACGGACAAGCCATAAAAGCCCAGTAAGCCGGACGTCCGAATATAGCGTGGTACGCACTCTTGAACGGGACCACTTCGAAGGAAAGTGCCTCCGTCCGGTAGTTCTTTGGAGTTCCAAAAGTAAAATCCAAAGTGATTTCTCCCAGGGAATTTGCTTGTCTTCCTGGGACAACCCCGTGAAAGAGCACAGAGCTGTGGTTCAGCTGGCTCTCCGAGATCTTCATCCGGCGTAGCGTTTCGACATATAGAATATAAATACTGCTGCCACCATCCATGAGGGTCTTGGAGAAATCATAACCATCAATAAGTGGATTAACAATTAAGACATATTTTCCTCGCCTGTGTAGCTTAGGCGAATGATCAGCGCGGTCAAATGTGATTGCCACTTCCGACCAGTCAAAGAATTGAGGGACAGTCGGAATTGTTGCATTGAGCTCATGTAGCACTGCCTTTTTGACCTTTGCTGGCCGAGATCCGAGGAAGGTGACATAAGTGTCTTTCTTGGTCGGAAAATTTTTCTTCCCTTCTGGCTTGGGATTTGAAGCATTAGCTTCCTCCATGTCGGAATCTTCCTTGGTCTCTTTATCCTTTTCGGGATTCTTCTTTCCCTTCTTCCGCATAGCTTTGTAGCCAGCGGTATCATCTCTCTTGATATCGTTGTTGAAACGACACTTGGTGTTTGTGTGGGACGAGCCCCCATTGGCGTATAAGTGATGCACACATGGGTTATTGGCAATGTCGGCCCAAGAGTAGGTTTTTCCAGGCTGCTGATCTCCGCTACCTTGAACTCTTGAAGTCCCACGGCTGCGTCCGCGGCCTCCGCCACGTCCTCCTTGTCCTCCAGACCCGAAAGTAGCAGTGACCACTGCCATTTCCGCGTTGGGTTTTTCTTTCGAGGTATTCTTGTGCTTCTGAGCTTGTTGCTTTGGTTGTTTTGCCGACTATGGCATAGCTAAGGCATTGAGTAATCCCTCTGCGACATCGTCAGCATCTGCATACTTGCTCACTGTTTCTATCATTTCTCCCAAATCAGTGACCTTGTCACACTTCAAGCGATGACGTAGTAAACCAATTGGGAGACCTACAATGAAAGCTTCAATCGCAATTTGGTCATTTACTCCTTCGCAGGAGTTTTTGGTGTCGATCCATCGTCCGAGGTAATCCCGGCAAGTTCCTCCGGCTTTCTGAGTGCAACGCAGTAGGTCTCTAACCGTATAGGGCCTCCGATATGTGCCTTCGAAATTCCGAAAGAACACACTTTGCATGTCATACCAGTTGTGGATGGTGTTCTCTGGAAGTTTGTTGAGCCTTGATCGTGCCGTCTTCCGCAACATGAGTGGGAGATATCAGGTTGCGACTAGGTTGTTTCCGCCTTTGGTGATGCAGCAAGCTTGGAAGAACTCCTGTAGCCAAGTATCTAGCCGAGCTATACCGTCATAGGCTTGGATAT
Source organism: Avena eriantha (assembly GCA_910589775.1). Classification (NCBI taxonomy): domain Eukaryota; kingdom Viridiplantae; phylum Streptophyta; class Magnoliopsida; order Poales; family Poaceae; genus Avena; species Avena eriantha. Next base: position 450,179,245 of record OU342742.1, on the reverse strand, counting down.
GTATTGAGATAGCAAATTCTTCCGGGAATCTTGTAGCTCTTATGCATGGTCCGAGGCACTTTGGGCCCATGTATATGTCATCATTTTCATAGCGCCACGCCTCTATATTGGAGTTGATCATGTGCCTTGCATCATTTGGGGATAAAGATCGTCCCGAGTGACGGCTATGGCTGCGGTGCCTTGGAGCCGGACTTCGGCTTCTGCCGCCACCTCCTCCACCACGACGCGCTCCTTGGCCTCCTTTGGAGCCATTGTGATGGCTACTTGGTGGAGAGGGTGGAGCAGCTGGGTTATTTCTGGCAGATCGCCGGCCTTCATCCGGAGCGTCATTATTCCGGTTCCGGGGAGGGTCTTCATTGTGACGAGCCCCCTGCCGGCTTGTCTCGACACGATGTCCGTCATTCCTTCGTCCGTCGTCCCGATGGCTTGCATGTCTAGGAGGTGGCATTCTTTGTCGGTCCTCCTCCCGACATTTCTCTTTATCTTCTTCCCTGAGGTCTTTCGACTCTCGCTAGGGAGGGTTCCTCGGATTCAGTGCATCAATTGCCTCTTGCTCCGCAACTGGGTTAATGTTACGCCAGCCACGCGCAGCTTTGTGGTGCTATCCTGAAGATCCGGTTACTGAGTAGTTGTCTTCCCGACGTCGGAACGACGATGTTGCTCCAGAACACGTTGGGGTATTACGTCGGCCCATGCTGGATCTGTGCGACATTGGTCAGAATTTGAGACCAAGTTTTTGACTTCTGGACAGGGCGACGTTTTGCTGCTCCAGTCCTTTGTTGAGTAGTTTGATTCCCAACCGGATCTTCTCCAGGCCTGGATTAGCCGATAGGATTTCCCGAGCCGCAACGGTGTTCTATACTGGCGTTGGATACACCCAATCCCCATTACTGTCGCGTCGAGGCATCCCAAGTTCTCCTCCGAAAAGGACTTTGTGAATCTGCAGGAATTCGTTGTCATGAGTATGATGTTCCCTGGTCTTCTGATGTTCCTTGGAATTGTATTTCTCCGCAGTTGCCATGTGTTTCTTCTCCTCCTTGATGTTTTTGGCTTCATCCAGGAGTTGTTGTCGACACGCTTCTAGGGCTTGGGCCCTTTCATCCAGCTCTTCGGTAGTAAGTTCTATAGCTGTAGGGATAGGTGTGGTTGATGTAGCATCGATGAATTTACATGCACCGTCAGTGATCACGTGTCCATCCACTGGTTCTTATTTTTTGGGCTCGTTTGGGATAAGTGCAACATCCGAGTCTTCTTCGTATTCCGCGGAAATCACCTCTTCTGCCGGAGGATCTTTTGCCGGGGTCTTCTTCTTCTTGTTCTTCTTCTTTGCCTTCTTGGCAGCGTCGGTAGCAAAGACGGCTTTGGGCCTGTTTCTCGGAGTCAAGCTCTGATTGGTACTTTCGGACATCTGGACCTCGGGATTATCTTCGATTTCCATGTCGTCCTACGCTTTGGGAGAGTTTTCCCTAGATCCTTCATCCATGACTTTTTCTTCCTCTGCAGCTTTGGAGTTATACTCCTCTTCATACTCCGAGGAGAACTTTCATAAATATGCTGACGTCATTGATTCATCCGAGGATGCGGGTACGTCGGTGTTTGTTCTGATCGCCTCCAGAACTAACTCGGTGTTTTCTCTAGCATCGGCAGAGCCGGATCCGGATCCAACATACCCGACGAAGTGTGATGCGCCCCTCCTGATATAACTGCGGTCTTCATAGTAGGCTTCATCGAAACGTTTGATTGTCTCGAGGATTTCATCTACGCCTGAGGTCTGCATCATCATACGTCGCAGCGTGTACCTTAGGAAAGGCTTGTTTGTCCCGGCGTCGTCAGAGCCGGAACCGTTGTTGTTGTTATGCTCCTCATGGATTTCGACTTCAGCGGGTGGGTTGATCTGGGATTCGTTCTCTCGAGGTAGATCCAATCTAGATTCAACTTGGACCGTCAGGTCTGTCTCAGGCTCGGATTTCTCCACTATCTCCGCAATTCGTGCGCGTTGGGTGGGATTAGGGTTTTCTATGATCCAGAACTCTGCCGCCTCCACGGACAAAGGGGTCCCAGAAATTTCTTCTGCCTCTATCATCACCGCTGGGGTGGGTGGGACAGGTTCAGCAAAACCGATGTAAACATCGATCTCGCCAAAAGACATGATGGTGTAGGTAGTCAAAACCTCCCTAGCCGGAATCTAGGTCTCGTCGAGAACGATGAGAGGGACGTCGCTGGCGTAGAGGAGGCGACCGACGGCGATAGTCTCGCCGATTCTGATTCTTGCAGATTCTGCTTGGAACGCAGATCCGAAGCTCACTTGCCCCACAGTGGGCGCCAACTGTCGTCGGATTGATGACAAGTACGCCATGAGGGGGTCCTCGAGGCATGCGGAAGAGAGGGGTGTGAGATGTACGGTGTTCCGGGACGGTGAGCACACAAGTTTACCCAAGGTCGAATCCGCTGGCTTTGGACGAATCCTACCCCTGCTAGCAATCCAGTAATACGGCAAAGCCGGAATATGGGTTACAAGGGTTCGCCTGTGCGTGTTGAGATTGTGATTGTAAGGGGTGCCCTAAAGGCTCTCCCTAGGACGTCTTATATAGATATTCGGCCTAGGGTTTACAAGAGAGATCTATCCGGCTACAACTAAGAGTCGGTTACAAAGTACATCTTGAACTACAAGCAACACTATGGGCCTAAGTCGGTAAGTCTTCTGTGCCTTCCCGTAGCCGGATTGGACTCCGCCTCTTCTCTCTGACTGGGCTGCCCATGAAGCAAAGCACTAACCCAAAGTGGGCCACCTTGGTCAGTGAGGAACTCTGAGGATACCCGAAAAGTATATCCCCAATAGGTGGGTCCCCTATGTCAGCCTCACATTAGAAGAATCGTGGGTATGATGGAATATTTTTTCTCTAGTGCTACCTTGTTCCTAACTAGATAGTGTTGCTTGATGAATCTGCCGTTTGCTCACGCTGCTAGGTCCCTCATTTTAGCATCTCATTACAAGAAATGTGTGCATGTTGAACTTTTTTATCGCTCATGCCTCCCTATTTCAAACTAGCAACGTTGCTCGATGGAACATCTATATAAGGTCGCGCTGCTAGGTCCCACATATTAGCCTTTTTGTAAATGAAACATGGGTATGATGGACTTTTTTTTGGCCGTGTCCGTTGTTTTGACCTTGGCAACTTGCTGGGTCCCAGATGTCAACATCCTCTGTGTAGGAAATGTGTCTATGTTGGGTCCCAGATAACAGCCTCTATTTGAAAGAAACATGCTAGACTATTTTTTTTAGGTCCCAGATGTCAGCCTCAGAGTACAAAAAATGAACATAAAGGCCAAACTAAAAGGATTCTGGCTAACTCGGGGCGGATTCCCTATTCGTCATGGCTAAAATTTCATGGGCTCACTGCTAAATTGAATGGGTTATAGTCGGTGGCCACAAGACCACATGCCAAATTAGAAGGATTTAAGCTATGCTTGGGGTTGATATGATAATTTCATGGGCTATGCTTGGGCCTGCTGGGTTCGACATGTCAGCTTCTCTATAAGTGCAACATGTGTATGATGGACTTTTTTGGCCGCGCCCACTGTTTTCACCCTAGCAGTCATGTATGGTCTTACTGTTGGGGCCCTTATGTCAGTCTCTCTGGTATGTTCTGGCTCGTGGGTCCCCAATGCATCCTTGTATGTTATGTTTGGTGGGTCCTTGATGCCAGCCTATCTACACAAGTATTTAAACTTTTTTTCAAAGCCACCCTCAAAAATAAACTCGAGGGACACTGAGGGCTGGTGGGTCCATGATATCAGCCTCTTTGTAATAGGATATTGCTAGAAGAAAAAAATATAAACCCAAGACACACAAACAGGCGATTCGAACAAAAGACTTTCAAATCAAATAAACGTAAACTGAGTGTGTTGCCACTACAAGAAAGATATTTATAGAAAAAATATCATAGGCTGAATTAAAAAGAGTTTAGCTATTCTACCTAGGCTGCTCTACGTGGGTTATACTCCATAGGTTATGCTCCATGGGCTTTTTTCTCAAATTTCACTGGGCTATGCTCAGTAGTCCCCTAACCCCCAAAAGGCAGAATTAATATGTTCTCGGCTATGCTCCATGGGCGCCTTTCTGAAATTTCACTGGGCTATGGTCAGCAGTCTCCTGACCCTGAAAATACCGAATTAAAATGTTCTAGGCTAAAGAGAGGCTGAATGAGCTACTAGATTTCTTCTCCTGGTTAATAAAAATTGCATTGTGATGTGCTCAGTCGGATTCGAAACAAAGACCTCAAAGAGGGAGGGGAAGCGCGATAATTTTTTTTGGCAGATATTCATGTCAAAATTCAGTAGTACATAATAAGATAGAAAAATTATCAATAGATTCGATGTTCATATTGAGCAGCACTTGACCAATTCAGCAACATTTCAAAAGTGACCGATTCAGCAATACAAACACTGAAATACAATAGCAGTACTAAGAGAACTAGTTCTCGTTTCAGCTCTAAAAACCTTGTCGCGTGATCAGTTTGCCCTTTTCACTAGACACACTCGACCATTGGAGCAAGCAAAACTGACAATCAAGTCTGCTTTGAGTACCTCCTTCTCACATCAATGCATGTGTGACCCCCGTATACAACCCAAAATGCCCAAGTCTTATCTAGATTGTGACAAGGCCATGTTCCAAAAGAAAAGCAAGACTATCCATTGCCCTTGATTTAAATAAGTACCAGTACAACAGTATTTCAACAAAATGCTTTAGTAATAGCAACGATAGAACATTTGAGAGATTTAGTAGCTTTCCTGCATGAAATTCAATAGCAGTACAGAGATAATAAGTTCTTGTTCCATCTCAAAAAACCTTTGTGCACGATCAATTTGTTGTGTTCTCGTAATAGGCTCGATCATTGGAACAAGCAAAACTGAAGATCAAGCACACTTCTGTGTGAATACCATCTCATTCCATCACTGCCTATGTGACTCACCATATGCAACCCAAAATGTCCAAGACTCGTCTAGATAATTGTGACAATACTATGTTTCAAAAGAAAAGCAAGACAATCTGCTGCACTTGATCTAAACAAGTAATAGTATATCCTATTAGTTCAACAAAATACTTTGGTAATAGCAACGATAGAACAAAGGAAAAGCAAGACCATCTCCTGCCCTTGACCTAAACAAGTGCTACCAATATATAGTACAAAATACTCCGAGGTACAAGAACTAGTACTATACTAGTACTACTATGCATCCAAAATCCACCCTCCAACACACAAAGATCCCTAAGCGGGTTAAATAAATTTTGTGTCAATTGGGTATTATCCCCCGCGATTGATGCATATTGAGTAATGCAGGCCCTGGGTAATATGAGATGGTTCATGGAACAAAAAAAGGAAAGATTTTTCCTCCGGATGATGCCCGACACCGCCCAACTCCCAGGCATGGAGGAACTGCAGATTGCACCAGTCCAAAACATCAGCTCTATTACCGGGTAATAGGCAGTGATCAACACATTGTACAAGAGCGACGGGCATGTGTTATGTTCACATTCAGCAGCACTTGACAGATTCAGCAGCAATTTAAAGTGGCCGATTCAACAGTAGCAAAAAATGACCAAAATAATTAACAAATTCAACAATGCCGACATTGAAATTCAATGGATGTACAACAATGCGGCAAGGCAAAGTATCAAAAGGAAAGCGAGACCATGCATATTCTCCACTCGATCTGAACAAGTCCCAGTACATAGGTATTACTACAAAATAGATTAGCATTAGCTGAACTCCCAATAAAATACTTAGTAGAAGTGTAGAACTACAAGCTTACACTAAGCTAGGAACCGCTACATGTCCCATCATACGTACTCGAATAAAAGAGGATGCTTCAGCGTGTCAATGTGCTGGCAGGGCTGCGCACTTGATTTCTTGCCTAGGAACCGTCTCTCATTTCATTGTCACTTGTCGGCCTCTAGGTCAGCAGCATACATGTAAAATTCATATGACAACCCAGGAATTTGGGCTCCTTATTTTTGGCAATTCCAATTACGAAGGGAATCTGTCACCAACATAAACTAGATAATTAGTATGACATTACGTACACTCACAGTAGGATCATCACAAGAAGATTAAGATGTGACATCTCACTGGTGAATCTTGTCCGATGACAGGTTCAATAGTATGCTAATAAAGTCGCGGCTTCGAAAGAAAATACGTGAGCACTTCCTGCGCGGCGTTTGCCGGCGACGGCCTAATTGTTGTCTCTGATGACCTCGTTACTACAACCTGATTGAAACTAGCGAACAAGACCAACGACAAAAACCTCACCTCATACCGTGGCGATTCGCACGCCGCTGACCTGACCGGCCTGACAGAGAGGAGCAAGTTCGTGCTACGCCCATCAATTTGGGCGATGAACAGCTTTCCCGCCCATCAATTAAGAGGGATGAACCCACTATCGAGCATAAATGCTAACACTTGGGTTTGCTAGCATCTACTTGGCCAAGATAGCTACTAACAACGAAAAGCATGCAAGATCACAAATAACAAAGACATGATAGAATCAATAATCAATCTGAAATAGGATCTCAATATCCATCGGATCCCCGCAAACACAACATGCATGATTACAAATAGATGATCTTTATCATGAACGGAGCTCACAAGATCTAAACATGATAGCACAAAGGAGAAGAACCAGCCATCTAGATACCACATGGACCCGTAGTCCAAGGATGAATTACTCACTCATCACACCGGAGGCTTGCATGGTGATGAAGAAGGCCTCCAGGGTGAATTCCCCTCTCCGGTAGGGTGCCGGGAAGAGCTTCATATCCCTCCCGATCTAGGGATGGAGATGACGGTGGCTACAGACTCTTTCGTGGAATTTTGATTGGGTACTTAGGGTTTCTGTATCGGAGGCATCTTATAGTCGGAAGGGGAGGCTGAGGGGGTGCCTAGGGCGGCCAGACCACCCCCTGGCATGGGACAGGCTAGGCCACGTGGCCAGGTAGTGTGGCGGCCCCCTGGCCCCTCTCCGTCTCGTATTCTGGCTCCGTGTCCTCCTCGGTGAAAAACTGAATTTGGATTTTGTCCCGTCCAATTCCGAGAATATTCATTTTCTCACTTCCTGGAACCAAAAACAACAGAAAACACGAAACTGGCACTGTGGCATCTTGTTAATAGGTTAGTCCAAGAAAGTGTATGAAAAGTACTGCAAAGTTGGAACAAAACATAAGAAAGTAGATAAAACCAAGCATGGAACATCAAAAATTATTGATACGTTAGCAACGTTTCAACATCCCCGAGCTTAACTCCTGCTCGTCCTCGAGTAGGTAAGTGATAACAAGAAAGAATAATTTTTGAGGTGACATGCACCATCATAAACTTGACCAAAGAATTTGTAAAACATTGAAAGCTGGGATCATAGTACTTCAACATAGCATGAAAGATAAAGTTCTAACAATAGGACATAGCAACTGTGTTGCAACATGAAAAGGCACAAACAAAATATTCATGAATAATAATGCTTTGCAAGACATTTGTTTGTTTCACATAAAGAAAGCATAGCATAATAGTATTCAGCTTGTCCCACATAGAGTAGCAAATATAAATGCATAGGACACCTTCACAGTTCATAAGAGTGACTAGATACAAGTAGTTTAAGAACAAGCAATAACAAGTTATGCATCAATCAACAAGTCTTGGGACAATGCACATAGAACTAAGAATGGCCACTATGCTCTCAAAGTAGGTGCATAAAGGTAGAAGGTGGAGACTCAACGTAAAAGTAAAAGAAAGGCCTTCATAGAAGGAAGCAGAGATTCAAGTTGCATATAGAGCTTCCAAACAAGATGGTACTTGTTAGCTTTCAGCTCTCTTTGCCCCTATCATAAGCATCTTTAGGTGATTAAGGTTAAAGTGAAAAAACTATGGAGTATATGCTTGACAAAGTATAAGTTGGAATTCTCATGTCCCTTGAATACGAGGGCCGCTCCTCATGCTACCCTCAGCAATCTTCAGCCGCTCCTCATGCTACCCTCATCCCCATATCAAAATGACATGGTAAGCAGACAACGAGCATCTCAGCAATCTTCTTATATATCTTTTTTTTTCTTTTTCTCTTTTTCTCAATCTCTATCTCTTTTTTATAAGAAGAATGCTTCATAGACACCTCATTATGGTTACGCTGCAGGTTTCCACCATGACAGCATGGATTAGACCAGTGGCCTAGGCGTTTCTCTAACACACATACATAACTCCATGGACTTACAAGCTCCACTTTCATCTCACGCCGATGACATCCATAGACAAAATAGCATGATATCAACTAGGTACAATGTACAAGTACAATGCTGAAAGCGTTCCCCATGACAACATGGTTCTGCTAATCCCCAATGTATAAGTGCAAGCAAATGAAACATAGATGACACAATGGTTCAAGTTTATTAAGTGCAAGGAAAGTAAAATGTGCCATCAAGTTTGTGAGAGCTTTAATCACTAATTTTCATATAACAAGTTTAATTTTGGAAAGTAGATAAAAGCATGAATATACTTGGAATAGCAATTGCTAATAGGTAGGTATGGTGGACTATTTGGAATAACTTGGTTTAAGGAGTTGGATGCATGAGTGGAACTCACACTTGGTTACCGAGGCTAGCAAAAGACTGGGAGCGACAAACTAAGAGAGCAATAATGGCCATAATCATGCAGAGCGACAAAAAATCATTGATTAAATCATAAAGTGGTATTACAAGTCGAAAACTAAAGGAATATCAATGCTATGGTGACTTTGGATAGTCATAACATGGTGTGAGCATGCGCCAAGTCAACCCAAATAAAGCATCAAAGGAGAATACCACAATACTATGCTTTAATATGCTAAAACAACGCATGATCCTTCCAAGGCACATTAAGCAATCTCAATTGTTTATAACAAGTCATGCTACAGCAAATACCACTAAGCATAAAGACAAAACAATATCAAGCATGGCATGATGAAACATAGGCCACGGTCAAAAACAAGCTCTCGTTACCACTTAAGCATGAACTTTCCTACTCTTTTCCAATCCAAACCAAAATATTTGAAAACCAATGTATGAAAGAGGGGGTCTAACAAATTTATTCAAGCAAACTAAGAAAACTAAGCAAACAAAACCAAAACGAAAACAAAAAAGAAGACGCTCCAAGAACAACACAACTGTGCATGAAACAATAAAAATGAAGTGTTTGGAAGAAACCTGGGACTTTTATTGATGAAGAAGGGGATGCCTTGGGAATCCCCAAGCTTTGGCGCTTGTACTTATTGGATATTTCTTGGGGTGACACGCGTGGCATCCCCAAGCTTGAGCTTTAGTCCATTCTTCATCTCATTACATCATTCCTTCCATACACCTAAAATTTTTCCTTCATACAAAACTTCACACAATCTTTATTAGCAACATTAGTGCACTCACGATAATAAGTCTTTGGGTTCAGTTTCAACACCAATAAAACTTCCAATAAAAGACAAGCTACTATAGCACTTCCCTCAAAAATCTCAATTCGAACAAAAAAGGAATCAACAAGAAGCAAATGCAAATAATGGCATAAATCTGTCAAAACATACCAGCAGGTAAAGATGAATTGTTTCAAAGACCTTCTGTTGCTCAAAGAAAAAAGTGTTGAACTAAAGAAAGTTAGATAACAACCGGGAGCAGAAGCACAAAAATTCACGCCTCAAAAAGACATACAGAGATTTTACAAGAATTTTTACGGTGAAGAACAAAAATCTGTTTCGGGATAGCAACTTTCCCAAGCATTACCTCTCTCTCATTAGAGGTTACTCTTGGCACAAAAAGCAAATAAAAAGGATAAGGAGCGGTTATTACAGAGGTAATAACTTCCAAGATCCATATAATTTTTTTTGGTTATCTCCAAATAAGTACTTTTATTTAACGCCTTTAAGTTAGGCATAAGAAGCAATATAAAGAATCAAGTATTCTCCAATGAAGAAGCATTAAAATTGATACCAGAAATATCTTCAACAAGGCAAGGTATCTCATCCAAATAAGTCCTAGAGGATCCTTTCTCAATGCTTTTGGGTTCACTACTTTCATCAAATGAGTTTTCAGAAACAATCCAATCAAGATTATTTTCTATGGCTTCATGTATTGCTGCAAGTTTAAAAGGTATCGGTATCTTAGTTTCCTCCCCATTAGGTTTGGTTTTGTTCATATTTTCTCGTGTACCAATAACGTCTACACATGAGCCTAGCATATTAAAACATTCAAAGACTTTCCTAGCTTCCTTGGCAACATCATAGAATTGCTTAAGCAAAGTTTCCACAATAAAATCTCTCTTTTCAGGGTCCTCAATTTCTTTAGTTTTAAGAAACATTACTTGCATTAAGGGGTTAAGGTTAACAAACGTAGCTTCCAACATGTGAACTACAGAAGCTGCAACAATTTCATAATTTGGAGCAAGTTCTGCAAGGGATATATCCTCAATATCCTCATGTTTACTAACATGATTAAATAATTCTTGAATATTATGTTTTCCAATTATAGAGCCACTACCTATTGAAAGGTCTTTCAGGGAGAACTTAGGGGTCAACATGGTGAGCTAAGAAAGAGGTAACAACTACAGAAGACTTAAATTTTTTGTGTGTTTTTAAAGAAACAAAACTAGTGAAACTAATTTTGTGTGTGTTTCTGATAAAGAAACAAGCAAACAAAACCGAAAATAAACTAAGCAAAACAAAAACAACAAAGTAAAGAGATTGGTTATGAGGGACTCCCCTTGTGAAGATGTCCTTGACTCCTCGGTAACAGCGCCAGAAAAATACTTTGACGGCGCGTGGTTGATGTGGGAGCTTCTTCTTCTTCAATCCCCGGCAACGGCGCCAGAAAAATACTTGCTGACTCGTGTACTAACGAGATCGTTGGCGAACCCCAAGAGGAAGGTATGATGAGCACAGTAGTAAGTTTTTCTTAGTTGTGAAACCAAGGTTATCGAACCGGTAGGAGCAAGGAAACACCTCAAAGGTGTTGCTAGCTGAGCTTTGGCATGGCGCACTACTGGTGGTAGCAGCAACGTGGAATCCTGCACAACACAACGGCAGAACTTTGCCCCCAACTTGCGACGAGGTTTTCAATCTCACCGGTTTTGCAGAAAACAAAGGATTAAATGTATCGAGTGGAAGAAAGTAAAAGCTTGCAGAAAGTAAACAAGAAACAATAAACAGTTGTAGATTGATGGTAAAAGAAAGGACCGGGGTCCATAGTTCATTAGTGGTGGTTCTCCTTAAGATAGATAACATGTTGGGTGAACAAATTACAGCGGGGCAATTGACAAACATCGAGAAAGAATACATGCATATACTAATCATCTTGACTCCTTTGATATTTGATTGGGCATTACAACATTATACATAGAACGCCATCCAACTGCATCTATGACTAATAATCCACCTTCAGGTTATCATCCGAACCCCCTCCAGTATTAAGTTGCAAACAACAGATAATTGCATTACGCATTGTGTTTAAAGTAAACAATATGATTGTTCTATGAACAAAGGATTACTAGAGGCATGAACCCACTATCGAGCATGAGTATTAACTCTTGGAGTTGCTAGCATCTACTTTGCCAAGATAGCTACTAACAACGGAAAGCATGCAAGATCACAAATAACAAAGACATGATAGAATCAATAATCAATCTGAAATAGCATCTCAATATCCATCGGATCCCCACAAACACAACATGCATGATTACAAATAGATGATCTTGATCATGAACGGAGCTCACAAGATCTAAACATGATATCACAAAGGAGAAGAACCAGCCATCTAGCTACTACATGGACCCGTAGTCCAAGGATGAACTACTCACGCATCACACCGGAGGCTTGCATGGTGATGAAGAAGGCCTCCAGGGTGAATTCCCCTCTCCGGCAGGGTGCTGGGAAGAGCTTCAGATCCCTCCCGATCTAGGGATGGAGATGACGGCGGCGGTAGACTCTTTCGTGGAATTTTGATTGGGTACTTAGGGTTTATATATCGGAGGCATCTTATAGTCGGAAGGGGAGGCCGAGGGGGTGCCTAGGGCGGCCAGACCACCCCCTGGCGCGAGCCAGGCTTGGCCACGTGGCCAGGTGGTGTGGTGCCCCCTGGCCCCTCTCCGTCTCGTATTCTGGCTCTGTGTCCTCCTCGGTGGAAAACTGACTTTGGATTTTGTCCCATCCAATTCCGGGAATATTCATTTTCTGACTTCCTAGAACCAAAAACAGCAGAAAACATGCAACTGGCACTGTGGCAACTTGTTAATAGGTTATTCTAAGAAAATGTATGAAAAGTATTCCAAAGTTGGAAAAAAACATAAGAAAGTAGATAAACCAAGCATGGAACATCAAAAATAATGGATACGTTAGCAACGTCTCAAGTGCACGCCCGAGAAGATCCAAATGCGGCCTCGTGGAGTTGGGGATGGCTCTTTGAAGGAGGGGGTTTTGCCGTGCTCCTTCAGTTGTCTTCTGTCAGGCGTACTGCATCGAGCACGCCGACTAGAGTTATGTAGTAGGGAGTACTATAGCTACTCTAGACTGCAACGCTGCCATGGAGTGTTCTCTCATCACATCTCAGTTATTAGACCTGAGAGACGATTTATTTTGTGCTTCTATTTTTATACTACTCCCTCCAGTTTGTATTCTAATGGCCTCAACTTTTTCCAGATTCACAATTGTTAGACAGAGCAGTTGTAAGTTGAGGTTGAGTCACTTACGTTTTTCGGTACTTCATACGTACCAAAATACCAAGATGCTAAACCTCATATGAAGCTTCTAGAAAGGTACCCCTTTGCAAAGTTTGGCAAGCCTGCTAAAATTCTTGAAACTTCTAGAAAGGCAAGAACCCACAGCCTAAATTACATCATGCTTGGTGAAATAACGATAGGTTCCCAGTTCATATTCAGCAGCATTTCAAAGTGACCGATTCAGTAATACAGACTCTGAAATTCAATAGCAGGACGACGAGAATCAATTCTTGTTTTAGCACTAAAAACCTTGGCGCGGGATTAGTCACTTTTATCCGAACACACTCGGTCATCGGAGCAAGCAAAACTAACGATCAAGCCTTCTTTTCTATGCATACCTTCTACTCACATCAGTGACTGTGTGACCCACATATGCAAACCAAAATGCCCTAAGCCTCATCTAGATTTTGACAAGGCCAAGTTTTCAAAAGAACATTAAGACCATCTACTACCCTTGATTTAAACAAGTACCAGTACGTCAGTATTAGTTCTACAAAATACTTTAGTACTGTAATAAAAACGACAGAACATTTGACAGATTCACTAGCATTTGAAAGATTCAACAACACTGAATAAAACAGAAAAATATCAATAGATTCCAAATACATAATCAACGGCGCTTGACAGATTCAATAGCATTTCAAAGTGACCAATTTAGCACTACAGATAATTACCAAAAGAATTGATAGATTTGACAATGTAGACACTGAAATTCAATAGATGTATCAAAGCCATAATTCGAAAGGACAAAGAGACCATATTCTAGCCATGTTCCAAAAGAAGAGCAAGACCATCTACTAGTCTTGATCTAAACAAGTACCAATACATCACTATTAGTTCCAAAAAATACTTTAGTAATATCAACAACAAAATATTTGACAGATTCACTGGCATTTGAAAGATTCAGCAGTACTGAACAAGACAGAAAATATCAATAGATTCCAAGGTCATAATAAGCGGTACTTGACAAATTTAGCAACATTTCAACGTGACCGATTTAGCAGTACAGATAATGACCAAAGGAAAATATAGATTCAACAATGCATACATTGAAATTCGGTAGATGTAGAAAGGCCGTGATTCAAAAGGAAAGAGAGACCATATTCTGCACTAGATCCGTTGGTCTGCAGAAGTACCAGTACATAGGTATTACTCCTACTACAAAATAGATTAGCTTGTAGTAGTAGAACTCTATACGAAATACTCAGAACTACCTTAAGCTAGGAACCACATGTCCCAAAATTATAAGAAAAATCCCATCGAGGAGTACAAGTGTTTAAGTTAGGATCATCACAAGAAGATTAAGATGTTTTATTCTCTAGAGAATCCTTTCGATACGAAGCTTGTATTCCACGGTGAACTCTGATGGTCGCTTCCGACGATGAGCGACCAGATTAGACCAACAAACTGACAAAGAACAACTGCCTTTAGGATTCACATAGAATACCTTCTTACACAAGCCATTTGGATGTGTAGAGCTTAACTTCACCATGTACTATGGTGACAAGCGTGTTTTTGGCCTGACGCACATGACAGATATCAAGATGACTTCGTCACGCACATCAAATAGCACGTAGAACACCATGCCATCGTCCCTGGTTACACGGATATCTACATTCTGCGAGCCTGGTGCCGACACCGGCTTAGAGATGTACTTGCCTTTCCTACCGTACTGGAAAATGCACAACCTCATGGAGTGGGCTTCTTTGAGGTGGGAGTGGAGCACAAATGACATTGCGGCGAACTCGCAGCCAGGCACCACGCAGTTCCATGGGACTGTAGCAGCGAGCATTGAACATGAAGACATATTTGGCTAGACAGCCCAAACCAATTGGGTCTGTCACCAACATAAAGTAATTAATTAATATGACATTACATACATTCATATTTGGATCATCACAAGAAGATTTATATGTGTTAACTCACACTTGGTTGATATTCTTGTAATCCAGGGGGAACTCTGATGACATTTTGAGAAGCTCGTATGTAATACGACGTGGTTTCAACAGGTACGACTTGAGCCCTTTCAACAAAACTTCAGACGAAGAAGGCATGCTCGTCTGCTCAAATGTCGCCACCATTTAGACCGAATGGTGCTTATCCCATGACGGTAGCGACCATAACATCACCTTGTACCACGGTGATTCACACGCTGCTAACCTAGTGTACTTGATGAATAGGAAGATGTCTGTGGTGTACCCTTCAATTAGGGCGGCAAACTCTGTGCCCTCTTTCTGGATGTCGATGATCACTGGTGCGGGCACTGGGTCAGTCGGGTATCAGTGCTTGTTGGAGTAGGTCACTTCAGGAAAATACATCTTGTGGGCAAGTTTCAAGTGGTAAAAGAGTTGATGCACGGTCAATGGTCGGGTCATGAACTCGCATCCTCGCTCCATGCAGGCTGCACGCGGGGCATAGTAGCACTGGATCTTGTGCTCGTAGACATCATTGCAGGAGACCAATGAACAACAGAAGTTGTTCGGGCACTTGCTACCTTTTTCGCCGACGACCTGGCAGTACAACTCCTTGGAGCATGCGGCCATCCAAACGGTGCTAGGAGTTTCCAGACACATAGTGATTTCATTGAAGACGATATCGCCGACCTTGCACCAGCCATAGTGTTGTGATTTGCACCTCGAATCCGCCATCGCGTCCGAGCGGATTGGGGGTGAGGGTGGCTCTATGTAGAGTTGTTGGTGGTTTTTGGAGGAGATGGCTGGTGGCATTGAGGGAGTGATATAGTGGGCAAGTTGGCAAGTAAAATGTGTGAAGCGCGCGCCAAAGTGTAGCCAAGCGACATCGACGAGTGGGGGTAAACTAAATGGATATGGGGAAATGGGATGGCTCTTTGAAAGAGGTTTTTTCATTTCTTCTGATGTAATAAGCAGCTGAATCGAGGACGCCGACTAGCGTGAATGCGTGATAAAATAACGTGCCCCGGTGCAATAAATTAAACATGTCACTTCCTAGTGCAGTATAGTCTCGTCACGTTAGTTTGACCAAACATATTATTTACTATTTATAACTTCTATTTTCATACTAGTATTAGGGAATCACCTATGTATGTGGCAGAATTTGTCTTTAATCTGGCAAGTTCTACAAAAATGCTTTTCAATACTTTTTGATGTACTGAATTCCTGGTTAGCTTCAAAAGTTTTTTGGAAAATTTTAAGAGGAATCTATCTATCATCCTTACTTGTAGTTGAAAATTGACGCGGTCGGTGGGAGTATGGTTTACATCGAAGAGCTCAAAAAAGAGAAAATTACATAGAGGTCAATAAATTTAGCACAAAGGGCCCTAAAGTTAAGCAAGGAAAAGCACTCGGGTCCTTCTCGAGCCAGAAACTGAGCCATACCCTTCATACTACTGTACTTGCTTCACACAAACACATAAAACACTCGTCACACTTTCGAACTAGCGTGCTGGGGTGTGCTTGTTGCTTCCTCTTTGCAGGGTGTGCTTGGTGCTTCCTCTTTCGAATGACAAGGCAGGTTGACGCACGTGGGCAGCGCCACGTTGTGGACGAGGGAGAGATAAGCAGGCTGGGGTGTGTGTGGATGCTGATGAGGCAGGGAAGGAGAGAGAAAACACAATTTGTTTTGTCTTCATATGTATAGTAAAGGTCCCAAATTTTGACAAGAGGTTCAACTTCTTGCTAAGATTTTACATCTTGAGAACTTAACGAAATTAGGTCAAACTTGAGATACAAGTAAGCGTGATAGATAGATCTTGGATTAATTGTCTTTTCGAAGGTAGATGGGTGTATCTTCTTTTAGTAAACGATGTCGTCGGTGTGAGTTCCAACTATCAGGAAAGAAAATTCTCAATTTTCCCATGTTTTGCAAATTTTAAAAATTCCTAGCTAACTATGCCGACTTGAATGAGACTTAGTGCCAATTTATCAAAATTATTTCAAATTTGAACTACAAGTAAATTGTAGGTTGCTTTGGAAGTTTTACAAAAAAGCTTTTCAGTGGTTTTCTATGTACTGAATTCCTGGTTAGAGCTTCAAAAGTTCGTTGGAAAATTTTAAGAGGAATCTATCTATCATGCTTACTAGTAGTTAACATTTGACACGTTCAATGGGAGAAAGTACTGTTTACATCTAAGACCTCAAAAAAGAGAAAATTACATACAGGTCCATAAATTTAGCATAAAGCTCCCTAAAGGTAAGTAAGGAAAAGCAGTTGGGTCCTTCTTGAGCGAGCAACTTAGCCATATATACCCTCCGTACTAGTCTACTTGCTTCACACACACACACAAAATGCTCCTCACACTTTCAAACCAGTGTGTTGGGGTGTACTTGGTGCTTCCTCTTCGTAGGGTGTGTAATGGAATGACAAGGCAGGTCGACGCACGTGGGCAGCACCACGTTGTGGACGATGGAGAGATCAACCGGCCGGGATGTGTGTGGATGGTGATGAGGCAGTGTGAAGGAGAGAGAAAACATAACTT
This sequence comes from Avena eriantha, assembly GCA_910589775.1. Taxonomy (NCBI): domain Eukaryota; kingdom Viridiplantae; phylum Streptophyta; class Magnoliopsida; order Poales; family Poaceae; genus Avena; species Avena eriantha. The sequence goes on along the minus strand of OU342742.1, from coordinate 450,162,016 downwards.
GCTTTGCGTGCATATATCTCTACTACTATAATAGATTAGTTTTGAATGTGATCCATAGCACCATTCCTGACCGATGGGCTGTTGGATCGAGTGGATCAGAGCAGTTGGATTTGTGTTGAACAACTAGTACGTACCTAGAGCAACCTCCACCATGTTCTAGAACCATCATGTTACCCACCAAATTTCGTAGCACAGTCGGCTGTATTCTCAATATGTGTAGATAGTTATTATTAATAACACCAATCCTGCCCATTGGCCTGTTAGATCCAATGGTTTAGAGTAGCTGGTTTCGTGTTAAACAGTAACTATAGAGTAGACTCCACCATGTACACCCCCAAATCATAGCACAATAGGCTGTATTCTCAATGTCGTGGTGATGGCACGACAGATGCCATGTATAGGCTAAATATGGGGCCAATTTGTACTAGAGGAATCCAGCGAGGGATAGTGTAGTGATTCCTGATACATTGCAAATGTATCTATAATTTTTGATGTTCCATGCTTGGTTTTATCTACTTTCTTATGTTTTGTCCACACTTTGGAGTATTTTTCATATGATTTCTTGGACTAACCTATTAACAAGATGCCACAGTGCCAGTTGCCTGTTTTCTACTGTTTTTGGTTCTAGAATGTCAGAAAATAAATATTCTCAGAATTGGACGGGACAAAAATCAAAGTTGATATTTTACCGGACGACTCATGGAGCCAGAAGACGAGACGGAGAGGGGCCACAGGGCAGCCACACCATGTGGTGGCACGGGCTAGCCCTGGCCGCGCCACCAGGTGGTGTGGGCCACCTGGCTGCCCACCGACCTTGCCTCTTCGCCTATAAGAAGCCTCCCGATACCAAAACCCTAGATGGTCAATCAGAAATCTACGAAAAGTTCCGCAACACCGCCGCCACCGAAGGGGAGATTCGGGGGACAGAAAGTCTCTGTTCCGACACCCTGCTGGGATAGGGAAGTGCCCTCGGAGCCATCTCCATCGATCTCCACCACCATCTCCATCACCATTGCTGATTCCCATGATGAGGAGGGAATAGTTCTCTCTCGAGGCTAAGGGTTCTACCGGTAGCTATGTGTTCATCTCTCTCTCTCTATGCATGATCTTATTGACATCATGAGCTTGTAATCTATAGATCTACCTTGCTACTCAAGTGCTTTAATAGATCTCTGCTCTCCCCATGTGTGTGAAAGTGACAGCGTGCACACCATGGTGGCAGTTAGGCTAGAGATTACAAATACTTGTTATGAGTTATATTTGGATTTGGATGTCTTTATGAAATTGTGGTGTTTGTTGGAACCATCTAGTACTCAAGGTGACAGTGTGGGGTTTTCTAGATGGGAAAGATGAACTTTGAGGTGTGCTGTTATAGCCCTACCATCGATTAGAGTGTTCAACCAAAGAGTAGTTCAGCGTAGTATCATAAAGAAGAATATAATTATATGAGAGTGTTCACTAGTGAAAGTATAATCCCTAGGCCTTGTTTCTAAGCATTGAAACACCATTTTCTATTAGATCTATTACATGTTTGCTTGCTTCTATCTTTAGTTCAGTTTGCTTTTAGTCTCTTCCACGCCATCAAGTTATTTTCTATCACCATTACCACTTATAATTATCTATACCACTTGTATTTCACTATCTCTTCGCCGAACTAGTGCACCTATACACCTGAGAAGTGTATTGGGTGTGATGGGGAGACAAGAGACTTCTTGTATCTTGATTGCAGGGTTGCTTGAGAGGGGATACCTCTGACCACTTCCTCCCTGAGTTCGATAAACCTTGGGTGATCCACTTAAGGGAAAACTTGCTGCTGTTCTACAAACCTCTGCACTTGGAGGCCCAACAACTGTCTACAAGAATAGAAGTGCGTAGACATCAAGATATTTTCTGGCGCCGTTGCCGAGGACTGAAGAAGAAGAAGCTCCCACGTCAACCACGCGCCAGCAAGTATTTTTTGGCGCCATTGCCGGGGAGGTAAGGTAAAAGGTATTCACACTGGAGGATTAAAGAAGAATAACCTCCCACAGCAAATGCCTATTTTTTGGTGTGAGTGCTCGAAGTTATTTCCTTTAGATTCTGCAATTTTGTCTTTTTGTTTCTTGTTTTCACTAGTTAGGCTTAATGGAAAACAACAACAAAATTAGGGAGCTTTATAGTATTTATCTAGAGTTAGGACATGAAGTGTTCGAAGAGAAAATTAAAAAACCTATGGAACTTTACTTGCATGCTAATAGCAATGTTGTTAGTATGAATTCTTTGGACACCATTATTGCTAATGCTATGGAAAAGTCTAAGATTGGGGAAGCTGATTTTGATGAGCATGATATTTTTAGTCCCCCAAGCACGAAGGAGAAAATTTACTTTGATTATACTATGCCTCCAATATATGATGATTACAATGATGAGTATGATATTTTCAGTCCACCTACTATTGAGGAGAAAATTGATTATGATTACAATATGCCTCCTATATTTGATGATTATGGTGATGAGAATAATAATGATAGCTATTTTGTTGAATTTTCTCCCACTACAATTAATAAGAATGACTATGCTTATGTGGAGAGTAATAATGATTATATGCATGTGGCTCATGATAAGAATGTTTTATTTGATAGTTATATTGTTACTTTTATTCATGATGCTACTGAAAGTTATTATGAGAGAGGGAAACATGATTTTATGTATTTCAACAAAATTAAGTTTCCCCTCTTTATGTTGAAAGTCTTGAAGTTGCACTTGTTTTCCTTTCCTATGCTTGCTGCTTTGTGCTTTCATGATTTATTTATTTACAAGATTCCTATGCATAGGAAGTGGGTTAGACTTAAATGTTCTTTGAATTTGCTTCTTGATGCTCTCTTTTACTCCAATTCATATATCCTATGTGAGCATCTTCTCAAACTATCATGCCTAACTTAAAGGCATTAAAGAAAAGTACTTATTGGGAGATAACCCAAAAGTTTTAGATGAGTCTTGGAAGTTATTACTTTAGTAATAACCGTTCCTTATCCTTTTTATTTGCTGTTTGTGCCAAGAGTAACCTCTAATGAGAGAGAAGTAATAATTGGGAAAGTTGCTGTCCCGAAATAGATTTCTGTGCTTCACCGTAAAAATTCGTGTAAAATCTCTGAACGTCTTTTTGAGGCGTGAACTTTTGTGCTTCTGCCCCATGTTGTTATCTAACTTTCTTTAGTTCAACACTTTTTGATTGGAGCAACAGAAGATCTTCGAAAAAATTCATCTTTACCTGCTGGTCTGTTTTGACAGATTTCTGCCATTTTCTGCATTTGCTTCTTGTTGGTTCCTTTTTGAGTTCTTTTGGGGAATTGAGATTTTTGAGGGAAGTGCTACAGTAGCTAGTGTTCTAATGGAAGTTTATTTTGTGTTAGAACTGAACCTTAAGACTTATTTATCTTGAGTGCACTAATGTTGCTAATAAAGATTGTGTGAAGTTTTGTATGAAGGAAAAATTTCAGGTGTATGGAAGGAATGAGTGATGAGATGAAGGATGGACTAAAGCTCAATCTTGGAGATGCCACGCGTGTCACCCCAAGAAATATCCAAGAAGTACAAGCGTCAAAGCTTGGGGATGCCCAATGCATCCCCTTCTTCATCAATAACAATCCCAGGTTTCTTCCAAACGCTTCATTTTTATTGTTTCATGCAGAGTTGTGTTTTTCTTGGAGCGTCTTCTTTTTCTTTTCATTTTGGTCTTTCATTTGCTTTGTTTGCTTATTTTTCTTAATAAAATTGGTTGGACCCCCTCTTTCATACATTGGTTTTCAAATAGTTTGGTTTCGTTTGGAAAAGAGTAGGAAAGCTCATGCTTAAGTGGTAAAGAGAGCTTGTTTTTGACCTCTGTCATGCCATGCTTGATATTTTTTTGGATTTATGCTTAGTATTCTTTTATGTAGCATGAATTTTTATAAACAATTGATAATGCTTAATGTGCCTTGCATGAATCATGCGTTGTTTTAGCATATTAAAGCATAGTATAGTGGTATGCTCCTTTGATGCTTTATTTGGGTTGACTTGGCGCATGCTCACACCATGTTATGACTATCCCAAGTCATCATAGCCTTTATGATACTTTAGTTTTCAACTTTTAGTATCACTTTATGCTTTGATTAATGATGTTTTGTCACTCTGCATGATTATGGCCATTATTGCTCTCTTAGTTGGTCGTTCCTAGTCTTTTGCTAGCCTCTGTAACCAAGTGTGAGTTCCGCTCATGCATCCAACTCCCTAAACCAAGTTATTCCAAAGAGTCCACCATACCTACCTATTAGCATATGCTATTCCAAATATATTCATGCTTTTGTTTACCTTCCAAAATAAACTTGTTATGAGAAAACTAGTGATTAAAGCTCTCACGAACTAGATGGCACACTTTACTTTTCTTGCCATTAATAAACTTGAACCATTGTGTCATATATGTTGTATATGCTTGCACTTATTTGTTGGGAATTAGCAGAACCATGGTTTCATGGGGAACGCTTTCAACATTGCACTTAGTACTTGTACCTAGTTGATATCATGCTTTTTTGTATATGGATGTCGTCGGTGTGAAATGAAAGGGGAGCTTGTAAGTCCATGGAGTTATGTATATGTGTTAGAGAAACGCCTGAGCCACTGGTCTAATCCATGCTGACATGGTAGAAACCTGCAGCGTAACCATAATGAGCTGTCTATGATGTATTCTTCTTATAAAAAAAGAGAGTCCTATTTTGAAAAAAAAGAGAAAAGAGAAAAAAATGAGATTATGAAAAGAGGAAAGAGAGAAAAAACCACCATATTCCCATGGTAAATAAGAAGATTGCTGAGATGCTTCTTGTCTACTTGCCTTGTCATTTTTATATGGGGATTCTTCCGTATCATCGGGCAAGGGGTACCTCGTTGGCGGTTCTCTATGACACACATGTACTTACAATGAAAAGAACCTACCGGTGACTAAACTTGAGTAGCATGAGGAGCAGCCCTTGTATTCAAGGGACATGAGATTTCTAACTTATACTTCGTCAAGGATGTACACCATAGTTTGTTCTCTTTAACCTTAATCACCTCAAGATGCTTATGATAGGGGCAATGAGAGCTGAAAGCTAATAAGTACCATAATTTTTGGAAGCTCTTTATGAAACTTGAATCTCTGCTTCCGTCTATGAAGGCCTTTCTTCCATCATTATATTGAGTCTCCACCTTCTACCTTTATGCACCTACTTTGAGAGCATAGTGTCCATTCTTAGTTCTACGTGCATTGTCCCAAGACTAGTTGATTGATGCATAACTTGATATTGCTTGTTTTAAACTATTTGTATCTAGTCACTCTTATGAACTTTGAAGGTTTCCTATGCATTTATATTTTCTACACTATGAGGGACAAGATGAATACTATTATGCTATGCTTTCTTTATGTGAAATAAACAAATGTCTTGCAAAGCATTGTTAATGAATCTTTTGTTTGTGCCTTTTCATGTTGCATCATAGTTTCTTTGTCTTATTTCTAGAACTTTGTCTTTCATGTTATGATTGAAGTACTATGATCCCAGCTTTGAATGTTTTACAAATACTTGGATCAAGTCTTTGATGGTGCATGTCACCCTAAAAATTATTCTTTCTTTTTATCACTTACCTACTCGAGGACGAGCAGGAGTTAAGCTTGGGGATGTTGATACATTGCAAATGTATCTATAATTTTTGATGTTCCATGCTTGGTTTTATCTACTTTCTTATTTTTTGTCCACACTTTGGAGTACTTTTCATATGATTTCCTGGACTAACCTATTAACAAGATGCCACAGTGCCAGTTGCATGTTTTCTACTGTTTTTGGTTCCAGAAAGTCAGAAAATGAATATTCTCAGAATTGGACGGGACAAAAGCCAAAGTTGATATTTTACCGGAAGACTCACGGAGCCAGAAGACGAGACGGAGAGGGGCCACATGGCAGCCACACCATGTGGTGGCGCGAGCTAGCCCTGACCGCGCCACCAGGTGGTGTGGGCCACCTGGCCGCCCACCGACCTTGCCTCTTCGCCTATAAGAAGCCTCCTGATACCAAAACCCTAGATGGTCAATCAGAAATCCACGAAAAGTTCCACAACACCGCCGCCACTGAAGGGGAGATTCGGGGGACAGAAAGTCTCTGTTCCGGCACCCTGCCGGGACGGGGAAGTGCCCCGGAGCCATCTCCATCGATCTCCACCACCATCTCCATCACCATTGCTTATTCCCATGATGAGGAGGGAATAGTTCTCTCTCGAGGCTAAGGGTTCTACCGGTAGCTATGTGTTCATCTCTCTCTCTATGCATGATCTTATTGAGATCATGAGCTTGTAATCTATAGATCTACCTTGCTACTCAAGTGCTTTAATAAATCTCTGCTCTCCCCATGTGTGTGAAAGTCACAGCGTGCACACCATGGTGGCACTTAGGCTAGAGATTACAAATACTTGTTATGAGTTATATTTGGAGTTGGATGTCTTTATGAAATTGTGGTGTTTATTGGAACCATCTAGTACTCAAGGTGACAGTGTGGAGTTTTCTAGATGGGAAAGATGAACTTTGAGGTGTGTTGTTATAGCTCTACCATCGATTAGAGTGTTCAACCGGAGAGTAGTTCACCGTAGTATCATAAAGAAGAATATATTTATATGAGAGTGTTCACTAGTGAAAGTATGATCCTTATGCCTCGTTTCTAAGCATTGAAACACTGTTTGCTATTAGATCTGTTACATGTTTGCTTGCTTCTATCTTTATTTCAGTTTTCTTTTAGTCTCTTCCACGCCATCAAGTTATCTTCTATCATTGTTACCACTTATAATTATCTATACCACTTGTATTTCACTATCTCTTCGCCGAACTAGTGCACCTATACACCTGACAAGTGTATTGAGTGTGTTGGGGACATAAGAGACTTCTTGTATCTTGATTGCAGGGTTGCTTGAGAGGTGATACCTTTGACCACTTCCTCCCTGAGTTTGATAAACCTTGGGTGATCCACTTAAGGGAAAACTTGCTGCTGTTCTACAAACCTCTGCACTTGGAGGCCCAACAACTGTCTACAAAAATAGAAGTGCGTAGACATCAATTCCACACACAAATGTTTGTATTTCTCTCTTTTTGATGAAGGATTACAAGGGCTCCTTGAGCTGTTCGTGGGAAGGAGACTAGTTCTCTTACTACCCACAACTATACTCTAGGGCTCTCCCTTACTAAAAATGGTTGACCCTCTCTATGGAGGCCCTGCCCCTCCATATATAGGGGGGCAAGGTTACAATCTAGGGCATACATGGAGGCATATTCTCCGAATATGCTCCACCATAAATTAAGATGCCTCTTTTACACTTTAACAGGCTGGTCTGGACTCAGGGTGTAAGCCTCCCTGAGCCCCTCTGCGGCGTGGCATCATCCGACATTGGTGGCGTCAACCAACATTGGCTATGTCATCTTTGTCGGCCACGCCCCGCTGGTCCTTCCCTATGTCTGCTTCGCTCATGCTAGAGTGGGCAGAGACCACCTTTTGAGCAGCAAGATTCCTTCCTTCTCTTTTAAGCCAAGTGATAACCCGGCTAGCGCCTTGGTAACTCGGCCATGTGGGTACCTGCAAATAAGTTGTAAAAGGCTAGCCAACATACACTATACATCGTCCGGGATAAGGTTAGCCCAATATCCTTCAGGCCGAGTCACTTCATAAGTTGTCCTGCCTTGACGTGTGTTGGGGGGATACCCCCGGGTAGGGTCAGGCCGCGGTATATAGGCCGAGTTTTCCGAGGTACGGCACGGTCAAAGCATGTTCAGGCCGGGTCACCTCAAGGCAGGCCGACTTACGGGGTAACCCGAGCCATGGGGCAGCTCCCTAGCATTAACCCGACCGGCATAAAATATATGTCGGCCATGTTTGTCTATCTATTATGCAGGTACCCTCGTAGCCAGGTTAGCCATGTGCTAGCCGGACTACCTCTTGACTTCCAAGAGAAGGAAGGAATCTCCCACTGGTCAAAAGGTGGCTTTTCCTAGCTGTAGCGTGAGCGAAGCAAAACAGAGGGAGGGCGACCAAGATGACATGGGCCATGTCGGCTGACGTAGCCCGTGTCTAGTTACGCTTAAAGGCAAGGATTACGCGGTGGGTTACATCCAAAGTCCGTACGAACCGTTAAAGAAAATAAAGAAGCATCTGGGGAATATGCCGGCACATGTGCCCTAACTTTGTAACCCGAGCTCCCCTATATAAGGAACACCAGGGCCTCCATAGAGAGGGATCGATCTTTTTCTCTGTCTAAGGTAAAACTCTAGAGCTAGCTTGTGGGGAGCAAGAGACATAGTCTCCTTCTCACAAACAGTTCGAGGAGCACTTGTAACCACTATTGATAGGGGAAATACGACAACATTTGTGTGTGTAATCACCATGTTCTCCCTCCCTAGATTCCCCTAGCACTTATTGACCCCATCTTTAGCCTATCCATGGCATCTGCCGTGCCACCACCACGACAGTTGGCGCCCACCGTGGGGCTAGCGGTGCTAGCAGGGGTGAAAATTCGGACGGAAAGCGTCTCCAACACCGGCGAGTGCGTCGTCTCCGGCCTGGTTTAGCGCTTTGGAGCGCTGGACTAAGTCAGTGACAACGTAGGGAGCTTCGGCAGGTGTCCCCCTCCGTGCAACGACGGCTTCATCAAACTTGGCGTGCACAAGATCTACATCGGCATGGACCAGTCGTGCGTTCATCCGCGGCACGTCATCGAGGGAGGCGAGCCACCTCTCAGCACAGCTCGCGGTGTGCGTATCACTCACCCCGCTAGCAGTGTTGAGGTCATGATGGCCGCTCCGGATGCGGGAGCAAGCAAGGACCCGACGCCAGAGCCGGAAGTCACGCCAAAACAGGCAAGATCTATGTTTCCTCCACTAGAGAGGCCAGAGAATGTACTCCAGCAAGCAATACATAGCCTAGAAACACCAATAGCTCATGTGGTAGATCCGGCTCAGGCGCAGGCTGAGTTGGAGGAAACTAGGCAGAAAATGTTAGCTGGCGCAAAGAAGGTAGCGGAGTTACAGCAGTCCCTGAACATCACTTTGAGGGAGTATGCAAAGGCAAACCGCATAGATGGGGTGAAAATTGGAGGTAGAAACCTGATTACTGAGATTGACAAGGAGTACGAGCCTAGGCCGGGTCAGACAACCGCGATCATAACAGGAGGTCTAGAGAGGTACAGTACCCGGCAAAGAACCTCAGGGCGGCAAACCTAGCCGCATCCGAGTTAGATGGTCTAACTGGAGAGGCCCGGGAATGTTGGAGATATGCCCAAGAGGCAATAATAAAGTGGTTATTATTATATCTTTATGTTTATGATGAATGTCTGCATCCCATGCTATAATTTTATTATTAGGAAACACTAATACTTGTGTGTTTTGTAAACATACAAGAGTCCCTAGTAAGCCTCTTGTTAAACTAGCTTGTTGATTAATGGATGATTATGGTTTCCTGATCATGGACATTGGATGTCGTTAATAACAAGATCATATCATTAGGAGAATGATGTGATGGACACACACCCATACTAAGCATAGCATAAGATCAAGTCATTACGTTCGTTTTCTATAAGCTTTAAAATACATAGTAACCTAATCCTTCGACCATGAGGTTGTGTTAATCACCATCATCGGATGGGTACTTTGATGACATCAAACACCGCTTCGTAACTGGGTGGTTATAAAGGTGTCATTGGGTATTCTGAAAGTATGTGTTGAAGCGCATGGAACAAGATTGGGATTTGTCCATCCATTTGACGGATAGATATGCTCTGGGCCCACTGATGGGTTCGTAGCATGGAAAACAAAAAATTTCTAACGCAAGAACAAACAAAACCCAGATCTAATCTAGATAAAAGCCAAGATGTAATCTATTAGACATGTGCAATGAGATAGATCTGAACTTAGAAGACCCTCTGGAAAGGCGTGAAGCCTATCGGTCGTGTTTGGATCTATAAAGAAATATACATGGATGTTTCAAATCTATGAAATAGTCGACATGTCGGAAAGAGTTTACGACAATGTTCAAGGAATTGACTATGATAAGATTTGATCTTTCATAGCGATATTTAGTCTGGACGGATTAATGTAGCAACCACTACACATATTTTGGTATATGGTAGTTGAACAAACAAAACAAGTTCTTCTAATAGAATGGTTACCTAGGACGTGTACATGACACGATCCAAAGGGTTTTGTTAATTCAAAGGATGCTAAAAGAGTATGCAAAACTTCAATGGTTGAAGTGAGCATCGCGGAGTTGGAATCTTCACCGTGATGAAACCGTTAAAAGGTTTAATTTCATCAGAGACGATGAAGATGTTTGCATTTTGCAAGAAATTAAGTGGGAGCTCTAAGACATATTTCTAATACATTATGTGAAAGACATATTTTTGATTAGAAATGATGTATCTTTTATTGACACAGGTTAAGAATTTCATTTCGATGAAAGACTTAGGCATAACCCAAGAATTAGGTATCAATGTCTATATGAATAGATTGAGGCGTTAATATGGTTTTGCCAAATGTACATAGATAAGATGTTGAATGAGTTCAATATGGAAACAATAAGAAAGGTTCTTGACGCACGGAAAGGACTAAATCAAGATTCAAGTGTGTTCACACGAGATTCAAGTGTTTTGACACTTGGTGAAATCACAAGAATATTTTGATCAATCATTCTTTGAGATGTACACATCCAGATATGTCCTATGCTCTAAATGTTATGAGCATATACCAGAATGATTCATAAAATGATCATTGGACAATAGTAAAGATATTCTTATGAGCTTTGGAAGAACTAAGAATATATCATGTATAAGTGACAAATAGTTAAAGGTAGTTCATTGTAAAGTGTTACATTGATACTAGTTTTGTCACAAGATACAATTATCTGAATTTAAACTATGGGTGGCACAATGTAATGGAAAGGAAGTTCCATAACGGATTTGGTTGAAATACCAAAGTTAAAACATTGTGACAGATACTACAACAAAAAGGCTAAGTATATAACTGCTATAGTAGCAGCAAAGGAGGGCATTTGTGTTAAGTAGTTTGTTATCAAACTAGGTGTGGTTCAAAGTGGGCTAATACTATGAAGATATGTTGTGTGACAATAATATCAACATATTTTGAGCCGAAGGAACTGAAGGTCTCACCAAAGGACCAAATTTATACAATGCCATCTCATTGGATAATGAGTAAAGCGTAGAGACGCAAGGACATGCAAATACACACGGACCTGGAAGTGTCAGATCCGAAGATTATGTTTACCACTAGCAATTGTGTCTATACAACACCAGAAAGCCATAGGTGTTGAATGCACAAGTTTTTAACTAGATTATTGACTCTAGTGCAAGTGGGAGACTGTTGGAGATATGCCCAAGAGGCAATAATAAAGTGGTTATTATTATATCTTTATGTTTATGATGAATGTTTGCATCCCATGCTATAATTGTATTATTAGGAAACACTAATACTTGTGTGTTTTGTAAACATAAAAGAGTCCCTAGTAAGCCTCTTGTTAAACTAGCTTGTTGATTAATGGATGATTATGGTTTCCTGATCATGGACATTGGATGTCGTTAATAATAAGATCATATCATTAGGAGAATGATGTGATGGACACACACCCGTAGTAAGCATAGCATAAGATCAAGTCATTAAGTTCGTTTGCTATAAGCTTTAAAATACATAGTAACCTCATCCTTCGACCATGAGGTTGTGTTAATCACCATCACCGGATGGGTACTTTGATGATATCAAACACCGCTTCGTAACTGGGTGGTTATAAAGGTGTCATTGGGTATTCTGAAAGTATGTGTTGAAGCGCATGGACCAAGATTGGGATTTGTCCATCCATATGACGGATAGATATGCTCTAGGCCCTCTCGATGGAATGTCATCTAATTAGCTTGCAAGCATGTGACTTGGTCAGAAGGGATGACATAACATGGAACGAGTAAAGAGTACTTATCAGTAACGAGGTAGAACTAGGTATGGAGATACTGACGATCAAACCTCGGATAAGTATAGTATCGCGTGACAAAGGGAATTGGTTTCGTATGTTAATGGTTCTATCGATCACAAAGTCATCGTTGAGTATGTGGGAGCCATTATGGATCTCTAGGTCCCGCTGATGGTTATTGATAGGAGATGTGTCTCTATCATGTCTACATATTCACGAACCGTAGGGTGACACACTTAAGGTTCGAAGTTGTTTTAAGTAGATATGGAATGTGCGTTGGAGACCGAATGTTGTTCGGAGTCTCGGATTGAATCCGGGACATCACGAGGAGATCCAGAATTGTCCGGAGAATAAGATTCATATATTGGGGATCATTTTCTGAGTTAGGAAATGTCACTGAGGGGCCAGTGAGAGTTTGGCTAAACAACTTGCCACTGGCAAGTGTTAACTATTGGCTGGACTTTGAGGAGTTATTCGTTAGCAACTTCTCAAGCGTTAGGCCGGCAGAGACCGTATGAGCCAGACCGAGATTTCCTGACTCGATGGTGCAACATGCGCAACTCATGCGAGGGGGTAATTGAATCACAAGCAATTGCGTGGTTCGCGCAAGGTTGTAGATATGGAAGTATGTTGTGGCAAAGGATGCAGCGAGATATGCCAACCACTTTGGCTGAGACGATCTGGATCGTAGATTCATACGCTTTGGGAGATCCAACTCAACCCCAGCTAATGTCAAGTGAGGCAAACGAGGAATATTACAACCGAGATGGCTCCGGGTCATCAAGGAGAAACGATTTCCAAGGAAATAGAAGGGACGAGCATCCAGATTACAGGTATAACTTGCGGCAGGTGGTAGCGGTGGATCGAGATCAGCCCAATGTCGGAACCAGCCAGTGCCAAAAAACTGGAGGGAAGAACTGGCAACAGAAGAGTGAGGGGAAGAAACCTTGGACCCTAGAGAAGAAAAAGAAGTGGCAGGAGCGAAAAGATCGTCCGAGATATAAGGTCGAGTCTATGCTGGATTAACCTTGCAAATTTCATATGCCAAGTTCGAATAGCCTGGCAAATCATACAACTCGGAAGTGTGAGTGGATGAGGAAGCTAGAACAGGGTAGTTCGGGAAATGCTCAAGCACCTCGAAACGAAGCACCTAGGAATGAAGCACCTCAGCAGCCATTACTAACAGGGGGAATGGATAGCAACTAATGTTGCCTCCTCCTCCGCCGAGATATGAAAATCAGGAAAGGAGGGATGCTGTGCATCAAGTAAGCAATTACCAGCAGCAGGACCAAGGTTACCATGCAAATGAGGGCCGAAACGAGTACAGGGAGCATCACCAAACCTACGGCGTATTTACCACGGCAGAAACTGACCGGAAAAGCTTGCAGTGCCAGCATATGGAGGTGAATGCGGTAATGCCAGCAGTGGTGAGATATATGCCTTGGTTAGATCAGGAGATTACGTGGAGTATCAAGGATCACCCGAAGCTCATGCCTAGCCTAGGGACCTACGCACTGGCCCTGGATCCGACGTTCATCGGGCCGAATCTTAATGTGAGGTTTTCCAAGGTGCTGATTGATAATGGCAATAGCATTAACATCATGTACAAGGATACCATGCACAAGTTAGGGATATCAGAGAATATGCTGCAAGCTACAAGGACCACCTTTCATGGTATTGTGCCAGGTATCTCCTGTGAGCCAATTGGTAAGGTCCGGGTTGATGTGTTATTCGGTACAAGGGACAATTGCCGGACCGAAAATTTGGAGTTCGAAGTGGTGAATCTAGAGAGCGCCTATCACGAGTTGCTCGGCAGTCCCGTGCTGAACAAGTTCATGGCAAGTACTCACATCAGTTACCTAAAGATGATACTGCCAGGACCTAGGGGAGTGGTAACCGTATCAGGGGACTTCAGGCGTTCGATCGAGTGTGCTTCAGCCGGATCTAACTTAGCCGAGTCACTCGTGATAACTTAGTTAAAGAGAAGGATACAGGAACTAGCGGCATTAGCTCAATCCGCGCAGCAACATATGTCGGCTCTGACCAACCCGCATGGAAGTGTGTCATTCCAAGCCACCAAGGATACAAAGAAAGTGCCAATCGATGATCAGTTCCCAGAACGCACCATAACCATTGGTGTCGGGTTAAGTAGCAAATTGGAAAGCGAGATCGTCAACTTCCTCCGTGAGAATCAGGATATCTTTGCTTGGTCCACACAGGGCCTGCAAGGTGTGCCGAGAGAGTTGGCCGAGCACTCTTTGAATGTGAGACCCGGTGCTAAGCCGGTGAAGCAACCTCTCTAACGTTTCTCCGAGGACAGAAGGAAATTCATTGGTGATGAGATAGCTAGGCTCCTTGCAGCCAGATTTATCATGGAAGTACTCTATCCGGATTGACTCTCTAATCCGGTGCTTGTGGAAAAGAAGAAAGATTATCCGAACGTGGCTGTGGTATGGCGCATGTGCATTGATTAGACGAAGCTGAATAAGGTGTATCCTAAAGATCCATTCCCACTCCCTAGAATAGACCAAGTCATAGACTCAACTACCGGATGTGAACTGTTGTCATTCATCGATGCGTATTCTGGTTTCCACTAGATACCCCTAAACCGGGATGATCAAATAAAGACTGCGTTTATTACCCCGTACGGGGCTTATTGCTATCGCACTATGACGTTTGGATTACGTAATGCTGGAGCAATGTACCAGCGATGAATGCAAAAATGTCTACATGACCAAATAGGTCGAAATGTGCAAGTTTATGTGGATGATGTGGTGATAAAAACTAAGGAAAGCAATACGCTCCTCGATGACATCTGGCAGGGTTCGCGAACTTAAGACGGTTCCGAATGAAGCTTACCCGGAGAAATGCACTTTTAGTGTGCCTGTAGGGAAATTACTCGGTTTTCTGGTGTCCAGCCGAGGTATTGAAGCTAAGCCAACAAAAATACGGCCTATAGAGAGAATGGAACTGCCAAAATGCCTTAACAATGTACAAAAGTTCACTAGATGCCTGGCCTCGTTAAGCCGGTTTGTGTGTTGGCTGGGAGAGAAGGCCTTGCCCCTCTACCAGTTAATGAAAAAGGCAGACAAGTTTACATGGACGCCCCAAGAAGATAGCGCATTTTGAGAATTAAAAAATATGTTGTCTACTTCACCAATCCTAGCCGCACCACTACCCACGGAGCCAATGTTGCTCTATGTAGCCACAACCAACCGAATCGTAAGTGTAGTAATTTTAGTGGAACATGAAGAAGAAGGAAATTCCATGCAAACGCTGGTGTATTATTTGAGTGAAGTGTTATCAGCTTCAAAACAGAACTACCCCCACTATTAAAATATGGCGTATGGCGTACATATGTCGGCCAAGAAACTCAAACACTATTTTGAGAAACATCCCATCAAGGTGATATGTGAGGCACCCATATGTGAGTCAATTTATATCCCGGCCTTCTCCGGGTCAGAAGCTACTCCAATGGAAATAGATTGGGGAAGCACCTCAGCAAACCTAGGGACTGCTTCGTCAAACCCGGCGACTGCCTCAACACACCCGGGGATTGGTCAGCCAAACCCGGTAGGAGTTATGTCGGTGGATGCGATGGAAATTGACGAGGAACCTTTCCCCATTCGAGCTATACCCGCTTGGGCCAAGCCAATATTTGATTTCCTGAAAGAAGGAATCTTGCCGGACGATGAGGTACTTTCAAGGCACATCCAAAGAAGAGAAAAGGCCTATACCATTATCAATGCCGAACTATACAAGAGAAGTGTAACAACAGTGCTACAGCGATGCGTCGACCCGAAGGAAGGACTTGACATACTCCGGAACATACACCAAGGAGAATGTGGACACCATGCATCCTCAAGAGCATTAGTGGCAAAGGCTTTCCGACATGGATTTCATTGGCCAAGTGCTTTGGAGCAAGAAAAATATTTGGTGAGGCAATGCAATGGCTGCCAGAGATACGCCACGAAAACCCACCTGTCAATGTCGGAGCTCAAAACTATCCCCATTACTTGGCCATTTCCTGTATGGTGCCTAGACATGGTAAGACCATTTAAGCCGGCAAAAGGAGGAATGACCCATATGCTAGTTATGGTGGACAAATTTACTAAATGGATTGAAGTGAATCCAATTAGGAAATGTGATAGGGCAATAGCGGTGAAGTTCCTCAAGGATATAATCCTGAGATATGGCTACCCCCACAGTATCATAACTGATAATGGCATGAATTTCGATGAAGGAGAATTTGTGAGGTTCTGTCGAGAGAAGAAAACCCGGCTAGATGTAGCCTCTATGGCCCACCCCACATCGAACGGGCAAGTGGAAAGATCCAATAGAATGGTGTTGTCCGGGATAAAAAACCCCAGCTCATAGAGCCGCTGCAAAGATCAGCGGGGTGCTGGATAGAAGAACTACCAATAGTACTGTGGTGTCCAAGAACAACTCCGAATCGATCAACAAGCTATACGCCATTTTTTCTGGTATATGGGGTAGAAGCTATATTACCAGCCGACATAGAGCATGATTCGCCAAGGGCACCCAATACACAGAAGCCGAAGTGCGCGAAGCCCGGCAAAATGATGTTGATCTGCTGGAAGAAGCGAGAGAACTAGCCTTGTCCAGATCCACCATATATTAGAAAAATCTGCAACGCTACAATAGCCGGAAAGTAAACCCCCAAGTTTTCCGGGAAGGTGATCTGGTACTTCTGCTGGTGCAGCGCACCGCTAGCATGCATAAGTTATCCCCTACATGGGAAGGACCATTCATTGTAAGCAAAGCTTTACACAATGATTCCTACTATCTTATCGATGCACAACCACAGGAGAAGAACAAGGCGGACAGGTCCGGAGAAGAATCTAAGCGACCATGGAATGTAGCACTACTTCGTCCCTTTTACACCTAGCAAAGAGGTGAATGTATCTGAGTCACTCGTATGTCGGTTTGTATGTCGGCAACGAGCTTGTCACTGAAACTTCGGCACCCCCAGCAAAAACTCGGGGACTAGCATAATAACTGTCTTTCTTATTTAGATGTTCTTTATACGTCGGCCGACTTACATTACTTGTACCTTAGCCGGATTAGTAGTGTGTGAGCACCAAAAATCCAACTCTTCGACTTTGCTACTGTCCAACAAGAATTGGCTTCATGGCAAGCAAGAGAACAAGTTTGGAATTGCAAAGCACATGAAAAACGACTAAGGGAAAGAACCTAAGCACGCCGACATTTGTTATTCGGACTAACCCCTTGTTTACTTTATTCGTCTCATGCCGGATTATTTTGAGCTAATCTCAAAGTTTCAAGTATTGTTAAGTCAATTTTTTGAACCTCGGAGTTGTAAGTCAAAAAACCGAATCAAGGTGGACGTGAGCCAAGTCAAAAATTGGGGGAACAAGAAAAGGAAAGTCGGGGACTGCACCCACGATAATCCGACATTAAAAAACTTAGTAGCAAACAACAATGATTGTAGCCAAACCAAACTACAGTACTTAAATACATCTTCACCCAGCATTCCGTGGATCTGACAAATACGGTTAGGTGTTTTCAAAGAGCAGGAGAAGAAGCCGAATCACCGGCCGATGGTGGAAGTACTTCGGAGATCGTGGGCGGGGCGCTAACCTCAGCCTCATCTTCGGGGTTGGCCTCTCCGTGTTTTGGATCTTCAGCTTTGTCACAAAGTTCGGAGGCTTCTCCCTCGCTTTCCTCGTCTCCCTCACCCTCAGAAGCACCAACATCGTCAAATACATCGAGGTAGCTTGGCCCCTCATTCCAAGCATGGCAGAAGGAGTACTGGATAAGCTTGTTGGCACAGGCTTTGCAACGAGCAATGCACTCCGGATTTTCAGACCACTTTGATCCAGTGGGAATGCGGGTGAGCAGGCCCAAGTTTATCCCCTCATACTATGATAGGATGAACTGCAGCGCGATGTCAACCCCGGCTTGTGTAGCAGATTATCGCCACAAGTGCAGCTGAGTCTCGCACTCCATCAATTTGGCTATAAGAGACGCATTTCCTTTAGGAGTGGGCTCAGAGGGCCAGAGGGAGTTGAGCATCCACATAGCTACCGGCATAATATCTGCGTCGTAGTTCCTTACTAGCTCCATGCGAGCGACAAGGCTCACCAACAGATCCTCTGTCTCGTAAGGGATTGACCCAGCAGCAGGCCCTATGGGAATACCACGTTGTTCACGAGACTGGGTTACAACAGCAACAGCGAGGGTGTCACCTCTGGAAACTTACCTGAGAACATAACAGAGGAGATAATGAGCAAAAGCACTAATCCGGAGAAATGAAAAGTGAGTAAGGGAAAGGAACTCACGGGTAATCTAGAAGAGGAGACACTAGAGCTCGGCATGTACATTGGCACTATTGGCCTGGAGTTTCTCATATTTTGAGGTCACTAACGTAAGTTTTACGTCAGCTTCCTGCAGTAAGTCCTTGTCCTTGGAAATTTGCATCGTCAAATGCTCTTTTTCCTCGGCAAACTCCCGGTCAGCCTTATCCAGTTCAGATTTGTGGAGGTCCTTAAGCCTCTGGATTTCGGCATTCAGCCGAGTAATCTCTGAATCCTGGAGGCATAGCCGAGCTATCTCGTCATCCTTCTTCTTTAGTTCGGCTTGATGCTTTCCTGCTTGTTCGAGAAAATGCGTCATCATATCAGGAATAGGTACGCTGTCTTCAAGGGAAACTACAACAGTGGGTTAATCTGGTGGAGCCGAAGTATAAATATCTACCGATTAAAGAAAAGAGCGCACAACGATTGCGTGAACAAGACAAAATACCTTGGATTTCAGCCAGATTTTCCCGCATTATAATGTTCTCAGCCTCAACCTCGGCTACATAGTTCGAATAACAAGTTAATACGAATCATGGATAACTCGAAGAACGCAAGTGAAAAAAGGAAAAGTCTTGATTAAAGGAAGTTACTCTTCCGCTGGTGATCCTCTAAGAGCTTGCCATAGCGGGCACGAACATCTTTATAAGAGTCCATCAGGTGCTGGAACTCAGCAGTTCGGCGGTTAGTGGTGATCTGAAAAAACAAGACAATGTTAGTTCTAGGTGTGTCGATATTCGAAGTCTACAAGATTCGGGCCAAGTGGAACTTAACCCGGCTCTAGGTGTTTGATATTCGTAGTCTACAAGATCCGGGCCAAGTGAACCTTAACCCGGCTCTAGGTGCGTGGATATTCGAAGTCTACAAGATCCGGGCCAAGCGGAACTTAACCCGGCTCTAGGTGTGTGGATATTCGAAGTTTACAAGATATGAGCCAAGCGGAACTTAACCCGACTCTAGGTGTGTGGATATTCGAAATTTACAAGATCCGGGCCAAGTGGTACTTAACCTGGCTCTAGGTGTGTGGATATTCAAAGTTTACAAGATCTGGGCCAAGTGGTACTTAACCCGGCTCTAGGTGTGTGGATATTCGAAGTCTAGAAGATCCGGGCCAAGCAGAACTTAACCTGGCTCTAGGTGTGTGGATATTCGAAGTTTACAAGATCCTGGCCAAGTGGAACTTAACCTGGCTCTAGGTGTGTGGATATTCAAAGTTTCCAAGATCCAGGCCAAGTGGAACTTAACCCTGCTCTAAGTTTATCACTATTTGAAATTGCTAAGGACGTAAACGAAATTCTCTGGGAGCATCCAGCCGAGTAAAAAGTTACTCCCTCATGCATGTAAAGTACCATAGAAGAAGAAAAGGTTTACCTCCATCATATGACTAGCCAAAGAGATGGCCTTGGTGGCGGAGTTCATCTGACCGCTGAACTCCGCTGGGCCGAACTTCCCCGGCAGATCATCCTTTGGATCAATGAATTCAGAGTTGTTCTAGTTGTTCACGTACTCTAGGAGCAGTGGGATGTAACTTTCACCACTAGGAGAATGACTCGTCACCAAGCCTTTAGTATGGGCCTCTCGGCTCGCAGATTGAGAAACAGCAGGACTGGTATGCAGGACCAGTTGCCTACTGCCTTCTGATCCGGCAGTGGGAGACCCGGAAGTGGTGCCCGTGGCTGGCCCGGCAGTTTTCTTGAGCTTGCCAGATGATCCAAAATGTTGGAGAAGATCCGAGGCTGCTAGTCTCCGGAGGCAACAGAGGGAGCTTTTCTCTTTGGAGGCTTGGTGGAGGCTATTGCTGCTGCTCGTTTTGGTGCAGAGGTTGGTGCTGGAGCTAATCCTGGTGGTGCTAATGCTGGTACTGGTTCTGCTAGTGTCACTGGTGCTGCTGGTGCTGGTGGTGCTGGTACTGGTGTTGCTGGTTCAAAAGAAACTTAAATTGAATAAAAACTTGGTTGGGGCAGTGCCGATGAAACTGGCACCTTAGAACTGGGAGGTTGCGCTGGAGAGGAGGAGCTAGGACGATCCGGCATAGCCGTATCCTAGGCTGCCCCACTACCCCCACGCCGACATTGCCCTCTTCATGACGAGAAGTGCTCCGATCTGGCGCAGCCGCGGAGTCCTCTTGAATAGGACTGAGCGGGTGAATGTTGTCGTCATGGGGGCAGAAGGACTGCTCCGAATTAGAGAGGCAATGGCGGAGCCGCTCTGGGGAATGACCCTAGGAGCTCTAGAAAATAAAATAATAGCAAGTCAAGAATAGAAGAAGAAATAAGAGGAAAGGCAAAGGCAGAAATGGAAAAATCCAAGAGTAAACGCAGAAAGACTTATCATCCGAGGTTGGAGGTGCCCGAGGTTTGGGTGCCCTCCGGACCGTGCTCTTTGCCGCTGGCTTGGCCGAGGCTTTCACCCTGGACTTCTTCTGCCTCTTCTTGGGCGGCGGTGCCTCCGAAGGTGCGGCCAAGGTAGCCACGCGCTTTTGGGAGGGAGCAGGGACCGGACCACTTGTGGCAAGGGGCGAACCTCATGGACATGACCGGCCGGGTTAGCTGAAGATTCGAAAATAAGCAGGAATGCGTAAGAGAGGGGAACCAGGTCAAGTACCTCAAGAACCTCAACATCCGAGTCATCGTCATCCAGCCAATCCCTTAAAGAAGAGGCCTTACCAGAGGTACGTTTCATGGTGTCCAGAGTGGGCAGAAAGCTCTCCGGATCAGGCTCCACCTCGTCTGACTCGGCACGATACGGCACCCACTTGCTCGCCATCTCCTGTCCATCCTCCAGTGGCTGCTGAAAGATTCACTGAGAACAAAGCAGAAGAGGTTAAGTTAAAAAAGTTGTCTGACGTACCAAGAAGACCCGGAAAAACAGTAAGAGATAAGTTTACCTTTGGAGGAGGGTTGTCCTGGGTATAGGGTGCAAGCCCCCATTCCCAAGCCTCGGAGAATTCCTTCTCCATATTAAAGATGACCTTAACCTGGCGGTACACCACCGAGTTATCAAGCGAAGGAGGAAGTCCGGTAGGGATCGAGGGGGCTGCTCAAGTAGCAGATCTTGTGGGTGCGTTTCTGTAGGGGGAGACTCGGCTGCGAATGGAGGTGATCATAATATCCTCCCCCCGCGGTTTCTCCTTGAGAAGCTCCTTGATCCGGCGGTCAACCTGGTTTTCTAGGGCCGTGGGTCATTTTGGAATGCTCTCCCATAGAGGTGTCTGGGACTCCAAGCTTGAAGGGGAGGAGCCGGATCAAATTTTCGTCCATGGTGTTCCGGACGTAGAAGAAAGTTTGGGTCCAGCCCTTGCAAGACTCGAGCCCGGTGACCCGGGGAAAAGTAGGGCCCTTGCGGGGAGATATGGTGGCTGCCCCGCACTGGGTCAGATGCTTCTCCGCCGGAGTAATCTCCGGATCAGGGACGACGTTCTTCCACAGACCAAAAAACTTGATTCACATCTCCTTGGATGGCCAGAGGCCAATATACCCCTCAATGCCGGAGGCAAAAGAGGAGAGAGAGGTGATGGCATTAGCAGGGAGATGATGTGGTTGCAATTGGTAGGTGGAAATAGGAAGGCCGAAGCCGCGCTGGAAGTGGGAGAAAAAACCACATACTCCCCTGGACTTGGAGAGGGGGAAACCTCGTGGGCGGCGAGGCAGTAGGCGATGCCTGCGGGGATGCGGCGCGTGGCGTATAGCCAATCCAAGTCGTCTTCACAGACAAAGGAACCATCCCAGCCGCCGCACTCGCGGGCCTCATCTTCCTCCTCCTGTTGAGCATCCACAGCGGCCTCTTCCTCAGTCATGGTGAGGTCGAGGTCCTCAAGAACGAAGTCGGAGTAGAGGTAACCGGCGGCAGGGAACCTGGAAGCACAGGGCCCGTGGGGAAGATCTTGAGCAGAGGAGGCAGCGCAGTCACTGGGAGCATCTTGACGCGGTTGCGAAGGCGCGGGACTGGCGAAGGATCGGTAGCGGCGGAAATGGCGCAGCGGAGAAGAAAGAGAAGCAGAGGGGCGCTAAGTGAGGGGAAATCCCCCAAGATGGCTCCTGCCCTCTATTTAACCGCGCGGTGTGGCCGTGTACACAGCGGAACAGCAAATCAAATGTGAGCCATGGCCAGGGGAACAGGGAGCAAAATATCCCGTGACGCGACGTGGTGTTACGGTTAACGAGGCGCTGCTGCGAAGGGACGTGCATTGTAGTTATTCCTGACATTACAATAGTAACTGGCGTAGTAAATGGGCGTGGCCCTTAAAATGAGGCAAGGTGATGATTACCCTCCATGTAGGACGTGGGGAAGCGTATGAGAGAAGGAAAGGTAACCAGGATATGTGAGAAAAGACCCGGCTAGTGAGAAATAACTCGGAATAAGCCAACGGAACATAAAAGAAAAAGGTTCGGGTTACGGAGTAACTTGGCCAAAGAGGCAAAGATCCGGATAAGGGAACCTGCTGTGGCCTTAACAACTAAAGTCGCTAAGACCGCACCATCTTCAGGGACTAATGTTGGGGGACTAATGTTGTTGTATTTCCTCTATTAATAGTGGTTACAAGTGCTCCTCGAACCGGGTAGGGTCACACCAGGGTATATAGGCCGAGTTATCGGAGGTACGGCACGGTCAAAGAAAGTTCAGGCCGGGTCACCTCAAGGCAGGCCGACTTACGGAGTCACCCTACCCGTGGGGAAGCTCCCTAGCATTAACCCGGCCGACATAAAATATATGTCGACCATGTTTGTCTGTCTATTACGCAGGTACCCTCATAGTCAGGTTAGCCATGTCCTAGCCGGACTACCTCTTGGCTTCATAGAGAAGGAAGGAATCTCCCGCTGGTCAAAGGGTGGCTTTTGCTAGCTGTAGCATGAGCAAAGCAAAGAAGAGGGAGGGACCAGCGGGGCAGGGGCGACCAAGATGACGCGGGCCATGTCGGCTGACGTAGCCCATATTTGGTGATGCTTAAAGGCAAGAATTACACGGTGGGTTACGTCCAAAGTCCGGATGAACCGTTAAAGAGAATAAAGAAGCATCTGGATTTAGCCAAGGGGCTTATTCGGGGAATATGGCGCCACATGTGCCCTAACTTAGTAACCTGGGCTCCCCTATATAAGGAGCACCGGGGCCTCCATAGAGAGGGATCGATCATTTTTCTGTCTAAGGTAGAACTCTGGAGCTAGCTTGCGGGGAGTAAGAGACATAGTCTCCTTCTCACAAACAGTTCGAGGAGCACTTGTAACCACTATTGATAGAGGAAATACAACAACATATGTGCGTGGAATCACCATGTTCTCCCTCCCTGGATTCCCCTAGCACTCATTGGCCACCACCACGACAAGGTGACTCGGCCAGCATACACTTTGACCTTGCCGTACCTAGGCTAACATGGCCTTTATACCCCGACGTGACCCTACCCAGGGGTATCCCCCAACATTATTCCCCGAAGCTGGTGCGGTCTTAGCAACTTCAGCTGATAAGGCAACAATAGGTTCAACCTAGCATGTTTTGTGCTCTGCCCACCGAGTTATCCTATAACTCGATTCTTATGGCTTGACATTCGCTTGGCTCATTCCGAGATATTACTCCCTGGCCAGGTTACTCTCTATTTATTTGGGTCATCCTTCCTTCTCTTGTACACTTCCCCACATCCTACATGGAGGGTAATCATTGTTTTGCCTCATTTCAAGGGCCCGTGCCAGTTACTATATTTATTGTCAGGGATAACTATTGCGGGCGTCACATCATAGTTGCCTCCTTGTTAACTGCATCACCATGTCGCGTCGTGGGATCTGCTATTTCCTATGGCCCTTCGTGTGGCCCGCGTCTGATTGGCTGACCCGGAAAATACACGGCCACACCGTGTGGCTCTGCCGCATCACTGGATCCCATTTCCTCCACAGGGGCATGGTTAAATAGGGAAGGGGCGCCCCTTGGTTGCTCTCCCCCCATTTCGCACGCACTTCAGTTCTTCTTATTCCTTCTTTCCCACAATAGCGTTGCCGTCGCTGCTGCTTCTGCCCCTTGTAGTGCCGCTGCCACCGCACTTTGCTGCCTTATTTTTCTATCGTACCCGTGCTGCCGCTCCTACGCAACCTTGCCGCTATGGGGCCTCGCCAGTCCAGGCCACTGTCCCCCACCCCAGATTGGTTCCGCGAGCACAATGACTTGGAGATGACAGAGGAATAAATCGCCATTGTAGAGGAGGAGGAGAAGGAAAGCGAAGCGCACAAATGCGGCGGTTGGGCCAGTTCCTAGGTCTATCAAGATGATATTGACTGGCTCTACAAGACCCGCCGCATCCCTGAAGGGGTTACCTGCCGCCTTGCTTCCTAGGAGATCGCTCCCTCTCCCAATCCAGGTAAGTTTGTGGTATTCCTATCTCATTTCCAACACGATTTTGGTCTCCTAGTCGGTGATTTCTTCCATGATTTCATCAATGCATATGACTTCAACCGCATCATCTTCTGACGAATCCCATCACCTCCCTTTCCTCCTTTTCCTCCGGGATAGAAGGGTATGTCGGCATTTGTCCCTCCAATGAGCTCTAGATCAAGATCTTCGGCCTCCACAAGAACATCATCCTTGATCCTTTTCTTCCCCCCGCCGACAAATCCTTGACCCAGTGCGGTGGAGACTCCATCTCTCCCTATAAGAACTTCGCATTCCCCTGAGTCACCGGCCTCGATTCTTGCAAAGGCGGGGCCTGGACCTTCTTCTACGTGAGGAATAATACTGAGGAGGACCTGATCTGGTTGTGCCCCTTCAAACTTGGTGTGCCAGATACATCCTTTTGGAACCGAATCCCAAGGCGGGCAACTGCCTTGGCGAATCAGGTGGACAAGTGAATTAAGGAGCTTAACAAGTTGGGGCTACGCAGTGAGGATGTGATGATCACCTTCGTCTATAGCCGGATCTCTCCCTGCAAAAACGCACCCATAAGTTCTGCCATATGAGTGGGCATCTGGACCCCAACTGAACCTCCTCCCTCGAGCTCAATAATACTGAGATTTTCCGCCGGGTAAAGGCTATCTTCAAGATAGAAAAGGAGTTCACCGAGGAGCGGGAATGGGGGCTAGAACACTACTGCTATGATAAGTTGCCTCCTCCGGTATGTTTCCCACATGATCTCTTTTCCGAGACTTGTCTTATGTCAAGCAATCCTCTCACTCAATTCCTTTGCATTTTTCCTTTAGTTGTTTCTTCAGCAGACCGTCGAAGATGGCAAGGAGTTTTCCCTTAAATGGGGGAAGGACCGCCTAGTCTCGGACACGGTGGAGCTAGAGACTGAAATGTTCTTGCCCACTACGGATGGCTCCAGACGAACCTCTGGTAATGCCTCTTATTTAAGGGATTGGCATGACGACTCTGATATTGGGATTATGGAGGTACTTGATATGGTGCCCATTTCTTACACGTTTCTGGTTGACTTGGCTTCAGCTAACCCGGCCAGGCAGGTCCGCGAGGATCCTCCTCTTGCCGTGGGCGACCCGGTTCCTACTCTCTCCAAGAAGCGTGTTGCTACCTCGGTTGCTTCTTCCGAGCTGCCCCCAGCTAAAAAGACACAGAAGAAACCCGGCATCAAGGGCGCCAACAAACCTAAGCCCAAGGTCAAGACCACGGTCTGGAGAGCGCCTAGGCCCTGGGAACCTCCAACTTCATCCGAGTAAGCCCTCGTTTCTTCCTTGTCCACCCGTGATTAGGAAAAGAATAGAAATAGCTAAATGATGGTGCGCAATAACGGTCATCCATAGACCACCGGTTACTGGATCGAGTCCTCTGTGAAAAGTCAGAAATTCTGCGTATTTGGACCAATCGAAAGTGAAAAAGGCGGTTGCTCCTTCGGAAAAACTAGGATAAACTTGAGCCAAAAGGTCACGATTCAAGATATATTCATGGGGAAGAGGTAAGTCTTTAGGATCTAGCCCGCCATCAAGAAATTGGTTAATTGGTAAAGATACATGGATTTGGTGTCCCGCCCTTTTGTATTGCATTTCTCTATTTCTTGTTTCTCTTTTTTTGTTATAACTTGTTGTTCATTGTCCAATTCGGCAGGGCTACCAGGGAGATTCCCTAGAGTGGGTCCAGCATTGTTTTGACTATCCAGAGTGCCCCTTCTCCCCCTCTCCACAATGACGTTCGCCCGCTGAGCCATATTCAGGAGAGCTCAGCGGCCGCTCCAAATCTTAGCCCACCTCGTCGTGAGGAGGGCAACAGCTCCTTTTCAGCTCAGCGGTGCGAGGATATGGCTATGCCGGATCTCCCCAGCTCCTTTTCAGCTCAGCCACAACCTGCCGTCACCGAGGTGCCAGTTACATCGGCACCGACCCAAACTTCTTATGCATCTACACCAGCACTAGCATCAGCACCAACACCAGCATCAGCACCAGCACCAGTTCCAGCTTCAGAACCGACTCCTCCTGCCTCTTTCGAGTCTTCCAAAACTCGGTGAGAAGACCAAACTCAGCCCGTCCCAAGGGCCAAAACTCCAATGCCTACAGCTTCTGCCAAGGATATGTTCCAGCGGAAGCCTCAGGCCCAACCCAGAGCGCAAGCCTCTCCTTCACTTCAGCAACCCGCAGCATGCACCAAGCCCAAGAAGGGTTCTGATGCCTCTAGAAGCCATTCAGCTGCCGAAGCCGCCAAAATCCCCAAGGGACCAACATCTGAACCTAGACAGCGTACTATCGCGTCCATGATAAAGAAAGGGAGTACCGCCTCTGACCTTGCTGCTTCCGAGTCTGCTCGCAGCAAGCAGCTCACTCTTCATACTAGTCCAGCTGCTGCCCAGATCGTGAGGAAAGAGGCCGGTGCCAAGGGGTTGGTGGCGACCCAGCCACTCAACGGGGAGCATTATGGCCTAGCATTGATTGAAGACATTAACAATTGGAATGACACCGATTTCATCAACCCCAAAGATGACCTCTCAGAGAAATTTGGTCCAGCTGAGTTCAGCGCCCAAACTAACACCGCCACCAAGGCTATTTCCTTTGCTAGCCGAATGTTCGAGGTAAGCCTTTTCGCCCTGCATTAAATATGCATAAGTACTTAGAGATATATCCACTAGTCCTTGAGCCTCTGGGAGTAACTTGTTACTCAGCTGGATACTTCTAGAAACTTGGCTTAATTTCTTAGTAGCCTCGAATATTCACACACCTAGAGCCAGGTTAAGTTCCACTTGGCCCGGATCTTGTAAGCTTCAAATATTCACACACCTAGAGCTAGGTTAAGTTCCACTTGGCCTGGATCTTGCAAACTTCGAATATTCACACACCTAGAGCCAAGTTAAGTTCCACTTGGCCTAGATCTTGTAAACTTCGAATATTCACACACCTAGAGCCGGGTAAAGTTCCACTTGGCCTGGATCTTATAAACTTTGAATATTCACACACCTAGAGCCAGGTTATGTTCCACTTGGCCCAGATCTTGTAAACTTTGAATATTAACACACCTAGAGCCAGGTTAAGTTCCACTTGCCCTGGATCTTGTAAACTTCAAATATTCACAAACTTAGAGCCGGGTTAAGTTCCACCTGGCCCGGATCTTGTAAACTTTGAATATTCCTTCTTATTCCTGAACTAACACTTGCCTCTTTAGATCACCACCAATCATCACACTGCTGAGTTCTAGTGTCTTTTGGACACCCACAAGGATCTTTGCTCAAAGCATATCAAATTGATTGCTGAGCCGAAGAAGAAATGTAAGTTATCTCGCTCAGTATTTTTTACTCTTACTTCTACTACCTCATTCGCTATCCGAACCAACTCGCGATCCGGGTTTCACATCCGAAGTTAAAGCTGAGAACATCCTCATGAGGAAAAACCTGGCCGATTTTAGAGGTAACTCGCCTTGGCTACTCAACTTTTACCCCTTTTCCCTCTTGACGCGGCAGATAATTACACCTCGGCTCTATCGGGTCAACAAATCATTTGCAGTGTCTCTTGAAGATAGCGTGTCATTGCCTGATATGATGCTTCACTTTCTCGAACAAGCAGGGCAACATGAGGCCAAGCTCAAGAAAAAGGATAATCAGATCACCGAACTCCGGCTCAAAAGTGATGAGATTACTCGACTGAGCTCAGCTGGACAAGGCTGGCCAAGAATTCTCTAAGGAGAAGGAGTGCCTGAAGACCCATCTTCAAAAGGACCAAGATATGCTGAAGGAAGCCGACATCAAATTTGAGTCGGTGACCACCGAATATGAGAAGCTCAAGAAGAGGAATGTTGATGGTCTCAAGGATCTGGGCCGGATTCTTGGTTATATCTCTCTTCAGTTCTTTTTGTTCCAGTGACACTTGTTTCTCCGGGTCATGCGCCCTTCCTTATTGATGTTGCTTGTCTTGTTTCTAGGCAAATTCCTAGAGAGCGATGCCATTGCTTCTGCTGCTGTTGCCAAATTCCGCCTGAAGCAAGGTACTCTAGTTGGTCCTGGCTCCAAGCCTATTCCTTACGATATGGAGGACATGCTGGTGAGCCTCGCTGCTCGCGTTGAAACCATGAAGAATTATGGCGCGGACATCATGAATGCAGCTGCCCGGATCTTCAATGCCCTTTGGACAACTGATCCCACTCCTAGAGGTAGCACATCTTTTATTGCAAAACTGATGGAGTGTGAGACCCAGCTGAACTTCTGGAGGGAATCTGCTGCATGTTCTGGAGCTGACACAATGCTAAGCTTCGTGCTATCTTGGTATGAGGGATTGGACATGAAGGTTCTTGATCGCTTGCGCACCGGATCCTACTGGATGAACGACCCGGAGTGCATCGCCCAATGCCAAGCTTGTGCCTATAAGCTTATCCAGTACACTTTTGTCCACCGCTGGAACGAAGGACCGAGCTTCCTCGACACCGTGGATGATGCTTATGTCTCGGGTGGATCAGATGGCGAATAAGTAGAAGATGCCTCGAAGCTTGGCGAGGATATTGAAGATCGGGAGGATGCTGGGGCCAATCCGGAAGATGAGGCAGAGACCGAAGCTCCCCCATAGATGCCGAATTACCTCCTCCTGCAGCGGATACCTCGGGTGTTGCTGCTCCTTCGAGCGAAAAAACACTTTAACATTTATCAGATCCCCGGTATGCTGGGTGCAGATGTATCAAGCACAATGGTTGCATTTTTCTACTAAGTTATTTATGCCGGATTAACTTGGCGTAGTCCCCGGGTTCCATTTTCTTGTTCCCTCAATTTTATGATTCGGCTCGTGTCCACCTTGATTCAGTTTTTTGACTTACGAGTCTGAGGTTCAAAAAATTTACTTAACACTACTTGAAACTTTAGGATTAGCTCAAAGTAATTCAACATAAGATAAATAAAATAAATACAGGGTTAGTCCGAATAACAAATGTCGGCTCGATTATGTTCCTTTCCTTAGTCATTTTTCATGTGCTTTGCAATTCCAAACTTGTTCTCTTACTTGCCATGAAGCTAATTCTTGTTGGACAACAGCAAGTCGAAGAGTTAGGTTCTTGGTGCCTACACACTACTAACCCGGCTAAGGTGTAAAGAATTTAAGCTAGCCAACATATAAAAAGTAAATACATAAAAGACAATTATTAAGGCAGTCCCCGAGTTTCTTCTTGGGGTGTCGAGGTTTTATTGATAAACTCATTGTCGACATACATACCGACATATGAGAGATTCGGATACATACACTTCTTCGCTAAGTGTAAAATGGACAGAGTAGAGCTACATTCCATGGACGCTTAGATTCTTCACAGTACCGCTGGTAGCTCTTCTATCCAGCACGCCGATGATCTTTGCAGCAACTCAATGAACCGGGGTTTTATCCCGGACAAAACTAGTCCGTTGGATCTTTCCACTTGCCCATTCAACGCAGGGTGGGCTACTAATGCAATATCTAGCCGAATCTTCTTTTGTCGGCAGAACCTCGCAAATGCTCCTTCAGCAAAATTTGTGTCATTATTAGTTATGATACTGTGAGTATAGCCATATTTCAAGATTATATCCTTGAGGAATGTCACAGCTGTTGACCCATCACATTTCCTGATTGGCTTTACCTCAATCCACTTGGTAAACTTATCTACCATAACCAAGATATGGGGCATGTTTCCTTTTGCCGGCTTGAATGGCCCGACCATATCCAAACACCATACCGCAAATGGCCAAGTGATAGGTATAGTTTTTAGTTCCGACATAGGCATGTGTGTCTTGGTCACGTACCTCTGACAACCATTGCATTTTCTTACAAGATCTTATGCTTGCTCCAAGGCACTTGGCCAGTAAAATCCATGCCAGAAAGCTTTTTCCACTAGTGCTCTAGATGATGAATGATGCCCACATTCCTCCTGATGGATATCTCGGAGGATGTCAAGCCCTTCTTCCGGGTCAACACCTCATTGCAGAACACTCTTAACACTCCTCTTGTATAGTTCGACATTGATAATAGTGCATGCCTTTTCTCTCCTTTGGATTTGCCTTGAAAGTATTTTGTCACTCGGAATGGTTCCTTCTTTCAAGAACTCAAATATTGGCTTTGCCCATGCAGGTATATCTCGAACAGGGAAAAGTTCCTCGTCAATTTCCATTGCTTCCATCAACATAACTCTAGCCTAAAGCTGCACAGTCCCCGGGTTTTGCGAGGTAGTCCCCGGGTCTGCCGAAGTAGTCACCGGGTTTGCTGAGGTGCTCCCCAATCTATATCCATAGGGATAGCTTCTGATACGGAGCGAGCCGGGACATATATTGAGTCGGATTCTGGTGAAGGTGTGATAGATGGTTTTCTCAAGTGTTCCAAAGCAACGCCTGGCGGGATTGGCTGCTGAGATGACCCCAACTTAGATAATATGTCGGCTGCCTCATTTTCAAGCCGAGGTACATGGTGGAACTCGCATCCTTCAAAGAACCCACTTATTTTTTGACATGGAATCTATAAAGGGCCATGTTTGCATCTAGTGCATCCCAATTTCCGGACCCTTGCTGCACCACCAAATCTGAGTCACCAGAACATTGTATCTAACGTATCCCTATTTGCTTTGCCACCTTAAGTCCATGCACGAGCACTTCATACTCGGCTACATTATTTGATGCTCTGAAATGGATCTGGAGGACGCATTTTAGATGATCTTTCTTGGGCAAGGTAAGTACTACCCCGACCCCCAGTCATTCCTTTAACTTTGATCCATCAAAGTGCATCCTCCAATAATTTGAGTCCAGCAAAGGTGATTCGTATTGCATTTCAGCCCAATCAATGAAGAAATCCGCCACTGCTTGAGATTTGATTGCATCTCGCCTATCAAAATATGGTGTGTATGGAGCTAGCTCAATTTCCCATTTTGCAATCTGGGCACTTGCATCTTTGCTTCTCATTATTTCGGATATGGGTGCTTCGCATACCACTTTGATGGGGTGTTCCTCAAAGTAATGCTTGAGCTTCTTGGCTGCCATATACACGTCGTACGCCATTTTCTGATAGTGAGGGTAATTCTTCTTCGAAGTTGACAACACCTCGCCTAGGTAATATATTGGCCTCTATACTGACTTACCCTCCTCATCACGCTCCACCACTATCACTACACTTACGAATCGGTTAGTCGCTGCTATATAGAGCAACATTGGCTCTTTGGATAGTGGCGAGGCAAACACCGGTGCCGAGGCTAGCATCTTTTTTACTTCATGAAATGCGCTATCAGCTTGTGGTGTCCATATAAATTTATCAGCCATTTTCATTAACTGGTAGAGGGGCAATGCCTTCTCTCCCAGCCGACATACAAACCGAGTTAACGATGCTAGGCAACGTGTGAACTTCTACACATCGTTAAGACACTTTGGCAGTTCCATTCTTTCTATAGCTCGGATTTTTGTGGGGTTGGCCTTGATACCTCAGCTGGATACGAGAAAACTGAGTAACTTCCCAGTCAGCACACTAAAGGTACATTTCTCCGGGTTAACATTCATTTGTAACCTACTTAGGTTCGCGAATGTTTTTCGGATATCATCAAGGAGCGTTTTGCTTTCCTTAGTTTTTATCACAACATCATCCACATAAACTTGCACATTTCGACCAATTTGATCATGTAGACATTTTTGCATGCATCGCTGGTACGTTGCTCCTACATTACGTAAACCAAACGACATAGTGCGATAGCAATAAGCCCCATACGGGGTGATAAATGCGGTCTTTATTTGATCATCCGGGTTGAAAGGTATCTGGTGGATGCCAGAATAAGCATCTATGAATGATAACAACTCAGAACCTGAAGTTGAATCTATGACATGGTCTATCCTTGGTAGTGGAAATGGATCTTTTGGACATGCCTTATTCAAGTCCGTGTAATCGATACACATACGCCACACCACTATCACATTCAGATCATCTTTCTTCTTATCCACGAGCACCGGATGAGAGAGAAAATCCATGTAAAGTACTTCCATGATAAATGATGTCTACAAGTGGATAGATCTTTTGTAGGGAGTTTCACAGTATAGATATCGATCCCACAGGGAGCCCAAAGGTAAGTGTTTATAGGTGAAGTCTCTGACACACCTGAAGTTTTCACAGGTCTTCGAGTGAATTGACTGCAAGTATTGAAATAGGAATGGGTTTTGATTAAATGAGATGTATTTAAATAGAACTAAAATGTAAACTTCAGAAATATAAAGCTTAAAAGTAAAGAATGACTTGGTTGTTTGTTCTTTCCTCCAGATGGCAAAAGAAGGCACGGGGAGATTCAGTTCATGTTGATAGTGACTATGCTAGGTGGATGACTGATAAATGTAAGAATTATAATCTTATAAATATATGTGTAGATGAGCAACCATAATTAGCCGGAACTCCTCTTGGTAGATTTCATCCCAACTTCAATAATACTACTAGCCTGTTACCAAAACCATGGTCAGACACTAGACGATTAAGACCCTTCAGGTCGCTTAGCAATTAAGATCCTTGGATTGGACTAATGCAAGCACAGTGGTTCCTTGTTATCATCGAGTCTATTAGTTTTCCATCGATATCCCCATGTCACTCGGTCGTCGCTAGTCCACTAGCGAACAAGATCTTATCTATGTTGAACAAAGAATCATGTTGTCTGGGCCCTTAATTAGACAACAAGCATTAGGCATCCCATAGATAGTCAAGCACACATAATATAGTAATAGAATTAATCACAAAATAATGGAAAATAAATTAAGGCACATCATATCTCACCAATACCCTACATCTTTCACGCCCAAGGGAATTACTCACACATGAGATAAGAATGGATCATCAATATAATCAAATAAAGGGAATTCGTCTTGGTATTACCGTGGAGATCCACAATAAGAATAGAAAATATCCAACACAATTCAAGATGGGAAGAAACAGTCTCAAACCCTAGTCTTGCAAGGTGGAGATCCCTCTCTCTCAAGTACAAGTAGTGGCTATGGAGGTGTATTGGCTAGGAGGTTGAAGATCGTGGAGCGAGATGAAGAACGTCTTCCCCTTCTTCTCCGGATCTCTTATTTATCCCTTAGGGATGGCGTGGCGGCTACTGTGCTGTGTTTTCGTCCCAGGTCCCTTCACAGAAGATGTCCCTTTTGACAAGACAGAGGCGGCGACAACTTTATGACGGGAACTATACGGCCAGAAAATTTTTCCCGCCGTATAGTTGCTCGTTAAAGCTTTTGTAAGCTCCCCTCGAGTGCTTCCAAAGCGATACTTGCTTGTTTTCTCCAGAATATTGTGTTTCTCTAGTTAAAACCTTCTGTTGACATTCAGAACCTGAAACACACATTAAAATCCAAGTTTTCTTCGGTACCGAAGTATTAGTGTTAGGTAAGGCTAGAAAATGATCAAATCCAGGAGAAAACCATCAATAAAAGCCATAAAAAATGTGTCAAATCTCACAGCTATCAACTCCCCCAAGCTTAGATGTTGCTTACCCTTGAGTGACAAGGAAATAAGGAAGAATAGTAGAGATTTGATACTGAAAATAAAGGAACTCACAAGTTTGAATTGGTGTCAAATTCTTTTCTTATAATCCCTACAATCTTAAATATGATCATACAAGTATTCACAAGATTACACCGAGTCCACTTCCTAACCACGTATATCTTGTTATCAAATAAATGATATGCCCAAGAAAGTTTCGAAAGTTTTAGCTAGGAGTGTGAGACAAATTCTTTTGGTGTCTCTGTTCGTTGAGATATGAAAAAATTTCTTCTTGTTTTCTTAATCAACTAAGAGTACTCAAGTTGGCATCAAGACATTTAATTTAAGAACAACTCATCTACTCCCATGTCAAAATTTCAAGGCTCTCAAAGCACCTTTTTCTTTCTTTTGTCTTTCAAAAACTTCAGCTCTTTCATAGAGAAATCATGCCACTATTTTTAACATGTTAATAGGGGCTGTGTTGTGCAAACGTGACCATGCCAATAAATGATGTTGCGCAATAATGGAACAGAGGAGTACTACAACTTCACTTGGAACATGAAACCATGAGGAGACTAAAAAAATTACACGTCATAGCATTGCTACTACAGACGTTTACATAACTCAATAGCCGAAATCAAGTGGTTTCCCACATTTAGATCGTTCGTTGGCCATCGGAGTTAATAGTTCCCCATGGAGCACGATAGAGTTCTAATGACATGCGTAAAGCAATATCTTACGGTAATTGTTAGAAAAAGTAGTGGCATAATTTCAACTACTTCGAAGCACCCATTTAATCAAACAATTTCAATCAAGGGTACTATCGAGTCTTTTTATATTATGCTCAAATGGGATGGAGTAGTTCTAAAATCAAATTCTTTGAGCTAAGCATGGACTCAAGTTATCTTTTAGAGACTTTTTCTTGTTGTAAATATGTAGGAAATATTTTTAACCAAGTTCATTTCTCTTTTTTTCAAAGTTAAAAAGGAGACACTAGCAAAGGAATAGAATTTTTAGGATAACAAGCTAAGTGGGGAGTGACTTCAATGCAAGCAAGTAAATAATTGTAGGATCAATTTAAGGTTGCAAAGAGGGTGATGAAAGGAATGTGATATCTCCTCTTGCATGTTTCATTCTCGTATTTGATTCAAACCTCTCCTATGTTTCCATATTGCCAAATCACCTGAAATTAAGGAATCTCCGAGAGAAATAGATAAAGGAACTTGCAAATAAAGCTATAACTAATTTTTTTGGTTTAGGAATGCAAAACTGAAAATAAACATGCAAATTTCAAATAAAATAAATCAAAAGAAAAAAGTAAAAACATGAATGCAAAATTTGGAGGTTTTCAAGCCTCCCCTAAGCTTAGGCTATTGCTAGGCTCAGTTGTTGCCGTCATTGGGCGGCTAGTGCGGATACTGTTGGTAGTAGTCGGGGAAGTGGGTCATGAAGTGACTGAAGTTGTTAGTCAAAGTATTCACATATTCATTCACTTCCTGAAGAGTGTGGTCGATCTCCCCAACGTGTTGGTTGAGCTGCTGGAATTCATGATAGGGGACGTAGCCGTACCCCTGTTGTGGCTGGTTGGGCCACGGGTCCAAGGCTTCCGCGTGCTGTTGCTGCTTCTGCTATCCCTCCCAAGCAGGGTTGTGCCCCTGCTCTTCCTCCTGCTCCTCCTCATCCTGCTTCCCTCCTTCCTAGGAGTGTTTTCGCGAGGAACAAAGCATAGTAGTAGATTGTTGGGTTCTGAATGGTGCACATCTTCTTTTGGTAAAATTTACTGCCACCATTAATAGAAATAACCTCCCAAGTCTCTCCATTTGTGACGATATAGAGGTTAGTAACAGTATGCTCCCCAACTTGAGGGAAGCTAAAAGAATTGCAAAATTGTTCGAAATTTATTTCATAATCCTGCTGGTTCATGGTGAAGCTTATCATGCACTGATGACCCACAAGTATAGGGGGTGTATCGCAGTATTTTTGATAAGTAAGAGTGTCAAACCCAACGAGGAGCAGAAGGTGTTGACGAGTGGCTTGGAGCAGGAATTCTCTATAAATACTTAGCAAACGGATTTTAAGGGTTTTTTGATAATGCAGATAAATAAAGTGCGAGTAAATAAAAGGCAATAAGAATAAATGCAGCAAGTGGCCCAATCCTTTCTTTAGCAAATACAAGCCGGTTGTATTACTTAAGATGACCAAACGTTCTTGAGGACACACGGGAATATAGGCAAGTGCTTTTGCTTCATATAGTTGATTAATCTTCTTTAGTTTGCTAAGTGTTGTGTGGGTGAACCTGTGCAAATGTACTGACCTTCCTAGGACTAATACATACTTGTGATTATACCCCTTGCAAGCATCCGCAAGTACAAGAAAGTAATTAAGATCGAAACCTAACCACAGCTTTAAACTCTAAGACCCTGACATCCCTTGTGCAAAGGTTTCCTAACGGGGGTTTAGGTTTCTGTAACTCCAGCAACCCCTACGATTAGTAGCCAAATACACAATGCATTCCCCTAGGCCCATATAGGTGAAGTGTCATGTACTCGACGTTCACATGACACCACTGGAAGAAATACACCACAATTTAATTAACAAACCATTGAATCTTTCTCAACACAATTCCACTACTAACAACATGACTTCTCCCATGTCCTCAAGAACTAAACAAACTACTCACAAGACATCATATGGATCAAGATCAGAGATGATATAATGATAACTAACAATCTGAACATAACAATAATTCAATGGTTCACTCAATAGCATCAACTACAAGGAATAATCAACACCGGGAAAGTTTCCCCTAAGAACTATGCAAGATTCAACCCAATTGTTACAGCGGTATGGAGTGGTGATGATGGTGCTGGTGGAGATGATGATGGAGATGATGATCATGATCCCGATGAAGTCCAACGTGATGGTGTTGTTGATGGCGACGATCTCCCTTCTCTGGGAAGGAATTCCCCCGGTAGACTTTGTCTGCCGGAGAGCTCTTTCTCTCTCTGTAGTTTTCCGCCCCATAGAGGCGGTGAAATCTTTCTGTGGTCGCTCCCCCTAGGCTTAGGGTTTCGTGGGGATAATATACGCTAAAGGGGAGAGCCAGGAGTGGGCCAGGGGTGGCCCACGCTAGGGGGTGGTGTGGGCCCCCTGTGGCCCATCTCCACTCCCCCTTCTGGCATCCTTCGTCTTCTGGAAAAATAGAATTTTCCATGTATTTTCCCGGATTTTCTGATGTTCGCGAATTTCGCCTCCAAACAGCCCCTTTTCCATCAGAATCCTGACTGCAGCGGTCCATGCTCCAAAAGTCATCAACCATGCAAAAACATTTGAAATAACATAAGTATCATCTCTTAATATGAAATATATCAATGAATAACAGTAAATTATGATATAGAATAGTGATGCAAAATGGACGTATCAACTCCCCACAAGCTTAGACTTCGCTTGTCCCCAAGCAAAAACTGAGCTCAATAAGCATGCCCTCAGGTTTATGGAGTGAACAGTCGAGAAAAGAATACGGACAAGAAGCATCACATTCATCAATACATAAATCATAATAGAAGACAACTCACTATTATATAACTTAACTTGCAATAGGTAAAGGAAACACCATAATGATATATATAGTAAATCATAATTGTTAATGGCAAACTTTGCTCTTGGTCAAGGAATAGTTACCAATTTGCAGGAGTTCAAACATAATGGGTTTTCAATGATAGCTTTCAAAGTAATAAACACTAAGATAAGATCAATGTGCAAAACAAGGAACATAAGAAACATGATTGAATAAATCATCGTATGAATGAATGAAACACAACAACTCAAAATACTTGCTGAGATAGAAGGGAATAGGTTTGCTGACTCAACTAAAAAGTAAAAGAAAGGCCCTTCGCAGAGGCAAACAGGGATTTCAAGTTTCATAAAGAGCTTCCAAAAATTATGGTACTTATTAGCTTTCAGCTCTCATTGCCCCTATCATCGGAATCTTTAGGTGATTACGGTTAAAGTGATCAAATATGAGGATACGCTTGACAAGTTGTAAGTTGAAAATCTCACGTCCCTTGAATACAAGGGCCGCTCTTCATGCTACTCATGTTTAGTTACCGGTAAGTTCTTATCATAGTAAGTACGTGTGTATCATAGAGAACCGCCAACGGGTACCCCTTGCCCGATGACACGAAAGAATTCCCATATCAAAATGACAAGGCAAGCAGACAACGAGCATCTCAGCAATCTTCTTATTTACCATGGGAAAATGATGCTTTTTTCTCTCTTTCCTCTTTTCTCATATCTTTTTTTTCTATTTCTCTTTTTTCCTCAATCTCTATCTCTTTTTTATAAGAAGAATGCTTCATAGATTGTCATTATGGTTACGCTGCAGGTTTTCACCATGATTAGGCATGGATTAGACTAGCGGCCCAGGCGTTTCTCTAACACACATACATAACTCCATGGACTTACAAGCTCCCCTTTCATTTCACACCTACGACATCCATAAACAAAAGAGCATGATATCAACTAAATAAAGTGAAATGTTGAAAGCGTTCCCCCCTGAAAGAATGGTTCTGCTAATTTACAACTTACAAAGCGCAAGCATATACGCAACATAGATGGGCACAATGGTTCAAGTTTATTAAGTGCAAGAAAGTAAAGTGTGCCATCAAGTTCATGAGATCTTTAATCACTAATTTTCACATAACAAGTTTAATTCGGAAGGTAGATAAAAACATGAATTTACTTGGAATAGCAATAATGCTAATAGGTAGGTATGGTGGACACAAAGGCATAGGTTTTGGTTTAAGGATTGGATGCACGAGAATCATTCCCTCTCAGTACAGGTTTTTGGCTAGCAACGCTGGGTAGCAAGTATAAGAGTTGAAAGAAACAATTAAACATACAGGTGATAAAAACAAACATGCAATCTTCCATGGAAGCACAAAATATCTTAACCAGAGAATACTAAGATTATGAGCCAATCAAGAAAGGAAGATGATGAAATTATATTTCTTAAGAGTACTTTTATCTTTTTCATTCAATTCTCAAAATAGTGTTGCTACTGACCGAGCCAAGTTTGCCAAAACCAACTAAATTTACTCAATGATCCCGAAGTGATTCCAATACTAACAATAAGATCAATCATATAATAGCAATTGAAAACTAATATAAGATATGCAAAAGAGTAAATGATAGAACTTCTCATTAATATTCCATAACGGCAACTCATAACAAGGGATACATAGATATCTAACGAGAGGGGGGACACTTCCATAATGCAAACCATCCTACATAATAACTTCTCTATTCATGATATGACTCTACTAAAAAGGTACAAAGATAGATGATAGTAAGGTGATACCGCGGTACTCCCCCAAGCTTGGAACAAACCAAGGGGATACCAAAACCTGATGACGAATTACTCCTTCGGTGGTGGTGGTGTCCTCTCATCATCGTCCGACTTCCAAGGTAAAGGCTCCCCATCAACAAAAGACATCCTGGTCTCCATCATCCTCAAACTAGGAGCAGCACTTATGCGTTTAAACCTAACCTCATACTCACAGTTTTGATTTTGAACATCGTAGAGCTGTGCTTGCAGTTGGTTGGTTATTTGGTGGAGTGAGAGAATTTCATATTTAAGCTCAACAGTCTCCTTTTGGTGTTCAGCGGTGAGTCCAGAACAAATCTTATGGATGATATCCACTTCGCGTTCCACCATCTTCTTGTACCTAAAGACTGCTTGCTCTAGTGCTTCCATCCTATCCTCCAGACTTCATTCACCTTTAGGGCCTTGAACCTCTTTTATCTCTACCTTCCCATCTTCGAGAAACAACTCCTTGGGATGAATCTTTAACTCACGCATGTACGGGTTGATGATGTCCGCGAAAGAATCCTCCTTAGATGATCCAGAGGAAGACATCGTCGTTCCAAAACTGAGCCTCTACCTATCAAAAACAGATCGAAACGAAAACATGATGAGAACATGATATATGAACCTCGGGGGATCCGGGGATTATATATTACAAATTTTTACAACAAAAGGAATGTACTGGGAGAAAACGGGTCGGAGACGGGCTACATGGCGGCCACACCACCTGGGGGCGTGGCCAGGGGTGGGCCCGTGCCACAGGGTTGGATAAAAACTGCAAAAATAAAACTAGACAGATTTCTCGCGGAACTTTTCTTACCAGAACTATACCTATTCGAAAACGGACTCTGCAGGTCTCTAAACTTGTTCTTTGATAAATTTTTCTGGAGTTACCACTTGAATAACATAAATATCTTCATCTTCATACACATATTGCTTGAGTCATGAAACCTTTCATTTTCTTATTACACCATTTTCTCCACTAACCTGGAAATTTCTTTCACACAAAGCTTCACACAATTCTCATTAGCAACATTAGTGCATATGAGGTAACAAACCTTTTAAGATTCAAATTCAACTGAAATCCATCAAAACATAAGCTACTATAACAACTCCTTCCGAAAACCCAAAGAGAATTCAAAAAGGAAATCGATTTAAGAGGCAAATGCAAGAGTGGTAAAAATTTGTCAAAACAGACCAGCAGGTAAAGATCATTTTTTCCGAAAATGTTCTATTTCTCAAATAAAAACATCCAATACTAACGAAAGTTAAATAACAATCTGGGGCAAAAGCACAAAAAAATACAGCTCAATCCAACGTACATAGATCTTTCACGAATTTTTACAGTGAAGCACAAAAATCTATTTTGGGACATCAACTTTCCCAAATATTACTTCTCTCTCATTAGAGGTTGATCTTGACACAAAAACCAAACAAAACGGATAAGAAGAGGTTATTACCGAAGTAATAACTTCCAAGACTCAAATAAAAAAAAGCAAACTGAAAACAAAAATATATTGGGTTGTCTCCCAAAAAGCTCTTTTCTTTATAGCCATTAAGATGGGCGTAATAATTTCAATGATTCTCACATAAGAATATGAATCGAAGTAAAAGAGAGCATCAAGAAGCAAAAATACACATGTTTAAGGCTAACCCACTTCCTATGCATTGGAATTTTGTAAGAAAATAAATTGGTGAAACCAAAGGCTACTAGCATAGGAAGGCAAAACAAGTGCAACATAAAGACTTTCAGCATAAAATGAGGAAACTTAATATTATTGAGATGCCTAAGAACACTTTTCCCTCTCTCATAATATCTTTCAGTATCATGCATAAATTTAACAATATAGCTATCACAAGAACCATTGAAGCAATGATCACTTACTCTAACAGAAAACATAGGGACACTAGCTCTCATAACACTACTTTGTGAAACAATACTAGAAGTATCCATACAAAGAATAGTGTGTCCATATCCTACATATTTAGTGACAAAGTATTTTACATTTGCTACCATAGGTGCAATAGCTACCTATTCATCAGGTTCAACAGCTTTATTTGTACTTTCATTAACCATATTAGCTATCATGGAATGTTCCTTTACCTTGACTAGGAAAGGCATTTTCTCAATGTAAGGTTCGGCTAAGCACGATTAGTAGTAAAAACTTCGGTATTCTTACAGGAACACTATTAGCAATATCTTTATAAGGTTCATGATACTTATTCCACTTCTTTTTTGGAACTTCAATATAGGAAGCAAAAGCCTTAAAATAAGTAGTAATAGCTTGATAGTCTAGACCATAAGCATTTTTAATATTTTGAAAGTCATGAGTTCCCATAAAATATTCAATGCATTCATAATCATAATTTATACCTGACTTTCTTCCTTTATCATTCTCCCATGCTTCAGCATTGTCTTGAATACGGTCTAGAAGATCCCATTTAGCTCCTTCTTCCATGCGTGTAAATGATCCAGCATAAGAAGCATCCCATAGATCCTTATAATGAAGAGAAAGCCTTGCATAGAAGTTATTGATAATAATATTGTTGGGGATCTCATGAATGGGACATTTGAGCATTAATAACTCTAGTCTCCCCCAAGCTTGAGATGTACTCTCTCCATCAAGTGGCCAAAAGTTGTATATTTGATTCTAATCTTTGTGAATCTCACTAGGAGGAATAAATTTTGAATAAAAGAGAGACACTATTTGCTCCCATTGAAGAGATTGGCCATTCTTCAACAGCTTATACCATTCCTCGGCTCTCCTTTCAGTGATAATGAGAATAACTTCTTCTTGACTTGATCTGTTGTAATACCTGCACACTTCAACAACCCACATAAATCGTGTATAAAGAGCAAATGATCATCGGGATGGACAGTTCCATCCCCAAAATTATAGTTATCCATAACACGATCAATAATTCTAGTAGGTATTTTAATAGTATCATTCTCAGTAGGTGGTGGTTCATCTACTACCTTAGCAGTGGTAGTAGCATTACGAAATAAGAAACTCAGTGAATTATCCATATTGAAAATAAAGTAACTAACAGAAATAAACAATACTCATAGTAAAAGTTTCCTTTACCAGTTCCAATCTCCAATAGCGCTTCACTCCCCGGCAACGACGCCAGAAAATAGTCTTGATGACCCACAAGTATAGAGGGTGTATCGCAGTATTTTCGATAAGTAAGAGTGTCGAACCTAGCGAGGAGGAGAAGGTGTTG
This sequence comes from Avena eriantha, assembly GCA_910589775.1. Lineage (NCBI taxonomy): Eukaryota > Viridiplantae > Streptophyta > Magnoliopsida > Poales > Poaceae > Avena > Avena eriantha. Next base: position 450,119,250 of record OU342742.1, on the reverse strand, counting down.
ACGAGTGGCTTGGAGTAGGAATTCTCTGTAAATACTTAGCAAACGGATTTTTAGGGATTTTAGATAATGCAGATAAATAATGTGCGAGTAAATAAAAGGCAATAAGAATAAATGCAGCAAGTGGCCCAATCCTTTCTTCAGCAAAGGACAAGCCGGTTGTATTACTTAAGATGACCAAACGTTCTCGAGGACACACGGGAATATCGTCAAGTGCTTTTGCTTCATCTAGTTGATTAATCTTCTTTAGTCTGCTAAGTGTTGTGTGGGTGAACCTGTGCTAATGTAACGACCTTCCTAGGACTAATACATACTTGTGATTATACCCCTTGCAAGCATCCGCAAGTACAAGAAAGTAATTAAGAGCGAAACCTAACCATAAATTTAAACTCTAAGACCCTAACATCCCTTGTGCAAAGGTTTCCTAACGGTGGTTCAGGTTTTTGTCACTCCGGCAACCCCTACGATTAGTAGGCAAATAGACAATGCCTTCCCCTAGGCCCATATAGGTGAAGTGTCATGAAGTCGACATTCACATGACACCACTAGAAGAAATACACCACGACTTAATTAACAAACCATTGAATCTTTCTCAACACAATTCCACTACTAACAAGATGACATCTCCCATGTCCTCAAGAACTAAACGAACTACTCACAAGACATCATATGGATCAAGATCAGAGATGATATAATGATAATTAACAATCTGAACATAACAAAAATTCAATGGTTCACTCAATAGCATTAACTACAAGGAGTAATCAATACCGGGAAAGTTTCCCCTAAGAACTATACAAGATTCAATCCAATTGTTATAGCGGTATGGAGTGGTGATGATGGTGCTGGTGGAGGTGATGATGGAGATGATGATGATGATCACGATGAAGTCTAGCATGATGGTTGTGTTGATGGTGATGATATCCCCTCTCTGGGAAGGAATTCCCCCGGTAGAATCTGTTTGCCTGAGAGATCTTTCTCTCTCTGTAGATTTCCGCCCCACAGAGGTGATGGAATCTTTCTGTGGTCGCTCCCCCCAAGCATAGGGTTTTGTGGGGATAATATACGCCAAAGGGGAGGCCCAGGAGTGGGCTAGGGTGGCCACACCACCTGGTGGCGCGGCCAGGGGTGGCCCGCGCCATGGGTGGTGTAGGCGCCCTATGGCCCATCTCCACTCCCCCTTCTGCATACTTCGTCTTCTGGAAAAATAGAATTTTCCCTGTATTTTCCCGGATTTTCTGATCTTCGCGAATTTCGCCTCCAAACAGCCCCTTTTCCATCAGAATCCTGACTGCAGCGGTCCATGCTCCAAAAGTCATCAACCATGCAAAAACAGATGAAATAACATAAGTATCATCTCTTAATATGAAATATATCAATGAATAATAGTGATGCGAAATGGGCGTATCATGCACATATTACCTTTCTCCCTTTGGTCATCATAGAAGGAGGCAAGGAACTCATGGGTAAGCTCGGTGTGGGTCTCGTGGCTTGTGAAGCCAAGTACCACCATGTCGTGGTGGTGGTACGGCAGATGCCATGGATAGGATAAATATGGAGCCAATGAGTGCTAGGGGAATCCATGGAGGGAAAACATGGTGATTCCACGCACATATGTTGTTGTATTTCCTCTATCAATGGTGGTTACAGGTGCTCCTAGAGCTGTTCGCGAGAAGGAGACTATGTCTCTTACCCCCCACGACCTAGCTCTAGAGTTATACCTTAGACAGATAAAGTGATCGATCCCCTTCTATGCAGGCCCTGTTGCTCCTTATATAGGGGAGCCCGGGTTACAAAGTTAGGGAACACATGGCAGCATATTCCTCAAATATGCCCCTTGGTTAAAGCTAGATGCTTCTTTATTCTCTTTAACGGTTCGTCCGAACTATGGATGTAACCCACTGTGTAATCCTTGCCTTTTAGCGTCACCAGACACGGGCTATGTCAGCCGACACTGCCTGCGTCATCTCGGTCGCTCCTTCCCCGCTGGTCCTTCCCTCTCCTTTGCTTCGCTCACGCTATAGCTAGCTAAGGCCACCTTTTGACCAACAGGAGATTCCTTCCTTCTCTTGGAAGCCAGGCGGTAGTCCGGCTAGCACAAGGCTAACCCGACTACGAGGGTACCTGCGTAAAAGAAAGACAAACATGGCTGACATATACTTTATGCCGGTCGGGTTAAGGCTAGGGAGATGCTCCATGGGTCAGGTTACTCCGTAGGTTGGCCTGCCTTGAGGTGACCTGGCCAGCACTTGCTTTGACTGTGCCGTAACTCGGCTAACTTGACCTTTATACCCCGTCGTGACCCTACCCAGAGGTATCCCCCCAACATTAGTCCCCGAAGCTGGTGTGGTCTTAGCAACTTTTGTTGTTAAGGCCACAGCAGGTTCCCCTATCTAGATCTTTTCCTCTTCTACTGAGTTACTCCGTAACCTAGACTTTTGTCTTTTACACTCCCTTGGCTCATTCCGAGTTATTTCTCGCTGACCGGGTCTTTGCTCACATATCCGGGTTACCTTTCCTTCTCTTATACGCTTCCCCACGTCCTACGTGGAGGGTAATCATCACTTTGCCTCATTTTAAGGGCCACGCCCATTTACTCCGCCGGTTACTATTATAATGTCAGGAATAACTGCTACGCACGTCCCTTCGCAACAACGCCTCATTAACCGTAACACCACGTCACATCACGGGATCTTTTGCTCCCTGTGGCCCTTGTTGTGGCTGGCATCTGATTGGTTGGTTCTATCGCGTACACGGCCATAGCGTGTGGCAGGGCCACCGCAAAGGATCCCAATACGCGCCCACATGCACGGTTAAATACGGGGCTAGGGCAATCTTGGGGAGGTTCCCCACACACTGCATGCTCCCCTGCCTCCTTTCTTCTTCGCTGCAATGCCATCATCACCACTGCTTCTTCGCCAGTCCCGCGATGTCGCAACTGCATCCAGATGCTCCCAGCGACTGCTTCGCCGCCTCTGTTCAAGATCTTCACCACCGGGCACTATGCTTCTAGGTTCCCCGCGGCTGGCTACCTCTACTCCGACTTCGTCCTTGAGGACCTCGACCTCACCATGACTAAGGAAGAAGCCATTGTGGTCGCTCAGAAGGAGGAGGAAGATGAGGGCCGCGAGCGCGGTGACTGGGATGGTGCCTTCGTCTGTGAAGACGATTTGGATTGGCTATATGCCACGCGCCGCATCCCCACGGGTGTCGCCTGCCGCCTCGCTGCCGACGAGATTTCCCCTTCTCCAAATCTAGGGGAGTAGGTGGTTTTCCTCTCCCACTTCCAGCGCGGCTTCAGCCTTCCTATTTCCGATTTCTTCCATAACTATATTTCCACTTACCAATTGCAACCGCACCATCTCCCGACAATGCCATCACCTCTCTCTCTCTTCATTCGCCTCTGGCATTTAGGGCTACATCGGCCTCTGGCCATCCAAGGATTTGTGGATCAAGTTTATTGGTCTGCGGAAGAACGTCGTCCCGGATCCGGAGCTTACTCTTGCGGAAAAGCATCTGACCCAGTGTGGGGCTGCCTCCATATCTCCCCGCAAGGGCTCCGCGTTCCCCCGGGTCACCGGGCTCGAGTCTTGCAAGGGCTGGGCCCGAACTTTCTTCTATCTCCGGAACCCCACGTACGAAGACTTGATCTGGCTCCTCCCTTTCAAGCTTGGAGTCCCGGACATGTCTCTATGGGAGAGCATTCCAAAACGACTCACGGCCCTAGTGAACCAGGTTGACCGCCGGATCAAGGAGCTGCTCAAGGACAAACTGTGGGGGTGGGGGTGATATTATGATCACCTTCGTTCGCAGCCGAGTCTCCCCCCTTCAGAAATGCGCCCACAAGATCTTCTACTTGAGCGGCCCCCTCGATCCCCACCGGACTTCCTCCTTCAATCTCGATAACTCGGAGGTATACCGCCGGGTAAAGGCCATTTTCAACGTGGTAAACTTCTCTCTTACTATTTTCAACGAGGCTTGGGAATGGGGGCTAGCGCCCTATACCCGGGACAATCCTCCTCCAAAGGTAAACTTCTCTCTTACTATTTTTATAGGTTTTCTTGGTATGTCGGACAACTTTTTTTAACTTAACCACTTTTGCTTTGTTCTCAACGATTCCTCCAACAGCCACTAAAGGATGGACAGGAGCTGGCGAGCAAGTGGGTGCTAAAATCGTGCTGAGCCGGACGAGGTGGAGCCTGATCTAGATAGTTTTTTGCGCACTCCGGACATTGTCAAACGTACCTCTGGTAAGGCCTCTTCTTTAAGGGATTAGTCAGATGTTGAGGTTCTTGAGGTACTTGACCCGGTGCCCATCTCTTACAAATTTTCGGGTATGTTCGAATCTTCAGCTAACCCGGCCGGTTAGGTCCATGAGGTTCCCCCCTTCCCACGAGTGGTTTGGTCCCTGCTTCTTCCCAAAAGTGCGTGGCTACCTCAGCTGTAGCTTCGAAGGCGCCGCCGGCCAAGAATAGGCAGAAGAAGTCCGAGATGAAAGCCTCGGCCAAGCCAGTGGCCAAGAGCACGGTCCGGATGACACCCAAACCTCGGGCACCTCAAACCTCGGATGAGTAAGTCTTTCTGCGTTTGCTCTTGGGTCTTTCCATTTCTACATTTGCCTTTGCCTCTTATTTGTTCTTTCTTTCTCTTCTTGACTTGCTGCTCTTTTATTTTCTAGAGCTCCTATGGTCAGTCCCTAGAGCGACTCTGGCATTGCCTCTCCGATCCAGAGTAGGCCTCCCCCCTCCCCTCGCGACGAGGACGTTCACCCGCTCAGTCCTATTCAAGAGGACTCCGTGGCTACGCCTGATCGGAACCCACCTCGCCACGAGGAGGGTAATGTCGGCGTGGGCGATACTGGGGCAGCCTAGGATACGACTATGCCGGATAATCCTAGCTCCTCCTCTTCGGCGCCACCGCCCAGTTCCGAGGTGCCAGTCTCATCGGCACTGCCCCAACCAAGTTCTTTTTCAACCCAAGTTTCTTCTGAACCAGCACCATCAGCAGCACCAGCACAAGCAGCACCAGTGACACCAGCACAAGCAGCACCAGCGACACCCGCACCAGCAGCACCACCGACACTAGCAGCACCAGCAGCATCAGCTCCAGCATCAACCTCGGCAACAAAGCCAGCAGCAGCAACAACCTCTACCAAGCCTCCAAAGAGAAAAGCTCCATCAGCTGCCTCCGGATCTATGGTGTCTATAGCAGACATCTTTCAGCCAACTTCTCAGGCACCATCTGGATCAGCAGCCTCTGATCTTCTGCAGCGCCCTACGTCATCCAGCAAGGTCAAGAAAGCTGCTGGGCCAGCCAAGGTCACCCCTTCCGGATATCCTGCTGCTGGATCAAAGGGCATTAGACAGCTGGTCCTACATACCAGTCCTACTACTACACAATCCGCGAGGCGAGAGGCCCATACTAAAGGCTTGGTGACGAGTCATTCTCCCAGTAGTGAAAGTTATAGCCCACTGCTCCTAGAGTATGTGAAAAACTGGAACAACGCTGAATTCATTGATCCGAAGGATAATCTGCCGGAGAAGATCGGCCCAGCGGAGTTCAGCACTCAGATGAACTCCGCCACCAAGGCCATCTCTTTGGCTAGCCAGATGACGGAGCTAACCCTTTTCTTCTAATATGCTACTTTACATGAATGCTTATAGATATATCCCCTAGTCCCCGAGCCTCCGATGGAGTAATTTTTACTCGGTCGGATGCTCCTAGAGAATTTAGTTTACGTCCTTAGCAATTTCAAATAGTGATAAAGTTAGAGCCGGGTTAAGTTCCACTTGGCCCGGATCTTGGATACTTCGAATATCCACACACCATGAGCCGGGTTAAGTTCCACTTGGCCCGGACCTTGTAGACTTCGAATATCCACACACCTAGAGCTAGGTTAAGTTCCACCTGGCCTGAATCTTGTAGACTTCGAATATCCACACACCTAGAGCCGGGTTAAGTTCCACTTGGCCCGGATCTTGTAGACTTTGAATATCCACACACTTAGAGCCGGGTTAACTTCCACTTGGCCCGGATCTTGTAGACTTCGAATATGCACATACCTAGAGCCAGGTTAAGTTCCATTTGGCCCGGATCTTGTAGACTTCGAATATCCACACACCTATAGCCAGGTTAAGTTCCACTTGGCCCAGATCTTTTAGACTACGAATATCCACACACCTAGAGCCGGGTTAAGTTCTACTTGGCCCAGATCTTGTAGACTTCGAATTATTGTTACTTTCCCCTTGAACTAACCTTGTCTTGCTTTTTCAGATTACCACTAATCATCGAACTGCTTAGTTCCAGCGCCTATTGGACTCCTACAAAGATGTTCGCGTCCGTTATGGCAAGCTCTTAGAGGATCACCAGAGGACGAGTAATTTTCTTTACTCAGGACCTTTCCTTTTTTCACTTGCGTTCCTTCGAGTTATCCATGATCCGTATTAACTTGTTATTCGAACTATGGAGCCAAGGTTGAGGCTGAGAACATTATTATGCAGAAAAATCTGGCTGAAATCCAAGGTATTTTGTCTTGTTCTCATGATCATTGTGCGATCTTTCCTTGACTCGGTAGATATTTATGCTTCGGTTCCGCTGGATTAACCCACTGTTGCAGTTGCCCTTGAAGACAACGTACCTATTCCTGATATGATGACACATTTTCTCGAACAAGCAGGAAAGCATCAAGCTGAACTGAAGAAGAAGGATAACGAGATAGCTCGGCTGCGCCTCCAGGACTCGGAGATTACTTGGCTGAATGCCGAAAACCAGAGGCTTAAGGACCTCCATATATCCGAACTGGGTAAGGCTGACCAGGAGTTTGCCAAGGAAAAAGAGCGTCTGACGATGCAAATTTCCAAGGACAAGGATTTATTGTAGGAAGCCGACGTAAAACTTATGTTGGTGACCTCGAAATATGAGAAACTCCAGGCCAACATCGCCAATGTCCATGCCAAACTCCAGCATCTCCTCTTCCAAATTGCCCGTGAGTTCCTTTCCCTTGCTCACTTTTCATTTCTTCTGATTAATGCTTTTGCTCATTGTTTCCTCTATTATGTTCTCCGGCAAGTTTCCAGAAGGTGACACTCTCACTGCTGCTACTGTAGCCTGGTCTCGTGAGAAACGTGGTATTCCCATAGGGCCTATTGCCAGGTCAATCCCTTATGAGATAGAGGATCCGCTGGTGAGCCTCGTCACTCGCATGGAGCTAGTAAGGCACTATGGTGCAGATATCATCCCGGCAGCGATGCGGATGCACAACTCCCTCTAGCCCTCTGAGCCCACTCCCAAAAGAAATGCAGCTCTTATAGCCAAATTGATGGAGTGCAAGACTCAGCTGTACTTGTGGCGAGCCAAGGCTGACATCGCCCTGCAGTTCGTCCTATCATGGGATGACGGGATAGACTTGGGCCTGCTCACCCGCATGCGCACCGGATCAAAGTGGTCCGAAGATCCGGAGTGCATTTCCCGTCGCAAAGCATGTGCCAACAAGCTTATCCAGTACTCCTTCTGCCATGCTTGGAATGAGGGGCCGAGCTACCTCGATGTATTTGATGATGCTGGTGCTTCCGAGGGTGAGGACGATGAGGAAAGAGAGGGTGAGGCCTCTGAACTTGGTGCCGAAGCTGAAGATCCGGAGGATGGAGAGGCCAACCCCGAAGATGAGGCTGAGGCTAGTGCCCCGCCCACAAACTCCGAAGAACCTCCACCGTCGGCTGGTGATCGGCTTCTACCCCTCCTCCTTGAAAACACTTAACCGTATTTGTCAGATCCTCGGAATGCCGGATGAAGAAGTATTTAAGTACTATAGTTTGGTTTCGCTACAATCATTGTTGTTTGCTACTAAGTTTTTTAATGTTGGATTATCGTGGGTGAAGTCCCCGAGTTTCCTTTTCTTGTTCCCCCAATTTTTGACTCGGCTCGCGTCCACCTTGATTCCGTTTTTCGCCTTACGAGTCCGAGGTTCAAAAAATTGACTTAACTATACTTGAAACTTTGAGATTAGCTCAAAATAATCCGGCGAGAGACGAATAAAGTAAACAAGCGGTTAGTCCGAATAACAAATGTCGGCGCGCTTAGGTTCTTTCCCTTAGTCGTTTTTCATGTGCTTTGCAATTCCAAACTTGTTCTCTTGCTTGCCATGAAGAAATTTTTTGTTGGACAACAACAAAGTCGAAGAGTTGGGTTTTTGGTGCTCACACACTACTAATCCGGCTAAGGTACGAGTAATGTAAGCCAACCGACGTATAAAGGACATTTAAATAAGAAAGACAGTTATTATGGCAGTCCCCGAGTTTCTGCTAGGGGTGCCGAAGTTTCATTGATAAGCTCGTTGTTGACATACATACCGACATACGAGTGACTCGGATACATTCACCTCTTTGCTAGGTGTAAAAGGGATGAAGTAGTGCTACATTCCATGGTCTCTTAGATTCTAATCCGGACATGTTCGCCTTGTTCTTCTCCTGTGGCTATGCATCGATAAGATAATATGAATCATTGTGCAAAGCCTTGCTTACAATGAATGGTGCTTACCATGGAGTGGATAGCTTATGCATGCTAGCGGTGCGCTGCACCAGCCAAAGTACCAGATCACCTTCCCGGAAAACTAGGGGGTTTACTTTCCAGCTATGGTAGTGTTGGAGATTTTGCTGATATATGGCGGATCTGGACAATGCCAGCTCTCTCGCTTCTTCTAGCAGATCAACATCATTTTGCCTTGCTTCGCGCACTTCGGCTTCTGTGTATTGGGTGACTCTTGGCGAATCATGCTCTATGTCGGCTGGTAATACAGCTTCTATCCATATAGCAGAAAAAATGGCATATAGCTTGTTGATCGATTCAAAGTTGTTCTTAAGCTCCACACTACAGCTGGTAGCTCTTCTATCTAGCACCCAGCTGATCTTTGCAGCGGCTCCATGAGCCGGGGTTTTATCCCGGATAACACTAGTCTGTTGGATCTTTCCACTTGCCCGTTCGATGCGGGGTGGGCCACGGAGGCTACATCTAACCGGATCTTCTTTTCTCGGCAAAGCCATGCAAATGCTCCTTCAGCAAAATGGGTGCCATTATCAGTTATGATACTGTGGGATAGCCATATCTCAGGATTATATCCTTGAGGAACTTCACCGATGTTGCCCCATCACATTTCTTGATTGGCTTCACTTCAATCCATTTGGTAAATTTGTCCACCATAACTAGGATATGGGTCACTACTCCTTTAGCCGGCTTAAATGGTCCTACCATGTCTAGGCACCATACAACAAATGGCCAAGTAATGGGGATAGTTTTGAGTTTCGACATTGGCAAGTGGGTTTTTGTGGCATATCTCTGACAGCCATTGCATTTCCTCACCAAATCTTATGCTTGCTCCAAAGCACTTCGCCAATAAAATCCATGCCGGAAAGCCTTTGCCACTAATGCTCTTGAAGATGCATGGTGGCCACATTCTCCTTGATGGATATCCCAGAGTATGTCAAGTCCTTCCTCCGGTTCAACGCATCGCTGCAGCACTGTGCTTACAGTTCTCTTGTATAGTTCAGCATTGATAATGGTATAGGCCTTTCCTCTTCTCTAGATCTTCCTTGAGAGTACCTCATCATCCAGCAAGATTCCTTCTTTCAGGTAGTGAAATATTGGCTTGGCCCAATTGGGTATAGCTCGAGCGGGGAATGGTTCCTCGTCAATTTCCATCGCATCCACCGACATAACTCCTATCGGGTTTGGCTGACCATTCCCCGGGTTTGCTGAGGCAGTCCCCGGGTTTGCCGAAGCAGTCCCCGGGTTTGCTGAGGTGCCTCCCCAATATATCTCCATTGGCGTAGCTTCTGACCCAGAGAAGGCCGGGATATAAATTGACTCGGATTCCAGCAATGGGGGTAATAGAAAGTTTTCTTAAGTGTTCCAAGGCAACATTTGGCCGGATTGGTTGTCGGGATGAGCCAAACTTAGACAGTACGTCGGCTGCCTCGTTTTCAATCCGAGGTACGTGATGGAATTCACATCCCTTGAAGAATTCGCTTATCTTTTGCACATGAAACCTGTAAAGAGCCATGTTGGCATCCAAGGCATCCCAGTTGCCAGATACTTGCTGCACCACCAAATCCGAGTATCCAAAGCCGCACCACTTCTTTTGCCACTTTAAGGACATGCACTAGTGCCTCATATTCTGCGACATTATTCGAGGCGCTGAAGTGGATTTGGAGGACATATTTTAGTTGATCTTTCTTGGGCGAGGTAAGCACTCTCCGGCGCCCAACCCTTCTTTCATTTTTGATCCGTTAAAGTGCATTCGCCAATAATTGGAGTCTGCCAGGGGTGGTTCTTATTGCATCTCGGCCCAGTCCACAAACAAATCCGCCACATCATGCGATTTGATCACATCTCTTCTGTCAAACTGTGGTGCATATGGGGTTAGCTCAATTGACCATTTTGGTATTCGGCCACTAGCATCTTTGTTATTCATAATCTCTAATATGGGTGCCGCACATATCACCTAGATGGGATGTTCCTCGAAGTAGTGTTTGAGTTTCTTGGCCGACATATACACGCCATACGCAATCTTTTGATAGTGAGGGTAGTTCTGTTTTGAAGTCGATAACACCTCACTCAAATAATACACCGGCCTTTGCACCGACTTTCCTTCTTCTTCGCGCTCCACTAAAATTACTGCACTTACGAATCGGTTGGTCACGGCTACATAGAGCAACATTGGCTCCTTGGGTAGTGGTGCGACTAGGATTGGTGCAGTAGACAGCATCTTTTTTAATTTTCGAAATGCGCTATCCGCTTGTGGCGTCCATGTAAATTTGTCTCCCTTTTTCATTAACTGGTAGAGGGGCAAGGCCTTCTCTCCTAGCCGACATACAAACCGGCCTAACGAGGCTAGGCAACCAGTGAACTTCTGTACATCGTTAAGGCATTTTGGCAGTTCCATTCTCTCTATAGCCCGGATTTTCGTCGGGTTAGCTTCAATACCTCGGTTGGACAACAGAAAACCGACTAATTTCCCTGCGGGCACACCAAAAGTGCATTTCTCCGGGTTAAGTTTCAGCCGGAACTGTCTCAAGTTCACCAACATCTGCCGGATGTCATCAAGGAGTGTATTGCTTTCCTTAGTTTTTATCACCACATCATCCACATAAACTTGCACATTTCGACCTATTTGGTCATGTAAACATTTTTGCATGCATCACTGGTACGTTGCTTCAGCATTATGTAATCAAACCGGTATAGTGCGATAGCAATAAGCCCCATACGGGGTAATAAACACAGGCTTTATTTGATCATCCGGGTTTAGGGGTATCTGGTGGAAACCAGAATACGCATCGATGAATGACAACTGTTCACATCCAGCAGTTGAGTCTATGACTTGGTCTATTCTAGGTAGTGGGAATGAATCTTTAGGACACGCCTTATTAAGGTTCATGTAATCAATGGACATGCTCCATACCACGGCCACGTTCGGATCATCTTTCTTCTTTTCCGCAAGCACCGGATTAGAGAGCCAATCCGGATAGAGTACTTCCATGATAAACCCGACTACAAGGAGCCTAGCTATCGCATCTTGAATGATTTTTCTTTTGTCCTCAGCGAAACAGCAGAGAGGTTGCTTCACCGGCTTAGCACTGGGTCTCACATTCAGAGAGTGCTCGGCCAGCTCCCTCGGCACACCTTGCAGATCCTGTGTGGACCAAGCAAAGATATCCCGATTCTCACGGAGGAAGCTGACGAGCTTGCTTTCCTATTTGCTGCTTAACCCGGCACCAATTATTATGGTGCGCTCTGGGAACTGATCATCGATTGGCACTTTCTTTGTATCCTTGGTTTCTTGGAATGATACACTTCCATGTGGGTTGGTCAAGGCCGGCATATGTTGCTGCGTGGATTGAGCCAGTGCTGCCACTTCCTGTATCCTCCTCTTTTCCTGAGCTATCACGAGTGAGTCGGCTAAGTTAGATCCAGCAGAACCGCACTCGATCGAACGCCTGAAGTCCCCTGATACAGTTATCACTCCCCTAGGTCTGGGCAGTTTCATCTTCAAGTAACTGATGTGAGTACTAGCCATGAATTTGTTCAACACGGGCCTGCCGAGCAACGCGTGATAGGCGCTCTCCAAATTCACCACTTCGAACTCCAAATTTTCAGTCCTAGCACAATGCCATGGAAGGTGGTCCATGTAGCTTGCAGCATATTCTCTAATATCCCCAACGTGTGCATGGTATCCTTGTACTTGATGTTAATGCTACTGCCATTATCAATCAGCACTTTGGAAAACCTCACATTAAGATTTGGCCTGATGAACGTCGGATCTAGGACCAGTGCGTAGGTCCTTGGAGTAGGTATGAGCTTTCGGTGATCGCTGATACTCCACGTAATCTCCTGATCCGACCAAGGCATATATATCAACACTGCTGGAATTACCGCATTTACCTCCATATGCCGGCGCTGCAAGATTTTCCGGTTAGTTTCTTCCGTGGTAAACACACAGTAGCTTTGGTGATGCTCCCTGTATTTGTTTCGTCCCTCATTTGCGTGCTAACCTAGGTCCTGTTGTTGGTTATTGTTTACTTGATGCACAACATCCCTCCTTTCCTAATTTTCATATCTCGGCGGAGGTGGAGGCAACATTAGTTGTTGTCCATTCCCCCTGCTAGTAATGGTTGCCGAGGTGCTTCATTCTGGGGTGCTTTGTTCCGAGGTGCCTGAGCATTCCCCGAACTATTCTGTTCTAGATTCCTTATCCACTCGCATTTCCGGGTTGTATGATTCGTCGGGCTATTCGGACTTGGCGTATGAAATTTGCAAGGTTGATCCAGCATAGACTCGAACGTATACCTCGAACGATATTTTCGCTTCTGCCATTGCTTTTTCTTCTCCGGGGTCCAAGGTTTCTTCCCCTCACTCTTCTATTGCCAGTTCTGCCCTCAAGTTTTCTGGCGCTGGCTGGCACTGGCATCAGGCTGATCTGGGTCCACCGATGCCACCTACTGCGAGTTATACCTGTAATCCAGACGCTCGTCCCTTATCTTTCCTCGGAAATCGTTTCTCCTTGATGACCCAGAGCCATCTCGGTTGTAATACTCCTTGTTTGCCTCACTTGACATTAGCCGGGGTTGAGTTGGGTCTCCCAAAGCGTACGAATCTGCGATCTGGGTCGTCTCAGCCAAAGTGGTTGGCATATCTCGCTGCAGCCTTTGCCACAACATACTTCCATAGCTATAGCCTTGGGCGAACCACGCAATTGCTTGTGATTCAATTACCCCCTCGCATGACTTCGCACGTTGCACCACCGAGTCAGGAAATCTGGGTCTGGCTCATTCGATCTCTTCCGGCATAACGCCAGAGTTTGTGGCCTATTGGGCCTCTTGTAAGTTCTTGAGAAATTGCTAACGAATAACTCCTCAAAGTCCAGCCAGCAGTTAACACTTCATGGTGGCAAGTTGTTTAGCCAACTTTTGCTAGCCCCTCCAACATTTGAGGCACATACCTCACTGCCCATCTCAAATTACCAGTTGCAATCTTGACCGCTATTGCGTAATCAATAAGCCAATCCTCCAGTCTGGTGCTACCATCGTAGGTCCTTGTTCCTCTGGCCAATTGAAAGTTCGGCACTGGCGGCTCCCTCATGATCCGGGGCCCAAAACAAGCCGGACCAGCAGGTCCCTGTACCTCGATCAACTCCTACCTATAAATCATGTCCAGCTTTAGCCTTGCATCATCTGGCTACAAGTTTCTGCTTCACAGCCTTGATCCAATTACATGGTGCTCTGGTCTAGGGTATCTGTCGTTAACCATCGCTGAATAACCATCCTTGTACATTTCTTGATTCAGACAAGTGTTTTGTTGTTGCGTTGCTTGACCTGCACTTCTTTCCTACCGAGGTGTGTGTTGCTGCTGCTGCTGAGGTGCGTTTTGCCCTGTTCCCGCCGAATCACGTTGTCTGGCATTACCGTTGGTAGCGTCCCTTTGACCGGCTTTGCCTTGGTAGCGGTTACCTCAGCCAGCTTCACCTCGGCTGGTACTATGGCGATCTTCATCAACTTGCTCTGCTTTGCCTTTTCCAGCTCTTAACGGGTCATAGGGGACCATCGTTTTATCTCTTCTCCCTTGGGGTTATGACCTGGAGATGATGTGGCTCCGCCGGACCTGGCTGGGTTATTTCTAGCCGAATGAACAACGTGCAATGCTCCTGGTGGTACCGGGTTTTCCTTGTTCATTTTCTAGTTTTGCTAGCAAGCAACCCTCAGCAAGTGGTTCACCCTCTCATGTTTCCTTTCGCGGGCCTCTCCGGTTAGACCCTCTAACTCAGATGCAGCTGCGTTTGCTGCCCTGAGGTTCTTTGCCGTGGTACTGTACCTCTACAAACCTCCTGTTACGATCGTGGCTGTTTGACCCGGCCTTGGATCGTACTCCTTGTCAATCTCAGTAATCAGGTTTCTACCTCGGATTTTCACCCCATCTATGCGGTTTGCCTTTGCATATTCCCTCAAAGTGATGTTCAAGGACTGTTGTAACTCCGCTACTTTCTTTGCGCCAGCCAACATTTTCTGCCTAGTTTCCTCCAACTCAGCCTGCGCCTGAGCCAGATCAACCATAGGAGCTATTGGCGTCTCTAGGCTATCTATTGCTTGCTGGAGTACATTTTCTGGACTCTCTAGTGGAGGAAACCTACATCTTGCCTGTTCTGGCGTGACTTCCGGCTCTGGCGCCGGGTCCTTGCTTGCTCCCGAGTACGGCGCGGCCATCATGACCTGAATGCTTCTAGCGGGGCGAGTGACACGCATAGCGTGAGCTGCGCTGAGAGGTGGTTCGCCTCCCTCGACAACATGTCGTGGATGAACGCAGGACTCATCCACACCGATGTAGATCTTGTGCGTGCCAAGTTTGATGAAGACGCTGTTGCGTGGAGGGGGACGCCTGCCGAAGCTCCCTGCGTTGTCGCTGACATAGTCCAGCGCTCCGAAGAGCTGAACCAGGCTGGAGAAGACGTGCTCGCCGGTGTTGGAGATGCTTCCCGTCCGGGTTTTCACCCCTGCTAGCACCGCTAGCCCCACGGTGGGCGCCAACTGTCATGGTGGTGGCACGGCAGATGCCATGGATAGGCTAAAGATGGGGTCAATGAGTGCTAGGGGAATCGAGGGAGGGAAAACATGGTGATTCCACGCATAGATGTTGTTGTATTTCATCTATCAATGGTGGTTACAAGTGCTCCTCGAGCTGTTCTCGAGAAGGAGACTATGACTCTTACCCCCCACGACCTAGCTCTAGAGTTCTACCTTAGAAAGAGAAAGCGATTGATCCACTTCTATGGAGGCCCTGGTGCTCCTTATATTGGGGAGCCCGGGTTACAAAGTTAGGGCACACGTGGCAGCATATTCCCTGAATATGCCCCTTGGTTAAAGCTAGATGTTTCTTTATTCTCTTTAACGGTTCGTCCGGACTATGGACGTAACCCACTGCGTAATCCTTGCCTTTTACTATCACCAGACACGGGCTACGTTAGCCGACACTGCCCGCATCATCTTGGTCGCCCATGCCCCGTTGGTCCTTCCCTCTCCTTTGCTTTGCTCACGCTACAGCTAGCAAAGGCCACCTTTTGACCAGCGGGAGATTCCTTCCTTCTCTTGGAAGCCAGGCGGTAGTCTGCTAGCTCATGGCTAACCTGGCTACGACGGTACTTGCGTAATAAATAGATAAACAGGGCCGACATATATTTTATGCCGGTCGGGTTAAGGCTAGGGAGATGCTCCATGGGTCGGGTTACTCCGTAGGTCGGCCTGCCTTGAGGTGACCCATCCAACACTTGCTTTGACCCTGCCGTAACTCGGCTAACTCGGCCTTTAAACCTCGGCGTGACCCTACCCTGGGGTATCCCCCCAACACGCCAACCCCAACCTGTTGCACATGAGGTCGAAGTTCGCCTTCAACCGTACCGCGGTGAGAAAGTTGTGGTCGGTCCAACGTGTGGGCAACACCCTCCTTGATAAGACAATGTCCAACTTGGAGTTGC
This sequence comes from Avena eriantha, assembly GCA_910589775.1. NCBI lineage: Eukaryota > Viridiplantae > Streptophyta > Magnoliopsida > Poales > Poaceae > Avena > Avena eriantha. The sequence continues at coordinate 450,103,241 of OU342742.1, read as the reverse complement.
GCAAGCCTCGGGACCCCGAGCTCGAGCCCTCACCCCGTTGGCGCTTGCTCGAACGAAAGAGGTTACCGATCTTATTCATCGTGATGCACTAAAAAATTGACCATAAAACCTTAGGCATATAGTTTCTACATGATATATGAACGATCCTACGTGGAAAAATTCAATCCTAATGTGACAAATTAGTAGGTAAAAACAAATAAGTTTGAGTTCATCCATTAGATCAATGTCAGAGTTTCAACCATGGAAATCTGAAAATAAAGAATGGATAGGGAGAGAAACATACCGATGTGTTGATTCCCCCACTCAAACGAACAAAGTCCGCGAATAATCAAGCATTCTAGGTGGATTTTGCGAGGTTTAGAGAGAGAATATGAGAGAAATAATGAGGAGGGGAGGTAGACCTAGCCGCCTCGGTGTGATTTTCTGGTGGCACCAAACTATACGGCCGGAACTATACGGGCGGGTGATGTTGTGTCGCCCGTATAGTTGTGGCGGCGCCGCCAACTAGGGTTTCTTTATGCAGAAAACAACTATACAGATGCAATGATCCTGCCGTATAGTTGGTCATTAAACCGTCTATCCCCCAAGATAGATTTCTAAAACTAGCATCGATATCTATATGACCGGAACTATACGGCCAAAAAATTTATTTATGCCGTATAGTTGGTCGTTAAACTCCCAGTACCTTAGGATAAACTTTGTACAGAGGCATCAATATCTATATGACCGGAGCTATACGGCCAGAATTTTTATTCCTGCCGTATAGTTGGTCGTGAAACTCTCTATGCCTTCGAAGTAAATTTGTTGATGGCAAAGATATCTATACGGCCAGAATTTTATTTCCCGTCGTATAGTTGGTCGTTAAACCATCGGTAGTCATCAAAAAAAAATATTTCTTCGATAATACCTTGTTATCCCAAAACTTAGCAAAATACCTTATTTTTGACAGAAAATTGATAGTAGAAACTATTTACCAACATAGGCATATTAAAAGAAAAAATTTATCTTCTGTAGATGAACTGCTCAAACTTTTATTTTTATTCTTATTCTATACTCATTCAATCGATGTTTCTACTACTTTTTGTCAGCTGCATCTTCACGGGCGCGCTTCCGCAAGAATGTCTATGAAAAAATGCTAGGAATGCGATGAATCTTTTATTCTCTAATCTATTTTATTAACGAGATAGGTTGACTCCAATTAATATTTTATTAGGAATGGTTGAGTAACTCAACCTTTTTTCTGTTCTCAAATTCTTACCTTGGGTTGCCCCTTATCAAAGGCACTTACCCCACGAACTCATTTTTCTAGTGGAATATATTTTTCTCCTGCTTCTAGGTTCTTTGGAAAATACCAGATGATTTCAGCATCATAAACATTGAAGATTATCTTTCATTCATCACAATCTACTGATGCCCCTGCATTACTGAGGAAAGGTCTTCCTAGTATTATGGATAATATTTCATCTGCTGGCATTTCAAGAATAATAAAATCAGTGGGAATAACATGCTCATATATTCTAAGTAAAACATCCTCAATCATACCAATGGGTTATTTAGTGGACATGTCAGCCATCTGTAAAGTGATTGTAGTAGGAGAATACTCCCCGAATCGTAACCTTTTATAGAGGGAGTATGGGATTACACTAACTCATGCTCCTAGATCAGACAAAGCATTGTGAATATCAGTTTTACCTATTGAGCATGAAATAGTTGGTATTCCAGGATTTCCAGACTTATACAACAGGTTCCCATGAGCATGAAATAGTTACCATGGCAACAGTTTCAATTATTTCTTTCTTTTTACTAAGAATATCATGGAGGAATTTGGTATAAGTAGGAACTTTAATTGCATCCGCAAATGGAATTTCAAGACGAAGGTCACTAAGTACCTTTGTAAAAGAACTGTAAATTACATGATCCGGTGCTTTCTTTTTTCGATCTGGATAAGGAAGTTTTCTCAGCTGACTTACACTTGTCTTTTACCTTTTGTGGGGGGTCAGGCTCTTTCATTGCTTTCTTTTGTTGTTGCTTATTGCTTTTCTTCTTTTCTACTACAACAACTTCATCTTCCTTGCTTATTTCTTTATCTTCTCTTGGATCAACTGTCTCTGCATCAGAGTCATAATGGTCATCATGCGCATCATTTTGGTCCTCCTTGGTTTGATCTTGTGTTTCAGTATCATCTTGAGGATCCATCAATGTATCATCTTCTTGGCATGCTTTGAGCAAGGTCTTTTCCTTTCACTCTTTTTCAGATTCATATTCCAGTGGTCCTAAGGATCCTGTAACAACTACACCCCTTCTTGTGACAACATTAGTAGAAACAGGAATATCTTTATCATCGCGAAGAAAAAGTTGACAGCCAGATGCTATTTGTTCACACTGGGTTTCAATAATACTAAGATACTTGTGAATAGTTTTATTTATTGACCAATCTCATCATAATTTTCAGTGAGTTCTGCCAAAATCTTTTTGTGTTTTTGGAAATGCTTATGCAAGTTATTATGATATTTCACTTGTCGATGTTCTAATTCTTCAAAAACTTTTCTAGTTTCATCGTCTTCATTTAAAACCTATAATAGATCTACTTTGTTTTCCTTAGCAAGTTCAGAAGGTATCCCTTTTTCTTTCATTGTTTTGCATACCTCGAGCATAAGCTCAGGAGTTATCCGAAGTATCCCACTTTCTAGCTTAGTGCCAAAATCAGGGTTATATAAAGAATCATTATTTGCCCTAGTAGACATCAATTCCAAACATTCCTTAATAGTTAGAGTATTTATAGACCCTCCTGCTGAGAGGTCAAGAATTTATCTACATTGAGTATTAAGACCGGGGTAAAATAAATGGAAAATAGTTGATTCAGAATAGACATGGTTAGGAATACTATTGATCATTCCAAAGAATCTTTCCCAGGCTTGTGGGTAGTTTTCTCCCACATACTGACTAAAGTTGCCTATATTCTTTCTTAGTTCAGTTACCTTTTTAAATGGATTAAATCTATTTATGAATTTAACAATGCAGTTTTCCCAACATTTAATGTAATGGCGAATGAGAGAATATAACCAGTCTAGAGCTTTACCTTTAAGAGACCATCGAAATAATTTAAGACGAGAAAAGTCTCTCGGCAAACATTTTGGTCCAAGCGATGTTATCACATCGTCGAACTCTCTAATGTGTCTTCCTGGGTCTTCATCTTCCCTTCCACTGAAAGCTTTTTCCTGCAAAATTTTGATAATTCCACCATCAAATCAATATTCTCTAACTCTAGGATTAGGGAAATCTATTGGTTGTTTAAGAAATTCATAACTTGGAGCACTGTATTCCCTGAGAGTTTTCTCAGGTTTCATAGGAGTTGTCCTTTAAATAGACATGATTTCCATAATATCACTCAGGTTTTCAACTTCAACTTTATTTGATCTTAAAAGTTTTTCAATAATCTCTTCGCGCCTTTGAGCAGGCACGCGCTCAATATAATCTGGTAGATAGGTCCTACAGAGCATGTACACCCTTTTTCTCCAAGGAAGAACATTTTGTAGAAGCAACACCTGAAATTTCAAAAGACAAACTCTTAGCACTTAGCTCCCTAGAAACGGCACCAGAAAATAGCTTGATGTATGCAAGTGCACAGATAGTTTTTAGCTAGTTTCAAAGTATAGATATCGATCCCATAGGGAGCCCAAAGGTAAGTGTTTATGGGTGAAGTCTCTGTCACACCTGAAGTTGTCACATGTCTTCGAGTGAATTGACTACAAGTGTTGAAATAGGAATGGGTTTTGATTAAATGAGATATATATAAATTGAAAAAAATGTAAACTTCAGAAATATAAAGCATAAAAGTAAAGAATGACTTGGTTGTTTGTTGTTTCCTATAGATGGCAAAAGAAGGCGTGGGGAGATTCAGTTCATGGTGATAGTGACTGTGCCAGGTGGACGACTGATAAATGTAACAATTATAATCTTATAAATATATATGTAGGCAAGCAACCCATAATTAGACGGAACTTCCTTCGTAGATTTCATCCCAACTTCAAGAATCCTACTAGCCTGTTACCAAAACCATGGTTAGACACTAGATGATGAAGACCCTTCAGGTCGCTTAGCGATTAAGCTCCTTGGATCGTACTAATGCAATAAGCATAGTGGTTCCCCGTTATCCTCGAGTCTACTAGTTTTCCATTTATTTCCCCATGTCACTCTGGGGTCACCGGTCCACTAGACAACAAGATCTTATCTATGTAGAACAAAACATCAAGTTGTCTGGGCCCTTAATTGGACAACAAGCATTAGGCATCCCATAGATAGTCAAGCACACATAATATAGTAATTAGATTCAATTACAAAATAATGGAAAAATATATTAAGGAACATCACATCTCACCAATCCCCTACATCTCCCATGCCCAAGGGAATTACTCACACATGAGAGAAGAACGGATCATCAATATAATCAAATAAAGGGAATTTGTCTTGGTATTACCGTGGAGATCCACAATAAGAATAGAAAAATATCCAACACAATTCAAGATGGGAAGAAACAATCTCAAATCCTAGTCTTGCAAGGTGGAGATCCCTCTCTATCTCAAGTACAAGTAGTGGATATGGAGGTGTATTGGCTAGGAGGTTGAAGATTGTGGAGCGAGATGAGGAACGTCTTCCCCTTCTTCTCTGAATATCTTATTTCTCCCTTATAGATGGTGTGGCAGCTACTGCATTGTGTTTTCATCCCCGGTCCCTTCTCGGAAGTTGTCTCTTTTGACAAGACAGAGGTGACGGCAACTATACGGCCAAAAAAATATTCCTGCCGTATAGTTGCTCGTTAAAGCTTCTGTAAGCTCCCCTCGAGTGCTTCCAAAGCGAGACTTGCTTGTTTTCTCCAGAATATTGCGTTTCTCTAGTTAAAACCTCATGTTGACATTCAGAACCTGAAACACACATTAAAAACCAAGTTTTCTTCGCTACCAGAGTGTTGGTGTTAGGTAAGGCTAGAAAACGATCAAATCTAGGAGAAAACCATCAATAAAAGCCATCAAAAATGTGTCGAATCTCACAACTATCAAGAAACCCCACTACAAGGAGCCGAGCTATCTCATCTCCAATGACATTTCTCTTTCCTTCGGCGAAATGGCGGAGAGGTTGCTTCACCGGCTTTGTGCCGGGTATTACATTCAAAGAGTGCTTTGCCAACACCCTCGGTACACCTTGCAGGTCTTGTGTAGACCAAGCAAAGATATCTCGATTCTCATGGAGGAAGTGGACGAGCTCGCTTTCCTATTTATCACTTAACCCGGCACCAGTGGTTACAGTGCGCTCTGGGAACCGGTCATCAATAGGCACCTTCTTTGTATCCTTTGTCGCTTGAAATGAGACACTCCCATGCGGGTTAGTCAGAGCCGGCATATGTTGTTGTGTGGACTGAGCCAATGCTGCCACCTCCTAAATTTTTCCCTTTTCTTGTGCAATCACATGTGACTCGGCCAGGTTAGACTCGGCTGAGGCATACTCAATGGAACCCCTGAAGTCCCCAGCTATTGAGATCACTCCCCTTGGCCCTAACAACTTCATCTTCAAGTAACTAATGTGAGTACTTGCCATAAACTTGTTCAGAGCAGGCCTATCGAGTAATGCATGATACACGCTTTCCATGTTCACAACCTCAAACTCCAAGTTCTCAGTTCAGCAGTTGTCCCTTGTGCTGAATAACACATCAACCCGGACCTTACCAATGGGCTCGCATGAGATACCCGTCACGATGCCATGGAAAGTGGTCCTTGTTGCTTGGAGCATATTCTCCGATATTCCCAACTTGTCGATGGTATCCTTGTACATGATGTTCATACTACTGCTGTTGTCTATCAGCACCGTGGAAAATCTCACATTGATATTCGTCCCAATGACCATCGGATCCAACACCAGCGCATATGATCTAGGACTCAACATGAGCCTAGGGTGATCCTTGATGCTCCAAGTGATTTCCTGTTCTGCCCAAGGCATATACCTCGTCACAGCTCGCATTACCGTCTTCACCTCCATATGTCAGCGCTGCAAGCTCTTTCTATCAGTCTCCTCTGTGGTGAACACGCAGTAACTTTGGTGATGCTCTCTGTACTCATTCCTGCCGTCATTGCCGTGATACCCTTGGTATTGTTGTTGTTGATTATTCACCTGATGCACTACGTCCCTTCTCTCATGGTTCTCATAACTCGGTGGAGGTGGAGGAAACATCAGTTGTTGTCTATTCCCCCCAAGTGAGCTGCTATTGCCAAGGTGCATCGTTCCGAGGTGCTTTGTGCCGAGGTTCATCATGCCGAGTTGCTTCGTGCCGAGGTGCCTGAGCATTCCCTGGTCCACTCTGCTCTAGCTTCCTCATCCATTCACATTGACGGGTTGTATGATTCGCCGGGTTATTCAGACTTGGCATGTGGAACTTGCACGGCTGATCGAACATAGACTCAAATGTGTATCTCGGCCTGTTCTTTCTTTCCTGCCACTATTTCTTCTGCTCTGGCATCCAAGGTTTCTTGCCTTCACCCTTTTGTTGCAAATTTTGCCCCCTAGTTTTCTGATGTTGGCTGGCGCCGGCATTGGGCTGATCCTGATCCACAACTGCCACTTGCTACGAGCTATACCTATAATCCTGTTGATCATCTCTTCTCTTACCCCGGAAGTCATTACGCCGCGATACTCCGGCACCCTCACAGGGGTAGTACTCATCATTGGACTCATTGGACAGCATCTGAAGCTGGTTCGGATCACCCAAAGCGTAGAAATCAGCAATCCAGATCGTTTCGGCCAACGTAGTTGCCATATCTCTCTGCAATCTTTTCCATAACATACTTGCATACCTACATCCTTGGGCGAACCACACAAAAGCTTGTGATTCAATTATCCCTTCACAAGAATTCTGCACATTGCACCAGCGAGTCAAGAACTCCTAGTCTATCTCATTTGGTCTTTGCTTGCATAATCCCAGAGTATGTGGCATATTCGGTCTCTTGTATGTGCTCGAGGAGTTACTAACGAACATCTCCTCGAAGTCTATCCAACAGTTGATACTTTCCTCTGGAAAATTATTTAACCAGACCCTTGTTGTCCCCTCTAACATCTATGGTACATACCTCATGGCCCATCTCAAATTTCCTCCGTCTAGGTTAACCGCAGTAGCATAGTCAATGAGCCAATCATCCGGGTTAGTGCTACCGTCATACGTCTTTGTTCCTCAGGACAACTGAACGTTCGGCACTAGCGGCTCCCTCATGATCTGAGGTCCGAAACATGCCGGACCTAGAGGACCCTGCACTTCAATCATTTCTGACCTATAGATTCGGTCCACCCTCAGTCTTGCATCATCTGGCTACAAATTCCTATTCCCCAATCTCAATCCAATCACATGGTGCCTGGTCTAGGGAAGCCAGCATCAGCCATTGCCGAATAACCATCATTGTATCTATCTTGACCCGGACGAGCATTTTGCTGCTGGATTGCTGGGCTAGCACTTCTCTCCTACTGAGGTGCATATTGTTGTTGTTCCCGAGGTACATTTTTCCCTGCACCCGCTAGATTACGTTGTCTGGCATTTCTGTTGGCAGTTTTTCCTCGATCGGCATTGCCTTGGTAACGGTTACCCCGGCCAACTTCACCCCGGCTGGCACTGTGATGATCCTCATCAATCGGCACTGCTTTTCCTTTCCCTGCCCTTACCGGGTCATACGGGACCCTATGTTTGTCTTTTCTCCCCAAGGTTACCACTTCCTCTCTTCTAGGGCCATCATGAGGTGACGATGCATCCCCAGCGGACTTTGTCGGGTTATTCCTTGCCGAATGAACTACGTGCGATGCTCCGGGTTGCGCCGGGTTTTCCATGTTTATTTCCTCATTCTGTTGGCACGCTACCCTTAAAAAATGGTTAACTCTATCTTGTTGCCTTTCTCGGGCTTCTCCGGTTAAACCCTCTAACTCAGATGCTACTGCATTGGAAGCCCTGAGGTTTTTTGCCAGGGTGCTTTACCTCTCTAGCCATGCTGAGACTAGTGTAGCTGGCTGACCCGGTTTAGGCACATAATCCTTGTATATCTCAGTGATCAAGTTTCAACCTCTGATTTTCACTCCATCTATAAAGTTTGCTTTTGCATACTCAAGCAGAGTAAAGTTCAGTGACTGCTGCAACTCAGCTACTTTTTTTGCCCCAGCTAACATTTTCTGCCTAGTCTCCTCTAACTCGGCATATACCTAAGCCGGATCTATTGCTGGTGCTATGGGTGTTTCTAAGCTATCTATTGCCTGTTGCAGCACATTCTCTGGACTCTCTAGTGGAGGGAATCTAGATCTTGCCTGCTTGAGTGTTGCGTCTAGATCTGGCACCGGGTCCTTGCTCGCTCCTACATGAGGCGCCATCATCATGACCTCAGCGCAGCTAGCGGGGCGAGTGATACGCGTGCCGGGAGCGACGCTAAGAGGTGTTGCACCTCCCTCGACGATGTGTTGTGGGTGAACATAGGACTAGTTGATGCCGACATATATCTTGTGGGCGCCAAGCTTGATTAAGAGGTTGTTGCATGGAGAAGGGCCCCTACCGAAGCTACCAACGTTGTTGATGATGTAGTCCAGCACTCAAAAGCCATGGACAAGCCCGGAGACAATGAGCTCATCGGTGCCAATGATGTTTCCCATCCGGATTTTCACTCCTTCTAGCACCGCTAGCCCCAAAGTGGGCGCCGACTATCGTGGTGGTGGCACGGGAGATGCCATGTATAGGCTAAAGATGGGGGCAATGAGCACTAGAGGAATCCAGAGAGGGATAGTGTAGTGATTCCAAACACAAATGTTTGTATTTCTCTCTTGTTGATGAAGGATTATAAGGGCTCCTTGAGCTGTTCGGGGGAAGGAGACTAGTTCTCTTACTATCCACAACTATACTCTAGGGCTCTCCCTTAGTAAAAATGGCGGACCCTCTCTATGGAGGTCCTGCCCCTCCTTATACAGGGGGACTAGGTTACAATCTAGGGCATACGTGGAGGAATATTCTCTGAATATGCTCCTCGATAAAGTAATATGCCTATTTTACACTTTAACTGGCTGGTCCGGACTCAGGGCGTAAGCCTCCCTGGCTAACTTGGCCACGTGGGTACCTGCAAACAAGTTGTAAAAGGCTAGCCGACATATGCTATATATCGGCCAGGATAAGGTTAGACGAATATCCTTTAGGCCAGGTCACTCTGTAAGTCGGCCTGCCGTGAGGCTACTCGGCGAGCATACGCTTTGACCTTGCCATACCTCGGCTAACATGGCCTTTATACCCCGGCATGACCCTACCCGGGGATATCCCCCCCCCCCCCCCCACACTGAATGTGTGTAGATAGTTATTATTAATAGAGTTAATGTATGCCTTTTTTCTCTAACAAGACTATTGGTTAATAATAACAACTTAATGTTTGTTAAATCATATTTCATACAGTATATACGTGTGTGGCTCATGCCTTTTACTAGTATAGAGTAAAGGTCCTGAAATTTTGACAACAGGTTCTACTTCTTGCAAAGACTCTACATCTTGACAACTTAATGAAATTAGGTCAAACTTTAGCTACAAGTAAGCGTGATAGATATCTCTTGGATTAGTTGTCTTTTCGAAGGTATATGGGTGGATCTTATTTTAGTAAACAATGTTGTTCGTGTGAGTTTCCAACTATCAGGAAATAAGATTCTTGATTTTCCCATGTATTGCAGGGTGTGAAATGGAATGACAAAAGGTAGGTCGACACACGTGGGCAACACCACATTGTGGATGAGGGAGAGATCAGTCGGCCAAGGTGTGCGTTGATGGTGATAAGAGTAGTGAAGGAGAGAGAAAACATAATTTGTTTTGCGTGCATATATATAGTAAAGGTCCTGAAATTTTGACATGTTCAACTTCTTGCTAAAATATTGCATCTTGACAACTTAACAAAATTAGGTCAAACTTGCGCTACAAGTTAGTGTGATATATTGCTCTTGGATTAATTGTATTTTCGAAGGTAGATGGGTGCATCTTCTTTTAGTAAACAATGTCATCGGTGTGATTTTTTCAACTTTTAGGAAAGAACATTCTCGATATTCCCATGTTAAAACATCCTAGCTAACTTTGTCGACTTGAATGAGAATTTGTGCCAATTTATCAAAATTAGGTCAAATTTGAACTATAAGTAAATTTTAGGTTGCTTTCGATGTTTTAGGAAAAATATTTTCGATGGTTTTCGATATACTGAATTCCTGGTTAGAGCTTCAAATGTTTTTTGGAAAATTTTAAGAGGAATCTATCTATCGCGCTTACTAGTAGTTAAAATTTGACATGATTGGTGGGAGTGAGTACGGTTTACATCGAAGACCTCAAAAAAGATAATAATACATAGAGGTCCATAAATTTAGCACAAAGGGCCCTAAAGTTAAGAAAGGAAAAGCAGTCGGGTCCTTCTCAAACGAGCAACTAAGCCATACCCTTCGTACTACTGTACTCGCTTCACACACAGCAAAACGCTCCTCACACTTTTGAACCAGCGTGCTGGGGGTGTGCTTGGTGCTTCCGCTTCGCAGGGTGTGAAATGGAACGACAAGGCAGGTCGACGTACGTGTGGGCAGCGCCACGTTGTGGACGAGGGAGAGATTAGTCGGCTGGGGTGTGCGTGGATGGGGATGAGGCAGTGAAGGATAGATAAAACATAATTTGCTTTGCATGCATATATGTAGTAAAGGTCCTGAAATTTTGACAACATGTTCCACTTCTTTCTAAGAATATGCATCTTGATAACTCAACGAAATTAGGTCAAACTTGAGCTACAAGTTAGCCTGATATATTGCTCTTGGATTAATTATCTTTTCGAAGGTAGATGTGTGCATCTTCTTTTAGTAAATGATGTTGTCAGTGTGAGTCTCCAACTATCAGGAAAGAACATTCTCAATTTTCCCATCTTTTGCAAATTTTAAAACTTCTTAGCTAACTCTGCCGACTTGAATAAGATTTTGTGCCACTTTATCTAAATTAGGTCAAATTTGAACTACAAGTAAATTGTAGGTTGCTAGAAAGTTTTACGAAAAAGCTTTTCAGTGGTTTTCGATGTACTAAATTCCTGGTTAGCTTCAACTGTTTTTTGGAAAATTTTAAGAGGAGTCTATCTATCGCACTTGTAGTTAAAATTTGACACGGTCGGTGGGAGCCACTATGTTTTACATCGAAGACCTCAAAAAAGAGAAAAGTACATAGAGGTCCATAAATTTAGCACAAATGCCCTAAAGTTAACCAAGGAAAAGCAATTGGGTCCTTCTCGAGCAAGCAACTGAGCCATACCCTTCGTACTACTGTACTAGCTTCACACAAAAAATGCTCCTCACACTTTCGAACCAGCGTGCTGGGGGTATGGAAAAAACTGCACCCAACACTGTGATTCCACATCATCCCGTAAGTTTGATTCCGTAAAATTCCTCCGTAAGTGTAGCATTACTCGTGTGCTTGGTGCTATCTCTTCGCAGGGTGTGAAATGGAATGACAAGGCAGGTCGACCCACGTGGGCAGCGCCATGTTGTGGACGAGGAAGAGATCAGCTGGCCGGGGTGTGTGGATGGTGATGAGTAGGAGTACTACTCAATGTACCCACTTCCTTGTGTCAGGAACCCTTTGCAGCTTTGCTCTGACATCACGACCGCCTTCAAATTCCCCCCTTCGCTGCTCTCGTGCTACCTCCTGCGTGATCTCGGTCTCTTCTCTCTCCCAGATTTTTTTCTACAAGGGGGAAACTCTTAGTGGCAATATTTTTCATCATGCGAGGAAGCATCTATGTACTCCTACCAAATACGGGACCACCACCATGCCAAGCACCTATACATAAAATATGGTCCACTATATCTAGAAACTCGGCTTGTGGCATTCAGAACCATATTCTTTGTACTTTCCGTGCATAGTATTCATGGTGGTAAAGGCCAACAATGGAATCTTCTATATGCTAGACATGAGATAACCTAATGTACTGAAAGACATCCAGTGATCCACAATGCTGGGATTTGCCAACTATATCCAACTGCCGATGTTCGAAGTTATTCGTACACTATATAGTGGTATATATTGATATTTTGAACCAACAGAGCGGTTTTTTATTTTAAAAAGAAGTCAAACACTTATTTCTGATTTTTTTATGGCGAGCAATACGCGTAAGAGGCACTAGTGGAAAACGGGGCTCTAGTCCTGGTCCGTAACTAGCACTAGTCCCGGTTTTGCACCCAGGACTGCCAAATCGGGACTAGAGACCCCTATCTCTAGTCTCGGTTTGCCACGAATTGGGACTAGAGGCCACCACGTGGCAGTGGCAACGTGGCGGGGCTAGAGGACCTCTAATCCCGGGCCGTAACACAACCCGAGACTAAAGATCTTCCTGCTATGGCAGGTTTTTGCATTTTCCTTTTCATTTTGTTTTTTCAATTTTGTTCCTTTTTCAATTTGTGCTTCATTATAATTTCAAACATGTTTTCGTACACATATTCTACGCTACTACATACATAGTACACGTTGATGCATATATAATTAATATTCAATCTCTTGTGAGCCGTCATCGCAATCAAAACTCGTTGGTGCTTCGTTTCTTTGTTCTATCTCCATTCTTTCACCGGACTCATTCAGAAACCATGAGTCATCTTCGGCTCCATCGTCTTCTACTCCACCCTAATATGCTCCACCGTCTTCTGCTCTACAAAAGGGATTCTATATAATGTAGAACATATGCTCCTCACCTTCTCTACCATTGAAGTCCATAGATTCACTAATACAAAAGATAAAATAGTACAAATGAAACAATAAGTAAGGTTATTACATCTCAAATAATCCAGTTAATGCAACAATAAAATCGTAAGTTTCTTTGAAATATTTACGGAAGTTCTTTGGAGGTACCCATCGGGGGTCAATTAGGAGCATATCGGAAAGCACCGATAGTTTGGACAGCAGGTTTAACTTCTTGCTAAGATTTTGCATCTTGACAATTTAACGAAAATTGGTCGAACCTGAGCTACACAAGTAAGAGAACAAGAGGGAGGCAACACGAGACATTCAAAACAAAAACTAGAGGCAGTGCGAGAGTAGCACAGACGAGGACTTGAAGGCAGTGCAATGTCAGAGCAAAGCTATGATGGGTTGCTAACACGAGGTACAGGGTACACTCCACTAGTAGTAAATGTATGGACCGACTACTAGTATATGCACGCAAAACAAGTTGCATTTTCTCACTCCTTCACTGGCACTCACCATCCATCCTCCATCGATCTCTTCTCTACAACCGCGGCTGCATAATCTGGCTTGTCTCTTCCTCGTCCATATCGTGGCGCTAAGGACGTGTGCCTTGGTAAGGCACACCGATATACTTCCAGCAACCTTTTTTTTATTCCGAAATTCAAAATAATCATCAACACCAGTACAAAAAGGCTCAAAGGTAACAATAATTAAAAAAAGGTCCTTGGACCACCTTGCGACGACAACAAACGCTAGCTCGATAAACAGAAGTGTCTCACTCCTCCACGACCTCTAGTTCCAAAAAATAAATAAAGAATGCCACCACCGCAATTTTTAGACAAAGCGTACCATGCTTTGTTACAATTCCCAAGTTTTAGGATTTTTCAAGCGAACATAGAAAGGTTTTCATTTTATTCATGTTCAATCTTCTTGCTTTTTGACGAGGTTGTTGCATCATAATGCTAGATGTTGTATAGTTTAATCGCTAGGTATTGTATATGCTAGTATAAGGCAGGTAGTAAACGACGTGTCACTTTGTTATACCTAAGATTCGGTTATACCATTGATCTTGCTCTCACGCACTTCTTGTAGATTATTAAATTAGACCTAATTCGACAAATCGACGGAAAATCGTTTGAGTGGGTTAAATTAGGTAGAAAATTAAGCCTGGAAAATATCACATGTATTTTATCCAACCATTTTATGTACTAGTAAATAATTGGCACATGCTATGAAATATAATTTAGCCATATTAACTGAACTTCGTTCTGAAAAAACTTTTACTTCTTTACCATGCTAACATGCACAAATCTATACCAAAATATGGACACATCGTCATTATAGATATATAGAGTATGTCCATGACCTTGGTCACTTGCCTTCAAAACCAAGAAAGTTCACACGGAGTACATTGTATAGTAGGCCATACCGTGAAGTGAGTTTTTCAAGTATTTAACTAGTAGAATAAATTAAAGAACAGAAAATCCCCCCCCCCCCCACACACAAATTTTCGTACAAAGTGGACAATTCTTTCTTATAGTTTACCAAGTTTAAGGATTTTTCAAACTCCCAAGCCAAAGCTCCATGCACTTAAATGACTCTATGCTAATAAAATGAAATTAGGTCAAGCTTGAATACATGTGAGGGCGATAGACTATTACTCTTGAAAATTTCCAAAATTCTTCTAAAGGAACCCGATGGTGAATATATCATGGGCCAATAATAGTTTTGAAAAATGCTAGTACTAATAGTATATACATAACAATAAATTGGCTTGAACGACCAATTAAGGTCATGGCCATATCCACATCATAGTTTAGGACCCACGAGTCTAGTGCGATGGGGAAGGGAGTACATGGCAGGAGTGTCTAAGGGCATCCGTAATGTAGGACCCACCTGGCTTATATGGAAATGACCAGAATGTATAAGGTCAACATTTGCCACAAGATAGGACCCACATAGATTATCATATTGCTCCTTGCAAGAGAGCGGAGAGAGGGGAAATGATGTTTCTATTCTCTATGGCAACCCACAAGCTTGAGGCAACTTTATGTTCTCCACAATGTATAAGGTGAACCTTAGCGGATGCCACATAGGACTTAAGGTATGTTTTTTACACATTGTGTATGCCCTAAGGAAAAAAGCAAATAATGGGCCCACTTGGCAGTGTATGACGAAGATATAAAACTCCTATGCAAAAGTTAGTATCTTCAGTTTAGTAGGTCCCATGGATTATCTCGTTTAGACACTGTCTAAACGGTGGAGCTTAGTCGCAGTACAGTAAGTAGTACTCCCTCAGTTTCAATATATATAGTATGTTTTAGGTTTGTGAAGGTTATCTATCTAGTCATCCTTTAGTGTGTAGATTCAGAGTGAACCTCTATGAACCTATACATTAAAATGTCATCTTAACAATTTAACAAAATTAGGTCAAACTTGAGTTAGAAGAAACCGTGATATATTGCTCTTGAATTATGTCATTTTAGAGGTAGATGAGTACATCTTCTTGTAGTAAATAATGTTGTTGGTGTGAGTATCCAACTATTAGGAAAAAACATTCTCAATTTTCTGAGTGATGATGAGATTGTTTTGTTCCGCAAAGAAAGCCTCAAGAATATTGTATCTGAATGCCACAAGCCAAGTTTCAGACATATATAGTGGGTCAGCATGTTATACTTACGATTCCCATGTTTTGTGAGTTTTTGATCTTCCTCTAGCTAACTGTGTTCACTTGAATGACTTTATGTCGATGTATCAAAATTAGGTCAAATTTAACCTACAAGTAAATTGTAGGTTGCTTTGAAAGTTTTATGAAAAAGCTTTTGGAGGTACCCATCGGGCGGTCAATTAATATATCAGAAACCACCGTAGGTTTTGACGACATGGTCAACTTCTTGCTAAGATTTTGCATCTTGAGAGTTTAATGAAATTAGGCCAAACTTGAGCTACAAGTAAGCGTGATAGATTGCTCTTGAATTAAATGTCATTTCATAGGTAGTTGAGTGCATCTTCTTGTAAAAAAGTTTCATAGGTGTGAGTGTCCAACTACCAGGAAAGAACATTCTCAATTGACGATGAGATCATTCTTTTCCGTAAACAAAGTGCGAAGATATTCGATCTGAATGCCACAAGCCAAGTTTTCACACACATACAGTGGATCAACATCATGTTTTACTTGCGATTCCGATGTTTTATGATTTTTCAACCTTCCTAGCTAACTCCGCCCACTTGAATGACTTCATGTTGATGTATCGAAATAAGGTCGAATTTGAACTACAAGTATTAAATTGTGGGTTGCTTTGAAAGTTTTATGAAACAATCTTTTGGAGGTAGTCGAGCAGTCAATTAATATACCAGAAACCGCAAAGAGCTTTGACGACTGGTTCGACCTCTAGCTAAGATTTTGCATATTGACAATTTTGAACCCCTTTTGAAAACTATCACATCAAATAGGGAGAGAGGAGAAATGGTTTTTCTATTATCTATGGGCAACCCACAATCTTGAGGTGCACCTTAGGGTTAAAGACAACTTGATTTTTTCCACTATGTATAAGGCGAACCTTTGTGGATTCCACATAGTAGGCATTATTCAGGTGTGCTTTTTTACATAATGCGGGAGTAGTATATTTCTTTGCTTAGACATATGCTCAACTCTCTCCATGCCATGTACATGCTGAGAGAATAAAACATTGGCAAAGCAAAGGGTAGTAGCAAAGAGGAGTTGAAGGCGTGTCAACACCCGGCTTTTTAATCTCCGATGCCTATTATGCCATACATCGCAATCCCAGGATTACCCTTTTTACGAGACATAACAGATTCGATATCATAGTACCTCATCCATTACAAACCATAATAAGGTCTTACGCAAATAAAGGATAGCATGATACAGTCTTAATACAAACAAGCAGCAGAATAATAAGCGTAGCGGTTGGCTCCATCTTTAGTGTCACAGGCAATGCTGACAATGGGAGATGCTCCTAGTTGTCATAGCCATCCTGCTGTCCATCTTCCTGATAGTCCTCCTCATAGTCTGGCCACGGGAATAGCCAGGGATAAAGCCATGAGTACTCTTTAAGTATTCGCAAACTATCACTAACAAGTAAATTAGTTCTAGTAGGAAATGCTAAGCTCTAAGTTTATTTGCAAAGGCTAGATTTATCTTAAGCTGAGTTCAGAAGTAAAGAAAGTTAACTAATGTTATAAATCATTTTAAGTTGGGAACCTAGTTTTCATATTCATAACCCTGTCGTGGTCAAGTCAAAATCATAGATCACTTCACAAGTCATTTTGAAAACATCTGACGATGGAACAATATGGCACTCCAACTGTCCATGACCGCGGACGTAGCTATTCGAATAGTTTTACACTCTGCAGAGGTGGTACACATTCACCACAAACTTCGATACATCCATCAGGGATAACCCTGAATCATTATACTTAGTATGCGTATAATCAATCATAACCTTTCCTCTACACACTCTAGTATAAGCACCTCTCCTATGAGCTTGGCCTCCTAGCCATAGCCATCTGCCATCCTTGGCACTGCTTAGGTGGACATCATCAAGAGGTAGCCTCATATCAAACCTCCTCCGCGAGTGAACCCATACTAATGCATATAAACTTCCGGCTAAGCCTTACCCAATTCAGGTATTGTGGTTGTACGGTAAAATTGGAATGGTATCGCATCCGAACCCAACCATCAGTTTTTATAAAGGGCTAAGGCTCATGCCTCAACATATTCATCATCATAAACAATTTGTGTTTCTCAACACATGTCAAAACATCTCAATAAAATGACTCATCATTCCAAGGTTTTCATAAGCATTTTCACCAAGTATTCCCATCTAAAGTGATCAAGTTTTATGCTTAGCACTAGCCACTAAGGTTAAGAGTGTTCACTAATGAGGAATGTGAATCTCAATCTCATGCCATAGAATGACATCTAAGTGTAACTAGATAGGCCTAGTGTAACACCCTCGAATCGGCCCTATGCAAGTTTTAGCGCTTCCCGCCAAACCCGCATAGAAACGATTCAAAGATGCCCACCGGTGCACTTGCGTGCGGGTGGAAAACGAAGTAATACCATTACACAATAGTTCATGATGGAACCCACAGAACGGATATATATAAAACATGACTTCGTGAGTCAAGAATACAAATGTACAGTATAAAGATCCAAATCACCTCGAAAACGATACAACATCCGAGTACGGATAAGATGCAAATGGGGCTAAGAGCCCCGAAGAATAACCAATGGCGTCCATAACCCTACCCATTCCAAGCCAGAAGGGTAACCCTGCTAACGATGTCAAACTTATACCTATTAAAACAAAAGGGGTGCCGACAAAGGGCAAAGGAAAAATGGAGCGGTCAGTATTGAGGCCAGTACACGACGAGGCTAGAATTTTGCGGCTCTCGCCTACATAGGTATGGTGGACTGAAGCGGCAGTGAAGCATGCACTAAACAACCTATAGAGACTCGATACATCTGTTGGCTATTAGAGAGGGGTAAGAAAGACCTATTCGAATCCAACCTGATACTAACACCAATGAGACCCATCCTGGTATTCCCCCTCGAGACCAAACGAGGAAGTCAAACCGAGGAACTCACACAGTTGGCAGTTTCATTCATTGCATTATAGTTGAAGCACTTACTAGTCAGATAGATAGCATGAGTTAGCCTGATAACATAAGTAGTGGGCAGTTTTAGTTAATCATTCAGTTGTAGTTGCAAGACTTACTAGTCAGGTACAATTAGCATGTGACATCCCAAACCCAGCAGTTGTTGGCACTTTTATTTCATTCTATTAGAGTTGCGATACTTACTAGGCAGGTATACATGACACGATACACCCCAGTTCCACCAGTTGTTGGCACTTTATTATCCATTCCATTGTAGTGAAGACTGATTACTAGTCACATATTAAGTCAAATTTATAGCACTACTTTAGTTATGCTTGTCTATGATCGAGATATTATGCTCCAAGTCGTCCATAAACGCGGACACGGCTTTTAGAAAGATTTACCCTGCAGGGGTGCACAAATAGCGACACACGTACGATCAACCTCGGAAAAACAAAATAAAAACCCAACGAGGTTTTCAGGACAAATCAATCAAAGGATTCATAAAATATTTCAGGGGGCCACCCCATTAAGCTACCCGCAACGAAGTTGGCCGGCTCTAAGATGGACCCAAGGTTTGCGTCAATGACTGTAAACGACTGGGAACCCGAAAGTGTGACTGGGCTTGTCGATACCGTGAAAACACTCCGCATCCAAAACTGTATAGGTGCTCCACGCACAATCGTAAATAAAGTAGTAAAGCATGGCAAAAGTACAGTATAGTAATAAAGCCCCAAACTACTTTGTGTCCCCAAGAAATAATAAATGAATCAAGCTCTGGCTAAGGGAGATCCATAGGGTCTCCTGGATGTAGATAGTGCGAATAATCAAGGAACAGGTATCAAGTACTCGGGTCCTACGGGACACAACTGGACATGAAAAACCAAATAGCATATATTGCCCACCGATGCCTCCTTCATTAGTTATCCTAGCAATTTAATAGTTCTAATTAAAGTCATGATCCTCTCCGCCGTAAAGCATATGAAACATTCCAACAACTGTGTGGTACTTCACGACACGAGATCACACCTGAGCAAGCGACTACGACTCGCAAGACCATCTATATACCAAACAACAGGTAATAGGAGGTGTCCAAGGCATTATAAAGGTTGCAGGAATATATCTGGTACGGAACACTAAAGCATCGCGACACAGATAGCAATAGATCAACAGGAGGAAATAAAGACTATAAATGCAAAATAGGTAGAAAGGGGGAGAATGCTCGCCTAGGAAACATAGCTAAAGATTCATTATCCGAAGGACTTGTCGATACTCGCATCAACTCAACGGCCTAATCCACGAAGAACCAAAGCACTAAAAGAAACACCGGATGCACTATTTAATACTACGACAGAAGATCGGGCATGATGCATGACATGGCAAAGATGCGATGCAATTAGACAATATTAAGCGGAACCGAGGTCCCGATAATTAATTAAGAGGTTCATGTTGTTTAGATACCCCGCAATTTTGAATATTCTCTTAATAAGGCAAAAGATGGCATTGGTTCGCTACACATATTTAAATGGTGTCCGGAATAAGACAAAAGTATCCAGCATAAACACTCCATATTTAATTATATAAGGTGAATCGGCATAATACCCCAAACCACAAAACATGTATGCAACATGAACAATTTAAATGCAACAAGATAGATGTCATATATTATAAAAATAAGGGTCTTGGAAAGGGAATCACATTGGTATCGGTGATCTTGGGTTCCGAGGGTCTAGGGATCGACGAGATTGGTCTTCGGGTTTCGGCCTCGATCTCCTGACTCCAGGATCGGGGTTCGGGGTCTGCGGATCTAGGAAGGAGAACATGGCGTTCAGGAAGGCGAACTTGGCGTGTCGAGGGTTCGGTTTTTGGGGTACTTGGCGTTCTATGACGAGGCTCTGGTCGAGATCTCGGTACTCCAAACACCATTATGTTGTTGGTGGCCACGAAGAACTTGCCGAGAGGAGCTTCGGGATCACACTGCCTGGTCTGGGACTTGGCCTCACAGAGAACACACAAGCCTTATTATGAGCAGATCTTGTGGTCCCTGTCCTCGAAATGGCACCACCGAAGGGATCTGCAAGAGGCAGTGACTAACAGGGGAGGCACCTCAGGATCGAGAAACGCGAGCACAGGAGCCTGGCGGCGGGCGTCGAGGCGGACGAGGAACAGGAGGGCGGCGCGGTGGTGCTTACGTGGAGCAGAGGACCTCTAGACCGGGATCCAGCGTAGCAGTAGAGAGGAGCTCCGGCGGCGCAGGACGGAGAGGCGGCCGAATGCGAGGCGCGCATTCCGCGGGGAGGAAGAGGGGTGGCGAGGTCGATGTGCACCGATGCGGAGCTCCGGATGACGACGAACTGCACAGGACGATGGGCTTGCGAACGCGGCGATGCTGCGAGGTAAGGAGGAAAACCGGCAGCGGCGGGCTCCTGGTGGTTGCCTGCGCAGAAGCGAGTGGAGGGTGGCCGGGGCCACGGGAGAGGGAGCCCGCGAGGCGGCCACGCGGGTTGGGCCGGGGCATGCTCCGATGAAACAGGGTGCAAGCGGCTGGGGTTGGTGCAGAGGCGGAGTCACGCGGGACGGGGATCCGCGGCACCCCGGTGGCGGGCTTGGCGTAGGAGACAGGGTGGCTGGGGGCGCTGACTCGGGGAAAGGCGGCGGCGGCTTGCTGTGTGTCGTCGAGGGATACGAGCGATGCTGGGGGCTCGGGGTTAGGTGGGGAGAGACGAGGATGATGGGGTAGGGCGAGCGACGCGTGAGGACGGGAACGGGATCGCGTCGCATTGACGCTTGGTCACGTCGGGGTAGGGCCGAGCGGAGTGGTAGGTGGGTGGCTCGCATGCATGGTGCGTGACAGCGCGCGTGTCGGCGCATGGGTCACAGCGAGGTGGCGCATACACTAGGTTGCGTCGCTACGCGGGTTTCTACGTGACGGATTGGTTTGGTCGGAAGTTTGTGTGGTTGTGGCTGGGTGAGTCTAGTCTAGGGTTAGGGTTAGATCTGGTTAGACTAGGGTTTGGTCCACATGGTCAGGTGGTCTGGGCTGGGCCCGCCGAGGTGGTAGGTGGCCTGATCTACGGGGAGGGCTGCCTCCCCTGGTACAAAACATAGTTTGACTTTATTTAATTTAAAATATTCGTTTGGGAAATAGTTTAGACAAATAAAAGATCCGGACGGACCGAGGGTTTTGATTTGAAATAAAGACGGGGATATTTAAAAAACAAAGATAGGCTTTTTGATAATAGTTTTATGCAAACATATGCATGATGATGACGATGCTCAAATGCAATGTGGCATGATGACATGAGCATGCGGCCATAATGATGCACAAAACAAAAACACAGCGATCTTCTAGCAGTGGTTTTACCAGGGTGCTACAATTCGACACCACTAACAATGGATCTCGCCCTCGAGATCCGCCTCATGGTACGGGGAAGAATGTCGATGATCTGGGTCTTCTCGCTTAGTGTAGATTCTCGTGACACCACTAGCAAAGATCTTGCTACATCTTGAATTTGGCGACACCACCAACAAGGGGTCGTTGCTCACGTTCGTCGAGAGAACACTCCGGAGAAACAAGGACGAAGGTAAAGGTCTCAAAAGATAAGGCCACCTTTAACTTCGGTGGAAGGAGTAAAATTGTTTGATCCGCTGATTCAATGTACAAAAGCGAATGATAAGAGTAGTCAGATGGTGATCAGTCCATCGCGCACCCAAAGCATTACTCTCTACACGAATAGAAGAATCATGCAACCACTCTCGGAATTCGGACTGAAGATCTCGACAAGCGAGGTTCGGAAACAAAAGAATGTTGTAGGCTCTTCGTCAGCTCTGATACAGATGATTTCATCATGAAGGAGAACACCGGAAGATACAAAGAAATTTTTAGTGGATTTTCGATCCACTGAAATATACACAAAGGAAGATTCCTCAAATAGCCTGAAGACCGGATGTTGAAGCACTGTTACAAGAGGAAGGAAGCGAAACCCTGAAGGCACGACGGGAATCCAAACACGAGAAATCCTGGACTTGATAATAAGATAAGAGACAAGATTCAAAACACGCAAAGATAAGAGGAGAATAACATAGGGGTAAGTAGTTAAAGCAGACCTAATCAGATCTATGCAACCAATTTTGCAAAATAGTTTGACACTCTACAACGCTCATTAGATAGGTTATCCTACAGGCTGGACCAGTGGGGCATCACAACTGTTGAGCTCTGATACCACTTTGTTACACCCTCGAATCGTCCCTATGCAAGTCTTAGCGCTTCCCGCCAAACCCGCATAGAAACGATTCAAAGATGCCCACCGATGCACTTCCGTGCGGGTGGAAAACGGAGTAATACCATTACACAATAGTTTACGATGGAACCCACAGAACAGATATATATATACAACACGACTCCATGAGTCAAGAATACAAATATACAGTATAAAGATCCAAATCACCTCGAAAACGATACAACATCTGAGTACGGATAAGATGCAAATGGGGCTAAGAGCCCTGAAGAATAACCAATGGCATCCATTACCCAGCCTAGGCCAAGCCGGAAGGGTAACCCTGCTAATGACGTCGAACTTATACTTGTTAAACCAAAAGGGGTGCCGACAAAGGGCAAAGGAAAAAGGTAGCAGCACTACTTAGGCCAGTACACGGCGAGGCTAGAATTCGGCGGCTCTTGCCTAAATAGGTATGGTGGACTGAAGCAGTAGCAAAGCATGCACTAAACAACCTATAGAGACTCGATACATCTGTCGGCTATTAGAGAGGGGTAAGAAAGACCTATTCGAATCCAACCTGATACTAACACCAATCAGACCCATCCTGGTATTCCCCCTCGAGACCAAACGAGGAAGTCAAACCGAGGAACTCACACAGTTGGCAGTTTTAGTCATTGCATTATAGTTGAAGCACTTACTAGTCAGATATAGATAGCATGAGTTATCCTGATAACATAAGTAGTGGGAAGTTTTAGTTAATCATTCAGTTGTAGTTGCAATACTTACTAGTCAGATACAATTAGCATGTGACATCCCAAACCCAGCAGTTGTTGGCACTTTTATTTCATTCCATTGGAGTTGCGAACTAGGCAGGTATACATGACACGATACACCCCAGTTCCACCAGTTGTTGGCACTTTTATTATCCATTCCATTGAACTGAAGCTGATTACTAGTCTCATATTAAGTCAAATTTATAGCACTACTTTAGTTATGCTTATCTATGATCGAGATACTGTGCTCTAAGTCGTCCATAACCGCGGACACGGCTTTCAGAAAGATTTACCCTGCAGGGGTGCACAAATAGCAACACACGCACGATCAGCCTCGGAAAAACCAAATAAAAACCCAACGAGGTTTTCACGACAAA
Organism: Avena eriantha; assembly: GCA_910589775.1. Classification (NCBI taxonomy): domain Eukaryota; kingdom Viridiplantae; phylum Streptophyta; class Magnoliopsida; order Poales; family Poaceae; genus Avena; species Avena eriantha. The sequence continues at coordinate 450,079,510 of OU342742.1, read as the reverse complement.
GCAATCCCAGGATTCATAAAATATTTTAGGGGGCCACCCCATTAACCTACCCGCAACAAAGTTGGCCGGCTCCGAGACGGACCCTAGGTTTGCGTCAATGACTATAAACGACTGGGAACCCGAAAGTGTGACTGGGCTTATCGATACAGCGAAAACACTCCGCATCCAAAACAGTACAGGTGGTCCACGCACAATCGTAAATAAAGTAGTAAAGCATGGCAAAAGTACAGGATAGTAATAAAGCCCAAACTACTTTGTGGCCCCAAGAAATAATAAATGAATCAAGCTCTGGTAAGGGGGATCCATAGGGTCTCCCGGATGTGGATAGTGCGAATAATCAAGGAACATATATCAAGTACTCGGGTCCTACGGGACACAAGTGGACATGAAAAAACAAATAGCATATATTTCCCATCGGTGCCTCTTTCATTAGTTATCCTAGCAATTTAATAGTTGTAATTAAAGTCATGATCCTCTCCACCGTAAAGCATATGACAACATTCCAACAACTATGTGGTACTTCAGGACACGAGATCGCACTTGAGGAAGCGACTACGACTCGAAAGACCATCTATCTACCAAAAAATAGGTAATAGGAGGTGTCCAAGCATTATAAAGGCTGCATGGAATATATCTGGTACGGAACGCTAAAGCATCGCAACACGGATAGCAATAGATCAACAAGAGGAAATAAAGACTATAAATGCAAAATAGGTAGAAACGGGGAGAATGCTCGCCTGGGAAACATAGCCGAAGATTCATTATCCAAAGGACTTATCGATACTCGCATCAACTCAACGGCCTAATCCGCGAAGAACCAACGCACTAAAAGAAACACCGGATGTACTATTTAATGCATGATCAGGCATGATGCATGTATGATGCATGACATGGCAAAGATGCGATGCAATTATGCAATATTATGTGGAACCGAGGTCCCGATATTTAATTAAGAGGTTCATGTTGTTTAGATACCCTGCAATTTTAAATATTCTCTTAATAAGGCAAAACATGGCATTGGTTCGCTACACATATTTAAATGGAGTCTGGAATAAGACAAAAGTATCCCGGATGAACACTCCATATTTAATTATATAAGGTGAATCGGCATAATACCCCAAACCATAAAACATGTATGCAACATGAACAATTTAAATGCAACAAGATAGATGTCATATATTATAAAAATAAGGGTCTTGGAAAGGGAATGACATTGGTATTGGTGATCTTGGGTTCCGAGGGTCTAGGGATCGACGAGATCTGTCCTCGGGTTCGGCCTCGATCTCCGGACTCCGGGATCGGGGTTCGGGGTCTTCGGATCCAGGAAGGAGAACATGGCGTCTAGGAAGGCAAACTTGGCGTGCCGAGGGTTCGGTTTTCGGGGGACATGGCGTTCTATGACGAGGCTCTGGTCGAGATCCCGGTACTCCAAACACCATTATGTTGTTGGTGGCCACGAAGAACTTGCCGAGAGGAGCTTCAGAATCACACTACCTGGTCTGGGACTTGGCCTCACAGAGAACACACAAGCCTTATTATGAGCAGATCTTGCGGTCCCTGTCCTCAAAATGGCACCATCGAAGGGATCTCCAAGAGGCGGTGACGAACAGAGGAGGCACCTCAGGATGGAGAAACGCGAGCATAGGAGCCTGGCGGCGGGCACCGAGGTGGACGAGGAACCGGAGGGCGGCGCGGCGCTGCTTACGCGGAGCGGAGGACCTCTAGACCGGGATCCAGCGCAGCAGCAGAGAGGAGCTCCGGCGGCGCAGGACAGAGAGGCGGCCGGATGCGAGGCGCGCAGTCCGCGGGGAGGAAGAGGGACGGCGAGGTCGACGTGGGCTGACGCGGAGCTTCGGATGATGACGAACTACACAAGACGGTGGGCTCGTGAACGTGGCGGTGCTGCGAGGTAAGGAGGAAAACCGGCGGCGGTGGGCTCCTGGTGGTTGCCTACGGAGACGCGAGCGGAGGGAGGCCAGGGCCACGGGAGAGGGAGCCCGCGAGGCGTCCGCGTGGGTCGGGCCAGTGCGTGCTCCTATGAAACAGGGTGCAAGCGGCTGGGGTTGGTGCAGAGGCGGAGTCGCGAGGGCCGGGGATCCGCGGCACCCGGGTGGCGGGCTTGGTGTAGGAGACAGGGTAGCAGGTGGCACTGACTCGGGGAAAGGCGGCGACGGCTTGCTGTGTGCCGTTGAGGGAGACGAGCGATGCGGGGGGGGGCTCGAGGTTAGGTGGGGAGCGACGAGGATGATGGGATAGGGCGAGCGACGCGTGAGGACGGGAACAGGATCGCGTCGCGTTGACGCTTGGTCACGTCTTGGTGGCGCCGAGCGGAGCGGTAGGTGGGTGGCTCGCGTGCACGGTGCGTGACAGCGCGCGTGTCAGTGCGTGCGTCACAGCGAGGTGGCGTGTACGCTAGGTTGTGTCGTTGCGCGGGTTTGTGCGTGACGGATTGGTTCAGTTGGGATTTTGTGTGGCTGTGGCTGGGTGAGTCTAGTCTAGGGTTAGGGTTAGATCTCGTTAGACTAGGGTCTGGGCTGGGCCCGCCGGGGTGGTAGCTGGCCTATTCTACGGACTTGGTTGCCTCCCCTGGTACAAAACATAGTTTGATTTTATTTAATTTAAAATATTCGTTTGGAAAATAGTTTAGACAAATAAAAGATTTGGACGGACCGAGGGTTTTGATTTGAAATAAAGACAGGGATATTTAGAAAACAAAGATAGGATTTTAGAAAATAGTTTTATGCAAACATATGCATGATGTTGAAAATGCTCAAATGCAATGTGGCATGATGACATGAGCATGCGGCCATGATGATGCACAAAACAAAAACACAGCGATCTTGTAGCAGTGGTTTTACCGGGGTGCTACACCTAGTTTTATACTCTTTATGCTATCTATATTAAAAGTAAAGAACTTTGGGAAAGTAAAAGAAAGTAAAGCTTGCAAGTAAAACTTGGGATTGGTATAATCAAATATATAACCAAAGCATGTTTAAGGCATCTTGCTTAGGTTAACTTGCATCTAGTGGTGGCTTGCCTTGATTGGTGCAGTGATTGAAATTTTCCTTGTCTTCTTCAGAGTAGAACTCCTCCTCCTCGTAGACTTGGTCGGTACTATCGTCTATAAAGGAATACAGGGTACAAAATCACCAAAAAATACTTTTCTATTGCTATATAGCACACTAAGGCTCACACTAGATGATCTAGCATCATCACAATCATCACATGAATTAAAGAACTAGTTTCATTATTTTATTTGAGAAAAGTAATATCTACTCATTGAATTTAATTAAGATTTAATATTCTCCAAATAGAATATTGGATCATGTGGACACATGTCATCACCACATATTCTAATACATGGGAATGTGATTTAAAGGGTTGGTCACATTTTATAAAGTTGAAGATTATTATTTAATAGATTTAAAGTGACTAGAAATGCCCTAATAGCATTCTTTTGGTACTAGTCCAATGTCACTGCATGCAAACATAAATATTTTTACATATTCAGATAGGTATCACCAAATGTGATTTTTGAGAGTTGGAATCAAATCAAAAGCTATTATTGTTGATTTTTAAAAAAGGTTTGAATATAGAAAAGTCTCTGTCTTGTTATTTTTGCTATATGTGATCTCTAACTCCAATTGATTTAAATCGAACGGGCTTGGATAGATACTTTAATTATCTTTCTAAAAAAATTTGAGTCATACATTTTGGTTAAGTGAAACTCTCTGAATTGATTTTTGAATAAGTGGACATAATAGGATTTCAATTGAAAAGGAAAAATACTAATTTGAATCGGTGGGCTAGCGCGGGAAAGGAAATGGGCCGGCCCAGCTGCACTGCACGGGCGCAGCGGGCTGTTGACAGCGGGGTCCATGCATCAGCGGCTGTTAATACGCGAAGTGGTACCGAGCGAGCTGGGTGCTACGATTAGAGTCTAATCTAACGGCTGAGGCTCATCGTCCCCAGTGAACAGCTCGCCGGCGAGAACGAAACCTAGCGGCACTGTGGGGGTGCGTTGTGGCTCACCTGGGCTCCAGCTAAGGTCGGTGATGGGGGCAAACGGAGTTGGAGGCGATGGTGGTTCGAGGCGCGGTTGCGGCAGCTCCTGGGACGGTCGCAATCAACGGCTCCTCTTCTCCTCTGCAGCAGCAAACTCTAGCGAAATTCTGGCGGACTGGTGCTCGCCTTGCTCCGGGGAGAAGTGTGGGGTGGTTTTGAGAGAGAGGGGAGTGAGGTAGTGTGGAAATGGAGGCCGGGGGTGGCCTCCTTTTATACTGCAATGAGAGGGGCAAAGCGGCATGGCCAGGCGGTGCTGGCGACATGGCTACGGGCGGCTGTCAGCATGGCTGTGGGCGGCGGTCGATGCAGTGCTTCAGGATGGTTCTCACGGGCTTGATGGCGCGGCAAGGCGTGGTCTACATCGGTCGGGAACATGCAGTGCTCTGCATGGGGACGACGAGTGTTCGACATGGTGTGCGGGTGCTACAGGTCAAGCGGCCGCAAGATGTCGCGTTCTGGGGTAGCTGCGGTCATGTCAAGTGCAGGCATGCAAGGTGAGGGTGAGGTGCTACTTGTGCGGGCGAGGTGGCTGCGTGCTCTGCGGCGCTCTAGCATGGTCAATAGAGAAAAGGGCATGGGGATCGGGGGCTTGTCTTTGGCGTTTCTTTGGTCGAGGGCTGGTAGGTGAGTGGCGGTGGACGGTTGCCAGTCTGCTGCTAGGCTCGGGAGAGAGCGGGGCTTCTTGCTGCGAGCTGAGCTTGATCGACCGGCATGGTAAGGTCCGGGCTGCATGGCACTAGCACCGGCAGTGAAGGGGGCGAGGCTTCGATGCTTTGGTTGGTGCTGGGGTGACCAGGGGACAAAGATTGAGCCAAGTGGTGGACAAAACCTTGATCAGCAGCAGTGATTGTCAGGCAGGTTTTACTGTGCTCACTATGTGTTCGGCACAGTGCCCACATGAGATTTAAATTTGAATTTTTGGCTGAGATTTGGTGGGTGTGTTGGTCACAAGCTTGGTCATCTGTGGTTGCTAGGGTTTGCCAAGGTGAACTGGTTTGGTTGGTTTTCGAGAAATGGCCATCTATACATGTGAACTTAATTCCATTTCCAAAAGTCTCTGATTTGAATTTGAAAATAGTTTATGCAAGTTTGTAAGTGGGCTTGGGTTCACTTTTACTTGGTCTAGCAAGGGGTGAAAAGAATTCAAAAAGTTTCTGTTTGAAATCTTCTTTTAGGAACACTCAAAGTGGCCTAGTGGTTAACTTTGGTCAGAATGACAATTTGCCTTATTTAATCTTATTAGATTTCTTTCTCTTGGATTTTGTTTGTAAATGGTCTAGGTGATGTGGTATTTACCTTTAAACCATTTCATAACATTTAGAACAATCAAGCATGAAATTTTCAATCAAATCTACACTAATGCAAACACACGTGCATTCATATGCCTTTTTCTTAATAAAAGTTTTTGTTAACCCTAAATTGGGTGATTAGGACTAGATAACCTTGATTAAAGTTTTGGGATGTTACAAACCTTCCCTCCTTAAACAAAATCTCATGCCGAGATTTAAGAGAAACTAGGAACTAAAGAGATCTGGAAACTTAGTGCTAATGTAATCTTCTCACTCCCAGGTAGCTTCTTCTTCGGTACGGCTGCTCCATTGGATCTTGATAAACTTGATACTCTAGATCCTGGTGGTTCTGAAGGCTTCTTCCAAGATATGTATGGGCACTTCACGATATGTCAAATCCTTGTTGATATCAATGGCTCAGTGATCGATGTTACTGAAAACTTCGGTCTTCTCCGACACTTCTAGGCATTTGCAAAGTAACGAGATATGGAACACATTATGGATGGCTGAGATCTCCTCTAGAAGTTCTAGGTGATAAGATACTTCTCCTCCGCGATTCAGAATCTTGAAGGGTCCAATATATCTGGGGGCAAACTTTCCTTTCAGCTGAAAATGTTGCATTCCTTTCAACGGTAACACTTTGAGATACACAAAATCTCCGACATTGAAAGTCAGGTCTCTATGTCTCTTGTTGGCATAACTCTTCTGTCTGGATTGGGCGGTCTTGAGGTGCTCACGGACTTTGTGAACCTTCTCTTTGGCTTCTCGTAGGATGTCGGGCCAAAAAATCTGGCTCTCTCCTACTTGCGACCAATTGAAAGGGGTACGACACTTTCTTCCATACAGAATATCAAATGGGGCCATTTGCAAACTGGATTGATAACTGTTGTTGTATGAGAACTCTGCGAAAGGCAGACAATCTTCCCATTTTGATCCATACTCTAACAAACAGGCTCTCAACATATCTTCTAAGATTTGGTTGACTCTTTCAGTCTGTCCATCGGTCTGCGGGTGATAAGCTGTGCTGAAATGCAACTTGGTTCCTACTCCTTCTTGGACTTTCTGCCAAAATCTTGAGGTAAATTGGGTTCCTCGATCCGACACTATGGTCTTGGGGGTTCCGTGCAAACTTACGATTCTAGCAATGTACAACTCTGCTAGCTTAGGACTCTCGTAGGTTGTCTTGACAGGTATAAAATGGGCTACCTTGGACAACCTATCAACTATGACCCAGATAGAGTCATTTCCCCTACTAGAAGTAGGAAAACCGGTGACAAAGTCCATTCCGACGGAATCCCATTTCCATTCCGGAATCTGCAATGGTTGCAACAGTCTTACGGGTCTCTGATGTTCCGCCTTGACTCTCTAATAGATATCGCACTTGGCTATGTAGCTTCTGATTTCTCTCTTCATCCTGTTCCACCAAAATTGCTCCTTCAAATCTTGATACATCTTTTTTCCTCCGGGGTGGATAGAATAAAGAGTATCATGAGCTTCTTGCATGATAACTTGCTTCAACTCCGAATCTGCTGGCACACAGATACGTCCTTTGTACCACAAAACTCCTTCTTCATCCTCGGTGAACCCAGGTACCTTTCATGTACCAATACGACATTTGATTCCGTCGATACTTGCATTTCCCTTCTGGGCTTCCTTGATCTGACAACCTATCAACTATGATAGGATGCCATGCGTAAAAAGTTGTTTTTCTATTTTTCTTTATTACATGTGATTGTTTTAAAAAGGGTTGAAAATTTTCAAGATACAAATTCTTAGCATGAAGTTGAATTGGTCAAAACTCTCGATTTTTTCCGATATATTAATTGCCTGATGGGTACCTCCAAAAGCTTTTTGTAGAACATCGATAACAATCTACCACTTTCTAGAGCTTGTAGTTCAAATATGACCTGATTTTATTCAAATAGACATAAAATCATTTGAGTGGGCCGAGTTAGCTCGGAAGGTTTTGAAAACTCATAATAGTCGTACATAAAATATTGTCCACTATATTTGGAAACTTGGCTTGTGGCATTCAAAACCATGTTCTGTGTACTTTCTTTGCATAGTATATTCATGGTGCTAGAGGCGAACAATAATGGAATCTTCTATATGCTAGACATGATATAATCAAATGTACTGAAAGAGATCCAATGGTCAACAATGTCGGGGTTTGCCAATCTCTATCCAATTGCTGATGTTCAAAGTTATTCATACACTATATAGTGGTATGGTAATTGTGAAGCAACATACTAGTTTTTTCTTTTGAAAAGAAGTGTCAAGCACATATTTATGATTTTTTTTATGGTGAGCAATACGCACAGGAGGACGCCACATGAAATTATTTGGTTTATTATTTGTTTTATTTCAATGTCTTCAAAACATTATCAAATTTGTAGGCATGCATATTCTTAGCACGAAGTTAGTTGCATTTTTCAAATCTCGCGATGGTTCTCGATATATTAACAACATTGGTACCAACAAAGGGCATCTCTAAAATTCAAGAGCAACCTATCACGCTTACTTCTAGTTCATATCTTACATAATTTCGTTAAGCAGGCATAAAGTCCTCTAAGTGGGGGAAGTTACCTAGCTAGGAAGCTTAAAAAATTCTAAAACTAGGAAGTTATAAGAAAGCACGGTTCACTTTGTCTGAAATGTGGGGCGGTGGCACCTTTTTTCAACTAGGTTTGGCCTAGAAGGATGAGATTCTTCGGTTAACAACTTAACATGGTTAGTGAAAGTGTACATGTTACATCAAGGACCTCAAAAAAGATAAAATTACACCCAACCGATGTTTTAGTGTAAAGGGGCCTGAAAATAACCATGGAAAATTAGTCGGGATTGGCTCTCCTTCTCTACCACTAGCTGAGGCATACCGTTCATACTAGAACAACAACAACTTGCTTAACAAAGAGGAAATTAGCGCAGTGCTCACTTTTGCCAGATCTTGGTGATGAAGTGCATAGAATGCGATGGTATGTGTATATATATGTATACATATCAAGTATACATATCAAGTACAATATCCCTTCTCTAGTATTGAGTGTCGATCTTTGTAATAACCTTCCATGCCGATGTTTGGGACGAAGCAAGCGAAAAATCAAAACCCAAAAAGTTTGATTCACGACTACTTTTTGCCGCCGCCCCAACCCAAGGCCCAAAGTGGTTCCTTCCTATGCACACCAACACAACATAGCTGACGAACACATGATAGACAGACACAGAGCTGGCATACAATGGCTAGAGATGAAAGCGACATCATGTGAAAGTTCCGCTTCTAGTTCATTTTGAAGTACTCTTATAGAAACTTCAAAATGAACTAGAGGTGGGACTTTCACAGGATCCCGCTTGCAACCCTAACCATGGCACATGTGTTGCGCGCCACACTGCGGATGAGGGAATCAACTGGCAAGTGTGCGCGCGGGTGCTGAGAAGATACATACTTGATTACATCGTATAAAATTTGACCAAATAAATAGAGTAATTAATACACTTGATTACTTTGTGTAAAATTAGTACTGTTGGAGGTAGACTAATACTTCCCAATAATGGTAATTTTCTACCAACAGTCTTCATATATATTTAGAGTAAATGTTGGTCAAAGGAAAAACATGGAAAAACAAGGATGCCTTATTCCTCGAGACGGAGGTAGAGTAATACTCCTAATTACTACTCCTACTTATGCAAATACTACAGTTGAACCTGTAAATAAATAATGTGTCTGGTCAAACAGACATGACGAGACTATACTGCGCCAGGAGGTGACATGGTTAATTTATTACTGCAAGAAAAGAAAAAACCTCTTTCAAAGAGCCATCCCATCTTCCCCATCTCCGTTTAGTTTATCCCCACTAGCCGATGCCGCCTGGATGCATTTGGGATCCTCTCCACCGTGCGGTTCAACCATTTTTGTCGCCATCTCGCCCGATGCATCTCTCCTACTAAACCGCCACCCCTCTACTCCAAAAAAAACCAAACAGTTCTATATAGATCCGCCTTCGCCCCCAATCCTCCTGGACGCAATGGCGGATTGTTTGTACAACATTTGGAGAGGTTCGAGGGAGAGCCGGCAGTGCAACGGCTTTAGCAAGGTCGGCGACGATGTCGTCAACAAAATCACTAAGCGTCTAGATGCTAAAAGCGTCGTCTGGCTAGCCGCATGCTCCAAGGAGCTACACTGCCAAGTCGCCGGCGGAGAAGGTTACAGCTGCCCGAACTACAACTGCTCGAAAGTGGTCTCCTTCAACGAACTCTATGCCCACATGATCTCCTACATCCACAACCCATTTATCTGCATGGAGCAAGGATGCAACTAGGTCAGCAACAAATTAACGTTGTATCTGCACCTCAAATCCACCCACTCGATCGAGGTGCCCATAGTCCTCTACAACATCAAACAATGGGACCCGTCTAAGCTAGTGCTTGCAGGGTGCACGCAGAGAACAAATGTCATCGGCATTGGGAAGACGGGCACACTATTCATCAGCCATATTGACGGGCACAACACAGAGATTGTCCTGTCCGTCAGCCGCGTAAGGTCGGTGGTGTGGGAATTGGAGGAGTACGAGGTGAGGATGTCGTCATTGGTCTATTTTCGTGGGTTCTATTAGCTCGAGTTTTATTCTGAGCCAAAGATTGTGGAGCCGCCAGCCGAAGCAGCACTGGATGCGCTCAACCATTAGATGTTGGTGCCGCAGACTTATTTTCAAGCTCCACAATCGTTGGTCGGAGTTCCTCGTGGAGTTTCAATATTGGATCAACAACAAAATCAACCTATTGTGAGATATCACATCTTAATATTCTCCTAATGATCCTAATATGAATGTACTATTGTATGTAATTTTCTAGTCCCTTGGTTCGAATATTAATTACTTTATTTATGTTAGTGGCATATTCCCTTCGCAATCAGAGTGGTGGAAATTGCTGGAAAGATCCGTGAATTTTACATCTACCTTGCTGAGGGTGAACAGGCGAAAGCCTATTACAAGGATCCACAGACAACGGTAAAACGAGAGAAGCATGCCAGGCCGGAAAGCAAGCGCTATCCAGCCACGACTTCGACACGCTGAATCATTGGCATATAGATCTTGTGGTGATTCTGACCTCTCTCTTTTTTCTCATGCATGTTTGGAGTATATGATGGGACATGTAATCGTTCCCAGCTAGTTTAAGGTACTACTACGAGTAGTTTTATACTGATACCGAGTATTTTGTATGGAGTTATGCAACTGCTATATATTTTGTAATAATTCCTATGTATTGGGAATTGTTCAGATCGAGTGCAGTACGGCATGTACTGCTGAATCTTTCAAAAGCTACCAAATCTCTCAAATCTACTGATGTTGCTACTCCCTTTGACCCAAATTAGCTGACTCAAATTTGTCAAGATACAGATATATCTAGCACTACAACATGTCTAGATACAGTCAAATCTAGACAAATCTAAGTAAACTAATTTGGGTTGGAGGGAGTATTATTAAAGTATTTTCTAGAACTAACACTATTGTACTGGTACTTGTTTTGATCAATGGCGGTAGATTGTTTTGCTTTTTTTTGAAACATGGCCTTGTCAATCTAGATGAGGCCTGGGCTTCTTGGGTTGCATATATAATGGTCACACATGCACTGATGTAAGAACGAGGTATGCACACAAATGCAGACTTGATCATCGGTTTTGCTTGCTCTAATGATTGACTGTATCCGGAGAAAAAAGGCAAACTCATCCTATGCCAAGTATTTTAGAGCTGAAGCATGGACTGATTCTCTATGTACTGCTACTGAATTTTAGTATTTGTTTTGCTGAATAGGTCCCTTTGAAATGCTATTGAATATGTCTAGTGCTACTGAATATGAATCTGTGATATTTTCTTGTCTTATTATGTACTGCTGAATCTTTCAAATTTGAACTACAAGTAAATTGTAGGTTTCTTTGAAAGTTTTACGAAAGTTCTTTTGGAGGTACCCATTGGGGGTCAATTAGGAGTATATAGGAAACCACCGAGAGTTTGGACAAGAGGTTTAACTACTTGCTAGGATTTTGCATCTTGACAATTTAACGAAATTTAGTCAAACCTGAGCTACACAAGTAAGAGAATAAGAGGGAGGCAGCGTGAGACTTTCAAAAAAATAGAGGCAGCACGAGGAGTGTAGAGGAGGACTTGAAGGCAGTGCGATGTCAGAGCAAAGCTATGATGGGCTACTGACACAAGTTGTAAATGTATGGACCTACTACTATTATATGCACGCAAAAAAGTTGTGTTTTCTCTCTCCTTCGATGGCCCTCACCATCCATCCTCCATCGATCTCTTCTCTACAGCCGTGGGTGCATAATACGGCTTGTCTCTTCCTCGTCCACAACGTGGCGTTACACACGAGTGCCTTGGTACGGCACACCGATCTACTTCTAGCAACCATTTTTTCTATTCCGATATAATCATCAACACTAGTACAAAAAGGCTCAAATGTAACAATAATTATAAAAAGCTCCTTTGACCACCTTGTGACGACAACAAACCCTAGCACGATAACAAAAGCTTCTCGCTCCCCCATGACCTCTAGTTCCAAAAAATAAATAAAGAATGCCACATCCGCATTTTTTAGACAAAGTGTACCATGCTTTCTTACAATTCCCAAGTTTTAGGATTTTTCAAGCGGACATAGAAAGGTTTTTCATTTTATTCATGTTCAATCTTCTTACTTTTTAACAAGGTTGTTGCATCATAATGCTAGATGTTGTATAGATTAATCGCTAGGTATCCTATATGCTGGTATAAGGCTGGTAGTAAACGACGTGTCACTTTGTTATACCTAAGACTCGGTTATACCATTGAACTTGCTCTCACGCACTTCTTGTAGATTATTAAATTAGGCCTAATTCGACAAATTGACGGAAAGTCGTTTGAGTGGGTTAAATTAGGTAGAAAGTTAAACTTGAAAAATATAACATGTAATTTATCCAACCACTTTATGTAGTAGTAAATAAATCGCACGTGCTATGAACTCTAATTTAGCCATATTAACCGTACTTCATTCTGAAAAAAACTTTTACTTCTTTAGCATGCTAACATGCACCAACTGATACAAAAATATGGACACACCGTCATTATAGATATATAGAGTATGTCCATGATCTTGGTCAGTTTCCTTCAAACCCAAGAAAGTTCACACGGAGTACATGGTATAGTAGACCATACCATGAAGTGAGTTTTTCAAGTATTTTATGGGTAGAACAAATGAAAGAACAAAGAATGACATCCCCCCCCCCCACACACACACACAAATTTTCGTACAAAGTGGATAATTCTTTCTTATAGTTTCCCAAGTTTAAGGATTTTTCAAACTCCCAAGCCAAAGCTCCACACACTTAAATGACTCTAAGCCGATAAAACAAAATTAGGTCAAACTTAAATACATGTGAGCGCGATAGTCTATTACTCTTGAAAATTTCCAAAATTCTTTTCAAGGAACCCGGATGGCCAATATATCATGGGCCAACAGTAGTTTTGAAAAATGCTAGCACTAATTAGTATTTGCAGAACGACAAATTGGCTTGAGCGACCAATCAAGTTCATGGCCATATCCACATCATAGTTTAGGACCCACGAGTCTAGCACGATGGGGAAGGGAGTTGAAGGCGGTTGGATGTCAGAGCAAAGTTATGATGGGTTCCTCAAACAAGGTACTCTTGTCGCCTTACAGTGTACACTCTACTAGTAGTAAAATTCTTAGGACCTATGCATGCAAAACAAATTGTGTGTTTTCTCTCTCTTTCGCTGCCTCTCATCTCCCCTCCCCTCTCCCCTCACGCACTACACGACTGATCTCTCCATCATCTAGAGTGTGGCACTGCGCACATGTGCCTTGGTATGGTGGCTCTATGTCCCTCGCGTGTTCGGTAGCTGTGTTGGTATGGAGTATGAGGAGTCATAGGAAGGAAACCACTTTGGTCCTTGGCAGCAAAAAATTCAAACTTTTCCGATTTCAAATTTTCACTTGCTTCTGAAACATCGGGAGGGGAGATTATTCAAAAGACCATACCACTATATAGTGTACGGATAACTTTGAAGATTGACCATTGGATCAAGACTACCAAATCCAAATATTGCTAACCAATGTATCTTCTTTTCCATTCTTAGCATCCAGAAGATTCTATTCATAGTCTTTAGCACAATGAATGCTAATATGTGCAAACCTGAAAACACACTCCAGTTCTTAGTTTCAGGGAACTTGTGCTAAGTGCATGGACTTGGATGTAATTTTAATTTTTATGAGGTCCCTAATGTAACTTGTACTTCCACTCACCGTGTTAACTGGAGCACCTCTCTCCTACGGGACCTACCACAGTTAGAAGAAAATGCAACAGAGCCCCAATTATCACACAAAGTGGAATGTGGGTTCTTATAATTCCATTTTTCAAGCTTCCTAGCTAACTTATCACACTTCACTGATGTCTTGACGATTTACCAAAATTGGGTCAAACTTGAGCTACAAGTAAGCGCGATATATTGCTCTTGAATTAAATGTATTTTTAGAGGAAGATTGGGACATCTTCTTTTAGTAAACAATGACGTTGTTGTAAGTTTCCAACTATCACGAAAGAACATTCTCAGTTTCCAACCATCGGGGTGTCATTTAATATATCACAAACTACCACAGAGACTTCTGACAATAGGTTCAACTTCTCGCTAAGATTTTGCATCTTGACAACTTAAAGAAATCAGGTCAAACTTGAGCTACAAGTAAGCGTGATAGATTTCTCTTGAATTAATTTTCTTGCCAAAGGTAGATGGGTCCATCTTCTTTTAGTAAATGATTCCAATAGTGTGAGTTTCCTACTATCAGGAAAGAACATTCTCAATTTTCCCATGTTTGCGAATTTTAAAACTTCATAGCTAACTCTGCCAACTTGAATGAGACTTTGTGCCAGTTATTGAAATTAGGTTAAATTTGGACTACAAGTAAATTGTAGACTCCTTTGAATGTTACAAAATAGCTTTTTGGTGGTTTTCGATGTACTGAATTCCTGGTTAGCTTTAAAAGTTTTTTTTTTAATTCTCCTCTTCGCTGCTCTCGCGCTGCCTCCTGCGTGTTCGCAGTCTCTTCTCTCTCCAAGATTTTTTTTTCAACACGGGGGAATCTCCTAGTGGCAATATTGTTCATCATGCGAGGAAGAAACTATGTCCACCTACCAAATACGGGAACACCACGATGCCAAGTTCTTGCATACTCCCTCCGTCCACAAATAAGTGTACTTCTAGTAGCTCTTAGCCTAAGTTAAACTTTTTTAAAATTTGACTACTTTTTAAAACTAATCGAGCAATATATATAACATGAAATCTATGTATTATGAAAGTACATTTCAAAATGAATAAACTTGTAGTACTAGTTTTGTGTCATAAATATTACTACATTTATAAATTAAAGTTTGTTGGAAATAGTCTAGAAGTACACTTGTTTGAGGATGTAGGAAGTCGCTAAATGCACAAGATACATCACAGCCAACATTCATGATTTGTCTCATATTTTTTGAGAACTTTAAAGTATGGAAAATAAAAATAGGTGAGTGCACAACTACTTTTTGGAATATACTTGAGAGATTGAAATGAGGTTGTGCAATATACTTGATAAATCTTAGACATCTATTTTGAGATGGATGGAGTATTATTTGGGCGCTAGCCAAATTCAAAATATCTGTCAAGCGGCAAAATTTACCTCCTAGGCTGTATGAATCATAGGTATCCAATGTTGGGTGAAAAAATTTCTACTACTATAATGGAGCAGTTTTGAAGGATCTATAGCACCAATCCTGACTGTTGGGCTATTAGATCCAATGGTTTAGAGTAGCTGGATTCGTGTTGAGGGAGTAGTACCTACAGCAAACTCCACCATGTTCTAGAACCATCATGGCACCACACCAAAATTTCATAACATAGTAGGTTGTATTCTCAATATGTGTACATAGTTATTATTAATAGAATTAATGTATGCATTTTTTCTCTAACAAAACTATTGACTTAATGTTTTTAAATCACATTTCATACAGTATATACGTGTGTGGCACGTGTCTTTTACTAATATGGTTATGGATGATCAGTTGATGTGACTATCGGCCTTGAATTCCTTGACTGATAGTCAACTACCTTTTTTATTACTAGATGGACGGTAGCCAAATTCAAAATCTGAAATGAGGGGCAAAATCACCCACCGACCTTGAAACATTTCCCGCCCCACCGATTCAAAACCTTTGAGGAAAAATCTCCCACTTGATAGTACCATTTTTCTATTATTATTAGTTGGACGCTAGCTAAATTCAAATCTCATTCGAGCGGAAATATCACAGACTGACCTTGAAGCATTTCATGCTCCTCTGTTTCAAAAACTTTTGTCTTTAAATTTCCTGTTCTACCCATTGTTTAGACGATAGATGGGCATGATAAAGTAAGTAGCTCGGGGGCACGATTGTAATTACATTTCTATTCACCTCTATGGTCCTGATTCACGCAGTTTTCCTGCTGGCCCTCCCAAAAATCCCAAGCTCCTATGTCCCCTCCACGACCACCGTGTGCACCGGCTTGATCTAGGGTCTCGTGCGCTGTCGTGGAGCCGCTTCACCGATGCTCACCTATCGGATCTAGTTCACCGGGTCTCTCTGCCACTGCACCGGAGTTGTGGTGTCGTTCACCATGCCGATGGTGTCATCGACCGTCCAAGATCTACTTCCTCACCGCCGAAAGCTACCCAACCGTACCGGATCCGCTTCACCGGTGTCCACCGGACGTGATCCAGTTCAAGGAATTCCATGTCCACCACTCTAGACTAGTTGCACAGTCGTCGGCCTTCAATGCACCGGATCTGCCTAAGCAACACGCTCGTCCACCGTAACATCCCAAATCTTTAATCAAGGTTATTAAGATCCAAAGCCACCAATTTAGGATTAACAAAAACTTTTTATCATTTAAATAATCAAGAGTGCATATGTGTGTTGCATTAATATAGAATTGTTTTAACTTGCCATGTTTGTTTGTTCTAATGGTTGAAAAATGATTCAAAGATGAATTCCACATCATCTAGATCATTCTCAAGAAAAATCCAAACGAAAAGAAATCAAATGGAATTAATAAATGCAAATGGTCATTTGTGCCATTTTAATCCACTAGGTAAATCAAATTCCAATAGAAACAATTCTAACTCTTTGTACCCCTTGCTAGCACAAGTAATGATCTATCAAGGGCCACTTTGTGATCTTACAAAAACATTTAAACACTAAATTTAAATGGCATTTGAAAATGGAATCAAGTGTATGTACCTAGATCACACTTTTTCAAAAACCACTCAAATGAGTTCAACTTGACAATCCCAAGCAACCACATATGCTCAAGAATGTGACTAACATCTCCACCAAAAATCTTTTCAAAATTCAAAACTTTTCTTCATGCGGCCATTGTGTCAACCAGTTGGTAGAAAAAAAATCTACCTAACTAACACTATTTGTGACCAAAGCATTGTCGAGCCATTTGGCTTAATTCTTGTTCCCTTGTCCCCCTAGATCCGCCCGTTTTTGGTCGCCGCCGGCCGAGCATGGGCAACGCACCAGAGACAGCGCCGCGCCAAACCAGCACATCCCCTAGCTCCGTTGCATCCTACCACGACCCCTTATCCACCCCCACGGACGCAGCCAGCCCCTGGACCACCGTAGACAGCTCGCGTCCACCGCCTCTGTGCCATGCACGGAGCACACCAGAGCGCCATCCCCGACAGGCCTGCACGATCCGCGCCTCGACCCCATCTCGCGTGCGCCGCTCCGCCATAACCCCAGCACACCCCTAGACACGCCCTTTTCCCGCCGCGCGACCAGCAGCCACCGCACGTCGTGTCGAGCACCGCCTTTGCCGCGCAGAGCGTCTCCATTTCGTGACCGCATGCCACCGCCCCTAGAATCGCCTTTATGCTGTAGCTGACCGCCAGGAGGAAAGTCACCGTATGCCTACACTGCCCATGCCTCTAGCGCCATATACCGTCGTCACCGATGAGCTCACCGTCGCCCTCATGGTCCCCTCGTCAAGCCTATATAAGGAACCCTCCCCAGCACCAATTCCTCACACCACTCAACTCCCCTCTCTCTCAGAACCACCTCACCCCATCGCCGGAGCCGCTCGAGCAGCAGTTCGCCGGAATTGCGCCGGAGTTCGCCGTAGCAGAGGAGGAAGAGCCCTGTCGATTTCGTCCACCCCAGGAGCCGCCGTGACCTCGCCTGAGCCTGCCGTTTCCTTGTTTTATCGCCCCCATCGCCTAGCTAGCTGGAGCCCTGGTATGCCGCCATTGCACCCCCACCAAGCCGCTAGGGTTCCGTCTCGCCGGCGACCAGTCCGTCATCGACGATTAACTAGAGCCTTCGATCTAGGTTCTAATCATGCGGCCCACATCGCCTGGTACAACTTCGTGTTAGAAGAGTAGCTGACATGCGGGACCCCCCTGTCGGCTGTCCTCTATGCCGCGGATTGTAATTGGGCCAGCCCATTTTCTTTCCCACGCTGGCCCTAGGATTCAAATATAGAATTTTCTTTTTTAGACTTAATCTAGTTTATGTCCCCTTGTTTAAAAATCCATTTAGAAAGATTTACTTAACCAAATGGCATGATTCCAATTTTTGTGGAAAGATAATTTAAATGTCTATCCAAGCCCATTGGATTTAAATTAATTAGGGTTATAGATCATATATAGCAAAAAGAACAAAATAGAGACCTTTGCACATTCAAACATTTTTAAAAAATTAACCATGATAGCTTTTGAGTTGATTCCACCTCTCAAAAATCACATTTGAACATCCCACTCTGAATATAAAATAATATTCAGGTTTGCATGCAGTGACTTTGGACTAGTACCAAAATAATGCGATATAGGCATTTTTAGTCACTTTAAATCATTTAAATATTAATCTTAAACTTTATAAAATGTGACCAAACATTTCAATCACATTACCATGTATTAGAATATGTGTTGATGACATGTGTCCACATGATCCCATATTTTAATTGGAGAATATTAAATCTTAATAAATTTCAAGGAGTAGACATTAATTTTCTTAAATAAAATAAATGAAACTAGTTTATTAAATCTTGTGATGATGTGATGATACTAGATCATCAAGTGTGTGCATGAGTGTAGTAAATAGACTAGTTAAGTATTGTTTGGTGATTGTGTATTCCGTATGTATTTATAGACGATAGTACCGACCAAGTCTACGAAGAGGAGGAATTCTACCCCGAGGAAGAAGAGGATAATTTCAACCACTTCATCAACCAAGGCAAGCCATCATTAACAATGCAAGCTAACACTTGCAAGCTTGATAAATTAAGAAAATGCATTAGGCATGCTTTGGTTATACCTCTTTGATTTATACCAAACCCAAGTTTTACTTGCAAGCTTTGCTTTCTTTTACTTTACCAAAGTTCTTTACTTTGTTTATAGATAGCATAAAGAGTATAAAACTTGGCCTATCTAGTTAGACTTAGATGTCATTCTATGTCATGAGATTAAGATTAGCATCCCACATTAGTGAACACTCTTAACTTAGTGTTTAGAGCTAAACCAAATACTTGATCACTATAGATGGGAATACTTGGTGAAAATGATTATGAAACCCTTGGAATGATGAGTCATTCTATTGAGATGTTTTGACATGTGTTCAGAAACACAAATGGTTTATGATGATGAGAATGTTGAGGCATGAGCCTGAGCCCTTTTATAAAAATTGATGGTTGGGTTCGGATGCGATACGATTCCAAATTTACCCTACAACCATAATACCTTAATTGGATAAGCCTTAGCCAGAAGTTTATATCCATTAGTATGAGTTCCCTCACGAGAGAGGTCTGAGCTGAGGCTACCTCTCAATGTTGTCCACCTATGCAGTGCCTAGGATTGCAGATGGCCATGCCTGGGAGGCCAAGCTCATAGGAGAGGTGCTTATAGTAGGGTGTGTAATTGAAAGGTTATGATTGATTATCCGCATACTAAGTATGATGATTCAGGGTTATCCTTGACGGATGTGTCGAATTTTGTGGTGAAAGTGTACCACCTCTGCAGAGTGTCAAACTATTTGAATAGCTGGGTCCATAGTTATGGACAGTTGGAGTGGCCATACTATTTCGTTGTCAGATGTTTTCAAAATGACTTATGAAATGAATTGTGACTTGACTTGACCACAACATGGTTGTGACTATGAAAACTAAGTTCCCACTTAGGTGATTTAGAACTTTATTTTATCTTTCTTTACTTCTGAACTCAGCTTAGGTTTCAAACTTAACTTTACAAATAAACTTAGAGTTAGTTTTTCCTACACGAACTACCTTACTTGTTAGTGATAGTTTGCGAGTACTTAAAGAGTACTCATGGCTTTGTCCCTGGCTATTCTCGTGGCCAGACTATGAGGAGGACTATCCGGAAGAAGGACAGCAGGACGGCTACAACAACTAGGATCATCTCCCATCGTCAGCATTGCCTGTGACACTGAAGAGGGAGCCAACCGCTACGCTATTTATTCCGCTACTTGTTTGTATTAAGACTAGATCATGAGATCCTTTATTTGTGTAAGACCTTATTATGGTTTGTAATGGATGATGTATTGTGATATCCAATCTGTTATGTCTCGCAAAAATGTAATCCTGGGATTGCGATGTATGGCATAACAGGCATCTAGGATTAAAAATCCGGGTGTTGACATCCACCACGCTCAAGCTGGTATCGAGCACCCAAGATCTTCTTCCCCAACACCAACAGCCACCACAACCGCAACACCCTCGGTGACCTAGACATCACTCGCATGGTACCGACAATGCTTAGACGCCTCTCCTACCAAGGTAACCAAATCTCCAACCCATTTTCATTTTGTCAGTGGTATAGCAGGTTCAAGCTATCACGGTGAACTGAATTTTTGTAATCATGCTACACACCAAGTCAATGCACACGCATGTTGTACGCACTACATACAAGGTCACTAGACATGTTTGTTTGCATTCACTGCTTTACAAATTTTGAAGTCATGCACATGTTCTAAGCTACTCCGTACAACAGTAATTGTCTGCTACCTTGTAATTCTTGGAAAATCTAAAGTTAGTGGAAAATATTAGTGTGGATTCCCTGCTCCATAGTTACTGAATCTCTAACATCCCATTTTTAGCAACCCTGATTAGTTGTCCAGAATGCAAAAATCACGGGGAACAAAAACGTTTTCTTATTTAGAGATGCATTGTTTACTTGCTTGATTGCTTGTGTGTATGCATCTGACTGTGTATTATATGATATACTCTTCACCTTACCCTAAGTTGACAAAAGCTATTGCACAAAATAGCCTTGGCTGACTTTTCATATTCTTAAATGTTCTGGCAGTTCAAAACCTGAGCCAATATGCACTTACAAACCAAACTATTTTAGTAGCTTCTATTGAAAAACTATGGAGATCTATATAATCTAATCTCCCTATGTTTTCAAGATAGAACTTCCAACTATTCTTATCTCTAGGTTTCCCAAAACATTTTTATAGACCTTCTAATTTCTACTCTTGGTAGAGATACCAAGGATTCTCACCTTATTCAAAATCCAACCTTTCAAAGTACCCCTCCTTGCCTCATGATATGCTTGATGGTAACCCTAGTAGTAGTTTGAATTGCTTGGGAGATGAATTGCCTTGATCTGCTATCTGACTTGTTTGCTTAGGAAGTAGTATGAGTTACCTAGGAGGTCATACTGTAGGATAAAACTAATTTAAGATTACAAAACCCTAAGCAAGATTCCTATGATGGATATGATCTATAGCCACTAGGAGATCATCTAAAACCCTTAACCAGATCCCTTTAAGGCTATTCCTTTCTTGAAGTTTCCAAGTCTATGAAGACAAATATCAAGCATGGATCCTTTCTAATCCATATTCACTTCAAAATCATCCATTTTATGATGATTTGGAACCTTGCATCCTCTCAAAATCATCCCCTCTTATATTCTAGTCAAATCCCAAAATCTGCCAAAATATGACCAAGTCTGGAAAATTGTTAACAATATCACATCTTTGGGACTCCCTCTCTCCCAACCCTTGTGAGTTTTTGGAAAGGAACTTGAACCATATTGTAAACCATCCTAAGGAATACCAATGACCACTCATTCCCTTGGCTAGATTACCTTTTAACCCACTTGTTCTTGATGGTTTTGCAGGCAAGAAATTAACTTTTTATGTAAATCTTATCAACTAGCCTACTTGGTCAGAAGCTCACACCTTCATCCTACCTTCTTTGGAAAAACTATTTGCATGGTTGTGTTATACTCATAAAGTTCTAGAAATACCTACTTCACTTGTTCCAAATGGATCCTTTTGATTCAAAAACCCACAGGGTTTTGAAGGCTACTTAATAATATCCTTTGGCACCCTTATTTTATTCAAAGTTTAAAATCAATTCCTAGAGCATACAAGTATGATAAAGCTAAATTTATTTTACCATGGTGATACACTGAACTTGGTCTATCCATCCATCTAGCCCATGCCCCAAGGGGCGAATTGAGCTCTAAGATCTAACCATGTTTTGAAGGTATAAAAATAATAATGCCTAAGCTCCTATATCTCTTACTTTCCTTCCAAATCAATTTGGATTTCCAAAAGACAATCTTACAAATGGTAGATACAACATGTGTACATCATCTAAATTGGATATAAAGATTTATCAAGTATTATACATAATTATTATGGGCCAAAACCTATTTATTCTCTTAAGTTAACAAAAACTCCAAACCTAAATCTATTAAACGAAGTTTGACTTTCTACAAAACACATACACATATTTAGGCTATTTTGAAGTCTAATTATAATACCCTATCTTCCCACTTCAAAAATAAAATATTTTGAGGAGTTTTATTATTTATTTTTGCCCATTTTCTTAAATGGCTGAAATGGAATAATAATTGTTTTAAATACCTTTATCTTTCAATAAATCTTGGGAAAATACTCATAAGTGTGTAATAATATTTAAGACTAGTTCACCAAAAAAACCAACCTTGTCCAATACAAAAATATCATATAAGCTTTTGAAAACCATTTCAGCAATTTTTGAATAAATGATAGTAAGTGAACCATTAATCTCTGGAAAAATTCCAAATAATTCTTAACAAGGTGTCTTGACCTCCTCTATCCACTAGTATAATTTCCCCACCATTCCAAAGACAAGTATATGAACTTTCTTCATAACCATTCTTTTTATCAAATTTTCAACCTAAGAAAACCTTTCAAGCAAAACATCACCAAAACCTCACCACAGCACCCGAATTACATATTGTCGAAATGTACTATAGTGGTACTATAGCAGCTACCCACCCCTTGTACTTTTAGCTTGGAATGAGAGAGAGATGTGGTTTTATTTTGAACACTCCTAGAGAAGAGTAAAAGCAGCAGCAACCTCCACCACTCCCTCTCTATCTGTGCCCTCTGCTCAACCAGAGCCCCACCAGGACGTCTCCATCGCCAACCTTGCCCAACCCCTGGCTGCCTCCCTCTCCCCAAGCCCCCATGGACATGGTCCACCAAAGTCCGCTCCCCTCATTTGATAAGGCTAGAAGCCACCCAGCACCCACTCTAATGCTCATTTGCTCCCTCTCCTCCCCACTTACCTCCCCCAGGATCCCCTCTTCCTCCCCTGCCCTGCTTTGGCCGAAGGAAGGAGAGAAGGAAGCTCTCGGCCTCCTCCAAAAACTCAAGCAAGGCTCTCTCCTCCCTATGTTTCTCCCTCTGCATGTCACACTCTAGCACTCCCCTCACCTTCCTAATGATAATGGTGCCTTCTTTTTAAACATGCAACAACCCCTAGGCGCAGCTCCGGCGAACACTGTAGGGCAACTCCATCGGGCTCCTGCGCGAACTCCTTTTCTGGAAGCAAGCGAGGCTGTGTCGCCCCTCTATCTGCTCCCCGTCGTGTGCCGCGTCGCTCTAGACTATCTCCGCCGTCTCCCTACACCTTGGTAAGAGTTCTCGCCGCTTCCTCTCCCCCAGCTAGGGTTTCTTCCCGCCGCCACATTCCCTACAAGGAAGACGACCCCGCGTCATAGATCCTCGCCTAATCCAACGGCCACCGTCGCCTCGTACCTCTTCGCCCGCTCCCCTCTCTGGCAACTGGGGATGCCACGGGAATTTGAATTCCCTCCCTGCGCGTGTGTCTGCCCGGTAAGATCAACCCCGGCATCTGCGTGGCCCAGCAGCGGCTGGATCCAGGCCCAGCAGCCCCAATCCCCTTTATCTTTAATCAATTATTTCCGAATTTGAATTCTGGCTTTTGATTTAAATAGATTTGAAAATGGAGAATGCTTCCAATTGCCTAGATCTAATTTTTCCTAGACACTTGCATGTTTTACCTAACATGTAGTACAAACCACCCTCCCCAGATATTATCTCATCATTTTCTGGTATGTTAATTACTAGAAATATCCAAAACACCATTCAGTTTATCTAGAAAGTTCGTAATACCAAACGACATGGAACCAAATGGTAAGGCAAGACATTAGAGACATCTTGCATTTCACCTTAGACTCGCCCTATCTTGCTTCCTAGTTTACCTATAGCAAAAATAACAAAAACAGGAGATTTCAGCCTATAGGAATTTCTCTAGGCCCAACCAAAAACCGTTCTGACAAAATTCCAACACTAAGAGCTCATAAACCACCTTACCCTTCAAACCCTAGTAGCCCAGTATTTATTGAGTTCTCTTTGATTTATTGTGCATTAAACTAGTATGTGTATGTTTAATTCACCAAAAAAATCACTACAATAGTTTTGTTAATCCAAAAGGGGTGATTTCAATTTCTACAGAAAGATATCCTAAATTCCTACCATATGCCTTTACAATAACATCAATAGTTCGTGTATAATAAATATGGTGAAACGACTAAAAAACATCCAAACTGCCTTTGGGAATTTCCTGAGGGCATTCTGGTAAATATTTTGAAGTAATTCCAACTCTCACTAAACCAGTACATCAAATCTAACTTAACCATCCAAGTAAAAAAATTTGAGCCACTGATCATTTCTGGTGAATTACTTCCTAAAACTAGAGCTTTTATCACTAGAAAATGCATAGTAAATCAAAGGAAATTGATAAAATAGAGAAACCACTTTTGTTGGCTTCATATTATCATTACCTATCTGATGGTATCATTTTATATAATGATATCATATAGAAAAAAGCCTTGGACTAAAGCTCCCTAATTAAGTGATGTATGCCACATAAATCATAAAGAAAACTCCACAAATGCAAATAAAGTATTTCCATTTGATACCAACTCAATCTATCAAAACCTACTGAACTGAATAACATGCTGAATGTTTGTTTGCCGTATTGTAATGGTGCTTGTATGCCTTGTATTGATTGTGCCTTTGTTTGCTTACATGTGATCCATATCGATGATAGATGCGATTATATCGGAGAGTAGAAGAAGATGGTTATTATTATTGATTATTATGGTTTTCTAAGAAGAAGTCCAGGGACATGTATGCCATATTGATGATCACAGGCAAGCCACCTTCTTGCTCATAAGCCTTGTCCTATTGTTTTACATATGCATCTTTTACCTATTGCTTTATGAAAACTGCATTGTTTTATTATGTGATGATGTATACTTGGTAGTGGCTTGGCTTCTCCAAACCATTACGCTTTTGTACTATTAAGTACAACCCCCTTGATGACACCTACTTGACCCTAGTATGGTAGATGGTGTATAACACCATACCCCTTTAGAGACCCCATGCTAGCCGAAGCAAAACTAGAGGATGGGAAGACCCCCAAAAAAGTTTTACAAAATGTTTATGGCAAAACCTTGGTGAGGTTTGACCTACCAAGAGAAGTTTGAGAAAATAAAAAGGGTTTTGTTTTACAAATTGCTGAAAGATGGAGGGAAAAAGTTTACAAAAACGCACCTGGTTCTTTGCAGTTTTGCTAGAACAATTAACCCGTGCAACCACATTACCCTGGAATGGGATAGGGCTGGACTGGACGTTTGCTACTCTAGTGTGGGAATTCTCACAACTACTTATAAGGGATCAACTCCCTTGAATTCTGGGCTTCCTTTACAAAAAGGGTGAAGTGTTAGACAGTCACCTAGAGGAATGCAGGATCACCCATGTGAGTGACCAGGCGATACTATGAGCCTCTCATTGAAAGTTTCCACTCTAGAGGAGTCGGAATGCACTCCGATTGGTCCGTGGCCCCGACGTCCCGGTGTTGAGAGGAACAACTCATAGGGTAGGGCCTCTGCTAGAGTGGCATTCGGAGAGTCCTGATCGGTTACTCGACCCACGATCAATGAGGATCAGGGCAGGGTACCCGGATGGTGCGGGTAAAGTGTACAACCTCTGCAGAGTGTAAATCTATTCTAATAGTTGTGTCCACGGTCATGGACGGTTGTGAAGGTTATTGTAGAGCGATGCTAGTTATGATTTCAAAAAGGACTTCGGAAAAGCAAAGGCTTTGGAAATGTGGCGATCATGGGATGGTCAGAAAGGAAGGAAATGAGTTGGTCATGGGATGACCGGAAGGAGGAACAAAAGGGTGACTGATGAGTGCATATTTGCATCATGTTTTACATTATTATTTTGCATTGTAGATGTAGGATCTTGGTATTTTACGGCACTTGCGCGCACATTTTATGTCTGTTTTCACCAGTATCAGGATAGATGATGGATCCAATGGATACAATTCTTGGAGTAGTTGTACTATGGAGAAAAGGAGTCAGAAACAACGTAAATTGCTTATTTCGGAAATATTAATAATACTAGAAGAAAACCAGAAGCGAACAAGGGAGGCAGAAGGTCCAACGACCAACTATATGACGGGAGCCCATTTTTCGACCATATAACTCTGGCCGTATAGTTGGCGCTGCCTCTGCCTCATCAAATAGTTTCACCTCGTGCAATTGGTTTGAGGAGACGACATATAGAATACCTAGAAATCGTACAAACCTCACCTCCGGAAGACATCTGGAGGGGGAACTCTTCCACAAGGATACATCTTCGCCCTGCGTAGATCTAGGAGGCTAAGGCATCGATCTTCATCATCCACCGTTGCATCACCACCATCTCCATCCATCCCATCTACATATTGTCTAGATCTGGTTGTAATTCCCGTACTCGTTGTGGATTTATACAAGTACTATTCATCTATGATTGTTTCCATTACCATTACCATGATGTTGATTGCCTCCATGTGTGAGTATATCTTTAGTTCTTGGGGAGATGGAGAAACCCTAGTATGAGATTTAAATAAGATATATTCTATTATGATATTCATCGTTGTGACCATGTGCTAGATTTTCTACATCTTGATGTTTAGAGAAGTTGACCTCTCAATATTTGCCTCTCGTGGGGACTTGATGGAGGGAACTACTAGTTGGTAGACAAAGGCGTGCTAGCACTTATAGTGACTACAAAGTTGTTGGCACCCCTTACGTATCAACTTGGGAAATCGAGAAAACTCACTGAACACTATCAATGCCATGGAATACGTCATGCGGGATTATGTCCCTTAATAGCGCAGTAACTCAATTGATGTCGATTGCTGACTGTTGTGGTTATGAGGATGATGAGAGCAGCGGTTGTTGCCTAATTGTCCAAATACGGAGTTCCTCCCACACATACATAGTTGAGAATGTTCATGATGATAATCTTTATCTTAGATCCTTATAATACTAGTGGTGTATCCGCTACTCCCTGAGAACGCTTTTTCCCTGTTGCAGTCCCAATCTCTCTTACATACGCGATACTTACTTTCTGTATTAAGTTATTTTGCTTTACTTTATTATTGCTCTTATACCTAAAACCCAAAAACACCTTTTTACACAATACTCGCATTGTATCTTGTTACTTAGAACTTAATCTAGCATTTCTATCTTAATATTTATTTCAAGAGTTATTAGACCTCAGACTCCTGCTCCCTGTGGGATCGATATCTTTATTTTGAAACTAGCTACAAATGGTCTGTGCACTTGCAGTCATCAAGCTATTTTCTGGCATCGTTGCCGGGGAGCTAAGCAATGTAGGTCTTTTAGTTTTTGCATATTTATTTTTATTTTGATAAATTTTGTTTTGAGTTACAAGTGCCCACCACCGTGATGGAGTTTGAGCATATGACTAGTGCTAACCCACTCAATTACTTTGGGAAGCCCTATGATATTTATAAAAGAGACAACTCCAATGAGAAGACAAGGGGGTTTGAAATAAATCCTCTACTACTTAGTATTCTACATAAGAAGAAGTTTACTAGAGATGAAAAATATCCTGATCCATATGACCTTATTGCATGTTCCAAGGATATATGTGGCACTTTTCTATTGATGGGATATACCGCCGATGAGGTAAGGGTTAAACTTTTTAGTCAGACTTTGACTAGTACATCTCTCTCATGGTATAGATCGATACCACCTAAAGCCACTACTACTTGGGATAATCTAGCATGTGATTTTCTAGCAAAATATTATCCATTGTCAAAATCTTTTGGAATCAGGTGTCTTATAATAACTTGGAAAAACCATTTTAATGAAGGACTAGTAAGAGCTTACATCACATTTAAAGATTTACTACGTCTATGTCCGCATCATGATTTACCTGAATGGTATTTATTGTATATCTTTTAAGGCGGTTTATTTGAATCTAATAAAATGGAACAAGAATCTTTCATAGAAGAAGCCTTTATGAATCTTCCTATACCTAAAGCTTGGGCTTTACTTAATAGAATTCATGATCATAGAGTTTCATGGAATTTTTGGTCTAGGAAGTGAAGGAGGCGTAGAAATAGAACATGATTTTTATTCATGACTATAATATAAAAGGCCATGTTAAAGAATTATCTAAAGAACTTTACTTGGATTCAGATCTTGTGTTGCAAGTTGTTAAAGCTTTTACAGAACATATTAAAGCTCCATAAGAGGGACCGGTCAAGTATGATCCACCACCCGAACCTGAGAAGAAAAGAGAAGATAAAGCAACACTGGCCTCATTAGAACCAATAAATGAAATGCCTTTTCCTAACACTACATGAAAGCATATTCTTGAATATGAATAGGTCAAAGCAGTACATAATAATAAGGAAGAAGAAAATATGGAGGAAACCAAAGATGAAGAAGTCATGGAACATCTGGAGGAAACCAAAGATGAAGAGGTAACCAAGGAAGCAATTATGGCTATGTACGCACATTGTAACATAGT
This sequence comes from Avena eriantha, assembly GCA_910589775.1. Taxonomy (NCBI): domain Eukaryota; kingdom Viridiplantae; phylum Streptophyta; class Magnoliopsida; order Poales; family Poaceae; genus Avena; species Avena eriantha. The sequence continues at coordinate 450,050,929 of OU342742.1, read as the reverse complement.
TGAACATGATGAAGAGACTTCCATATTGGTTGAAGGTAAAATGAAGGTAAAAGATGTGGGTATGCCTATTCTTCCCTGCATATTTAAAGAAACCTCGCATTACAGTTTATGTGATTTTGGCACTGAAGTTAATGTTATATATTACGATTTCTATTTATAAATAAAAGAAGAAATAGAACCGGCAACAATTGAAAATATTGTTATGACAATTATGTTAGCCAATAAAAATCTTAGAATTCCAATGGGAGTAGTTGAATATGCGACTATCACAATTGGCAATAAAAACTTTCCCATCTTTTTTGTAGTTGTTGATATGATAGCTAACACTCTTTGCCCTATTATATTTGGAAGAAACTTTTTAGGTGATATAGGTGCCTATGTCAATCTCAAGAAGGATATTGTGTCTCTTAAGCTTGGGGTAACAGAAAATAAATTCTATTTTTCCAAATTTAAAGACAGGCCTCCACAAATACAAGAAGAAGAAGAAGAGAGAGAGAACTATGTAACAACCCCGGACCCTACGCTCTAAGTTCAAGCCTGGATGAACCAAAACTGGTTAAGGGTTTACAGCGGGGGCTCAGGGACACCCACGTGTAGGCCCGTCGACCGCCCTAACCACTTCCAAAAACATCGGGACAAGAGCGAGCGGCGTAGGCAATAGGCGAAGAGATCAAATACATACACAAATGAGTATGTATGCAAGCTACCTTACAAAAGTTCTTAGAGCCATACCATCTAAAAGAAATAGAAATATTGCAACGCCGTACGGCAAGATCCAAATATCCTAGATCGAAATAATAGTGCAGGATAGCTCCTCATACATCAATCAACAGAGTATCAAGCGGAAGCGGGAAACAAGATCCGAGTACGGATAAGAAGAAAATCGGCATAAGATGCCACATAAATAAGCACATCCCGCCCATAGATCTCACGGATCCCCATCCCCGGAATCTCTACACCGAGTGATCGTTGCCAACATCATATGTCTCCTCCACCTAGTATCCATATTGTGAATACACCTGTTCATCTGAATCAAACAATTTATCGTCTGAGACCCTAGGGGTACTCAGCAAGTATTTATGCCTCTAAAGGGGACATATACCTGGGGTGACGCAATTGCAGCGAAAGAGAATAACTAACAAGCCTATAGATACTCGCTAACCATCCGCCTAACCAAATATAGGCGGATGTCCGTTAATTAGAAACAACGGTTATAACAGTATAAAATAATAGATCCATCTTCCTTCTCGCTTACCAACGAGAAAGCGGACGAACAACCCATCCATTGGCAGTTTTATTAACCATTCCATGAGTATTGCACTAATTACTAGTCAGATATTTTGTCAAATTAAAAGCGGGTACTTTAGTTATGCTTGTCTATGATCGAGAAACTGTGCTCCAAGTCATCCAAAACCACAGACACGGCTTTCAGAAAGATTTACCCTGCAGGGGTGCACAAATAGCACCACACACACGATCGACCTCAGAAAAACCAAATCAAAACCCAACGAGGCTTTCACGACAAAGCATTCACAGGATTCATAATTCATTTCAGGGGGACACCCCAATAAGCTACCCGCAACGAAGTTGGCCAGCTCCGAGACGGACCCAAGGTTTGCGAGAACGGCTGTAAACGACTGGGAACCCGAAAGTGTGACTGGGCTTGTCGATAACGCAAAATCGTGCCGCGATCCCTAAACAGTACAGGTGCTCCACACACAATCATAAATAAAGCAGTAAAGCATGGCATAAGTACAAGATAGTAATAAATCCCCAAACTACTTTGTGGCCCCAAGAAATAAAGTGCAAATCAAGCTCATGCAAAGGGGGATTCATAGAGTCTCCTGTATATGGATAGTGCGAATAGTCAAGGAATAGGTATCAAGTACTCGGGGTCCTACGGGACACAAGTGGACATAAAAACCAAATGACAGATATTCCCACCGGTGCCTCTTTCATTAGTTATCCCATTACTACTCAGGTTAAGTTGTTTAGGTACCTCGTTATCCATCAGACACTCACATACCCTACACATGTTGTTCTACGACTCGCATGGCTCAAACAACTCCTGTAGTAATGGCTCATGGGATGGAGGAACAAGCTTGGTGGGGTTTAAAAGTAAAGGCTATGCAATACTTGGGATTCAAATTAATGCATTCACGACTCCATGATGCAAGAATAAGATAGTAGCAATAGGTACTATATGTATGCAAGCATGTGGTAATGCTTGCCTGGCAGCTCAGTTGAAGCGAGGGATGGATCGGGGTAGTACTCCTGGGATTCCTGATAATTCCCCTACTCGGTGTCTATTCGAAAGAAGAACCAAACAAACAAGGGCCAATATAAATATAATGCGCAAACATATAAATAAAATGCTACAAGCAAACAAGCATGCCAGGATGAATGATGCACAAATTACACGGCATTTATGTAGCATGGCAAGGGTGAGCTGTGGGGACAAGAGTAAATCATTTTATTAATTATTTGGTCAAGTTTTATTACCATAAACAGTTCTGATTATTTAATATTTATATGATGCATGCTACAATTTATATCATGGAATGCATAATCAGAACGGGCTCGTCGCGCTGATAGATTTAGACATGTTATTTGTCAAATTTGGAGTTGTAGAATTAAAGTTATTAATTAATTACGAAAAGGCATTTTTATTGCAATTAAACAATTTCGAAAAATTGAGTTTATCCAAACATTATTTTGGATGGCAGATTTGAATTCCTCACATTTTTCTGATTCAAAAACATATATTATTTGTATTATTTGGATTTACCAATTAAAAGTTATTAAAAACTGGATTTAAAATCATATTAAATATTTCTGAAAACAGTTTTATTAAACAGAAAACGGACAGACTTTTTGTACACAGAGAGTTTTAGCCACCGTCACCGACAAATGGGACCGAGAAGCTGAGTCAGCGCGGCCGACGCGGCGGGAACTGATCCGAACCTTTTGCACCGCGAGTGCACCCAGCCACAGTCACGGACCGGTGGCACCGAGACCACGACTGGTCCACGCGCGTGCGGGCGAAGGAAGCATAGCCACGTGGCTGATCCGGGGAACTGCGGGTTGGAAAACCTCAAAGCACGGGTACCTTTTTGTGAAACGGGGGAGGGGCTAACTGGTGGGACACATGGGACCGCGGGTGGAGGCGGGAAAAACTTCAGGGACTTTTATGTAAAACCTTCCGCGAAAGGATGACGAAACTGAATTTTTGAGATCTGGAAAATGATTGAAATCGGGCTGAGTTCCGAAGAAGATGGCGACGAATCTAGCAATAATTTGGAGATGATGTAAAAACGAAAAGTGTAGATCTCACTTAGCTCTACAATGTTCGTGTACATAGTTTCTTCGGTGGAGCACTGTGGAGCCCGGAAATTCATGAAGAACAGGGACGAAACGGTGACCAAGACTGACGGACGAGATGCAGATAAAACGACGTTTTCCGCTGGTTTTCACGAGATGATCTTGATCGATTTACTAGATGGTTTTGTGGGTGATAAAGCTCGTTTTCAAGAGGGGACATCCGGCTAGATCTTTCGTTCACGCATCGTCCGAAGACGAGCGACACAACGACGACACCGACGTGTCGAACAGGGTCAGGCGCTCCCGCGGGTTCACTGTCTGTCGCCTATGCGCGAGGCTGCTGTTGTCTGCGCGGCGAGCAGCTGGCGAGCGGCAGGGCAACGTACGTGCAGCGACTCCGGCAACGGTGGCGAGCCACCGGCGACGAGGAGGATGCAGGATGTAGGAGGCGGTCGAGGACCCTCACCTTTGCCCCGGGTTCAGGGTGGACGGTGACGACAGCGAGGCGATAGCGGTGGCCGGCGCGCAGCGGTGATCAAGGCAACACGAGAGATGTCCGAGACAGTGGCAGCTGACGACGGCATGCGGCTCCTCCTCGCTCCGTGTACCGTATCCGGCTCCTAGATGAGTGGCACAATGTCGACGGCAGCAGGGCGGCGACGGGGTCAGGTAGACGGCGGCTGGGTTGGTTTGCTTGCAGAGGGGGAAGGTGTCCTCCCAGATTTCGATCTGGGAGTGGTTGGGGAGGATGAGGCAAGGTTGCCCTAATGCTGCTGCTTTATGCAGAGGTGAGGGAGGAGAGGGAGCATGCGCTCGGAGTGGGGGTGAGGCTGGCGATCACGTGCGCTAGAGGGAGAAGAGAAACAGGGGTTGGGCGCGTAGAGCCGATGGCGTGTCTAGTCTGGGAGGGGGCGACTGCACCAGGAGGCGAAAGGAGAAGGCGCGAGCAGCGGTTCGGTGCAGGGACAACAAGAGAGGGGAGGGTTTGGTAGCAGCGCTGGCTAGGTCCAGGGAAACCCTGCAGGGAGCCGGGCTGACTGCTGCTGTGCACACGACACATGCTGGGCGAGAGAGGGGCAGTAGGCGAGTGCGCGGCTGCCACTCGCTGCGGCTACGAGGTGCTCAAGCTGGCGCAGGGATTAGGTAGAAGGGGCAGCTGATTAGCTTAGGATTTTAGGTAGGTTGATCAAAGGGAGTTAAGGGGGTTAGGGTAAGGAAAGAATGGGTTAGGATAAAAGGGAAAAGAAGAGAGATATAGGGTGTGTATGTGGGCTTACACAGAAGGTTAAGGTGTAGATAGATTAGCTTAGGGCTAGGCTAGGTAGATAAGAAAAGGGTTTTGGCTAAGGAGATAAGGCATGAACTCCATATTCCATTTGCATGCACTATGGTTGGCAAAACAAGGAGAGGAGATGCCCCTAGATGGGTTGGTTTCAAATTTGAATGGATTTCAAAGAACCCATGTTCCCCTCAAAACCCAAAGAAAAAGCCAAAAGAAAAAGGGAAAGATGACCTTGCATGGCCCATGCATAATTAAATAAATGCCCCTCTAGTAGTTAAAACCACTAGACTTTCTCATGGCATTTATATAAGCAAGATTCCAAGAATTTGAATATGGCCCACAAGAAAAAAGGAAGCTTGTTTACCACATGGACTAAATAAAAGATCATGCATGAATATAAGGTGGCCAAGCTTGTGTGTGTGTGAGCCACTAGACATAATATGGCTAAGGTTATATTCTTACATGAGCATTTATTCAAATTCAAACCATAGGTAAGCTTGCCAAGGATTTTCTACCCACATAGCATGCAAAGGTGGCCATGTGGCTCTCCAGATCTATTTTTCAGAAAACAACATGATGCATATATGGGAGCATGTGGAAGTAGCAGTGGATCCATCTTAATTATATGTGAGCTAGACAAGAGCAAAAAGAAGTGCAAAAGCCCACCTCTAGTTTGGATGGTGGAATTATGGGGTGGTGACAAAGAAAGGTGGTGGAGTTAATAAAAGATATGCCCCCAACTCAACTTGGGCATCAAGCATTTATCAAGAACCAAATACAATATAGCAAGAGGCAAATACAATCAATAATGCATATGAGATAAGAACCAAATGAAAAAGGGTTTTATATGATGCTCAAATGCAATGTGGCATGATGACATGAGCATGATATAATTATGATGCAACAATTATAAGTAGGAAGGTAGCATTTTATTACTAGACCATGTAGCATTACAGATGCTAGACAGATGGGATGCTAAAAACTATTGAAGAAATGGTGGCTCTTTTATTTGGTAATCAAGAAGAAGAAATAAATGAAGATCCAAATTATGAAGAAATAGTTATGGAGGACAAGTCCCTGGAAGAACTAGAAGAGGAATTTGATTCACTTCCCATAATGGGACCTCCAACTAATGAGGCTTTTGAAGAGCCAGAAAAGAGAGGGGACGAGGAATTACCACCCCTAGAGTTGAAGACTGTAACACCCCAAAAATAGTAAGAAAGATTAGCAAGTTCAAATCACCCAAGTTTAGGGTTAACAAAAACTTTTATTTATTAATTTGAATATGAGTGCATGTGTGATTTGCATTAGTGTAGAATTGAGTGCAATTGCCATGTTTGATTGCTACAAATGATAAGAAATGGTTTCAAGATGAATACTACATCATCTAGGCCAATTACAAACAAAATCCAAAGAAAAAGAAAACAGATATAAAGCAAATGATCAAATTGTCATTTTGACCAAAATCAACCACTAGGCCACTTTGTGAGTTCCTAGAAAACAATATCTGATAGAAACATGTCCACTTCTTTTCACCCCTTGCTAGACCAAGTAAAAGTGAACCCAAGCCCACATTACAAACCAACAGAAACAATTTTCAAATCTATTTAAAGGATAGTTCAAAATTGTATCAAGTTCATATGGTAAGATCACCATTTTGCAAAAACCACTCAAAACAATTCACCTTGACTTTTCGAAGAAACCATACACACTCAAGCATAAGATCAAAACACTCACCAAGTTTCATTCAAACATTTCAAATTTAAATTCTTGTGGCCATTTGGTCGAACACTTTGCAGACACTAATTAAACTCTTCGTAACTTCACTGTTTGGAGCAGTGATCACTCGACCACTTGCCCTCATTGCACTCCCCTGGTCTCCCCTAGTGTTGAGCAGAAACAGACCACGCCGGCCGACGATGGACCGCTCTCTCCAGACCGCGCCGCCCTTGTCCATGATTTCCAGGAGGCAGGCCACCATCCACCGCCACCCCTGTCCAGTCGTTGACCACAGCCAGGCCATTGACCACCTGAGAACCGCCGCGACCACTTTCTCTGCACCGTGCCAAGAGCACGCCAGAGCGCCGTGGCCGACCAGCTCTCCCATGCCGCGCCTCGCCCTCACTGCGCGTGCACACACTCGCCATAACACTAGCTAGCTCCCAGACATCCCCGTTTGCCGCTACGCGACCCGTAGCCCCCGTGCGCCGTCTCGAACACCGCCAGTTCAGCGCAGAGCACCGCCTGTGCCAGACCATTCTCGACCGCCCTGTGTCACGCCATTAAGCCCGTGAGGACTTCCAGGGAGCACCGTGTCTCCCCCTACCCTCATCCATGCCGCTAGCCACCTGTATTGTCATCACCGACAAGCCCGAGCCCATGCCGCAATGTCCCTTCGCTGGTGTATAAATAGAGACCCCCTCCGCCTCAATCCACCACACCATCACACTCCCCACTCCTCACTAAGCCTCCCACACCCTTCCCCGGAGCAAGGCAAGCTCCAGCCTGCCGGAATTTGGCCAGAGTCCGCCGCTGTAGAGGAGAAAAGGAGACGTTGATTGGAGCCGCCCCAGGAACCGCCGCGACAACCATTCGAACCGCCATCGTCGACAACATCGTTTGCCCCCATCGCCGACCCTAGATAGAACCCTGGTGAGCCTAACACGACCCCCACCGCCGTGTTAGGGTTCAGACCTCGCCGGAGCTGTTCGACGTAGGAGATGAATGTCAGCCGTTAGATCAGGTTCTAATCATAGGGCCTAGATTGAACAATACCGTTTCGGTTAGATAGATTCGCTGACTAGTGGGACCCTACTGTCAATAGCCCTCTGCGCTGCGCTGTGCAGATTGGGCCGGCCCAGTAGGTTTCTCGCACAGGCATTTAGATTCAAATAGTTATTTTCCATTTTAGTTGAAACTAGATTCTGTCAGTAGATTCAAAAATCAATTCAAAGAGATTCACTAAACCAAATTGCATGATTCCAATTTTGTTAGAAAGGTATTCAAATTATCTATCCAAGACCTTGGATTCTAACCATTTGGAGTTAGAGATCACCTATACCAAAAATAACAACACGAAAACTTTTCCAACTTCAAACATTTTTCAAAAATCAACCATAAATGCTTTTGAGTTGATTCCAACTCTCAAAAATCACGTTTGATAAGATCTATCTGAATATCTAAAAAAATTAGGTTTACATGCAGTGACATTGGAATAGTACCAAAAGAATTCTATTAAATGATAATCTTAAACTTTATAAAATATGACCACCACTTTAAATCACACTCCCATGTATTATAATATGCGGTGATGACATGTGTCAACATGATCCCATATTTTAATTAGAGAATAGTAGATCTTAAGTATTTTCAATGAGTAGAAATTACTTTTCTAAAAACAAAATTAATAAGACTAGGTCTTTATTTCATGTGATATTTGTGATGATGCTAGATCATCAAGTGTGAGCCTTAGTGTGCTAAATAGAAGTAGTTAAGTATTTTTTGGTGATTGTGTACCTCGTATTCATTTATAGATGATAGTACCAACCCGGGATACGAGGTGGAGGAGTACGAAGAAGAAGAAGAAGAGAACTTCAACCACTTCACTACTCAAGGCAAGCCATCACTAATTGCAAGCCTAGCACTACAAGTTAACTATGCAAGCTAATACTTGCAAACTTGATAACCTATGCAAAGATGCTTTAGGTATGCTTGGTTATACAACTTTGATTATACCAATCCCACGTTTTACTTGCAAGCTTTACTATTTTACTTTTACCAAAGTTCTTCACTTTTAGTTAGTGCTTTGTGAGTATTGGAATAATAGTATAGATACCATAAAGAGTATAAAACTAGGCCTAAGTAGTCAGACTTAGATGTCATTCCAAGGCATGAGTTTAGATTTGGATAGCTACCGTTGATTAGCACCCCTCATTAGGGAATACCCTCAACTTTAGTGGCTAGTGCTAAGCATAAAAGTTGATCACATTAGATGGGAATACTTGGTGAAAATGATTATGAAAACCTTGGAATGTTGTTTCATTCTATTGAGATGTTTTAACATGTGTTGAGAAACTAAATGGTTTGATGATAAAAATGTTGAGGCATGAGCCTTAGCCCTTTACAAAAACTGATGGTTGGGTTCGGATGCGATACCATTCCAATTTTACCGTACAACCACAATACCTGAATTGGGTAGGGCTTAGCTAGAAGTTTATATGCCTTAGTATGGGTTCCCTTGTGGAAGAGGTTGAGCTGAGGCTGCCTCGTGATGAATGTCCACCTATGAAGTGCCTAGGATGGCAGATGGCCATGGCTGGGAGGCCAAGTTCATAGGTGAGGTGCCTATACTAGGGTGTGTAGTTGAAAGGTTATGATTGATTATCCGCATACTAAGTATGATTGATTCAGGGTTATCCCTGACGGATGTATCGTATTTTGTGGTGAAAGTGTACCACCTCTGCAGAGTGTCAAACTATTCGAATAGCCGCATCTGTGGTCATGGACAGTTGGAGTGGATATACTGTTCCGTCATTAGAAGTTTTCAAAATGATTTGTGACTTGAACTATGACTTTGACTTGATCACAACAGGGTTTTGGACATGAAAACTAGGTTCCCACTTAAGTTCTTAATAACATTAAATTAGTTTTCTTTACTTCTAAACACAGTTTAAGATAAACCTGGCTTTTTGCAAATAAACCTAGAGCTTAAGATTCCTACTATAACTACCTTACTTGTTAGTGATAGTTTGCGAGTACTTAAAGAGTACTCATGACTTTGTCCCTGGCTATTCCCGTGGCCAGACTATGAGGAGGACTATTAGGAAGATGGACAGCAGGAGGTCTACGACTACTAGGATCATCTCCCATCGTCAGCATTGCCTGTGACCCTGAAGATGGAACCCCTACCATGTTTAATTTCCGTTGCTTGATTGTATTAAGACTGGATCATGAGATCCTTTATTTGTAAGACCTTTATTATGATTTGTAATGGATGATGTACTGTAGTACCCATTCTGTTTTGTCTCACAAAAATGGTAATCCTGGGATTGCGAGGTATGGCATAACAGGCATCTGGGATTAAAAATCCGGGTGTTGACAAAGACTCTACCAGATAATCTCAAATAAAGGTTTCTAGATGATACAAATAAATTTCCTGTTATTATCAGTACTAAACTTTCACGAAAAGAAGAAGAAGAACTTATGGAGATACTTAAGGAGCATCGCAAGGCCTTTGGGTACTCAATGGATGACTTGAAGGGCATCAGTACCATGATAGTCATCCATCGAATATTCATGGAGGAAGGTACTAAACCAATTGTGGAATTTAATAGAAGATTGAAGCCTAAAATGAAAGAAGTGGTAAGAAAAGAAATTGTACGCCTATTGGAGGCGGGTATAATCTATCCCAATAAAGAAATTAAATGGGCAAGTCTTGTTCATTGTGTCCGTAAGAAGGACGGTTTCACTGTTGTTCCTAATGAAAATTATGAATTGATACCTACTAGAACTATTGTTGGGCATAGGATGTGCATAGACTTTAGAAAATTAAATAAAGAAACTAGGAAAGATCACTATCCTTTACCGTTCATAGATCAAACTTTAGAGAGGTTAGCAAACCATACTCATTTTTGTTACTTGGACGGATACCCTGGTTTTTCTCAAATAGTTGTTCATCCTAATGACCAAATTAAAACAAATTTCATTAGTCCTTACAGTTTACATGCTTACTGACGTATGCCTTTTGGTTTATGTAATGCTCCGGCTACTTTTCAAAGATGTGTGGCTGCTGTTTTTCCTGATTCCATAGAACTTATAATGGAAGTATTCATGGATGACTTTTCTGTCTATGGAACTTCATTTACTAGTTGCTTGGATAATCTCTAAAGAGTTTTGCAGCGTTGCAAAGAAACAAAACTTGTTCTAAACTTGGAGAAATGCCATTTTATGGTCAAAGAAGGTATAGTCCTTGAACACAAGGTATAAGGTAAGGGAATTGAAGTTGATAGAGCTAAGGTTGAAACAATTCAGAGAATGCCACGACCTAGGGATGTTAAGGGTATAAGAAGTTTCCTTGATCATGTGGGTTTTTATAGAAGGTTCATGAGAAATTTCTCTGGAATATCTAAACCTTTGACTAATCTCCTACAAAAGGTAGTAAGATTTAATTTTGATGATAAATGTCTTGAAGCCTTTGATAAACTCGAAAATACTTTATCTCGTGCTCGAATCATTAAACCACCTATCTATGATACAACCTTTGACTTAATATGTGAAGCTAGTGATGATGTTGTAGGTGTAACTCTAGGACAACATATTGGTCGCAGATTTATTATTATACATCATGCTAGTAGAAATCTAAATGATGCTCAGAAGAATTATTCAAAGGAAGAAAAGGAATTGTTTGCTGTATTTTTCTCTTGTGATAAATTTCGTTCTTACATAGTTGATGCAAAAGAAAGAGTTCATACGGATCATGATGGTTTAAAAGAACTCCTTGGGAGGAAAGAACATAAGCCAAGACTGATTTGTTGGATTCTTTCACTTCAAGAATTTGAGTTGCAGATTATGCAACGGCAGGAAATAAAGATGTTAAATGCAGTGTCCATGATTTCCCAGCAAGACATCAACCTTATTGACAGGAACTTTAGTCCTGGTGATTTTCATTGACGAGAATTATTCAAGGAATTAAGGTCAATTCCTTCAAGAGAGAAGAAGTCTTTGTTGTTGGAGGAACTTTCTCATCCCTGAATAAGCAAATGGTAAGTGCAAGGTAAGTGTTCTTACCCAAATAAGTGATTTGTTTTCACAAATTTTTCTCCTAAAAATTCTGCCTTTGAATTCCTTCTGTTTTTCTGAAGTTATAGAGGGTTTTTACCAACTATACGGGCGGCACAATATGACCGGAGAGGGAGCTCCCGCCGTATAATTGGTCGTTAAACTCTCTGTATCATCTTTGTGAAATTGTTTTCGATATTTGAGCCTATACGGTCGCAACTATATGACCGGAGCCAAATTCCGGCCATATAGTTCGTTGTTAAACTCTCATATAGTTTACTTTTTGGTGTCTGTATCTATACGGTCGCAACTATACGATCGGAGCCAAAATTCCGGTCGTATAGTTGGTCGTTAAACTCTCAGACACTTTTGATTTTTGGTGTTTGTATCTATACGGTCGCAACTATATATACGACCGGAGCCAAAATTATGTCCGTATAGTTGGTCGTTAAACTCTCAGACACATTTCATTTGTTTTTCATTCGTAATGTTTTACTAAAAAAACATTCTTATCGGTTCCGAGTCATGATTTAATCGATCTGGACTTGAGATATTTGGAAGTATCTGTCGGAACCAACTATACGGCAGGACCTATACGGGCCGCGCCCATATAGTTGGTCGTTACGCGACAGGAAACTTCCAAATCCGTGATTTCTTTCCCTGTCTTGTTTAGATTCTTCTCTTGGACGACAATTTGGTGTTTCTCGCGACTTTTACTGACCTCTGACCCCCCTCCTTATATACTGCCATTGTCCCTCTCTCTAATCACAATCTACAGGAACCAATCTAGCAATGCGCTATCCCATCCCAGGCCGTGGGAAACCCATGGGGATCATCGCTCCTTCCAGGGATCGATCTAGCAGCCCGTCCATGGAGGACGATGACGAGGAGGTGGAGAGGTTTAGCCCAAGGTACAAGGAGTACGTCGAGCCAAGCTACTTCAACAACGATTCCGAAGATGACGTGGTTGACATCTACATCCACGGAGACGTCTATGATCCACCGGAGATCTATCAACACCCGGATTTTTAATCCCAGATGCCTGTTATGCCATACCTCGCAATCCTAGGATTACCATTTTTGCAAGACATAACAGATTGGATATCACAGTACATCATCCATTACAAACCATAATAAGGTCTTACACAAATAAAGGATCTTATGATCCAGTCTTAGTACAATCAAGTAGCGGAATAAATAGCGTAGCGGTGGGGTCCATCCTCATAGTCACAGGCAATGCTGACGATGGGAGATGATCCTAGTTGTCGTAGCCGTCCTGCTGTCCTCCTTCAGGGTTGTCCTCCTCATAGTCTGGCCATAGGAATAGCAGGGACAAAAGCCATGAGTACTCTTTATTACTCGCAAACTATCACTAACAAGTAAAGTAGTCCTAGTAGGAATGCTAAATTCTAAGTTTATTTTGTAAAGCTAAGTTTGAAACCTAAGCTGAGGTCAGAAACAAAGAAAGATAAAGTAACATTTGAAAACACCTAAGTGGGAACTTAAATGTCATAGTCACGACTCTGTTGTGGTCAAGTCAATTCACAATTCATTTCAAAAGTTGTTTTGAATACATCTGACAATGGAACAATATGGCCACTCCAATATCCATAATCGCGGACGCGGGTATTCGAATAGTTTGACACTCTACAGAGGTGGTACACTTTCACCACAAGATTCGATACATCTGCCAGGGATAACCCTGAATCATCATACTTAGTATGCAGATAATCAAACATAACCTTTCCTTTACACACTCTAGTATAAGCACCTCTCCTATGAGTATGGCCTCCCAGCCATGACCATCTGTCATCATGGGCACTTCATAGGTGGACAACATTGAGAGGTAGCCTTAGCTCAGACCTCTCCCGTGAGGGAACTAATACTAATGCATATAAACTTCCAGCTAAGCCTTACCCAATTCAGCTATTGTGGTTGTACGGCAAAATTGGAATGGTATCGCATCTGAACCCAACCATCAGTTTTGTAAAAGGGCTAAGGCTCATGCCTCAGCATTTTCGTCATCATAAACCATTTGTGTTTCTCAACACATGTCAAAACATCTCAATAGAATGACTCATCATTCCAAGGTTTTCACAAGTCATTTTCACCAAGTATTCCCATCTAAACTGAATCAAGTTTTGGTTTAGCTCTAAACTACTAAGTAAAGAGTGTTCACTAATATGGGATGCTAATCTCAATCTCGTGCCATAGAATGAAATCTAAGTCTAACTAGATAGGTTAAGTTTTATACTTTTTATGCTACCTTTAAACAAGTAAAGGACTTTGGTAAAGTAAAAGAAGGTAAAGCTTGTAAATAAAACTTGGAGTAGGTAAAAGTCAAATAGTATAACCAAAGCATGCTTGATGCATTTTCTTAGGTTATCTAGCTTGCAAGGGTTAGCTTGAATTGTTCATGATGGCTTGCAAGTATTAACTTGCCAATAATAGCTTGCTCAGTTTACTTGAAGTGCTAGGCTTGCCTTGAGTAGTGCAGTGGTTGAAGTTTTCTTCGTCCTCCTCTTGGTAGAACTCCTCGTCCTCGAAAGCTTGGTCGGTACTATCGTCTATCAATACATACAGGCTACACAATCACCAAACTATACTTAACTAGTCTACTTAGCACACTAAGGCACACATTTGATGATCTAGTATCATCACAAACATCACAAGGTTTAATGAACTAGTTTCATTTATTTATTTGAGAAAAGTAATTTCTACTCATTGAAATTAACTAAGATTTAATATTCTCCAATTAAAATATGGGATCATGTGGACACATGTCATCACCACATGTTCTACTATATGGGAATGTGATTTAAATGTTTGATCACATTTTAATAAGTTTAAGTTTAATATTTAATGATTTAAAGTGACTAGAAATGCCTATATAGTATTATTTTGGTCCTAGTCCAAAGTCACTGCATTTAAACCTTAATATTATTATAGATTCAGATAGTATTCGTTAAATGTGATTTTTGAGAGTTGGAATCAACTCAAGAGCTATCATGGTTGATTTTATAAAAATGTTTGAATGTGCAAAAGCTTTTGTCTTGTTATTTTTACCAGGAGAGATCTCTAACTCGAAATGATTTAAATCCAACGGGCTTGTATAGAGATTTTCATTACCTTTCCAACAAAATTTGAATCACTCAATTTGAAGTTGTATAACTCTCTGAATTGATTTTTATACTAAAGGACATAACTAAGTTTTTAATTAAAATAGAAAATATATAATTCAATTACTGGGTCAGCGTGGGAAACTAAATGGGCCAGCCCGTGTACACTCTGCGGCGCTGAGGGCTGCTGACAGGGGGTCCCGTCTATCAGTGACTCATTAAACGCGAAGCGGTACGGGGCGATAAGGACCACACGATTAGATCCTGCATCAACGGCTCACGGTCGTCATCGACGACAAACACGTCGTCGGCGAGACTGAACCCTAGAGCGGTCGGTGGGCGTGCAGTGGGGACATACCAGGGCTCCAGCTAGTGCGGCGATGGGGACGATCGAACGAGACGACAACGGTGGACTCAGGCGATGTCGCGGCAGGGGCTGAGGTGGACGAAATCGACGGGAGCTTCAACTCCTCTATTGCGGCTGTCTCCGGCGGAATTCCGGCGATGGGCTGCTCGAGCGGCTCCGTCGAGAGAGGGAAACGATTAGTGGAGAGAGGGGAGTGGAATAGTGTGGCGATTGAAGCTGGGGGTGGCCTCCTAATATAGGCTCGACGAGGGGACCGAAGGGTGTGGGCGAAGCTCGTCTGTGATGACGGCACAGGGGGCTACCGGTGTGGGTGAGGTAGGCGGATGGTGGGCGGTTCCCTGGCGATCATCTAGAGCTTAATGGCGACGCTAGGGGCAGTGGAAATTGGTTGGGAGTGTCGCGCGCTCTAGGAAACAGAGGTGGTGCTCGACGCGGCTCCCGGCGACTATGGGTCGCGTGGTGGTTCACGACCATGTCTGGAAGGGTGAGGGGGTCAAGGCGGAGCGGCGTGCACGGTCTGGTGTCAAGGCGCGGTCTGTGGCGTGCTGGCAGCGAGGGCGCTCTGGCGTGCTCTGGCGCGGCGCAGAGAGGATAGTGCGGCGCTTCTCTTGGGTGGTCCGCGGGCTGGCAGTGATCGTGGGGTGGACCGTGGGCGGCGGTGAGGTCATGCCTCACTCCCAGGAGCGGCGGAGATGGGCTGGCGGTCTGTTGCGGCTTGGGCACGATCGGCCGACGATCATGGCCTCGGGGCAGTGTTGCACTGGCGCCACGGGCTAGGGGATGGGCTGGTTTTGGTCTGGTTGGGTCTGGGAGAGACCAAGATGATTAAATGTGGCTTAATGGCTCGACAATATTTGATCAAAAATAGTATTAGTTAGGCCAGTTTGATTCTTCTCACAAGGTGTTCGATCAAATGGCCGCATGAGAGAAACTTTTGAATTTTTGAAAGATTTTTGGTGGAGTGGTTTTTCACATGCTTAAGCATCTATGGTTTCTTGGGATTTTGAAATGGAGTTCATTTGGATGGTTTTTGAAATAGTGTGATCTTGATACATACACTAGATTCAATTTCAAATGTAATTTAAAATTAGGGTTTGAATGTTTTTGGGAGATCACAAAGTGGGCCTTGGCACATCACTACTTGTACTAGCAAGGGGTGCAAAGAACCACAATTGTATCTATTGGGAATTGAGTGCTAGGAACACCCAAAGTGGTCTAGTTGATTAAAATGGCAAAAGTGACCATTTCCTTATTTAATTCTTTTTCATTTCTTTTTCTTTGGGATTTTTTTGGGAATGATCTAGATTATTTGACATTCATCATAGAACCATTTTACAACCATTAGAACGCACAATCATGGAATTTCAAACAACTCCTGTTTAAATGCAACACTCATATGCGTGCTTAAATATTTTAAGATGGAAAAGTTTTTGTTAACCCTAAATTTGATGATTTGGATCTTAATACTCTTAGATTAAAGTTTTGGGATGTTACAAACCTTCCCCCCTTAAAAAAATCTCGTCCCGAGATTTAAGAAAGAAAACTAGGAACTAAAGAGATCTGGGAACTCAGTCCTAATGTAATCTTCGCGCTGTCAAGTGGCGTCTTCTTCGGTATGGTTGCTCCATTGAATCTGGAGAAATTTGATACTCTGGGTCCTTATGGTTATGTAATCTTCCTCCAAGATATGGATGGGCACTTCACGATATGTCAGATCCTTGTTGATATCAACCTCTCGGTGATCGATGTTCTTGAAAACTTTGGTCTTCTCTGGCACTTCTAGGCATTTGCGAAGTAGCGAGATATGGAACACGTTGTGGATGCCTGACATCTCTTCTAGCAGTTCCAGTTGATAAGATACTTATCCTCGGTGGTTCAGAATCATGAAGGGTCCGATATATCTGGGGCTAACTTTCCTTTCAGACTAAAACGTTGCGTTCCCTTCAATGGCAAAACCTTGAGATATACAAAATCTCTGATATTGAAAGTCAAGTCTCTCCTTCTCTTCTCAGCATAACTCTTCTATCTGGATTGGGCGGTCTTGAGGTGCTCATGGACTTTGTGAACCTTCTCTTCGGCTTCTCAGAGAATGTCGGGTCCGAAAATCTGACTCTGTCCTACTTGCGACCAATTCAAAGGGGTACAGCACCTTCTTCCGTATAGGAACTCAAATGGTGCCATTTGCAAACTGGCTTGATACCGGTTGTTATATGAGAATTCTACGAAAGGCAGACAATCTTCCTATTTTGATCCATACCCTAACACACAAGCTCTCAACATATCTTCTAAGATTTGTTTGACTCTCTCAGTATGTCCATCGGTTTGCGGGTGATAAGCAGTGCTGAAATTCAACTTGGTTCCTAATCCTTCTTGGACTTTCTGCCAAAAATCTCGAGGTAAATTGGGTTCCTCGATCCGACACTATGGTCTTGGGGGTTCCATGTAGACTAACAATTCTGGCAATATACAACTCTGCTAGCTTCGAACTCTGGTAGGTTGTCTTGACAGGTATAAAGTGAGCTACCTTGGACAGTCTATCAACGATGGCCCAGGTTGAGTCATTTCCCCTACTAGAAGTAGGAAAACCGGTAATAAAGTCCATTCCGACGGAATCCCATTTCCATTCTAGAATATGCAATGGTTCCAATAGTCCTGCGGGTCTCTGATGTTACGCTTTGACTCTCTGACATATATCACACTTGGCGATGTAGCTTCCAATTTCTCTCTTCATCTTGTGCCACCAAAATTGCTCTTCCAAATCTTGATACATTTTTGTTCCTCCGGGGTGGATAGAATAAAGAGTATCATGAGCTTCCTGCATGATAACTAGCTTCAGTTCCGAATCTGCTGGCACACAGATACGGCCTTTGTACCACAGAACTCCTTCTTCGTCTTCGGTGAATCCAGGTACCTTTCCTGTACCAATACGACGTTTGATTTCGGCGATACTTTCATTTCTCTAATGGTCTTCCTTGATTTGGTTAATCAAAGTGGGTTGAAGTTCAATGCTAGCTAAAAATCCTCTGCTAACTAGTTCAGTTCTAAACTGCTCCAACTCCTCATACAAACTTGGTTGCTTCTCCTTGATCATGGTGTTTAGCCTACACAGCAATCTGCTAAGAGCATCCACTACCACATTGGCTTTGCCGGGGTGATAGTGAATGTCAAGGTCATAATCCTTGATTAACTCTATCCATCTCCTTTGCCTCATATTCACCTCATTCTGAGTGAAGATACACTTCAAGCTTTTGTGGTCTGAGTAAATCTCACAGCGATTACCCATAAGATAATGACGCCATGTCTTCAATGCCAAAACTACGGCTGCTAATTCAAGATCATGGGTGGGGTAGTTCTGCTCATGCTGCTTCAGTTGTCGAGACAGATACGCGATGACTTTTCCTTCTTGCATTGTAGCATCCCATCTGTCTAACAGCTGTAATCCTACATGGTCTAGTAATAAAATGCTACTTCCTACATATAATTGTGCATCATAATTATATCATGCTCATGTCATCATGCCACCTTGCATTTGAGCATCATATAAAACCCTTTTTTCTTTTGGTTCTTCCCTCATATGCATTTATTAATTGTATTTCCCTCTTGATATATTGTGTTTGGTTCTTGATAAATGCTTGGTGCCCAAGTTGGGTTGGGGGCATATCCTTTATTAAGTCCACCACCTTTCTTTGCCACCACCTTATAATTCCACCATCCTAACTATACATGGGCTTTTACATTTTCCTTTGGCATTTAAATCTAGCTCATAGGTGTTGGCGTGGATCCACTTATTTCTACATGCTTCCATACATGATACATGTGTTCTCACAATATTGATTATGGGAAGCCTTATGTCCACTTTTGCATGACATGTGAGTACAAATGTTGCATCTAAGTTTCTACATGGATTTTACTTACTATATGCTCATGTATGGAGCTATATTTGGCTACAAGTGCTCTAGTGGAAAAATACACACTACCATGGTCATTTATCCTCATACATGTGCATATACTAATTATTTCCATATGTCAAGCAAGCTTCTTCTTTGTATGATTTTAGTCAAACACTTTGGCATGCATGCAAGACTATATGTCCATGATTGAAGATAGTTGTTTTCACAACTAGAATTAGTGGCATTTAATACTTGTGCATGGCCCATGCAAGGCACTCACTTGTTCTTCTATTTTGGGTTCCTTTGGAATATTTTTGGATGGTGTTTGTTTGAACTCAATTGAACAAATGAACCCATTTAAATACTTCTTTTCCACTTGTCTTCCACCTTGCCCTCTTTTAGTGTTTTCCTCCTTGCCAAGTGTACATGGAATATATTTTGTTTTCACAAAATAGAATCATGTGCATGAGGCATGCAAGATCATTATTTTTCTTCCACCTCTCTCTCTCTTTTGGGACCTTTGGGTTTTGACCTTTGTCTTCATTCCAAATTCCTTTTGTTATTTATTAGCTACTCTAAAACCTAGATCATCTACCATGTGGTTTTGCCCCCTCTCTTCTTCTATCTAAACTGAGTCCTCTCTATCTCTCTAAACCTAGCTTCTACACACTCCCCTCACCAAAACCCTAACCCTATCTCTTTTACCCTCCTATCTAGGCTTCATGCCGAGCCACCCACCCTTCCTAACTTCGGCTATACCCTTTCCTTTCTAACCTAGCCACCACCCCACCCTTTCTCTCTACCATGCCGAGCCCCCCTCTAGCCCTAACCCTAGCCGAGCACCTCCCCTCTCTGTTCCCCTCTCTCTCGCTGCCAAGCCGGTCCTACCCGAGCCACCCTTCCTCTCTGCCTGGCCCAGCTGCAGTCACCACCCCCAGACCTCCCTAGCCTAGATGGACACGTGAGGAGGAGGAGAAGAAAAGCTGGCCGCCACCACCTTTTGCACCCGATCCATCCCATGTGCCTCTCCCCTCCTCCCTTGGCCTTATCTACCTCGCCTCGGCCTAGCAGTGCCCCAGATCTCCCGAGGGCCCTACCCTTCTACCCTCTTTCCCCACCTACCGCTACCCCCTCGCTCTCTTCTACCTCCGTTCGGCGTCGTCGGCACCGACTCGCCACAGTCGCAAGGAGGAGGCAGGCGTGGTGTTGGGCATTGGGGAAGACCGAGGAGTACCTTGCGTCGTCCCTGTCCACGCCGACGAGGAGGAGGAGCCCCAGACTGGCTGCGCGTCTTCCACGCCGACGCAAAACCCTAGATCGCCGGGTGTCAGCGTCGCCGCCGATCCTCTGTGCCCCTGCCCGAGCCATCACCACCAACCTCCCCGCGGTGAGCCGACGCACCTCTCTGACACCTCCTCTTGCCGATTCGTTTCCTGTACGCGCCAGGCAAACCATCGAGTGCCTTCTGTGCAGCGCGCTCGCCGTCGTCGTTCCGTCGCCTCGCCTATGTAGGTTACGTAGCCGCGCAGCGCTCACGCAGCATCAAACCCCCAGCTAGCCCAGTGGTCGTCGCCGCCGCGCGCACACGCTAGGTCGCGGGTTCGACCCCGGCCGCACCTCTGTTTTCCCGTCCGCGCGCGCGCCGTTAGTTTCGTCAGAAACGGGGGAAGAAAAACCGTACTGCGTCGCCTTTTGCACTTACCCTCCTGCCTTTTTGCGTTCACAACCCGCGGTCCAGCCTGGCCCCACATGTCTGTCGCTGTGGAACTTTTACAAAAAGGAACCCCAGGTTTTGGAATCCTCAACCCGCGCTCCCCGGCTCCCCCACGTGGCAGCCCCCCGCTGGCACACCCGCGTGTGGCCTAGTGGCAGCCGTGGCCCCGCTTGTCAGCGGCTCTGGCTGATTGAGCGCGCGGTGAGAAAAGTCTGCTGCGAGTTGTTATCGCCAGCTCAATGCTTGGCCCACCCGTCAGCGTCTATGGCTAGCTGCCTCTGTGTGCAAAAAGTCGGTGATCTTTTCTGTTTAATAAAAATGATTTTAGAAATTGTTTAAATGATTTTAAATCAAGAAAATAATAACTTTTAATTGACAAATCCAAATAATGCAAATGATATATGTTTTTGAATCAGAAAAATGTGAGGATTTCAAATCTGCCATCCAAAATAATGTTTGACTAATTTAAATTTTCGAAATTGTTTAATTGCAATAAAAATGCCCTTTTCTTAATTAATTAATAACTTTAATTCTATAACTCCAAATTTGACAAATAATATGTCGAGATCGATCAGCGCAACGAGCTCGTCCCCAAATAATTAATAAAATGATTTATTCTTGTCCCCATACCTCACCCTGGCCATGCTACTTATTGCCATGTAATTTGTGCATCATTTATCATGGCATGCTTGTTTGCTTGTCGCATTTTATTTATATGCTTGTGCACTTTATTTATGTTGACCGTTGTTTGTTTGGTTCTTCTTTTCGAATAGACGCCGAGCAGGGGAAATATCAGGAATCCCAGGAGTACTACCCGGATCCATCTCTCGGTTCAACTGAGCTGCCAGGCAAGCACTACCACATGCTTGCATACATATAGTACATATTGCCTCTATCTTATTCTTGCATTATTGAGTCGCGATTGCATTAAATTGAATCCCAAGTACTGCATAGCCTTTACTTTCAAACCCCACAGAGCTTGTTCCTCCATCCCATGAGCCATTACTACAGGAGTTGTTTGAACAGCATGTGTAGAGTATGTGAGTGTCTGATGGATAACGAGGTAACTAACAACTTAACCTGAGTAGTAATGGGATAACTAATGAAAGCGGCACCGGTGAGCAATATCTGCTATTTGGTTTTTCATGCTCACTTGTGTCCCGTAAGACCCCGAGTACTTGATTCCTGTTCCTTCACTATTCGCACTATCCACATACGGGAGACTCTATGAATCCCCCTTTGCATGGGCTTGATTCGCACTTTATTTCTTGGGGCGACAAACTAGTTTGGGGCTTTATTACTATGCTGTACTTATGCCATGTTTACTGCTTTATTTAAGATTGTGTGTCGAGCACCTGTACTGTTTTGGATCGTGACACGTTTTCGCTGTATCGACAAGCCCAATCACACTTTTGGGTTCCCAGTCGTTTACCGCTGTCCACACAAACCCTTGGTCTGTTCTGGAGCCGGACAACTTCGTTGCGGGTAGCTTAGTGGGGTGCCCCCCTGAAATATTTTATGAATCCTATGAATGCTTTGTCGTGAAAGCCTCGTTGGGTTTTGATTTGGTTCTTCCGAGGTCGATCGTGTGTGTGTTGCTATTTGTGCACCCCTGTAGGGTAAATCTTTCTGAAAGCCGTGTCCGCGGTTATGGACAACTTGGAGCACGATTTCTCGATCATACACAAGTATAACTAAAGTACCGCTTTTAATTTGACTTAATACCTGACTAGTAAACAGTGCAATGCTCATGGAATGGTTAATAAAACTGCCAACGGATGGGTTGTTCATCCGCTTTCTCGTTGGTAAGCGAGAAGGAGGAGGGATCTGTTACTTATACTGTTATAACTGTTGTTTATAATTAATGGACATCCGTCTATCTTTGGTTAGGCGGATGGTTAGCGAGTATCTCTAGGATTGTTAGTTATTATCTTTTGCTGCAATTGCGTCACCCCAGGTATATGTCCCCTTTAGAGGCATAAAGACTTGCTGAGTACCCCTAGGGTCTCACACGATAAATTGTTTGATTCAGATGAACAGGTGTATTCGCAAGATGGATACTGGGTGGAGGAGACAGATGATGTTGGCAACGATCACGCAGTGTAGAGATTCCGGGGATGGGGATCCGTGAGATCTGTGGGCAGGATGTGCTTACTTATGTGGCATCTTATGCCGATTTGCTTCTTGTCCGTACCCGGATCTTGTTTCCCGCTTCCGCTTGATACTCTGATGTTTGATGTATGAGGAGCTATCCTACACTATTATCTCTATCTAGGATATTTGGATCTTGCCGTATGGCATTGCAATATTTCTATTTCTTTTAGATGGAATGGCTCTGAGAACTGTTGTAAGGTAGCTTGCATACATACTCACTTGTGTATGTATTTGATCTCTTCGCCTGTTGCCTACGCCACTCGCTCTTGTCCCGATGTCTTGGAAGTGGTTAGGATGGCCGACGGGTCTACACGTGGGTGGCCCCTGGGCCCCCGCTGTACTATTTTAACCACTTCCGGTTCATCCAGGCTTGAACTTAGAGCGTACGGTCCGAGGTTGTTACAATTGGTATCAGAGCCGACCTTTGTGATTACACTGTTGTGTGCGGGTCAGTGGCGGGACATGTGGAGCATGGCGCGTGTGGCCCGGAGTGGACACGGCATGTCACATGTGTCGGCACTGGACACAGAGACGCGTGCCAAGAGGGAACGTTCCTGGGGTGTGCTTGATCGATGAGGGCATCGATCTTATAAAGGGTGGGTGTATGTGAGATCCAGGCACATGGCTTAATAGGATTGATAGGATACCCATATCAACAAGTTGCAACTTCTTTTCCGGAAGCTCATTCGAAAAGAACTCTAAGGTTAAGCGTGCTTGGCCTAGAGCAATTCTAGGATGGGTGACCGACCGGGAAGTGGGTAACCGGGTGCGCACGAGTGAGGACAAAGTGCACAGAAAAGACTAGTGTTGGTCTGTGGGGCCAGTCTAGATATCCTATTAAGTTGCCAGGAGTGACACCCCCCGGGCCCAGGAGTGGACGGGGTGTTACAAAGTGGTATCAGAGCCATCCCGCCCTTCAGGGTCTCAGCCAAATGGTCGTTGTCAGTCTAGCAAATATTTTGGTAGCTATGTATACTAGGGAAAAACAAAACGTGAGAGTAGGACTGCTTCCATTTTCTTCTTACCACCCACCCACCCTTTTCTGTAAAGGAAGTGTAACGTTTTCAATCCTCTTCTAAAATATAAACTAGGATTCACGTATTCTGGGTTCCGTAGTACCATAGGTTGTGTGTGTGTGTGTGAATTCCTTGTCTATCTGTTGCATCCAACTTGTTATCGCTATTTTCCTTTTGGTTATCAACTGTTGGTACATTCCATACCGACAGGCCTTTGTAAACCGACGCGATCTGTCTTAATCTTTGTTATCAGACGCTATCTTGTTAGGGGTGTTTGTTTCCGTAGTTGCTAATCTTTAGGTTCATCTTAAGAAAGAAGGAAGTTGGGATATGTGTTTTACTTATTCATGTGTAGAGTAATGATCTGAGTGCAGGATGGAGTCGCGACCATACCACTACTTTTATCATTCGCTCTTGTATATTGAATTGGTCGAGTTACTAATCTTGATTCGTTAAGTGGTTTTGCGCATTTAGTGGTATTTTAATGCCGAAATTTGCGGAAAAAATTTCTTTGATAGCTTTGTGTATCACACTCCTTGTTCAGTCGTGTGCGATATGCTTAATATCTTCTAGGTGCTTTGACTTTTGTTGATATTTTAATATCATCTTAGTAATTGTATCCTTAATCTTGGTTAATTCCATTTTAGTACTATTTTGGATTATTATTATTCTCTATTATGGTACTGACTTGAGTTTTATATCAATCCTAGGATGGCACCACCACGCCGCAATGAGGAGGACATACCACCTGAACTGGGGGCTGCGTTGGCAAGTATTGCAAATGCCTTGGGAACAATGCAACAGAACCAGCAGCGTTTTGAAGAAAGTGTCAGGAGGAATGAGTTTGTTCCACTACCTCCACCTCCCAAGCGAGGAGACATCAAGAGTTTTCTGAAGTTCAACCCGCGCCACTTTGAGGTGTCTGATCAGCCACTGGACGCTGATGATTGGCTGCGTGAGATGTCAAGGTTGCTGATGACTGCTGATGTTCCTGAGCAAGAATGGGTAAAATGTGCCACTCACCTTCTGAAGGGAGATGCAGCTCTGTGGTGGTAGAATTACCTGAAGGCAAACCACTCTGGTTTTCAGCCTACTTGGGAGCAGTTCACTGGGGCTTTCAAAGAGCAATATCTATCAGAAATTGTCATGGAAAGGATGAAGGAAGTGTTTCTCAACCTCAAGCAGGGCAATGACAATGTCAATACCTATATCAGAAACTTCATGCACCTTTCTCGGTATGGTGGCGATGAGATCTCTGATGACAAGAAGAAGAAAAAGAGCTTCAGGCAAGGACTCAATGCATCTATCAAATATGCAATCACTCATGCAAGGCCAGGGTCTTTTCTAGAACTCCAACATATAGCTCTAAAGGAGGAAGCAAGTAGGCAAGTGTTTGAGGAGTCCAAGAAACACAGCCGTGACGCAGCAAGCTCTTCAGCTATGACAGCTCCTTCTAAGTGTCGCGTGTGGGTTCCTAATACCGCACCGCCGCTCCTGGCTCCACTAAGAACTCCAAGCTACACAGCAAGGCCACAAAACTCCTTCACCGCGGCTCCTAGGGGCTACAACCACAACTACCCTGGAGTGCCTGGTGGAGTCCCTGGCTACGCTGCTCCATGTCCACCTAGTGCTTGCTACACTTGTGGAAACACTGGGCATCAACACTGGAGTTGTCCCATGAACAACAAAGCTCTTCCTCCACCACCTCCAAGGCCTGCAGCAAGTTCTTCTATGGTTTGTGCACCTCCACCTCGGGCTCTCAACATCAACACCAAGATCGGGTGCACTGTTGCTCGTGCCAACTGTGTCAACGTCGCTCAAGCTGAGCATACAACTGGAGTTGTGATGGGTACGCTTCCCATTAACTCAGTGCCCGCACGAGTTTTGTTTGATTCTGGTGCTTCGCATTCTTTTGTTTCTCACAAGTTTACACATAAGCATGATCTGGCTATGGGTCCTCTATTGCATCGTCTCATGGTACAATCTCCTAGGTCAAACATGAGGACTGCTCATATCAGCCATGGCAATCAAATTGAGATTGGTGGCTCTTCGTTCCCGGCTTCCTTAATTATTCTAGGCAATTCTGACATTGATGTTATCTTGGGCATGGATTGGTTAACAGCAAATGCAGCTGTGATTGATTGTGCTGAACGCTCGGTTCTCTAAAAATTCTTGAAGGCCATATTGTCTATTCTCCAAGTCTGACTCCTGCAATTCAGCTTTTCTCTTTGGCGGCTCTGAATGATGATGCTATGGATGCTATTCAGAGTGTTCCGGTGGTCCGTGAGTTCCCAGATGTTTTTCCTGAAGAGTTGCCAGGTATGCCTCCTGATCGTGAGGTCGAGTTTGTGCTTGAGCTTGAACCTGGAACCGCTCATATCTCCAAGAGGCCTTATAAAATGGGTCCTGCTGAATTGGCTGAACTCAAACGTTAGCTTGATGAACAAGAGAAGTTGGGTTTCATTCAGCACAATACTTCTTCTTGGGGTAGCCCAACCATCTTTGTGAAGAAGCGAGACAAGACTGATAGACTTTGTGTTGACTATCGGGCTCTCAATGCTAAAACCATCAAGAATAAATATCCCCTTCCACGGATTAATGATCTCTTCGATCAGCTAGCTGGAGTTGTGGTATTCTCTAAGCTTGACTTGAGAAGTGGACATCATCAAATCAAGATTCGCAAGGAAGATGTTCCCAAAACAGCTTTCACCACCCGCTATGGCATGTACGAGTATACGGTCATGTCTTTTGGTCTCACCAACGCACCTGTCACCTTCTCGAGGCTTATGAACTCGGTTTTCATGGAGTATCTTGATAAGTTCGTTGTGGTCTATCTGGATGACATTCTAGTCTATTCTAAGTCAAAGGAAGAACATGAAGAACACCTTTAGTGTGTCCTAAACAAGCTTCGTGAGAACCGCCTGTATGCAAAGTTCTCCAAGTGCGATTTCTGGCTGCCTGAATTCACCTACCTTGGTCACGTCATCTCTTCCAAGGGCATTGCCGTAAACCCAGAAACTGTTCGGACAATTGTTGAGTGGCTTCCACCCAAAAATGTCAAATAAGTCCGGAGTTTCCTTGGTTTGGCTAGTTATTGTCGTTGCTTCGTTCAGAATTTCTCAAAGATTGCGAAGCCTCTTACCGATCTCCTCAAGAAAGGCAAGAAATACCTTTGGTCTCCTGCATGTCAAGCAAGCTTTGTAACACTCAAAGAGAAGCTCACTTCCACACCAGTCTTGATTCCTCCAGATACATCAAAGCCTTTCTAGATATTCTGTGACGCCTCTTTGCAAGGATTGGGTGTGGTCCTTATGCAAGAAAAACAAGTTGTTGCTTATGCCTCTCTACAATTGAAGACGCATGAGATCAACTATCCTACACATGACCTCGAACTCACAGTAGTTGTCTTTGCTTTGAAAGTATGGAGGCACTACTTGCTTGGCAACCGTTGTAAGATCTTTTCTGATCACAAGAGTCTAAAGTCTATCTTCACACAACCTGATCTCAACCTTCGTCAGAGGATGTGGATTGAAGCAATTAATGATTTCGATCTAACCATCAACTACACTCCTGGCAAAGCTAATGTGATGGCCGATGCTCTCAGCCGAAGAGCTTATGTCAACAACCTCATGGTGGAAGAACAATAGCCTCTCTTGTGCGAGGAATTCCGCCAGCTCAACCTTGAAATTGTGGATCAAGGGTATCTTCTGAATCTTCTCGGAACTCCTCTCTAGGAAGAAAAAGTTCTCTCCATTCAACTTGGTGATCCTTACACTAAAAACATCATCTTCAAGATTCAGCTCCCGAAGTATGAACCTTTCCACCTTGACGACCAAGGCACTCTATTCTTTAAGCACCGGATGTTCGTTCCGAAGTATCCGGGTTTGAGAGAGCAAGTTCTTAAGGAGGCGCATGATTCTGTTCTTTCTATCCACCCTGGCAGCACTAAGATGTACATGGACTTGAAAACACAATATTGGTGGCCTGGCTTGAAACGAGATTGTGCCAAGTATGTCTCCGAGTGTGATGTCTGTCGCAGAGTAAAAGCTGTCCATCAGAAACCTTCCGGTCTTCTACAGCCATTGAAGCCTCCGGAATGGAAATGGGAGAAAGTAGAGATTGTCTTCATAACTGGTTTTCCAAGGTCGTAGAAGGGCAACAATGCAATCTTTGTTGTCATCGATAGGCTTTCTAAAGTGGCTCACTTCTTTCCCGTCAAGGAAACAATTTCTGCAATTCAGTTGGCTGAGCTCTATATCAACAGAATTGTCTCTCTGTATGGGGTTCCTCTTGAGATCCGCTCAGACCGGGGAAGCATCTTCACTTCCAAGTTCTGGGGAAGTTTCCAAAATGCTTTGGGAACAAAGTTGAACTTCAGCACAGCTTACCACCCTCAGTCGCAAGGACAAGTTGAAAGGATCAATCAGATTCTGGAAGATATGCTTCGTGCTTGCGTCATCTCTTTCGGCATGAAGTGGGAAGAATGCCTTCCTTATGCTGAGTTCTCTTACAACAACATCTTCTAGAAGAGGCTAAAGATGGCACCATTTGAGGTTCTCTATGGCCGCAAATGCAGAACTCCGATTGATTGGTCGGGCGCAGGTGAAAGAACATTGTTTGGCCCCGACATTGTAACTCGAGCGGAGGAGAAGGTTCACATCATTCTTGAAAACCTGAAGGTTGCTCAAAGTTGCCAGAAGAGCAACTATGACAGAAAGCACACGGACATGGAGTATGTCCCTGGTGATCTCGTTTACCTTCGTGTCACTCCCATGAGGGGCACGCACCAGTTTGGTATCAAAGGAAAGCTGGCTCCTAGATACATCGGTCCTTTCAAAGTTCGTGGAAGAAGAGGAAAAGTCGCTTCTGCTCTTGAGCTCCTTGAAAAACTCAAGGTCCATGATGTTTTCCATATCTCTCAACTCAAGAAGTGCTTCAAGGATCCCGGCAGGACCGTGGACCATGAGCTCATCAGTCTCCAAGAAGACCTATCTTATCAAGAACATCCCACAAAAATCCTAGAAGTCGCAGAAAGAAGGACTCGCAACAAGTCCATCAAGTTCTGCAAGGTGCAGTGGTCACACCATTCCGTTGATGAAGCCACTTGGGAACGCGAGGATGAGCTCCGTGCCAAGTATCCTACCCTCTTCGTGTCTTCTTCTTCTTCTTCCTAGAATCTCGGGGCGAGATTCCTGATTAGTGGGGGAGAGTTGTAGAATCCCATCTGTCTAACAGCTGTAATGCTACATGGTCTAGTAATAAAATGCTACTTCCTACATATAATTGTGCATCATAATTATATCATGCTCATGTCATCATGCCACCTTGCATTTGAGCATCATATAAAACCCTTTTTTCTTTTGGTTCTTCCCTCATATGCATTTATTAATTGTATTTTCCTCTTGATATATTGTATTTGGTTCTTGATAAATGCTTGGTGCCCAAGTTGGGTTGGATTAACTCCACCACATTTCTTTGCCACCACCTTATAATTCCACCATCCTAACTATACATGGGCTTTTACATTTTCCTTTGGCATTTAAATCTAGCTCATAGGTGTTGGGGTGGATCCACTTCTTTCTACATGCTTCCATACATGATACATGTGTTCTCACAATATTGATTATGGGAAGACTTATGCCCACTTTTGCATGACATGTGAGTAGAAATGTTGCATCTAAGTTTCTACATGGATTTTACTTACTATATGCTCATGTATGGAGCTATATTTGGCTACAAGTGCTCTAGTGGAAAAATACACACTACCATGGTCATTTATCCTCATACATGTGCATATACTAATTATTTCCATATGTCAAGCAAGCTTCTTCTTTGTATGATTTTAGTCAAACACTTTTGGCATGCATGCAACACTATATGTCCATGATTGAAGATAGTTGTCGCAAGGAGGAGGCAGGCGTGGTGTTGGGCGTGGTGTTGGGCGTTGGGGAAGACCGAGGAGTACCCTGCGTCGTCCCTGTCCACGCCGACAAGGAGGAGGAGACCCAGACTGGCTGCGCGTCTTCCACACCGACGCAAAACATTAGATCATCGGGCGTCAGCGTCGCTGCCGATCCTCTGCGCCCCTGCCCGAGCCACCACCACCAACCTCCCCGTGGTGAGCCAACGCACCTCCCTAACACCTCCTCTTGCCGATTCGTTTCCTGTACGCGCCGGGCAAACCGTCGAGCGCCTTCTGTGCAGCGCGCTGGCCGTCGTCGTTCCATCGCCTCGCCTCTATAGGTTACGTAGCCGCGCGGCGCTCACCCAGCATCAAACCCCCCTGCTAGCCCAGTGGTCGACGCCGCCGCGCGCACGTGCTAGGTCGCGGGTTCGACCCCGGCCGCACCTCTGTTTTCCCGTCCGCGCGCGTCGTCAGTTTCGTTAGAAACAGGGGAAGAAAAACAGTACCGCGTCGCCTTTTGCACATACCCCCCTGCCTTTTTGCGTTCACAACCCGCGGTCCAGCCTGGCCCCACCTGTCTGTTTGTGGAACTTTTACAAAAAGGAACCCTAGGTTTTGGAATCCTCAACCCACTCTCCCCGGCTCCCACATGTGGCAGGCCCCCGCTGGCGCGCCCGCGTGTGGCCCAGTGGCAGCCGTGGCCCCGCTTGTCATCGGCTCTGGCTGATTGAGCGCGCGGTGAGAAAAGTCTAATGCGCGTTGTTATCACCAGCTCAGCGCTTGGCCCACCCGTCAGCGTCTGTGGCTAGCTTTCTCTGTGTGCAAAACGTTGCTGATCTTTTCTGTTTAATAAAAATGATTTCAGAAATTGTTTAAATGATTTTAAATCCAGAAAATAATAACTTTTAATTGAAAAATCCAAATAATACAAATGATATATGTTTTTGAATCAGAAAAATGTGAGGATTTCAAATCTTCCATCCAAAATAATGTTTGACTAATTTAAATTTTAGATTTTTTTTAATTGCAATAAAAATGCCCTTTTCTTAATTAATTAATAACTTTAATTCTAGAACTCCAAATTTGACAATTAATATGTCGAAATCGATCAGCGCAACGGGCCCGTCCTAACTTTGCATTACATGTTCTGAATCGAAGCATGCATCATGTCATTATTGAAAATCAGAACTGTTTATGGCAATAAAACTTGACAAATTATTAATAAAATGATTTATTCTTGTCCCCACACCTCACCCTGGCCATGCTACTTATTGCCATGTAATTTGTGCATCATTCATCATGGCATGCTTGTTTGCTTGTCGCATTTTATTTATATGCTTGTGCATTTTATTTATGTTGGTCCTTGTTTGTTTGGTTCTTCTTTTCGAATAGACGCCGAGTAGGGGAAATATCAGGAATCCTAGGAGTACTACCCGGATCCATCTCTCGCTTCAACTGAGCTGCTAGGCAAGCACTACCACATGCTTGCATACATATAGTACCTATTGCCTCTATCTTATTCTTGCATCATTGAGCCACGATTGCATGCTTGTTTATTGCTTTATTTAAGATTGTGCGTCGAGCACCTGTACTGTTTTGGATCGTGAAATGTTTTCGCTGTATCGACAAGCCCAGTCACACTTTTGGGTTCCCAGTCGTTTACCGCCGTCCACACAAACCCTGGGTCCGTTACGGAGCCGGCCAACTTCGTTGCGGGTAGCTTAGTGGGGTGGCCCCCTGAAATATTTTATGAATCCTGTGAATGCTTTGTCGTGAAAGCCTCGTTGGGTTTTGATTTGGTTCTTCCGAGGTCGATCGTGTGTGTGTTGCTATTTGTGCACCCCTGTAGGGTAAATCTTTCTGAAAGTCGTGTCCGCGTTTATGGACGACTTGGAGCATAGTTTCTCGATCATAGACAAGTATAACTAATGTACCGCTTTTAATTTGACTAAATACCTGACTAGTAAATAGTGCGATGCTCATGGAATGGTTAATAAAACTGCCAACGGATGCGTTGTTCGTCCGCTTTCTCGTTGGTAAGCGAGAAGGAGGATGGATCTGTTACTTATACTGTTATAACTGTTGTTTATAATTAACAGACATTCGTCTATCTTTGGTTAGGCGGATGGTTAGCGAGTATCTCTAGGATTGTTAGTTATTATCTTTTGCTGCAATTGCGTCACCCTAGGTATATGTCCCCTTTAACGGCATAAAGACTTGCTGAGTACCCCTAGGCTCTTACACGATAAATTGTTTGATTCAGATGAACAGGTGTATTCGCAAGATGGATACTGGGTGGAGGAGACAGATGATGTTGGCAACGATCACGCGGTGTAGAGATTTCGGGGATGGGGATCCACGAGATCTGTGGGCGGGATATGCTTACTTATGTGGCATATTATGCCGATTTGCTTCTTGTCCGTACTCGGATCTTGTTTCCCGCTTCCGCTTGATACTTTGATGTTTGATGTATGAGGAGCTATCCTACACTATTATCTCTATCTAGGATATTTGGATCTTGTCGTATGGCATTGCAATATTTCTATTTCTTTTAGATGGAATGGCTCTGAGAACTATTGTAAGGTAGCTTGCATACATACTCACTTGTGTATGTATTTGATCTCTTCGCCTGTTGCCTACGCCGCTCGCTCTTGTCCCGATGTCTTGGAAGTGGTTAGGACGGCCGACGGGTCTACACGTGGGTGGCCCCTGGGCCCCCGCTGTACTATTTTAACCACTTCCGGTTCATCCAGGCTTGAACTTAGAGCGTAGGGTCCGAGGTTGTTACATGCATCAATACACATCCGAGACCAATCTTGGATGCATCACAATACACATCAAACAGCTTCTTGATATCTAGCATGATTAATATTGGGGCTGAAATTAATCTCTTCTTCAGCTCTTGGAAACTTGATTCACATTTGTCGGTCCATTCAAACTTCTTGTCCTTCTTCAACAATTGGGTCATGGGTCTTTCTATGCTCGAAAATCCTTCTACGAACTTTCGGTAATATCCCGCTAATCTGAGAAATGCACGGACTTGGGTTTGAGTGGTTGGGGCTTCCCATGCTTCGACATCTCTGATCTTGGTGGGATCAATAGCTATTCCTCCGACAGACACAATATGTCCTAGGAATCCTACTTCTTTCAGCCAAAACTCACACTTACTAAACTTGGCATATAACCGATGCTCTCTCAGGGTTTCTAGGATGATTCTCAGATGTTGCTCATGCTCTTCTTCTGACTTGGAGTAGATAAGGATATCGTCGATAAACACAACGACAAACTTGTCTAGAAAATTCATAAAGATCTTATTCGTGAGATTCATGAAATAAGCAGGGGCATTGGTTAATCCAAAAGACATGACCGTATACTCGTATAAACCATAACTAGTAGTAAAGGTGGTCTTCGGCACGAATCTTAAGTTGGTGATAACTAGTCCTAAGATCAATCTTAGAGAACACATTTTCTCCAGTCAACTGATGAAATAGATCCTCTATCTTTGGCAAAGGGTACTTATTTTTTATGGTGGCGTCATTCAGCTTTCTGTAATCTGTGCACAAACGGTTGCCTCCATCCTTCTTGTCGACGAATAACACGGGCAATCTCCATGGCGATGCACTGGGTTGAATCAAGCCTGTTGCCAACATAGCATCAAGCTGCTTCTTCAATTCCACTAACTCTGAGGGGTTCATGCTATAGGGTCTCTAGGCTATGGGTCCGGTTCCGGGGATTAGTTCGATAATGAACTCAATATCCCTATCCAGGGGCATACCGGGCAATTCATCTGGGAATACGTCGGGGTATTCACAAACCACTCTGACTTGGTCTATGGTGGGTAGGGCTAGACTCTTGTTGCACTTGAATTAACGGGGTAAGGTTTCAGATATATGCTCCACTGAGACTCCAGAGCTACTGGTCATGGTGATGGCTTTCTTGGCACAGTCAATCAATCCTTTATGCTTGGACATCCAATCCATTCCTAGTACTACTTCCAAACCTTTGGTTCCAAGTACTATTAGATTGGCGTAAGAATCTATCACATGTATCCTGATAGGCACATCTTTGCAAATTTTTCTAGCTTTTGTAGTTGAACCGGGGATTTGAACTATCATGACATGCTTCAAATTGGTTGGGTGAATCTTACTAGTGCATGCAAATTCTTCGGTGACAAATGAGTGCGATGCTCCAGAATCAAACAACACTCTTGCTAAAACTGAGTTGACAGAAAACATACTCAGCACTACATCTGGCGCTTCTTGGGCTTCTTCGGCGTTCATGTGGAAGAGACGGCCATTGCGGTTGTGAGGGTTCCCTGGGGCGAATCTTCTTCCTGGTTGAACACGACGCTGTTGTTGAGTTGGGGCATTCACATTGGCAGTGGCGGCAATCTTCTTGGGACACTCATTGGAATAGTGACCCTTCACTCCACACTCGAAACAAGTAATGTGAGACTTGTCTTTCACTGCCGTGGGCACAACATTGCTTCTAGTTCTGGGTGTGGTGTTGTTGTTGTTGTTGTGCTTGGGAGGTGCACGGTTGAAATTGTTGGAGTTGCCTTGGGTGATTGTTGTTTCCTCCGGACTTCACATTTCCTTCGCTACGGTTGGGGTAGCTTGGGCGAGACATTGGGGGTCAATTGTTCTTGGTGCATATCCCGCAGAAGGGTTGGGATGGTACTTCTGGTGACTGTTGGATCTAGCTTGGTGCATCATACGGCGTTTGCGGTTGTTGTTTGCTTGGTTAATCTTCCCTTCCATCTAAATGGTAGAGTCGACTAGCTCTTCGAGATCCTCGAAACGGATGTTGACGAGGACAGTCTGCATCTCATCATGCAGTCCGTTCAGGAATCTCTCCTTCTTCTTGGCCTCCGTGTTGATCTCATCAGGTGCATACCTGGCAAGGGACAAGAATCTGTCACGGTACTCCACTACAGTCATTTTGCGTTGCTTCAGCTCTCTAAATTCATCCCTCATTCTGGTGACTAGACCCTGCGGCACGTGGGTATGGCTGAACTTGATTTTGAAGGATTCCCATGTCATCACTTGACCATGGTTCATCGTACGGGTGTTGTTCCACCATGCTCTTGCATCTCCTGCCAAATAGTGGGTGGCAAAAATAACCTTCTTGCTGTCATCCACTCTGGCTACTTCTAAGTTGTTCTCCATTGTCTACAACTAGTCATCAGCATCCAGTGGGTTGTCCGAAGTGCTAAAGATTGGGGGATTGGTATTCTAGAAGATTTTAAGCTTGGATCCTGAATGATCCTGATTCCCATGGTTCTGGTTGTTGTGAGCCATCTGGGCGATCTACTGCAGTGTGGCTAGATTAGCTTGGTGTTGTGCCCTACTAGCTTCACGGTCTGCAATGAGAGTCTGCAAAATCTGCAGCATTGGGTCTTGTGATGAGCTGCTCCCTCCTTGGTTTCCACGAGTCATCTGAAGGTTGAGTTAGATAAAGGGGTAAGAGGGAAAGTTCTAAGGTTCATGGTTTTGATTTCAAAGCTCAAACTTTGAGTTTGACTCAGGTTTTGCAACTAACTTCTTTTCATTCATTCAAGCAAAGCACACGATACAAACACACACACACCACAACATTAAAGGAAAACAGATGGTTTTAAGAACCATTCTGAAAGCTACGATACAATGTGACCGATACTCCTCACTCTACGATAGTTCTCTAGTGCATCTACTCATTATCGATGAAGTCGGAGTCATAATCGTCGGTGTATAAGTCCACAGCATCCTCCTCCAGATAGTCATCATCATTGCTGAGATAGGAGTCAATATCCCCTTGGATATCTTCACCTTCCTCTTCTTCTTTTGCTGCAAGCTGAGCTTCTTGCTCCTTGATGGTCTTCTCGAGGTCGGCCACCTTCTTGTGAAGACGATCGATGGTGCGATCCTTCTTTGCGCATTGATAGCGAAGAGACTGACCATCCTTGACGAGCAGTGAGAAAGTCTGGGCCTTCTAAGCAGCAAGGGCGAGGTTGTTGTAAGCGATCTCTCTAGCATTGTCCAACTCCTTCTGTCTGTCGTATAGTAGGAAGTCGAGGTTCTCCACTTGACGCTTTAGTATTGGGTGACTTGGCATCTCTAGCGGCATTCCCATGGAATCACGCCTTGCATAGTGAACAAAGTGGGTTCCTTGTAATAAGTTGACACTCACGGCACATAGACGTGCGAGAGCTTCATGCATTGCCCTGGCTAATCCATCTAGCCAGTTGTTCTCTCTCACGGAGAACTGAATCCTCCCAGATACTGGTGCTTCTATCTTGCCTCGAAGATTAGCAGTCACTAGCCATTGTACATCTCTTCCTGGTGGACCCGAGAGTTGAGCTCCAAGGAATTCCGGATGAGGACACTCCAAGAACTCAGACAGTGAGTCCAGATCCCTCTCGAAGATCAGTTGGCCTCCATTGCCCAACTGGTAGAACTTGCTGTATTGGGCTTCCATCTATAAGAATTTAGGATGAGAAAGTTAGTGAAGTGATCAAGTGTGTCAAAGTTTTATGTAGTAATGTAAGAATTTGGAGGAACATGAATTTTTTTGAGAGAAATAATTCCCAAGGGTAAGAGAGGAAATAGTTTTCATAAATACTCACTTTAGTTTTTGGAAACTGCTTTTTTGTTCGGGCGTCCATTCTAACTAAGGTCTCCTATGGTCAGGATGGCTCTGATACCAACTTCTCAACACATGGATTTTTAATCCCAGATGCCTGTTATGCCATACCTCGCAATCCCAGGATTACCATTTTGCGAGACATAACAGATTGGATATCACAGTACATCATCCATTACAAACCATAATAAGGTCTTACACAAATAAAGGATCTTATGATCTAGTCTTAGTACAATCAAGTAGCGGAATAAATAGCATAGCGGTGGGGTCCATTCTCATAGTCATAGGCAATGCTGACGATGGGAGATGATCCTAGTTGTCTTAGCCGTCCTGCTGTCCTCCTCCAGGGTAGTCCTCCTCATAGTATGGCCATAGGAATAGCCAGGGACAAAATCCATGAGTACTCTTTAAGTACTCGCAAACTATCACTAACAAGTAAAGTAGTCCTAGTAGGAATGCTAAATTCTAAGTTTATTTGTAAAGCTAAGTTTGAAACCTAAGCTGAGTTCAGAAACAAAGAAAGATAAAATAACGTTTGAAAACACCTAAGTGGGAACCTAAATGTCATATTCAGAAATCTGTTGTGGTCAAGTCAAGTCACAATTCATTTCATAAGTTGTTTTGAAAACATCTGACAATGGAACAGTATGGCCACTCCAACTATCCATAACCACGGACGCGATTATTCAAATAGTTTGACACGCTGTAGAGGTGGTACACTTTCACCACAAGATTCGATACATCTATCAGGGATAACCCTGAATCATGATACTTAGTATGCAGATAATCAAACATAACCTTTCCTTTACACACTCTAGTATAAGAACCTCTCCTATGAGTATGGCCTCCCAGCCATGACCATCTGTCATCCTGGGCACTGCATAGGTGGACAACATTGAGAGGTAGCCTCAGCTCAGACCTCTCCCACGAGGGAACTAATACTAATGCATATAAACTTCCGGCTAAGCCTTACCCAATTCAGCTATTGTGGTTGTACGGTAAAATTGGAATGGTATCGCATCCGAACCCAACCATCAGTTTTGTAAAAGGGCTAAGGCTCATGCCTCAACATTTTCATCATCATAAACCATTTGTGTTTCTCAACACATGTCAAAACATCTCAATAGAATGACTTATCATTCCAAGGTTTTCACAAATCATTTTCACCAAGTATTCCCATCTAAAGTGAATCAAGTTTTGGTTTAGCTCTAAACTACTAAGTTAACAGTGTTCACTAATATGGGATGCTAATCTCAATCTCATGCCATAGAATGACATCTAAGTCTAACTAGATATGTCAAGTTTTATACTTTTTATGATACCTTTAAACAAGTAAAGTACTTTGGTAAAGTAAAGAAGGTAAAGCTTGTAAATAAAACTTGGAGTAGGTAAAAGTCAAAGGGTATAACAAAAGCATGCCTAATGCATTTTCTTAGGTTATCTAGCTTGCAAGGGTTAGCTTGCATTGTTCATGATGGCTTGCAAGTATTATCTTGCCAATAATAGCTTGCTCAGTTTACTTGAAGTGCTAGGATTGCCTTGAGTAGTGCAGTCGTTGAAGTTTTCTTCCTCCTGCTCTTGGTAGAACTCCTCCTCCTCGAAAGCTTGGTCAGTACTATCGTCTATAAATACATACGTGATACACAATCACCAAACAATACTTAACTAGTCTACTTAGCACACTAAGGCACACATTTGATGATCTAGTATCATCACAAACATCACAAGGTTTAATGAACTAGTTTCATTTATTTTATTTGAGCAAAGTAATTTCTACTCATTGAAATTAACTAAGATTTAATATTCTCCAATTAAAATATGGGATCATGTGGACACATGTCATCACCACATATTCTACTATACGGGAATGTGATTTAAAGGTTTGATCACATTTTAGTAAGTTTAAGTTTAATATTTAATGATTTCAAGTGACTAGAAATTCCTATATAGCATTATTTTGGTACTAGTCCAAATTCACTGCATGTAAACCTTAATATTATTACATATTCAGATAGGTATGGTTAAATGTGATTTTTTAGAGTTGGAATCAACTCAAAATCTATTATGGTTGATTTTATAAAAATGTTTGAATGTGTAAAAGCTTCTATTTTGTTATTTTTACTAGGAGAGATCTCTAACTCTAAATGATTTCAATACAACGGGCTTTGATAGAGATTTTCATTATCTTTCCAACAAAATTGGAATCACTCAATTTGGATTTGTATAACTCTCTGAATTGATTTTCAAACTAAAAGACAGAACTAAGTTTTTAATTAAAATAGAAAAACATATATTTGAATTACTGGGTCAGCGCGGGAAACTTAATGGGCCGGTCCGTGTACACTCCGCGGCACTGAGGGCGGCTGACAGGGGGGTCCCGCCTGTCAGTGTCTCATTAAACGCGAAGTAGTACGGGGAGATAAGGACCACAAGATTAGATCCTGGATCAACGGCTCACGGTCGTCGTCGATGATGGACACATCGCCGGCGAGACTAAACACTAACGTTTGGTGGGGGTGCAGTGGGGACGTACCAAGGCTCCAGCTAGTGCGGTGATGGGGGCGATCGAACGAGACGACGACGGCGGACTCAGGCGAGGTCATGGCAGGGGCTGAGGTGGACGAAATCGATGGGAGCTTTTCCTCCTCTGTTGCGGCTGTCTCTGGCGGAATTCTGGCGTTGGGCTGCTCGAGCGGCTCCGACGACAGAGGGGAAACGATCAATAGAGAGAGGGGAGTGGAATGGTGTGGCGATTGAAGCTGGGGGTGGCCTCCTTATATAGGCTCGACGAGAGGACCGAAGGGTGTGGGCGGAGCTCGTCGGTGACGACGGCACAGGGGCTACTGGTGTGGGCGAGGTAGGCGGACGTTGGGCGGTTCCCTGGCTATCATCTAGAGCTTAATGGTGACGCTAGGGGTGGTAGCAATTGGTCAGGAGCTTCGCGTGCTCTGGGAGACAGAGGTGGTGCTCGACGCGGCTCCCGACGACTGTGGGTCG
This sequence comes from Avena eriantha, assembly GCA_910589775.1. Taxonomy (NCBI): domain Eukaryota; kingdom Viridiplantae; phylum Streptophyta; class Magnoliopsida; order Poales; family Poaceae; genus Avena; species Avena eriantha. The sequence continues at coordinate 450,011,766 of OU342742.1, read as the reverse complement.
CGCGGCGGTGCACGGCTGTGTCAGGCGGGGTGAGGGGTTCAAGGCAGAGTGGCGTGCATGGTCTGGTGTCGAGGCACGGTCTATGGGGTGCTGGCGGCGAGGGCATTCTGGCGTGCTCTGGCGCGGCGCATAGAGGATAGTGCGGCCCTTCTCTGGGGTGGTCCAGGGGCTGTAGTGATCATGGGGTGGACCCTGGGAGGCGGTGAGATCACGCCTCACTCCTTGGAGTGGCGGAGAGGGGCTGGCGGTCTGCTGCGGCTCAAGCACGATCGGCCGGCGATCATGGCCTCGGGGCGGCATTGCATTGGCGCCAGGGGCTAGGGGATGTGCTGGTTTTGGTCTGGTTGGGTCTGGGAGAGACCAAGATGATTAAATGTGGCTGAATGGCTCGACAAGATTTGATCAAAAACAGTATTAGTTAGGCCAGTTTGATTCTTCTCACAAGGTGGTCGATCAAATGGCCGCACGAGAGAAACTTTTGAATTTTTGAAAGATTTTTGGTGGAGTGGTTTGAAACATGCTTAAGCATCTGTGGTTGCTTGGGATTTTGAAATGGCGTTCATTTGGATGGTTTTTGAAATAGTGTGATCTTGATACATACACTAGATTCAATTTTCAAATGTAATTTAAAATTAGGGTTTGAATGTTTTTGGGAGCTCACAAAGTGGGCCTTGGTACATCACTACTTGTACTAGCAAGGTGTGCAAAGAACCACAATTGTCTCTGTTGGGAATTGAGTGCTAGGAACACCCAAAGTGGGCTAGTAGATTAAAATGGCAAAAGTGACCATTTCCTTATTTAATTCTTTTTGATTTCTTTTTCTTTGGGATTTTCTTGGGAATGATCTAGATGATGTGACATTCATCATAGAACCATTTTACAACCATTAGAACACACAATCATGGCATTTAAGACAACTCCTATTTAAATGCAACACTCATATGCATGCTTAAATATTTTTAAATGGAAAAGTTTTTGTTAACCCTAAATTTGATGATTTGGATCTTAATACTCTTGGATTAATGTTTTGGGATGTTACAAGATCAAGTGGGTAGAGATGAAGAAAGCTCAACAAGAGAGAGAAGATCGCAAGGCACATGGAAAAGGGCGTGTGGAGACGGTCAAGTTCATCACCACGGATCCAAGGCCGCACAAGCGTAAAGAATTATCTAATATTAGTGCAGGTGCTAGCAATGAAGGAGTGGTTCTACTCTCGAAGACAACCATTGGTGCTCGTATGAAGGTTAAGCCTCAAGAAGAGTCGAGGTATGGTTTCCACTTCCCCGATCCATCAATTATGGATGAGGAAGAAGAATCTGTCCCCAGGACCAAGGATCGCGTGCGGGCACTAGAGATATATCAGAAGTAGGAGCTACGCCATCGCCTCGAAGTCCGTCACCATCTCCATGAGATGGAGAAGAAGGAAGACCTCTTTCCATTGGTGACTAAGCTCGTAGATAGAGTGGACATTGTGCAATCTGATCTACGCAGGTGCTACATCCGCATAACTACTTTGAAGGAGACCAACAAGAAGCTACGCACCGCGGTGTTACATGCCATGGCGCCACAGTTATCTACAACAATCACGGTATCAAATAATCACAAGAGATTATTTGATCCCGCCTGGCTTGATTCCAAGCTTGGGAGATCTTTAAGACCTTGTAATCTATCCTATAAGTTATTATTATTATTTTTTCATTAGTTAAAGTTTGCATCATTAGAATTCCCTTCAGGAATAGTCGATCCCGTTAATGGAATTCCGAGTTTATTATTATATATGGAGCAATATTGAGTTTGTGTTTGATTTAATGATATATGGATGGCTTGAGTATGATTTTACTTGCACTTGATGATAGCAATAGGAGTCATCCACACCATGGGTATTAATGGAACACGTAAAGATAATTTGGTCAATATGTTGTAAGTCTACTGTTTGATTTACAAAAAAAAATTATCTATACAATTAAGTTGAAAAGGAAACCTTGAACAAAGGAAAATGAAAGTGCTATCAAAATGGAGTGAGAACAAGTCGAGGTAGAATCTGCAAGTCATAAGAATGCTTCATATACAGTTGGAATTTGATAATTGAGATCGTTAAACTTTGAATTCCTACATCAGGTGGAATATATGGCTAGCTCCTTTGCACAACACTTAAAATTAAAATGTGAGAATATATGCAAAAGAAAAGAAAAGAAAGAAGAAAAATAGCGAATGTGCAAAGAGCAAATAGGCATATACCACTGTATTGTAGTATGACAAAGAGACACTTCTGAGATTTTGAATCCCAAGTGAATACGTTGATCCTAAAACACTTGTGACTACCTTGTTAACTCATTCAGTTGAACTAGATACTTTTACATTATGTTGAGATTCATCTCTTATGAACTGTTGATAACTAAGGTGTGGAAACCTACTAATATTATTCAGATGGTTCGAGTAAGGTACTAATCACGAAGTTATTCCTATGTATCGTATATGATAAACAGATGATGCAACTAACTCATTTATTTTGATCGACTCGGCTTCATGAATATGAGGATCACATCCATTAAGCTAAAACTTGCTCGGGACGAGCAAGAGTCTAAGCTTGGGCAAGTTGATGAGTGCATATTTGCATCATGTTTTACATTATTATTTTGCATTGTAGATGTAGGAACTTGGTATTTTACAGCGCTCACGTGGACATTTTATGTCTATTTTCACCAGGATCAGGACAGATGATGGATCCACTGCATACAATTCTTGGAGCAGTTGTACTATGGAGAAAAGGAGTCAAAAACAACGTAAATCTCTTATTTGGGAACTATTAATAATACCAGAAGAAAACCAAAAGCGAACAAGGGAGGCAGAAGGTCCAACGACGAACTATACGACTAGAGCACATTTTCCAGTTGTATAGCTCCAGCCATATAGTTGGTGCCGCCTCCACCTCGTCAAATAGTTTCACCCCGTGCAATTGGTTCGAGGAGACGACATACTGGACACCTAGAAATCGTAGAAACCTCACCTCTAGAAGGCATCTGGAGGGGGAACTCATCCACAAGGATCCATCTTCGCCCTGCGCAGATACGGGAGGTTAAGGCATCGATCTTCATCATCCACCACTACATCACCACCATCTCCATCCATCCCATCTACATCTTGTCTAGATCTTGTTGTAATTCCCGTACTCGTTGTGGATTTATACAAGTACTATTCATCTATGATTGTTTCCATTACCATTACCATGATGTTGATTGCCTCCATGTCTGAGTAGATATTTAGTTCTTGGGGAGATGGAGAAACCCTAGTATGAGATTGAAATAAGATAAAGTCTATTATGATATTCATCGTTGTGACCATGTGTTAGATTTTTCTACATCTTGATATTGAGAGATGTCGACCTCTCAATATTTGCCTCTCGTAGGGACTTGATGGAGGGAACTACTAGTTGGTAGACGGAGGCGTGCTATCACTTACAGTGACTACAAAGCTTTTGGCACCCCTTACGTATCAACTTGGGAAACCGAGGAAACTCACGGAACACTGTCCATGCCATGGGATATGTCCCGCGGGATTACGTCCCTTAATAGCGCAGTAACTCGATTGATGTTGATTGCTGACTACTAGGGTTATGAGGATGATGAGAGCAGTGGTTGTTGCCTATTTGTCCAAATAGAGAGTTCCTCCCACACATAAATAGTTCAGAATGTTCATGATTGATAATCTTTATCTTAGATCCTTATAATACCAGTGGTGTATCCGCTACTTCCTGAGAACGCATTTTCCCTACTGCAGTTCCAATCTCTCTTACATACGCGATACTTACTTTCTGTATTAAGTTATTTTGCTTTACTTTATTATTGCTCTTATACCTAAAACCCCAAAACACCTTTTTTACACAATACCCGCATTATATCTTGTTACTTAGAACTTAATCTAGAATTTCTATCGTAATATTTATTTCAAGAGTTATTAGACTTCAGACTCCTGCTCCCTATGGGATCGATATCTTTATTTCAAAACTTGCAGTCATCAGTGACCCAATCCTAGTGTTTTCCAAAAACCTTTCAAAAAGGTTTTACAAAAGTTTTCATCATAGATATGTAGATGCTATATCTACATGAGAAAATAGTTGAGAAAAGAACCTCTCTTGGAGCACTCCTACTACCACAGCCATATTGCATATCCTCTTGTTATTATTATTCTCTTAAGGTGGTTTGCAAGTACATTCAAAGTACTCACTGGCATTGTCCATGGCTATTAACTTGGTCAGATATCGAGAAGAAGGTGAAGTTGACGACTATGTGATGGCTCAATGCATGGCGCCCAGAAAAGTGCTGGTGCGTGGTTGACGTAGAGCTCGTTGGGAACCACAAGAGGAAGGTATGATGAGCACAGCAACAAGTTTCCCTCAGTTATGAAACCAAGGTTTAATCGAACCAGTAAGAGCAAGGAAACACCACAAAGGTGTTACTAGCTGAGCTTTGGCAGGGCGCACTACCGGTGCTAGTAGCAACGTGGAGACCTGCACAACACAACCACAAAACTTTGTCCCCAACTTGCGATGAGGTTGTCAATCTCACCGTGTTTTACGGAAAACAAAAGATTAAACGTATCAAATGGAAAGAAGTAAAAGTTTAAAGAAAGTAAACACAAAGAAGTAAACAGTTTGTAGATTGTATGTAAAGAAAAAAGACCGGGATCCATAGTTCACTAGAGGTGGCTCTCCTTAAGATAGATAACATGCTGGGTGAACAAGTTACAGTGGGGCAATTGACAAACACCGAGAAAGCAATACATACATATACTAATAATCTTGACTCCTTTGAGACTTGGTTGGGCATTACAACATTATACATAGACCGCCATCCAACTGCATCTATGACTAATAATCCACCTTCAGGTCATCATCATCCGAACCCCCTCCAGTATTAAGTTGCAAGCAACAGATTATTGCTTTACGAACTGCGTGTAAAGTAAACAATACGATTGTTCTATGAACAAAGGATTGTTGTTTTCTCCCTAGTAGCAACAACACATCTAGTACCTTAGAGATTTTTGTCACTTCCCCAGATTACCAGAGGCATGAACCCACTATCGAGCATAAATACTAACTCTTGGAGTTGCTAGCATCTAATTGGCCAAGATAGCTACTAACAACGGAAAGCATGCAAGATCACAAATAACAAAGACATGATAGAATCAATAATCAATCTGAAATAGCATCTCAATATCCATCGGATCCCCGCAAACACAACATGCATAATTACAAATAGATGATCTTGATCATGAACGGAGCTCACAAGATCTAAACATGAAAGCACAAAGGAGGAGAACCAGCCATCTAGCTACTACATGGATCCGTAGTCCAAGGATGAAATACTCACGCATCACACCGGAGGCTTGCACGGTGATGAAGAAGGCCTCTAGTGTGAATTCCCCTCTCCGGCAGGGTGCCGGGAAGAGCTTCAGATCCCTCCCGGTCTAGGGATGGAGATGACGGAGGCTACAGACTCGTTCGTGGATTTTTGATCGGGCACTTAGGGTTTTCGTCCTGAGGGCAATATGTAGGCGGAAGGAGAGGCCGAGGGGGTGCCGGGAGCGGCCACACCACCCTTGGCGCGGGCCAGGCCTGGCCGCGCGGCCAGGTGGTGTGGTGGCCCCCTGGCCCCTCTCCTTCTCGTATTCTGGCACTTGATGACATCCAGAAAAATAGGCACTTTTGATTTTGTCCCGTCCAATTCCGAGAATATTCATTTTCTGACTTTCCTGGAACCAAAAACAGCAGAAAATAGGCAGCTGGCACTGTGGCTCTTGTTAATAGGTTAGTCCAAGAAATCATATGAAAAGTACTCCAAAGTTGGAACAAAACACAAGAAAGTGGATAAAACCAAGCATGGACCATCAAAAATTATAGATACATTTGCAATGTATCAACATCCCCAAGCTTAACTCCTGCTCGTCCTCGAGTAGGTAAGTGATAAAAAGAAAGAATAATTTTTGAGGTGATGCACCATCAAAGACTTGATCAAAGTATTTGTAAAACATTCAAAGCTGGGATCATAATACTTCAATCATAGCATGAAAGACAAAGTCTGAGCAATAAGACAAAGAAACTATGATGCAACATGAAAAGGCACAAACAAAAGATTCATGAATAACAATGCTTTGCAAGACGTTTTTGTTTCACATAAATAAAAATAGCATAGTAGTATTCATCTTGTCCCTCAAATAGAGTAGCAAATAGAAATGCATAGGACACATTCAAAGTTCATAAGAGTGACTAGATACAATAGTTTAAAATAAGCAATATCAAAGTATGCATCAATCAACTAGTCTTGGGACAATGCACATAGAACTAAGAATGGCCACTATGCTCTCAAGGTAGGTGCATAAAGATAGAAGGTGGAGACTCAATGTAATGGTGTAAGAAAAGCCTTTGTAAAAGGAAGTAGGGATTCAAGACTCATAAAGAGCTTCCAAAAATTATGGTACTTATAGCTTTCAGCTCTCATTGCCCCTATCATAAGAATCTTGAAGTGGTTAAGGTTAAAGTGACACAACTAAGAGGATATGCTTGACAAGTTATAAGACGAAATCTCATGCCCCTTACTTACGAAGACCGATCCTCATGCTACTCAACTTCAGTCATGAGTAAGCTCTTGTCATTGTAAGTACATGTGTAACATTAAGAACCGCCAACGGGGTACCCCTTGCACATGATACAGGAGTTTTCCCATAATCAAAATGACAAGGCAAGCAGAAAATGAGCATCTAAGTGATCTTTTTATTTGCTATTTGCATAGGTTTTTATTGAGGATGCTCCATAGAGTGCTCATTATGGTGATGCTGCAAGTTTCCACCATGATTAGGCATGGATTAGGCTAGCGGCCCAGGCGTTTCTCTAACACACATAAAAACTCCATGATCTTACAAGTTCCACTTTTATTTCACACCGCCGGGATCCGTAAGCAAAAGAACATGATATCAACGGGGTACAAAGTACAAGTGCAATGTTGAAAGCGTTCCCCATGGTACATGGTTCTACTAATTTCAACTTATAAAGCGCAAGCATATACGCAACAAAGAAGGACCCAATGGTTCAAGTTTATTAGAGGCAAGTAAAGTAAAGCGTGCCATCAAGTTCGTGAGAGCTTTAATCACTAGTTTTCTCATAACAAGTTTAATTTGGAAGGTAAACAAAAGCATGAATATACTTGGAAAAGCATAAGATAGTAGGTAGGTATGGCGTACTCTTATGAATAACTTGTTTTAGGGAGTTGGATGCATGAGTGGAACTCATACTTGGTTGTGGAGGCTAGCAAAAGACTGGGAGCGACAAACTAAGAGAGCAATAATGGCCATAATCATGCAGAGCGACAAAACAACATTGATCAAAGCATAAAGTGATACTACAAGTTGAAAACTAAAGGATCATAAAGGCTATGGTGACTTGGGATAGTCATAACATGGTGTGAGCATGTGCCAAGTCAACCCAAATAAAGCATCAAAGGAGAATACCACTATACTATGCTTTAATATGCTAAAACAACGTATGATTCATCCAAGGCACATTAAGCAATCTCAATTGTTTATAACAAGTCATGCTACATCAAAGAATACTAAGCATAAAGCCAAAACAATATCAAGGATGGCATGATAGAGAATAGGCCACAGTCAAAAACAATCTCTCTTTACCACTTAAGCATGAGCTTTCCTACTCTTTTCCAAACCAAACCAAACTATTTGAACACCAATATATGAAAGAGGAGGTCCAACCAATTTATTCAGCAAACTAAGAAAACCAAGAAAACGAAAACCAAAACGAAAAACGAAAAAGAAGACACTCCAAGAACAACACAACTATGCATGAAACAAAAAATGAAGCGTTTGGAAAAAACCTGGGATTTTTATTGATGAAGATGGGGATGCCTTGGGCATCCCCAAGCTTTGATGCTTGTACTTCTTGGATATTTCTTGGGGTGACACGCGTGCATCCCCAAGCTTTTGCTTTAGTCCATTCTTCATCTCATTACTCATTCCTTCCATACACCTGAAATTTTTCCTTCATACAAAACTTCACACAATCTTTATTAGCAACATTAGTGCACTTAAGATAAATAAGTCTTAAGGTTCAGTTATAACACCAAATAAACTTCCATTACAATACTAGCTACTGTAGCACTTCCCTCAAAAAGCTCAATTCCCCAAAAGAACTCAAGAAGGAACCAACAAGAAGCAAATGCAGAAAATTGCAGAAATTTGTCAAAACAGACCAGCAGGTAAAGACGAATTTTTTCAAAGACCTTCTGTTACTCAAATCAAAAAGTGTTGAACGAACTAAAGTTAGATAACAAACTAGGGCAGAATCACAAACAATTACAGCTCATTCCGACTTACAGAGCTCTCTCATGAATTTTTACGGTGAAGCACAGCAATCTGTTTCGGGACAGCAACTTTCCCAATCATTACTTCTCTCTCATTAGAGGTTACTCTTAGCACAAAAAGCAAATAAAAAGGATAAGGAGCGGTTATTACAGAGGTAATAGCTTCCAAGACTCATCTAAAACTTTTGGGTTATCTCCCAATAAGTACTTTTCTTTAACGCCTTTAAGTTAGGCATGAAAATTTGAGAAGATGATCACATAGGAAATATGAACTGAAGTAAAAGAGAGCATCAAAAAGAAAATTCAAAGCACATTTAAGTCTAACCCTCTTCCTATGAATAGGAATCTCGTATTCAAATAAATTCACAAAGAACAAAGTGACATGCATAGGAAGATAAAACGAGAATAACTTCAAAACTTTCAACACATAGAGAGGTTTTTCAATACCATGAACACTTCTACAACCATATTTTCCTCTCTCATAATAATTTTCAGTAGCCTCATGAATAAACTCAACAATATAACTATCACATAAAGCATGCTTTTCATGATCTACAAACACTAGAGCTTTATTATAAACATTTTCAAAAGAATCCTCGGGAACATGACATTCGTCCTCCTTTGGTAAGCATGGGGGACAATCAAATAATATAAGGGGTAAAGAGTTACTCTCATTAGAAGGTAGGGATGGATAGATCCATTCTTCCTCCTCTTTTTCATCCAATGAGCTTCTAGTTTCAGCAATTTCTTCTTCCATAGGCTCCTGCAAGGCATTAGTCTCTTCCATTGGTGGAGAGCATCTATTAAGATATTCAAGAATATAGCCATTTTCTTCCTTGTAGTTATCAAAGCAAAATTGAAGTATATCATAAACCTCATATTTATAAGGTGCATCATCAGTATTTTCATGCAAATAAGCTAGTTCGAATGCACCCTTCTAAGCAATAAATTCTTCAGTTTGTTCCACATCATAAAAGTCATAATTTCCCTTAACATAAGAAGATATGGTAACATTATCATTATACTGACATTGAAAAGGGAGGTGTTTATACCTCCTACAGCAACAAGATTTGTCAAAGCAATAAGTAACATTATAGGTAGTGCACACGTTAATAGCAATGGTATACAATTTATCAATTTGTTCCCATAAGAGTTTCCCTTTTTGTGACAAATGGTGCTCCTTATAATAATATTTGTGTTCTTCCATGAACCCACCTTGCCAATAAAATTTAGTTTAAAAGAAACCAACCATTGATAGAAAGCATGATAAAGCAAGATAATAATAGACAACAACTATAGTAGGAACTAATTTTTTTGTGTTTTCAAATAAGAAAGCAAACTAGTAAAACTAATTTTTTTTTTGTGTTTTTTTGAATAAGAAACAAGCAAACAAAGAAAAAATAAACTAAGCAAAACAAAAATAACAAAGTAAAGAGATTGGTTATGAGGGACTCCCCTTGTGAAGATGTCCTTGACTCCCCGGCAATGGCGCCAGAAAATTGCTTGATGGCTCAATGCACGGCGCCCAGAAAAGTGTTGGTGCGTGGTTGATGTAGAGATCGTTGGGAACCACAAGAGGAAGGTATGATGAGCACAGCAACAAGTTTCCCTCAGTTATGAAACCAAGGTTTAATCGAACCAGTAGGACCAAGGAAACACCCCAAAGGGGTTACTAGCTGAGCTTTGGCAGGGCGCACTACGGTGCTAGGAGCAACATGGAGACCTGCACAACACAATCACAAAACTTTGTCCCCAACTTGCGATGAGGTTGTCAATGTCACCGTGTTTTGCGGAAAACAAAGGATTAAACGTATCGAATGTAAAGAAGTAAAAGTTTGCAGAAAGTAAACACAAAGAAGTAAACAGTTTGTAGATTGTATGTAAAGAAAAAGGACTGGGATCCATAGTTCACTAGAGGTGGCTCTCCTTAAGATAGATAACATGCTGGGTGAACAAATTACAGCGGGGAAATTGACAAACACCGAGAAAGCAATACATGCATATACTAATCATCTTGACTCCTTTGAGACTTGATTGGGAATTACAACATTATACATAGATCGCCATCCAACTGCATCTATGACTAATAATCAACCTTCAGGTCATCATCTGAACCCCCTCCAGTATTAAGTTGCAAGCAAAAGATTATTGCTTTACGAACTGCGTGTAAAGTAAACAATACGATTGTTCTATGAACAAAGGATTGTTGTTTTATCCCTAGTAGCAACAGCACATCTAGTACCTTAGAGATTTCTGTCACTTCCCCAGATTACCAGAGGCATGAACCCACTATCGAGCATAAATACTAACTCTTGGAGTTGCTAGCATCTACTTGGCCAAGAAAGCTACTAACAACGGAAAGCATGCAAGATCACAAATAACAAAGACATGATAGAATCAATAATCAATCTAAAATATCATCTCAATATCCATCGGATCCCCGCAAACACAACATGCAGAATTACAAAAAGATGATCTTGATCATGATAGGAGCTCACAAGATCTAAACATGAAAGCACAAAGGAGGAGAACCATCCATCTAGCTACTACATGGATCCGTAGTCCAAGGATTAACTACTCATGCATCACACCGGAGGCTTGCATGGTGATGAAGAAGGCCTCCAGGGTGAATTCCCCTCTCCCGCAGGGTGCCAAGAAGAGCTTCAGATCCCTCCCTATCTAGGGATGGAGATGATGGCGGCTATAGACTCTTTCGTTGATTTTTGATCGGGCACTTAGGGTTTTCGTCCCGAGGGCAATATATAGGTGGAAGGAGAGGCCGAGGGGGTGCCGAGAGCCGCCACACCACCCCTTGGCGCGGGCCAGGCCTGGCCGCCCGGCCAGGTGGTGTGGTGGCCCCCTGTCCCCTCTCCATCTCGTATTCTCGCACTTGATGACATCCGGAAAAATAGGCACTTTGGCTTTTGTCCCGTCCAATTCCGAGAATATTCATTTTCGGACTTTCCTGCAACCAAAAACAGCAGAAAATAGGCAGCTGGCACTGTGGCTCTTGTTAATCGGTTAGTCCAAGAAATCATATGAAAAGTACTCCAAAGTTGGAACAAAACACAATAAAGTGGATAAAACCAAGCATGGAACATCAAAAATTATAGATACATTTGCAATGTATCACTATGCGAGCTAAGATGTTCTCCCAGTCAGTTTCCAGTAGGTTAAGGCATGGCTCAGGATCTATGCTTGATGAAGTTCTGCTGATAATTATTGATGTGGCCATAATGGCATGTAAGGTACAACGTGTATCCGCTTAATTAATAGATGTTTACTTTGATACTTGTCAGTTATGTTCTAGGACTAACTGATCATGGGATTGTGGTGTATGCGTAACAGGGATTCTTGGAGGATTAATCCGGGGGCCCCACAGAATCTATCTGGTTCGTCCTGAGATCAGTTCTTATTATTATTTCCTCCTTGGTATCGTTCTGCTATCCTATAGTAGCCGTTTAAAATCTTTGTACTAATTCGATTATAATTTTTTTGTTGCAATCTGGTTCTTCAAAAGCTGCATCACTAACTATTTTCTTTTTCTTGCACAGAGCTCAAAATGGAACAATGAACATGTTGGTTTGCATAGCCAATTCTATAGGTTCACGAGCGACGCCATTATTTCCTTCTCTAGTGTTGGTTTGTCCTGAGCAATGGTATAATTGCCCTCTACTATGTAGTTCACTCGTGGTTTGCATTCCTACTCTAGAAGTTCTCTGATGATGCCATTATAATTTCTATCTGGTTGATACTTAGATATGACAATAACTACATGCCATTGTGTAGCTCACCGCAAATTCTGAGTCACCCACTCTTGCATTCCAGGAGATACCACTACTTGCATATATATTAGCTGAAATGACCTGGCTAGTTTATATTTGCTAAAAGTCTAAGAAACACTTTGTTTGATTGCTCATTTCATTCTAGGCACACTTGTCTAATGCTTGTTTGTCCTGTCCTATATGTTCATGAGCGATGCCATTATATCTCGCATCTGGTTCTAGTTCGTCCTAAGCAACGACATAACTATCCTCTACTGTGTATAGTTCATTCGTGGTTTGCATTCTTGCTCTACAAGTGCTGGTATGATGCGGTTATAATTTCTATATGGTTCATTCTTCGCTACGATAGTAACTGCATGACATTTTTTTGGCTTAGCGCAAATTCCGAGTCACCCAACGTCTCTTGCATTTTATGGTATACAACTTCTTCCATATATATTTGTTAAAATGACCTGGCTAGTTTATATTAGCTGAAATTCTAAGCCACACACACACACACACACACATTTTTTTATTGCTCATTTCACGGTAGGCGCACTTATTTAATGCGTGCTTGCTTGTCCTGTTTGTTTGACATGTTGGTCAATAATTGAACCATTGACCAGTTGTAAACTCTAATTCATAGCTCCTGTCATATCAGTCAAATGAGTAGTTTGTCTTGTTTGATGTATTAACTTGTTATTACTTAGTTTCAGACGACAATTATTGCTATCAGTCAAGAGGGGGTTGCAAGATCATGTTTCCTCCAATGTAGATGTCACACTACAATGAAAATGCAGGTGATCGATTGAGAAAGCAAATTGAGGACTATGTTATCAACTCGATTGTCAACTGAAATGCTGAATTTTCTTTCCTTTGAGTTGATAATATGTAATAATTTTAAAAAGTTTGCAGCTGATGTAATATCTAGATAAATCACATAGGCCATGTAGGCATTTAATTGACGTCGTCCCCACATGGCAGTAGTCGTTACTGTAACTACGCCAGGCATGTCGATTAGGGAACAGTATTGTGCTTCGTTATTGGCCCGTCTTGTATTCGACCAACCATGAATAGTAAAAATGCTCACTAATTATACTCCTTTTATGATATTTGCATGGGCTTCAGAAAGGCCAAAACTACAAAAGTAATGGGCCGACCCACATGTGGGCCCCAGTAATAGTTGCAGGCCATAATAGTAAGAGTCCGGAAAAGTAGCAGTCCTGAACAGAAACAGGCTATAATATTAACAGGACACAACAGTAAAAGGCAAGAAACTGTAACAGGATAAAACAGTAACAGGCCAGAGTATTAACGGGCCAGAACAGTAGCAGGCCACAACAGTAAAAGGCCACAAACAATAAAGGGCCAAAGCAGTTAAAGGCCAGAACAGTAAGGAACCATGAAATTCCCTAACGAGAAAAGTACAAGCTGATAGAATTACCAGGCCAGAACAGTAACAGGACGCTAGTGCCCTGAACAGTAAAAGGCTAGAATAGTAACGGACAATCTCAAAGAAGGGTCGTTAGTAGGCGGCCCACTATGGGCTACAAGAATAGTGATAGGTCGGCAGCAGGCCTACTTGGCCCAGGCTGCTAATGGGCCACAGTGTTGGACCAACGTGGGCCTCCTGTAGGCCAAAACAGTATTGGGCCCGAATGTTTGCGGGCCGACGCTGGTCGCATTAACGGGCCTAGTTCAAGCAGTGTAGGACGAAACAGTAATGGGTCATGTACTTAATGGGCTCTCCTCATAGGTCGGCCCACTTAATAATTAGCACGCTTTCGCTGGGCTAGGCTTCTGCCACGGGTTCTCTGACTGTTAATAGAGGTAACCGGCCATTAACGGCGGCTTCCACGTGGCAGTTTGCATGACGTCAGTAGTTAACGTGACTTGCGAGCAGATCTACGATGGAACAAGTTTTCGTGGCCAAAGGGTGTGATCCGCCATGGTCGAAGAAAAACACCGTGGTTGATTCATTTGTGATGGGGCTTTACCACGAAGGCCATCCATCGTGGAAGACTTCTAAGCCACGAAAAATGGGCCTTCAACCACGAAAATTCTCTTTTGTAAAAGCCAACTTTTCTTGTAGTGAAGATTTGAGTACGAATTAAGAAGCAAATCGGCATAAGATGCCATAGAATTAAGCACATCTTGCCCACAGATCTCATGGATCTCCATCCCTGGAATCTCTACACCTGATGGTCTTTGCCACTATCATCAGTCTCCTCGACCTAGTATCCTTCCTATGAGTAATCATGTCCATCTGAACCAAAAAATTATTGTGTGAGACCCTAGGGGTACTCAGCAAGTCTTAATGCATCTAAAGGGAACAAGGTGGGGTGATGCAATTGCAGCGAAAGATAATAGCTAAACAATTCTATAGAGACACGCTATGCATCTGCCCAGCCAAAGATGCATGGACGCTCGTTAATTCATAACAACAGTTATTTAAGCAACATAAATAAACATCGCTCACCATCCTTCTACCTTACTAACGAGAAGGCGGAAGAACATCCCATCCGTTGGCAACTTTATTAACCATTCCAGGACTATTTTACTATTTACTAGTCATGTCTTAGTCAAATTAAACAGGGTAATTTAGTTATGCTTGTCTATGATCAACAAACTATGCTCTAAGTCATCCATAACCGCGGACACGACTTTCAGAAAGATTTACCATGCAGGGGTGCACAAATAGCAACACACACACGTTCAACCTTGGGAAGAACCAAATAAAATGCAACGAGGCCTCTAGACAATGCATTCATAGGATTCATCAATTATTTCAGGGGGTAACCCCCAATAAGGCAGTAAAGCATTGCATAAGTACATGAGAGTAATAAAACCCCAAACTACTTTGTTGCCCCAAGAAATAAAGTGTGAATCAAGCTAAAGTGAAGGGGGTTCCATAGAGTCTCATGTATGTGGATAGCGCAAATAGTCAAGGAACAGGAATCAAGTGCTCGGGGTCCTACGGGACACAAGTGAGCTTAAAGAACCTAATTGCAGATAATGCTCACTTATGCCTCTTTCATTAGTTATCCCATTACTACTCAGATTAAGTTGTTTAGGTACCTCATTATCCAAAGACTCGCACAAACCCTACACATGCACTTCTACGACTCGCATGGCTCAAACAACTCCTATAGTAATGGCTCATGGGATTCAGGATACAAGCTTCAGTAGGGTTTAAAATTAAAGGCTATGCAATACTTGGGATTCAATTTAATGCAATTCGCGACTCAATGATGCAAGAGTAAGAGAGAAGCATAGGTACTATATGTATGCAAGCATGGGGAATTTCTTGGATGGCAGAATAGTTATGGAATAAGAAGGATTCGGGTAATACTCCTGAGGCTCCTGGTATTCTCCTTGCTCAGGTATCCGGATAAAAGACAAACACACAAGGGCCAAAATAAATACATTGCATAATCATATAATTCATATGAAACAAGCAAACAAGGTATGCCATGATGGAATGATGCACAATTACATGGTATAACATATCATGGCATGGGTGAGGTGTGGAAACAATAATAAAGCACTTTATTAATTTATTTAGGATTGTTTTACTCTCATAAATAGTTCTGATTATTTAATATTTATATGATGCATGCTTCAATTCATATCTTGGAATGCATAATCAGAACAGGCTCATCGCACTGATCGATTTAGGCATATTATTTGTCGAATTTATAATTACAGAATTAAAGTTATAGATTTATTATGAAAAGGCATTTATTGGTATTTAAATAATTGGGAAATTTTAAATTACTTAAAAATTATTTTGGATAACATATTTGAATTCCTGGCATTTTTGTGATCATAAAACATATATTATTTGCAACATTTGGAGTTCGCAATTAAAAGATGTGATTTATCATATATTAAAGCATTTAATAATATCCAGAAAATATTTGTTATTTGGCAACATTTGATAAAATAAACTGAGGGCACATACATGTTTAGAATTTAATAATACACAAGTTTCATGTTTTGACTTTTGTCAAATTCATAACAGAACATATTTAAAACCTAGTCAAAGTTTGCAGCATGTTTGACTTTTAAAGGAATTTGAATTTTACAAATTTTAGAGCTCTTGGTCCTTCATTACCAGGTCAACATCTAGTCCCTACCACTGAGCGGTGGGGTCACGTGCTGACTGGACCAGAGGCTTCCAGGTTCTCCGACTGGTGGGCCATCTAGTTTGCATAAAAAAGAGGGTACGACGGAGTTCGAACTCCCAACCTCATTGAAGCCGCTCCGCCATTCGCCAGCGTGCAGAAGACCTTCCTTCTCGATGCCACATAGCTTCTCGTTGCCAAGCACACAGGGGATCCAGTTCCCGTGGAAGTTCTCCTTCTCCATCATTGTTGCTGCCTTTGTCGCCGCTGTGCCGGAAGAAAATGCTTCAGCCATCTAGTCGGAGGGGGTGACCTTTAGTGGGTGGCATTGAGGGATTAGGGAAGGAAAGGATACAAGGGAGCTGTGTCGTTTGGAGGAAGAAAAGTGTCAGGGGGATGATCCCCAGGTACCCCAACCGAATAAGAAACAAGACAGTCGGATCGCGTCCGGCTGACCAGATGCAGCCGGACAGGGCAAGACAGGCCGGCTACCCCCCCGGTAGCCGGATTAGCAAGAGGCAGCCGGATACGACGACGTAGCCGGACCCAGTCAGTAAGACAGGACGACGTGCGTATCAGTGCATGGTACGCCCTGTACGATGACAAGACTGGCAACCACCCGGCCATACCGAAGACTTTGTGTGGATGACGCAGGAACAGTGGCATGTGCTGACGACAGGCTCGCACTGCGTCCACTATGCCTACGATAGCCATACTGCTCGTACTCTGACAAGACATGCCATACTGGATACTATAGATGACTAGCCGGCTAGGACCCGCCTGTGGGGCCCGCCAGTCGGACTAGCCAGTGAGACCTTTGCCTCTCTGCCTATATAAGGAGAGGCAAGGCCTCAGTAGAAAGGGTTGGTCATACAACATTTAAGGCAGTAGCTAGCGTATACAGCTCGAGGAGCACTTGTAGTTCGAGTATTCCACATAGTCAGATCCGGCAGGAGTAGGGGCTTTACCTCACCACGAGGGCCCCGAACCTGGGTACTTCTTGCGTCCCGCTACGCTCGCTTGTATCCAATCTCGCCTGCGGACACCGTCGATAGCTTCCCTCCTAGTCCCCACACCTCTATCTAACCTCCTCAGGTACTGCCATTCCCAATACAACGACAGTTGGCGCCCACCGTGGGGCAAGATGGCTTCGACAGGAGTCGCGTTCCGCACGGGACCCTGCACTTCAGCCGGTGAGAGCGTGGCCTCCGGCCTGGTGCCCACGCTTGGAAAGTTTGACTGCGTCATCGACAACGCCTCCTACTGCGCCGGAACCTCCTTCCCGGCGAACGGCACCGTCCTGCTATTCGGCGATCTCCCCGTTTACGTCGCCACCGTTCCGGAGCGTTTCCCTAGGGAAATCGTCTCTGTCGCGGAGCTGCCGCGCTCAGGCGGCAGTGCCTCTGCCGTGTCCCGCGGCGTGGACGTCATGATGGCCGGTTCCAGCTCACATCCCCACCAGCCGCGGGAGCGAGGCGCGGACGAGGTCGGAACTTCCGCTCCCCTGCAGCCCCGGAACCCGGTGGAGGAAGCCATTGATCGGCTCCTGACGCCGGTTATCCTCGGGGATAACCCGGAGGAGGCGGAGGCCAACTTCAGCATGGAGAGACAGATCCTCCTCCACGAGGCCATGGAGCTGGCGGCAGCCCGCAAGCAGCTCAAGATCACCCGGCGCGAGTACGACCGTGTGCACGGCCTTACTCCGGCAACCGTGGAGCCGAGCCGGCGCGGCCAGGTACGGCGTCGAGACGGCGAGCTCGGCGGTAGGATGGAAAAGGATGGGGAACCGGATCCCGTGCCTGCCCTCAAACGGCCCATCTACAGCACGCCCATCAAGAACTTGCGCGTGGCGTGAGCCGCGGCAGAGGAACTACCCAGCCTGGAGGGCGAGGAGCGAGCCCGCCAGCACGCTCGCGTGCAGGAGCTCCTCCGCGTCGCGGACAAGCAGGCGGGTGCCAACCGGCAGACGCATGAAGGCCTTAGCTACTCCAGGGGGAGCAGGCTACCTACCAACAGTAGGGGCGTGCCGCGCGACACCCAACAGGCGTCCTCCCCTCAGCCTCCTAGGGCCCGCAATAGGCGTCGCAGCTCTGGCAACAGGGGCCAGCCGCACCAGGAGCAGACGGTGAACAACAACCCGCCACCTCCCCCTCCGCCAGCCGGAGCGCCCAAACCAGCCGGTTCCCGTCTATCAGGCCGGGTGGGAGCGCCCAACCCGGATTGTCCGGATGCCCGCGACCGCATCGAGCTCCTCGCTCAAGCGCGCGTCACGGAGGAGGAAGATTCCGGATAAATTCTCCTTGCCCAGGGACACCCCCAAGTACAACAGCAGCATGAAGCCGGAAGACTGGTTGACCGACTACGCTACGGCAGTCGGCATCGCCCACGGGAACAAGCGCACAGCTGTGCGCTACGTCCCCCTCATGCTAACTGGGTCGGCAAGGACATGGCTCAATAGCCTTGCGCCCAACAGCATCAACGCCTGGCCTGACTTCGAGAAGGTGTTCGTCCGCAACTTCAACAGCACGTACAAGTGCCCAGGGCGCCCACGCGACCTGGCCTTGTGCGTCCAGGCCGACCGCGAGACCGACCGCGAGTACCTCGCCAAGTGGACGGAGCTGCGCAATACTTGTGAGGGCATCCTGGAGAGCCAAGCCATCAGTTTCTCCATCGAGGGTTGCCGAGAGGGCACCATGCTTCGCCACCGGCTACTGTGTGACGAGCCAAAAACCATGGCGGAGCTCATGACGGTTGCGGACCAGTACGCCACGGCGAATGCCGCCATGAAGAAGCCCCTCCGAATAAACGTGGACGGCCGTCCGACTCCCACAGAGCCGGCTCGCGACCGACCAAGCAATCCGGCTGGAGAAGCCGGATCCTCCAAGCGCCACGGCAACGACAACCGGTTCCATGGGGACCACCGGGCTGGACAGCAGAAGCCTCGCTACCACGCGCGGCAGGTCAATGCTGTGGAGGGCGCGCACGACACGCCGGCTAATGAGGCAAGGAGGCAGAAGCCACGGCTCACCTTCAACCAGATGTTCGACAGCCCGTGCAAGTGGCATAGCGGTCCCTTCAAGCCGGCTACGCACACCACCCGGAACTGCAGCTGGACCCGCCAGCTAAAGGACCAGGGAAACCAGCCTCGTCCCCCGCCTCCCCCACCGGGTGGACCTCCACCACCGGCTAGGGGAGCCAGCAATGATGGTAACGGTGGCAACGGCGGCAACAACAACAACGGCTACCCCCAGCCGCACGCCGCCTACCACATCTTCGAGGCGGAGCAGGACGACAAGCACAGCCGCAGGTGACGCTCCAAGGAGGTCAATGCCATCGTCTCTCTGGTCCCCCAGTACCTGAACTGGTCGAAAACCCCCATCACCTTGAGCCGGGCGGATCAGCCTGAGCATCTACCGACTCCCGGGGGATACGCCATGGTGCTCG
Organism: Avena eriantha; assembly: GCA_910589775.1. Classification (NCBI taxonomy): domain Eukaryota; kingdom Viridiplantae; phylum Streptophyta; class Magnoliopsida; order Poales; family Poaceae; genus Avena; species Avena eriantha. The sequence goes on along the minus strand of OU342742.1, from coordinate 449,992,062 downwards.
ACCCTCTCATCATCTCCAACGCGCGCACCTGCCGATTCTCGCGCGTCCTCATCGACGGAGGCAGCAGCCTCAACCTCCTCTACCAGTCCTCGCTGGAAAAGCTGGGCATTCGCGAAAGCGACCTACGCCCGACTATGACGATGTTTCACGGCGTACTGCCGGGGCCAGCCTGCGCCCCGCTGGGGAAAATCCAGCTGGACGTCATCTTCGGGACCGAGGAGAACTTCTACCAATCTGGTTCGAGGTGGTAAATCTGACGAGCTCCTACCATGCTCTCCTCGGGCACCCCGCCCTAGCCAAGTTCATGGCCATCCCCCACTACGCCTACCTCAAGACGAAGATGCCGGGACCCCACGGCGTGATCACCATCGCCGGCTGCTTCAGGCGGTCGATGGAGTGCGCCTCAGCCGGTTCCAAACTGCCAGAGGCCCTCATCATAGCCGAAGAAAAGCGCGTGATCATGCGCAATGTGGCCATGGCCCAGCAGGACATTCCGGCTAGCAGCAAGCCGGCTGGAGAAGGAGCCTTCCAGCCGGCAAAGGAGATGAAGAGGATCCTGCTCGACCCCTCCGATCCGAGTAAGTTCGTCACCATTGGTTCCGACTTGGACAGCAAATAGGAAGGCGCGCTCGTCGACTTCCTCCGTGAGAATCGGGACATCTTTGCATGGTCCCCCAACGACATGCCGGGTGTGCCGAGGGAGTTCGCCGAGCACTCACTTCATGTGCGTCCGGATGCCAAGCCGGTCAAGCAACCTCTGCGCCAGTTCACAGAGGAGAAGAGAAAGATAATAGGTGACGAGATCACCTAGCTCCTTGCAGCCGGGTTCATCATGGAAGTGTACCACCCGGACTGGTTGGCGAACCCAGTCTTGGTGCTGAAGAAGAACAAGACCTGGCGCATGTGTATCGACTACACCAGCCTGAACAAGGCGTGCCCAAAAGACCCCTTCGCCTTGCCCCATATCGATCAAGTCATCGATTCCACGGCCAGCTGTGATTTGTTGTATTTTCTAGATTCTTATTCCGGGTACAATCAGATCCGCCTAAACCCGGCTGATCAGATTAAGACATCATTTATCACCCCCTACGGGGCTTTCTGCTATGTAACCATGCCTTTCGGCCTAAAGAACGCAGGCGCCACCTATCAGCGATGTATGCAGAAATGCTTGCACTCGCAGATGGGCGGAAACATGCACGCTTACGTGGATGATGTGGTCATCAAGACCAAGGAGAAGCGCACCCTCCTCGAGGATCTGGGAGAAACATTTGGCAACCTCCGCCAATACCAGATGAAGCTGAACCGAGATAAGTGCGTCTTCGGAGTACCGTCCGGCCAGCTACTCGGTTTCCTCGTATCACAACGAGGTATCGAGGCGAATCCGGAGAAGATCGCGGCCATCGAAAGGATGCAGCCACCTAGGAACCTGCTTGGAGTCCAGAAGTTCACCGGATGCCTGGCTTCCCTCAGTCGCTTCATCAGTCGGCTAGGGGAGAAGGCACTCCCGTTGTACCAGCTGATGAAGAAGAAGGACAAGTTCTCCTGGACTTCGCAAGCCGACACCGTGTTTCACGACCTCAAGCGCATGCTATCCACGCCGGCTAGTAAGGAACCGATGTTGCTCTATATAGCAGCCATCAGCCGGGTCGTCAGCGTCGTCCTGGTGGTGGAGCGCCCCGAGGAAGGTAAGGCTCAGCCGGTTCAGAGACCCGTCTACTACCTCAGTGAGGTTCTCTCCCTCTCCAAGCAGAACTACCCCCACTACCAGAATATGTGCTACGGCGTGTACCTGGCATGCAAGAAGCTCAAGCACTACTTCCAGGAGCACCCGATTAAGGTCGTGTGCACTGCACCCCTTTCGAAAATCATCGGCAACAAGGACGCCACCGTCCGAGTCGCCAAGTGGGCCATCGAGCTTGCCGCCTACTCCATCCAGTACGAGCCCCGGCTCATGATCAAGTCGCAGGCGTTGGCAGAATTCCTCGTCGACTGGGCCGAGACCCAGTATCTCCCACCGGTTCCGGATTCGAACCATTGGCGGATGCACTTCGACGGGTCGAAGATGCTCGGGGGCTTGGGAGCCGGCATCGTGCTCACATCGCCCAAAGGAGACCGGCTGGAATACGTGTTGCAGATCCACTTCAAGGCCTCCAACAATGTAGCCGAATACGAGGCATTGGCGCACGGGCTCCGGCTGGCCAAGGAGATTTGTGTCAGCCGGATCCTGTGCTTCGGTGATTCGGACTTGGTGGTGCAGCAGGTGTCCGGGGAATGGGACGCCAGAGATGCAAACATGGCTCTCTACCGGTTCCACATCCAGAAGCTCAGCGCCTCCTTCGATGGGTGCGAATTTCACCACATCCCCCGCATCAACAATGAGGCAGCCGATGGTCTCTCCAAGATTGGATCCACCAGGCAGGCTATCCCACCAGGGGTCTCCTTGGAGCACCTGCGCAAGCCATCCATCAACCCGTCACCAGAATCAGACTCCATCGTCTGGGAAGGAAGTGTTCCAGCTGATGGAACGGCGGAAGCGGAGCCGGCAGAACCGCCGAAGAACAAGACCCGCACCAATTCCGGCCAGGCAGTGCCTTTCGGCTCGCAAGACCCGGGGGCTGCCAGCTCGCCTAGTGGCTCGGGGGCTGCCATTCCGGGTACGCCACCCGGACGACCCCCCGACACCCATCAGCCGGAGGACAAGAGCGTCCTCGTCATCCGGGAAGTGCCATCCTGGGCACAGCCCTTCATGAGCTACATCGCCGATGTAGAACTTCCGGACGACGAGGTGGAGGCCAGGCAAATCCGGCGCCACGCGCACACGCACACCATCATAAACGGCGAGCTGTACAAGCGCAGTGTATCCGGTATCTTCCAAAGATGTGTTGATATGGACACGGGATACCGGCTACTCAAGGATATCCACCAGGGCGAGTGCGGGCACCATGCTTCGTCAAGGGCGATAGTCGCCAAGGCATTCCACCATGGTTTCTATTGGCCCACCGCCCTCAAGAACGCTGAGCAGCTGGTCCGCGCATGCAATGGGTGCCAGCGCTTCAGGCAGCTCAGGCACATGCCAGCTTCGGTACTCAAGACCATACCGATCACCTGGCCCTTCGCGGTTTGGGGCCTCGACATGGTTGGTCCTTTCAAGCGAGCACGCGCGGGCATGACACACCTGCTGGTAGCGGTGGACAAGTTCACGAAGTGGATCGAGGCCAAGCCTATCCGGAAGCTGGATGCAGCGATGGTTGTTACCTTCTTCACCGACATCATCAACCGCTTCGGCTACCCCAACAGCATCATCACCGACAACGGCACGAACTTCGCCAAGGGGGCCTTCGCTCGGTTCTGCAGCAACAAGGGCATCCGACTAGACCTCGCCTCCGTCGCGCACCCGCAATCCAACGGGCAAGTCGAAAGAGCAAATGGCTTGGTGCTAGCCGGCATCAAGCCACGCCTCATTGAGCCATTGGAGCGTTCACCCGGATGTTGGATCGAAGAACTTCCGGCTGTGCTGTGGAGCCTCCGCACCACGCCGAATAGGTCAACCGGCTACACGCCATTCTTCCTAGTTTACGGATGGGAAGCCATCCACTCCACCGACATCGAGTTCGACTCTCCTCGCAAGCTCCTCTACAACGAAAAAGCCAACCAGGAGGCGCGGGAGGACGGAGTGGACCTCCTGGAGGAGGCCCGCGAGCTGGCCTTGTCCAGATCAGCCCTGTACCAGCAGCGACTACGTCGCTACCATTCAAGCCGGATCCGCCCGGTCGCATTCCGCGAGGGCGACCTGGTTCTCCGGCTGGTGCAAGACACGAAGGGCATGCACAAGGTATCACCACCCTAGGAGGGCCCTTTTATCCTGAGCCGGGCGCTGCCCAACGACTCCTACTACCTCATCGACGCGCAGTAGCCGCGCGGGAACAAGATGGACAAGTCAGATGAGGAGACAGAGCGTCCCTGGAACGCGGCCCTGCTGCGCCTGTTTTACACCTAGTCACCAGGCAGTGTATGTATCCTGAAAACCCTATGAATGAAAATGCGGACCCCCACGAGAATCTCGGGGGCTCCTTGCTAGAAATGTGTATGCATCTATTTTCCGGTTTTGATTTTCCAGCTCCGGCAACCCCTACCCGGGGGCTCGCCGGCTGACCCGGCCTGCTAAGTCAACAAACCGGCTGAGTAGTGTGTGACGATGTCAGAGGCCCACTCTTCATCTCAGCTACAGACCGCAACCCGGTTGTCCGGCTAGCAAGAGCAAAAGCCCGAGGCATCCCACACGAAAAACAGGTAGGAGACACGACAGATCGGGTGTCCCGGCCCTGCAACTAGCTCGAACCAATCCAGCTGCTAAGCCATTAGTACTGTGTGCAATGTACTTGCGATTCCGGATGCAGACCGCAACCCGGCTGCCCGGCAAGGACGCACCGAAAACAGCAGAGCGCACGGGAAAGCGACTAAGTGTCTAGAAAGGAACAAGCCATTTTTCGAAAAAACAAGCCGTTTTCCGGCTACAATTTGGCAGACTAACCTACTAACCTATGTGGACATGTGTGTATGCGTATGTACATTTTGTCCGACTACTCGAGTCGGAAATCAGGAGAAGGAAAGAAGATTCGAAGTCCTTGCCTTCATCAAGCGCTCCGAATCTCGGGGGCTACACCCACTGGGTGCGCTCGCGCGCCCCTAGTGGAATCTTGTGGCTCCCGACCGACTAAAGGCGTTTAGCCGGCCGTCCGGAGCCCAGGTGAGGGCAAGGGATAGAGCAAGAAAAGACAAGGAAGATTCGAAACACCTGGCTACGCCAGCTACTCCGAATCTCGGGGGCTACACTCAGTGGGTGCGCTCGCGTGCCCCCACTAGAATGTTAGTTCCCTTGGCTGAAGGTGTTCAGCCAGTGAAAGCAACCAACTGAGATGAGTCTAGTTGGATAAAGATAGAAGAATTGGGAAACAAGGAAGATTCGAAGCACCTGGCTACGCCAGCTACTGCGAATCTCGGGGGCTACACCCAGTGGGTGCGCTCGCGCGCCCCCACTAGAGGTGCAGTTCCCCCGGCTAAAAGTGTGTAGCCATGCGAAGTAAGCCAGATAAAGTTAACCGACGAAGTATTGATAGAAAATCCGAAGCACACAAGTTGAAGGAAATCCAAGCAAGGTCAATATTAACAAACAAAAAGGAGGCGAAGCTCCCATAAGTTACCCGGCATCAGAGACAACCGGTATAGACAGACAAGGTTCATGGATATATAATACAAGACAAATACACCCGGCATTCCGGGGCGATAACTAGACGGCAGGACCCTGCCGCGAGGGAGATCTTGGCTAGTAGAAGCTTCAGGCGGTGGAGGTGGCGCGGAGCCAGACCCGGTTCCGTCGCTGGCAGGCGGTGGCATCGGGCCCTCCGCATCAGGAGTACCGACGGACTCCGAGTCGGTGAGCACCTCGTCGGGATCCTTGTAATCGGCGATCTTGATGGCGGATCCGTGGAGCTCCGGATGGGCCTGGCGGCTAGCAGCAAGATCGGCTCCAGCACGGAAGCCACCGTCGATCTTCTCGACGCAGGCGTGCTTGTACCAAGAGAGCATGAGGGCCAGAGCCATCTCCGCTCTGGCCTATGCCGCCAAGTCTCGCAGCCGGTCCACCGCAGCCGGCACCTCCCCCACCTTCGCAGCTAGGTCCTCCACCAACGCCTTCAGCTCCTCCACCAACGCCTTCTCCTTGGTCGCTAGCTGTTTGATCTCCTTCTCTTGGTCCTTGTTCTGGGCCTCTAGAAGGGAGAAGGCTTCGGCCCGGCTAGCGAGCGAGGCGTCGCGCTCCTTGATGGTGGCCTCCAGACCGTCCACGCTCGCGTGCCAATCCTTGTTCTAGAGCCGCAGAGTAGAATTGGACTTGCTCAGCCGGTCATTCGCTTTCTTCAAGCGATCGATCTCGTGCTGAGTGCACACGAGGATGGCTGCAACAAAACCGGCTATCAGTACCCAAAAAAAAGGCAAGTCGGGTGAAGCGAACTTACTATGGGAAGTCCCGTTGGCGACAACAAGCTTCTGCTCCAACGTCCGGTTCCTGCCGGCTGCGGCCTCCAGCAGCCAGATCTCCTTCACCGGCAGCTCAAGCGTGCCGGCGAGGTCCGACAGCGAGGCGGCGGAGGAAGCGTCGTCGTCCACGGTGTTGACGGCCAGAGACACCTTCGTCGCGACCACCGCCGTCTGCCATTCCTCCCTAGGCTCCTCGTCGGAGTTGTCGTTGCCAACGACGACGAGCTCCTTGCCGGCAGCCTGCCGCGCGCCCGCGGAGGAGCCTTCCGGTTGGGAGGACTCCGCTCTCGGCTGGGGGACTTCAGGCTGGGCAGAGGCGGTCGGCTCAGCCCGAGGGGGAGGCGAAGGCTGCGCCTCAGAAGAAGGAGGGGCGCTGGTCGGCGCAGTCGGGGCACGGGGCGGCGACCTGGCCAGCGCTCGGGCTGGGCTCGCGGCTCCGAAGGAAACGAGTGTGCTAAATAGAAAAAGGAAAAGGCAAAGGCAAAATAAGCCAAAGTCAGAAAAGGAAGAAGAAGGGCAAGCAGACAAAAAGCGCCGAAAGAAAAAGGGGGGTGAAGGAACGTACCCTGGCACAACCGGAGGCAGCCCCTTCTTCCGGCCAAGATGGCTTGGCGGCAAGGCGCCGGACCGGCTCCTCTTGGGATCCGGCTCCTCCGTCGCAGGGCGGCGGGAGCCGGAACGGCTGGAGCCGCTCCCGCCTGCCTCGCCGTCCGTCACGGAGCGCGTCGCCGGGTCCGTGGTCGGCACGGCCTCCTCCTCGTGCACCTCCGCGCGGGGGTCGGCTGCCGGCTCGTCATTCCGACTAGGAAAGGCACCGCCGTCCCCATCCAATTCCTCGACAGACCGCCGAGCGCGCGGCTCGGGCAAGTCGGACGTGAATTCCTCGACGGGAACCTCGCCCTCCTCGCAGATGATGCAAGGGAACATCTGCCGAATACAAGAGATCAGCCAAACCAAAACAAGGAACAAGTACAAGAAACACCAAAAGAGCATCCGGTTAGAAGAGCTTACCCGGGGCGCGCGGTTCTCCCGAGTATAAGGCGCCAGACTGAACATCCAGTTCTCCGGCAGCCGTTCCTTGGTGATCGTCCACACCCACTCCTTCAAGTTGTGGTAGCAGGGATCGCGGCGGGACAGCCTGGTCGGGTCCAGCCGGCCGGAGTAGTAGCACATCTTGTGTGCTCGCTGCTGCAACGACATCATTAGCCGGGACATCCAGCTGAGAGTGACGTCCAGGCCGGTCAGCCGGCAATGGACGAGCGAGCGCACGCGCTTCAGCAACTCATCCGTCTCCGCCTTGTCATCGTGGAACTTCAAGTCCCAGTTCTGTCGGCTGGACTCGACGTCCTGGAAGGCCGGAAGGTTGATCCAATCGACATTGGTGAGGTTCTTCACGTAGAAGTACGACTGCTGCCACAGTCGTACCGTATCGTGAAGAAGGAATTTGGGGTAGCCGGTCTGCGAACGGGAGTAGATGGAGGCACCGCCACAGACGACTAGTGGCCCCTGAGTGAATTGCACCTGCGGCCGGACTCGGAAGAGCCGGCAGAAGAGCCCGAGGTAACTCTCGCAGAAAGCCACGAAGTGCGCCAACGTCCCGATGCGTTAGCGCCGAGGTGGTGGAGGCGAAGATCGAAGAAAGCAAGAAATGTCAAGAGGAACGGGTTCACCGGAAGGGTGAACCTGCGTGCCAAGTGGGAGAGAAAGATGACGCGCTCTCCCTCCGCCAGATGCGGTGACACCTCCGCTGCCGGCGCCAACCGCACCGCCACCTCCTCCGCCGGCGGGAGGACAGGGGTGACGCGGTACTTCACGATTTGGTCTTTGGTGACGGCGGAGCCACACCAGGCCCCGCGGTCAGCGGCCATTTCCGGTTGATGAGGGGGAGCGGCGACGGAAGAGTGGCGGTGGCCCGTAACGTCGATGACGAGCGGGCGGCGCAGAGGGCAAGAGCGCAGAAGCAGGAGCACGCGAGGAAGAAGGAAACTGCAGCGGGGGAGCGAAGGAAAGAAATTGCCTCCCCCGCGGCGTCCCTTTAAAGGAACGGAAGGGCAACCGTCGACGGGGCACGTGGCGCGCATCCGGGCAACCCACACCCCAACCGCCGCCTAGATCCTGTGTGCCAGGGCAGGATGCTCAGAAGATCCTGGAGCGAGAACCGAAGCGTCGGACAGCAGTTTCCCGAGGCGACGTGCGACGGGACGTTACGCTGCCCGCCACAGAGCAATGATGGCACGTGCGCACGTGGCCGGCATCAGCACTGACGTCACGGGTAGCGCAACCGCCAGGCTCAGCCGGACACAAATTCAAAAGCAAGAGAAAGCGCGCGCACATTTCGCCTAAGGGCGGAATCCACACGCGCTCGGGGGCTAGTGTCAGGGGGATGATCCCCAGGTACCCCAACCGAATAAGAAACAAGACAGTCGGATCGCGTCCGGCTGACCAGATGCAGCCGGACAGGGCAAGACAGGCCGGCTATCCCCCCGGTAGCCGGATTAGCAAGAGGCAGCCGGATACGGCAACATAGCCGGACCCAATTAGTAAGACAGGACGACGTGCGTATCAGTGCACGGTACGCCCTGTACGATGACAAGACTGGCAACCACCCGGCCATACCGAAGACTTTGCGTGGATGACGCAGGAACATTGGCCTGAGCTGACGATAGGCTCGCACGGCGTCCACTGTGCCTACGATAGCCATACCGCCCATACTCCGACAAGACATGCCATACTGGATACTGTAGATGACTAGCCGGTTGGGACCCGCCTGTTGGGCCCGCCAGCCGGACTAGCCAGTGAGACCTTTGCCTCTCTTCCTATATAAGGAGAGGCAAGGCCTCAGTAGAAAGGGTTGGTCATACAGGATTTAAGGCAGTAGCTAGCGTATACAGCTCGAGGAGCACTTGTAGTTCGAGTATTCCACATAGTCAGATCCGGCAGGAGTAGGGGCTTTACCTCACCACGAGGGCCCCGAACCTGGGTACTTCTTGCGTCCTGCTACACTCACTTGTATCCAATCTCGCCTGCGGACGCCGTCGATAGCTTCTCTGCTAGTCCCCACACCTCTATCTAACCTCCTCAGGTACTGCCGTTCCCAATACAACGACAAAAAGGGAAAGGGTGCTGGTGAGAAGAGAATGAGAGCATATCAACCCCTTATGAACTATGCCTACGCTAAGATTCGTGTGAACAAACTGCAAATCATGCCATGCGTTGCGGAAGGAACATGGAAACTTCCCAGAGTTGCACCTCCTCGATCTCCATGCGTACATTAAACGGCATCTACGTTCCACGCGAGACGGACCCACCAACAGTCACGTTGCTAGAAATGTCTGTCAGTGACAAGCCTATACCTAGACTGATGCCAGGTTGCGTCAGAGAGCAATTTTCATCTTAGTTTGAAATCGAGTGGGGGAAACCATAATGGAATATTCACAGGCGTAGGATCCGTCCATCGCAGGCGGATTCGAACCTGGGTAAAGCTTGTGTGCTCACCATCCCCGAACACCGGTATATCACACCCCATCTTTCTCCACGCCTCGAGACCCCCTCTCGGCGTACATGTCTTAAATCCGACGACAACACGCCTAGTTGAAGTCAAACTCCATTAGTCAATCTTCTCATACTTGCTATTTTATGAAGTAGTTACGAACTTCTTTATTCATATCGATCCTTTCTAATTCAACGAGAGTCCAATGGTATGCTCTATCCTAGTTTGGTGATTCATGAATCATCTCAGCACATGTTCTATCTTTGAAGAATGTGGGTCACATTTTAGCCAAGTATGAAACATGGTTATATGTGGAAGAGACATATGATAGAGTCATATGGTATAAAAACATTCCTTTGTTCCCTTTTTAACCATAGTTGACAATACCCAATAGTGTTTATCCTAATTTCACAAGTAAGAACATGCTTCTTGTCTTTATCTATTCTGACTTACTTTAGAATCCAAGACATACTAAACTCTCTTCGATCAGAATCTTAGCAAAACATTTTGAGTTTAATGGTTGTATTAAATACACATATCTATCTCTGTAGATTTTGATGTTTAACATTTTGTTCAACCTCATTCAAATAATATTTACTCAATCAAATATTACTACCATTTACACCAATCACTATGTGATATACACATACCTCAGAATGTTGTCACGCTCCCACTCAAATATGCTATCATATATGATACTTTCATAATATCCTCATAGCTCCCATTAAAATATGTCATGCACACATTTGACCAAGAACTATTTAACTCCCACTTAAATACTTCACAAGTGTGGATCTTCTCGCTATTTTGGTGATTCCAAAAATCCTTTGGTTTGTTATAAAATTTAGAATTTTCCACTACGAGATACTTTAGCATCCTATTGCCAAGTGTAAATCCAATAGACTCAAACATCTCTACATGTTGTAGTCAATCATTTGATTTTGTCAAGATCGTCTCTGTGACAAATCGAGGTTTATGTCTTCCTTTAAAGTTTCATTTATTTCTTATAACTCTAAAGTAACTCATTTCTTTCTTATAACTCTGAAGTAACTATCACAATAGAATCAAGTAATTAATTACTTTGCTATCACAAATGTAACTATCTTCTAGGATTTCATGACTCTTAGTCATCTCTCGTATTCAGGCTCATCATCAATTCTTCATAGTCCATAGGTACCTTTTTTAAATAGAACAAGTGAATCATTAATATATTACCATACAGTGGGAAATACACTACTGACCCACTTTCATCCAGTAAAGTACTTAATCGAAATGATTTTGATCATTATCATTAGTTTCACCTCATCCTGTAGAGTTTCATTCTACGGAACATATTTGGTTGCGCTACTCAACATTCTAGGGTAAGATCGAATATCTTGATTTCGAACTTTTACTATCTTCCATCAACATTATTATCGAGATTTTTTTCTTGACAACAATGTACTGTTCAGCAACAAGTTTGCCTTTCAGTTGTGGGAAGTTCATTCATATTTTCCTGTGAATATTTCTACAAAGATTTATTCGTAACGACTTTATAAAAGTCTCTAAAAACTCGAATGTGTCATAACTCTTATGGTGTTATTTCCATGAATCTGGATGATTCACTATCTTTATAAGTGTTTGCTAACTGTCATGACTTACGGTTCTAACTTTCTACAATAACCCAGATAGAGATTTTATTTCAGATCATATGTATTTAATACAATATGATTATAATGTTTAAACAATATCAATACATATTGATATAGCTCAATCATCACAATTTGTGAAATAGCTTCCACAAGTTTTAATGTGCTAAAATCATAAATCAAATACTGGTCTTTCTAATTGATCCGTATAGACTTGTACTCTTTTGTTAATATCATATCCTTCCCTTATTTTGAAACTATTCGAACATTGCCAATGATTATGAAATCATCCTTTATTAAGAAATCTCACTTAGTTCTACAACCCAAAATAATGATTTCCACTATATTTATGAATGATACATTATTATGTACAGTTTTCAACAATCTCAATACGCATTTTGTCTTACCAGAACATAATAATTTAGTCATATTTGCCCAAAGAAGCATGTTTTGCATGTTTCAAAGAGATCAAGTATCCAAATGAATTCATGTTTTACTTTAACATGAATATGTGTAATACAATCATGACTTAACCATAGTGTCATTCATTATCAAGTTTGGATATTCTTTTATCTTTTAATGTTTACAAATGCACGTACTATTATCATAAGGATCACGGTGAGAATAACATACTCATCATAGAAAATTTGACCATAATAGAAATCATTCATAATAATTGAACAACTGATTTGTCACTAACTCATTATGAATAATCATCTCATGAGATGCAAGACACACTAATAAGTTAACAGACCTGATCGATTACAAAATGCTCAAATTCTAACAAGTCCAAATGATAAATGTAGAAGGAGAAGTATCGTCGGCCATCACATCTTGGATTTCATCAACATGCTGGGTCTCCTCATCTCCTCCATGCAAAGCCTACATAGAAATCCCTGTTTTCATAAAACAAGGACAAGTATCAGTATACTTGATGAAATTGCAATATGTGTTCTGTGAGAAACACATTTATAAACTGCATATCATATATACCTTCTCAGTCAATGATCTCTCCCCAGTGATGGGCTCTACCTCCACAATTCTTAACTGTATTAGGAACTCAGGAAAGGTGAATGATTCATTTCCCATGACGCATCCTTTGACAAACTCTTTGTAGCTTGGAGGAAGCAAGCACAAAATCCCTTCTACCGCAAAGTGATCATCCATCCAGTAGTCCACATCATATATGAGGCAAGCGTGCAATTCATGCCTGATCTCTAAGTGAGTATCCAAGCATGTGTTTTCTTTCATATTTTGTGAAAGAAACTTGTCAAGGAGCTCAAACTTCAAAAGCCTGACTTATTCCACAAACATGACTCTAAGCTCAATGATTATCTCATACGATTAAGTGTGCATAAACTGCGCATGCAATTCAGGCACCAAGCTGATAAAAATAGTGCTACTGGCACAAATGTACATGCCACAATGATCGTCATCATAACCCTCTTGACTTGCACCAACATTGGGAGAATATCCAAGTGGTTCTTGTATAGTGTAGAGTGTGTCATTTGTAATGAGAACATATTTTAAACGTTGATACCGGTTTCTGAAGTTTGAACCATCTATTTTAAGAAACTTATCACAGAACGGGACCGGGGTTGAATGGCAGAATTTTATTTGCCATGATCTACAAGGAAATTTTAAAAAGACATCAGACTAAGTTCATAATATGTGTTCAAGTTTTATAATCAAATTATTACATGAGATCCCACTAAAACTAACATCCCTAAGTTGTTTTAGTGATTACACGATCCCTTTACACATGCTGGCACTCGTTTTAGGCTCATAGCTAATCAAGTCAATAGTGAGAGACACTAGGAAAGGTCTATTTGGAGGATTATTAATCATCATCAAAGAGGCACCATATCAAGTCAAAGAATTATCAGGCTTAATAGCCGATTATGCTAGTGTTTAGAGAACACTCAGAGACTGATATATGGAGGCTTTAACTATGAGTCATTCAAGATGGCCTCAACTGAAAAAGTTCTGAACATGAAAGTTATGCAGCTCGTCGAAACAAGCAACTTTGGTTTTTGAATCATCGCGATCCGAGTTAGCATGCAAATTTGAGAACAAAAATACTGCCAAAAGCTGAATTTTTTCTGGCATGGTCGCCCGACATGAGACAGGTCTGTCCCTAGGCGAGTTGGGTTTGCCCTGAGGCGTGGACGAGACCAAAAACTGTATAAACCAACATATTTCGGTGCGAGATAAATAAATCGGTTAAGATCGTCTCGGATGGAAAGGTGCAAAACACGAAAGTTCTTTGTTTTTTCGAGATGAACAACTTTGCTTTTAGAGTCAACGTCTTTGAGCAAGTATGTGACCCTCAAATTCAAGATACGGCCGAACTGAGTTAAATTCGTTCTTTCTAAATCCGAGTTTGATACAAAAATAATAGGAAAAGTCCATCAAGATCAAATCAGATGAAAAACTGGCCAACATAGAAGTTGTTCGTTGTTTCGAGGCGCACAACTTTACTATTTACGATATTTTGATCCGAGTTTGTTTACTATGTGAAAAGTAGTATGTAAGATACTGATAAGTTTTTTACTGAACAGTTACGCAAATTTTGAGTTTGCTTGTTCGAGTTGGACCCTAACTAGGGTTTTGGACGTGGATCCAACCTTCTTTATTGCACGGAAAGTCCAGCCGCTCCTTATATACACGAGGGGTGATGACCGCTTGAACCAACACCAATCGAACAAACACATCTACTACTTTTTCGTGTTCATCTACTTCTTATCCCTCTCCTTTGTATCTTTCTTCTCGTTCTTCCACGAAAAGGCTAGAAAAAGGAGCCCTCCTGGGAGGTTGCGCCGCGTCGCTGCTATTGCTTGCACGTGGTGGGCGTAGAGTGGCTCACTTGCTGTCCCGGCCTTCTCCCATGTGACATGTGGTGGATGCGGAGAGGGTCGCATGTCCTTTTTCCTTTTCTTTTTTTAGATTTGAACATGAAATTTACGATAGCTTTCAAACAGAGAGTACAAATCGATATCCGTTTTCATAGCTTTGCTAGTCATGTCCAGATCTTCAAAACTATATCCATTGTTGATATGTTTCAATGAAATTTTTTCTCGTATTGCCTTTGATGTGTAGGTGCACTGTCTTTTGGTCTAGTGCACGGTGCCTTCGGTTTCAATGCACAACACGGTGTTCTGGCAGTGCACTGCCTTGTTGTAATGTGTTGTACTTCCTAAGGTCGTAGTGCACAGTACGATGTCCTAATAGTACACTGTCCACGCACTGCCTTATTGTACTGCGCGGCACTGCCTAAGGTTGTAGTGCACTGTGTGATGTTCTGGCAGTGCACCACTAATACACTGCCTTGTTGTTCTGTGTTGCACTGCCTTCGATCGCAGTGCAATGCGATGTGTCCAGGCAGTGTACTACGCACTGTCTAGGCAGTGCACCATCCATGCACTGCCTTGTTGTTCTATGTTGCACTGCCTTAGTTCGTAGTGCACTACGCGGTGTCCTGACAGTGTACTGCCTCGTTGTACTGTCTTGCACTGCCTTCTGTCGCAGTGCACTGCGCGGTGTTCTTGGTGTGCACGGTCCATGCATTGTCTTGTTATACTGCGTTGCAGCTTTTGATCGACAGTACACGAGTTGCACCGCTCGTGCAGTGCCTCATTGCACTGTGTTGAACCGGCTTTGGTCGCGTGCACTCAAGATTGGAGGCCGCGAATCCACGAGGCTCTAGGGGCAGTCAGGCCGACCTAGGGAAGCCCATAGCCGCCACTACGCCCTGACGGGGTCCCTCCCGAGCGAGCAGGCTTTTGGGTCTTCAAAAGCGCCTGCCGGACTGTCTTGCGTACCGCGCTTCCGGCGAGCCTCCCTCGACGCGTGCTGCCACACATCGCACTCGGTGTCGAGGGTACACGGCGACATGTTCGTCTGCGAACACACTTTTTGGTGAATCCTCTAGGGACGAAGCTTCAAACGGTCTCTAGCCCGTTCTTGCTACGAAGAGAGCGTCATCAAAGGCTGCAATCTACAACGGTATCATGAATCCTCAATCTTCCTACATAGATGCATATTACTCCAATGTTGACGTTGCTAGATCTTTTGATATGTGTACTATATCGGCTAGCCCTAGTTCTTACTACGTGCAAAAGCCGATGCAAAATTATCTCCCTGTCTCAAATAGTTTTAGCAACTTATAATATGTATATTCAAATTCCCATGCATCAGCAACCCTAGAAATTCACAGGCCGATGAACAACATGACGAATTATGTTAATCCGTACAAAACACCCGATTTTAGAAATTTCAATGGCATACAACCAAGTGTTTCATCTTTATATTCATCGGCAAATAGGTTGCAATATCTAGGTTCACCTTCAAACATGCCGATAGATAAATATATTGGACATGCTACAACTAGTTACTTGCCCAATTACTCTCAATCATCATATGCTACACCTTATGTTAGTAATGTTTCAGCACCATATGCAACTAGTGATATTTATCATTGGGCTCCATACCTTTACAATGGTTATAGCCGAATAAGTGGAAAGTCAATAGGAGCTTATGTGCCTTCATCTAGTAATGTAGCGTATGGCATGTCCCCTGGACAATTGCAAAGTTTCGGTGACACCTCATTGCCGAAAGATACAAAAACCATTGGGGGTGCATTGTCTTGTTATACTGCGTTGCACTGCTTTTGATCGACAATACACGAGTTGCACTTCTCGTCCAGTGCCTCATTGCACTGCGTTGAACCGGCTTTGGTCGCGTGCAGTCAAGATTGGAGGCCGCGAATCCACGAGGCTCTAGGGGCGGTTAGGCCGACCTAGGGCAGCCCATAGCCGCTGCTACGCCCTGACGGGTTTCCTCCCGGGCGAGCAGGGTTTCGGGTCTTCAAAAGCGTCTGCCGGACTGTCTTGCGTACCGTGCTTCCGGCGAGCCTCCCTCGGCGCGTGCTTCCGCACATTGCACTTGGTGTCGAGGGTACATGGTGACATGTTCATGTGCGAACACACTTTTTGGTGAATCCGCTAGGGAAGAAGCTTTGAACGGTCTCTAGCCCGTTCTTGCTACGAAGAGAGCGTCATCAAAAGGCTGCAATCTACAACGGTATCATGAATCCTCAATCTTCCTACATAGCTGCATATTACTCCAATGTTGACGTTGCTAGATCTTTTGATATGTGTACTATATCTGCTAGCCCTAGTTCTTACTACGTGCAAAAGCCGATGCAAAATAATCTCCCTGTCTCAAATAGTTTTACCAACTTGAAATATGTATATTCAAATTCCCATGCATCGGCATCCCCAGAAATTCACATGCCGATGAACATGACAGATTATGTTAATCCGTACAACACACCCGATTTTAGAAATTTCAATGGCATACAACCAAGTGTTTCATCTTTATATTCATCGGCAAATAGGTTGCAATATCTAGGTTCACCTTCAAACATGCCGATGGATAGATATATTGGACATGCTACCACTAGTTACTTGCCCACTTACTCTCAATCATCATATGCTACACCTTATGTTAGTAATGTTTCAGCACCGTATGCAACTAGTGATATTCATAATTCGGCTCCACACCTTTACAATGGTTATAGCCGAATAAGTGGAAAGTCAATAGGAGCTAATGTGCCTTCATCTAGTAATGTAGCGTATGGCATGTCCCCTGGACAATTGCAAAGTTTTGGTGACACCTCATTACCGAAAGATACAAAAACCATTGGGGGGATTCTTATGCAGGAACAAATGATTGGAAGGAAAAACATACAGCTGAGTTCAAGAAGCTTAATTCTCTTCACCTAGAATTAGAAGAGAGGCCCCATGATCTTTCTACAATACAAGCTTATGAGGCATACAACAAGAAGCGTGAAGAGGAGCATAAGGCAAACAAGATCAGGTTTTCCCCTTCTGAATTGCTAAGTTTCGGCGACACTATGTTGCCGAAAGAAACTAAAAGCATCGGGGGAAATCATGTGCAGCTGAGGTTCACGCCGATAATGACATTACATTTGATGATTTATCGGAGGAACATCTTCAGTTATTTGAGACATTCAAGAAGAAGCGTGATGAGGAGTTTAATGCACTTGAAAAGAAGATGAAAGAGGATCATGAAGCGTGTAAGAAAAAACTTGAAGAAGAAGAACTACAGAAGTTTCTTGCAAGTCTTGAAAAGGACCATCAAGACAATACTACTCAAGTTGAAGGAATCAATTCATCTCCTCATGGCAGTAATCAAGTCAAACCCTCTGCTACATCAAGGCAAAAAGAACAAGCTTTGCAATCTGATGAAACCCATAAAGGTACAAATGATTCGGCTAGGATGGTTAATTCGGTTATTCAAAAAAGCCGAATCAGAAAATACATGTGCTAAATCTACTGAATCAGAAGAAGCAAGCTTCGTTGATCAAGAGCATGGCAAGCTTAGCAAAATTGTCATGCTTGACTTTTCTAGATGTAAGGGAGCTTACGTGTTGCCCTGTGAGTTCTATTCCAAATAAATTGATGATCATCAAGAACTAGAAAATATAGCCGAACAATGTTCGGTTGATAAAGAACATCAAAGTGAAGAGGCACAAAATCCAGAAAAGGAAGAAGAAAAGGCGTTGGAGAATTATCTAGAGGCCGCGCAACATATTGTTCAGGTCATGGAACTATTATACTCTCCCAATGTCTTCAAAGAGATACATCTAGCAAATAATTTACTTATATTCCGAGTTGGTCAATCTTTATTATTGATACATCTTTTAGCAAAATTTTCATAAGCTACGAAAGAACAATCGAGAGAGGTAATTTATTTGTTAGTAGTATAATTGTCACAGAATCTATCGGTCAACATGTTGTACCCTTTAGAGAGACCGATAATAACGAATTATTAGAGCCAAATCTTTCCACATGGTTTCATCTAGATTTTATATGTACATGGGTAGCTTTGTTTATTGCATACTTGGCTAGCATTTGGTCTGAAGTGAGAGATATGTGCTTTAACTTTTTTGGTTTTAGAAACCTAAAGCCAAGGTTATTGTCTCTTGAGAAAGTCGATGCTAGTATAACTGTGTATTCAAAGACATCGGAAGAGAAGTGCAAAAAACAATGCATAGTCGAATTAGACGATATAAAATCTGAACCAGTCGTTTGTTCAAATATAAAGCCATTCTCACAACAAGATCGGTTAGAAGATAAAAGGTGTACCTACAGTTTGAGAATGTGTGATCATGTATTTGACATGTTGCTGAAAATTGATTATATTAGAATTCTTGATCACAATGTGCAACCATCATTACAAGGACAAATGTATTGCAAGTTACATGATTCGTTCGAGAATAGTTTAGATGATTGCAACATGTTTCATCAAATAGTACAATCGGCTATTAATAAAGAACGATTGAAATTTGTTGAAACGCAAACTGATGACCAATCTATTTCGATTGGTCTTGATGGAAAAAATATATTGCATCAGCTACCTCTAGTCGATTCGTGTAATGATGAGCAGGTACACAAGGAAGATGATGGGATTAAGCTCTCAAGCAAAGAGATTATTGAAGAGCATATTGCAAATGTTCTTGAAGGCGAGAGTTCCATTGAAGCTATGATGAAGACATCAAGAACTAGGGGCGGCAACAAGATAACACGAAGAACAATGCGTGCAAAACTCAAAAAGACAAAG
Source organism: Avena eriantha (assembly GCA_910589775.1). Taxonomy (NCBI): domain Eukaryota; kingdom Viridiplantae; phylum Streptophyta; class Magnoliopsida; order Poales; family Poaceae; genus Avena; species Avena eriantha. Next base: position 449,973,261 of record OU342742.1, on the reverse strand, counting down.
GCCACAATAAGAACAAGGGTAAGAAACCAAAAGTCACTTTCGCACAGCTGCTGGAAAATATAAAAAGGAGAGTGAAGCAAAAAATTCTTATCGGCCAAGTAGTGCAAAAGCATCAAGATCACCCCCAATGCAAAATTCTAAAGATAGGGATTGTTGAAAGGAGAAATTAAATGCAACAAATTCATATCCTCCTTTTGGGTCACCAATGCCAAGTTCATGGATACCTCCCTATGCTAATTTTTATTCATATCCATCATGGGAAAGGTATGATTCATGGGCACGTTATCCATCTAATTCTAGATCACCTCATCCAAATTATGCAGTTCCAAGAAGGTCAATTGATCAGTAGTCACATGTTAAAGACCGTTTCAATGGAAAAGAATCGGTCCGGAGTTCATGGGTAAAGAAAGAGGTGGTTAAGCAAGTATACCGAATCAAAAAGGATGGACGCAAGTGTGATGTTTTAGATTTGACTTCAAATGATCAAAAGGCAGCTGAGTTCACATTGGCTACTAAGGGAAAGGAAGTGAAGCGAGTAATTTTCAAAACCCCAATTTCTGAATCTGAGCAAGCAAAATGGAAGGTGCCTAAGATTAAGAAAGTCGTGCCATTATGTGAAATGAAACCACAGCCGAGATGCTCACTCATCTTATCACAACGGCAAGAGAGAAAGCTATATCAGCTTACAGCCGAGGAGCTGAAGGAAATAAACATGGCATGGGTTCCCAAAGTAATGTGTCAATACCCGGATATTTAATCCCAGATGGTTGTTATGCCATACCTCGCAATCCCAGGATTACCATTTTTGCGAGACATAACAGATTGGATATCACAGTACATCATCCATTACAAACCATAATAAGGTCTTACACAAATAAAGGATCTCATGATCCAGTCTTGGTACAAACAAGCAGCGGAATAATAAGCATAGCGGTAGACTCCATCTTTAGTGTCACAGGCAATGCTGACGATGGGAGATGATCCTAGTTGTCATAGCCGTCCTGCTATCCTTCTTTAGGGTAGTCCTCTTCATAGTCTGGCCACGGGAATAGCTATGGACAAAACCATGAGTACTCTTTAAGTACTCGCAATCTCACTAACAAGTAAGGTAGTTCTAAATAGGAATTCTAAGCTCTAAGGTTATTGGCAAAGTTAAGTTTGAAACATAAGCTGAGATCAGAAAAAAGGAAGATAAAAATAAATTTCTAAAGCACTTAAGTTGGGAACTTAGTTTTCATAGTCACAACCCTGTTGTGGTCAAGTCATGTCACAATTCATTTCATAAGTCATTTTGAAAACATCTGACAACGAAACAGTATGGCCACTCCAACTGTCCATGACCGCGGACGCGACTATTCGAATAGTTTGACACTCTGCAGAGGTGGTACACTTTCACCACAACATTCGATACATCCGTCAGGAATAACCCTGAATCATCATACTTAGTATGCGAATAATCAATCATAACCTTTCAATTATACACTCTAGTATAAGCACCTCTCCTATGAGCTTGGCCTCCTAGCCATGGCCATCTTCTATCCTAGGCACTGCATAGGTGGACAACATCAAGAGGTAGCCTCAGCTCAAACCTCTTCTGCGAGGGAACTCATACTAATGCATATAAACTTCTGGCTAAGCCTTACCCAATACAGGTATTGGGGTTGTATGGTAAAATTGGAATGGTATCGCATCCGAACCCAACCATCAGTTTTTATAAAGGGCTAAGGCTCATGCCTAAACATTTTCATCATCATAAACCATTTGTGTTTCTCAACACATGTCAAAACATCTCAATAGAAGGACTCGTCATTCCAAGGTTTTCATAAGCATTTTTAACAAGTATTCCCAGCTAGAGTGATCAAGTTTTTGGTTTAGCTCAAACCACTAAGTTCAGAGTGTTCACTAAGGTGGGATGCTAATCTCAATCTCATGCCATAGAATGACATCTAGTATAAGTCAAGTTTTATACTCTTTATTCTATCTAAAGTACTTTCTAAAATCTCATAAAGCATTACTAGGGGTAAAGAAACTTTGGTAAGGAAAAAAGGTAAAACTTGTCAGTAAACTTGGGATTGGTATAAATCAAAAGGTATAACCAAAGCATGCCAAATGCATCTTGCTTAGGTTATCTTGCATCTAGTGATGGCTTGCTAACAATAGCTTTCCAATAATAGCTTGCCTTGGTTGGTGTAGTGGTTGAAATTATGCTCGTCTTCTTCGGGGTAGAACTCCTCCTCCTCCTAGACTTGGTCGGTACTATCTTCTATAAATACATACAGGATACACAATCACCAAACAATACTTAACGAGTCTATTTAGCACACTAAGGCACACACTTGATGATCTATTATCATCACATTCACCACAAGATTTAATAAACTAGTTTCATTTATTTTATTTGAGAAAAGTAATTTCTACTCATTGAAAATAATTAAGATTTAATATTCTCCAATTAAAACATGGGATCATGTAGACACATGTCATCACCACATATTCTAATACTTGGGAATGTGATTTAAGGTGTTGGTCACATTTTATAAAGTTTAAGTTTATTATTTAAATGATTTAAAGTGATAAGAAATGCCTATATAGCATTATTTTGGTACTAGTCCAAAGTCACTGCATGCAAACCTAAATATTATTACATATTTAGATATGTATTATCAAATGTTATTTTTGAAAGTTGGAAACAACTCAAAAGCTATTATGGTTGATTTTCGAAAAATGTTTGAATGTAGAAAAATCTCTGTCTTGTTATTTTTGCTATATGTGATCTCTAACTCCAATTGATTTAAATCCACGGGCTTGGATAGAGATTTTAATTATCTTTCTAACAAAATTTGAATCATTCATTTTGGTTAAGTAAATCTTTCTGAATTGATTTTCAAACCAGTGGACAGAATCTAGTTTAAATCTAAATAGAAAAATATCTATTTGAATTCGTGGGCTAGCCAGTGGTGCTCCGCGGCGTAGAGCGCAACTGACAAGGGGGTCCCGCATGTCAGCGGATGACTCTAAAGCGAAGCGATACGTGGCGATATGGGCCGTGCGATTAGAACAGAGATCAATGGCTGTGGTTCATCGTCGACGACGAACAGGTCGCCGGCAAGAACGAATCCTAGCGGCTCGGTGGGGGTCGATTGGGGGCTTACCAGGGCTCCAGCTAACGTGGCGATAGGGGCGATCGAACTGGTGGACAACGGCGATCTGAGGCATGGTCGTGGCGGCTCCTGGGGTGGTCGCAGTCAACGGGGCCCTTCTCCTCCAGTGGCGGCCAGCTCCGGCGAAATTCCGGCCATCGGCTGCTCGCCTTGCTCCGAGGAGAAGTGGGGAGGACTCAGTGGTGAGAGGGGAGGTGAGTGGTGTGCAGAATTTGGATGGAGGAGGTCTCCTTTTATAGGCTCGACGGTGAGGCAGTGCGGTATGGGCGCGGCTCGTCGGAGACGATGGTACAGGCAGCTATGGTCGGGGCTGACCTAGGCGGACGGTGCGCTGTCTGCTGGCGGTCATCTACGGCGCAATGGCGTGGCTAGGGGCAGTGGCAAATGGTCGGGCGCGTCCGCGCTCTAGGCGGAGGCAGTGAGTGTTTGATGCGGTGCATGGCGGCTGCTAGTCGCGCGACGGGAAATGGGCATGTCTGGGCGGTTGCTGGAGTCATGGCGGAGCGGCGCGCGCGGGCCGTGGTCGAGGGGCGGCGTGTCTTGCCTTGTCGGGCGCGGCGCACTGGCGCGTGCTCGGCATATCACAGAGGCAGCGGGCGTGGTGCACTGGGGAGTGGTCCACGGCGTGGCTGAGCTCGGGGAAGGGACAGAGAGGGGCAGTATGGCGTAGCGATCCTTCTAGGCACGGGGAGAGCGAGAGGGGCGGTCTGCTGCGACTGGGGCATGGTCAACCGGCGGTGACCACCTTTGGGTGGCGCGGCACTGCTGCTAGCAGTGAGGGGTTGATGTCTGGGCTGGGTTAGAGTTGAGAATATTTCTGTTTGAATTTGACTTCTAGGAACACCTAAAGTGGCCTAGTGGATTAAAATTGTCAAAATGACCATTTGGTGTTTTCATTCTTAATTGATTTCTTTTTCTTTGGATTTTGTTTTTAAATGATCTAGATAATGTGGCAGCCACCTTTGAATCATTTTACAACCATTAGAACAATCGAACATGGAATTTCCAAACAGTTCTATATTAATGCAAACACACATATGCATTCCTAATTATTTTAAAGATAAAAAGTTTTTGTTAACCCTAAATTTGGATCTTGATAACCTTGATTAAAGTTTTGGGATGTTACATAATCCCTCAAGGCAAGAAAGATGTGCGAGATCCTATCATAAGAAGGACAACAAGAGTGGAGAACAAAAATAATAAAGCCAACAAGCAAGCATGCCAAAGAATTAGGTATCAATATCCAAATCTTCGGCCAGCACATCATCCATATTATTGTACTTCACCATTAAAGCCTATGCCATGGAATTTATCCCTAGGTATGATTGGTTACCCACCATGGATTTATTTTGATCCATGGATGCATCATAATTATGTACATCATGAAAGGGTATTGCCAAATCATTATTCATATGATCAGTTGCAGTTTTGTTGCTAATCCATGAAGCCGAATATTTGAAGTTTATAATCAGATTTGATGTTTTTTTACTTCGGCTATACATACTTTGATGGATGGATTATGCATGCCCATTGGGGCAAAGATATAAGGCCGATATTTATTCTATAGCCATGAGATCATTATATAATCATGGTCGATGTGGTTTTCTAACATCGTCCTTAGTGTTACTCGAGGCAGAGGCAAGGTATGCATTCATTAGCAATTGTGTTTATGCTTATGTGTTGATAATTTGGCTTATAAATCTTTGAAATCTATGAAAGGACAAAAAATTAATATTATTATTGGGCGTAGATGATAAGCATGATATTGATATTAATCTTGTCTCTCTAGTACCATGGAGATTATATTTTGACTACTCAGTTTTAAAAGCAATAACAAATGCATTGGTATTGTTTATTTTATCTCTTTATGGTGTTGTTTTATAAAGTCGCATGCCTCTTAGAATATCTTGCACAACCCATATAGCTGAATGTGAAGCTTTGATGTTCGTGCTAGAGCTTTTTATTGCTATAGGTGCTACACATATTGAGGCTTCTAGTGATTCATTGTGAGTAGTACAATGATGTCCATGGTTTACCAAAGTTTCGATGAATCACTTGTTATTTATCTTGATACATGTCTAGATGTAACTTTCATATTGGATTCATTTAGCATTGCTCATATATCTAGACATGAAAACTGAAGTGCAAATGAGTTAGCTTAACAAACATCCGGCTACCATGTTACTCACGATATATTTCATATTCTACAAGAGCCGATGCTTTGTTTTGCCAACATAGGTAAGGCCAGATTGGAGACTACCGCTTTGGCCACTAATGAAGATCTAGTGGAGGTGAAGATGAAGAATCGAGGAAGCCCATTGTTTATTACTTGAAAATCTGAACCAAAGGGTGAACATGACAGTTCCGTTGCTTTTCAAATGCACATTAATAGCTAATGATCTTTATTGCCGAAGAGTTGGTTATATTCTTCTTGAGAAACATGAATGAAAACCTGGTCGGGATCATTGTGGGAGTTTTTCATGTAGGAAATTATGATATTCATCAACTTGGAGATGAGGTGATTGTTCTTAACGCAAATTATTTGAGGAAATCATACCCAAGTGGCTGATATATATCTATCGCCCTTAGCACATATGGCCGATGTAGAGTTATCGCTCTAAGACAACCAATGACCGATAGAGTGTTGACATCGTCCTTAGATTAAAAGTGGAGCAACTTATTTTCTGGCACGCAAGCTCTGCCAGAAAACAGGGGGACATGTGTTGGCCCTCGTTTTAGGCTCATAGCTAATCAAGGCAATGGTGACAGACACTCGGAAAGGTCTACTTGGAGGATTATTAATCATCATCAAAGAGGCACCATATCAAGTCAAGGAATTGTCAGGCTTAATAGCCGATTATGCTAGTGTTTAGAGAAGACTCAGAGACTGATATATGGAGGCTTTAATTATGAGTCCTTTAAGATGGCCTCAAATGAAAAAGTGCTGAACACGAAAGTTGTGCATCTCGTCGAAACAAGCAACTTTGGGTTTTGAACCATCACGATCCGAGTTAGAATTCAAATTTGAGAGCTAAAATACTGCCGAAAGCTGAATTTTTTCCGGTATAGTCGCCTGACCTGAGACAGGTCTATCCCTAGGCGAGCTGGGTTTGCCCCGAGGCGTGGACGAGACCAAAAACTGTATAAACCAACATATTTCGGTGCGAGATAAATAAATCGATCAAGAGCGTCTCGGATGGAAAAGTGCAAAACACGAAAGTTCTTCGTTTTTTCGAGACGAGCAACCTTTCTTTTAGAGTCAACATCTTTTGAACAAGTATATGGTTCTCAGATTCAAGATATGACCAAATTAAGTTAAATTCGTTCGGTCTAAATCTGAGTTTGATACGCAAATAAGAGGAAAAGTCTATCAAGATCAAATCAGGTGAAAAAGTGGTCAACATCAAAGTTCTTCGTTGTTTCGAGATGCACAACTTTGCTTTTTATGACTTTTGATCCGAGATTGTTTACAATGTCAAAAGCGGTCCGTAAGATACTGATAAGTTTTTTACCGAACAGTTACGCAAATTTTGGGTTTGCTTGTTCGAGTTGGACCCCAGCTAGGGTTTTGGACGTGGATCCAACCTTCTTTATTGCACGGAAAGTCCAGCCGCTCCTTATATACACGAGGGGTGACGGCCGATTGAACCAACACCAATCAAACAAACACATCTACTACTTTTTCGTGTTCATCTACTTTTTATCCCTCTCCTTTGTATCTTTCTTCTCGTTCTTCCGCAGTTCTTCCAGATTGCAGGCCGCGAATCTACGAGGCTCTAGGGGCGGTTAGGCCGACCTAAGGGAGCCCATAGCCACCACGACGCCCTGACGGGGTCCCTCCCAGGCGAGCGGGGTTTCGGGTCTTCAAAAGCACCCGCCGGACTGTCTTGCGTACCGCACTTCCGGTGAGCCTCCCTCGGCGCGTGTTGCCGCGCATCGTTCTCGGCGCCGAGGTTACACGGTGACATGTTCATGTGCGAACAACACCATACCATCCAAGCCTTTGATATAGCTTCTAGGGTCGATGATGACTGCAAGTGTACAGATCGTTTGTAGCTAGTTTCGAAATAAAGATATCGATCCCACAGGGAGCAAGAGTCTAAAGTCTAATGACTTTTGAAATAAATATTACACTAGTAATGCTAAATAAAGTTCTAAGTGACAATATAAAATGCGAGTATTGTGTAAAAAGGTGTTTTGGGGTTTTTTGTATAAGAGCAATAATAAGTAAAGTAAACCAGCTGAATACAGAAAGTAAGTATCGCATATGTAAGAGAGATTGGAACTGCAATAGGGAAAAAGCGTTCTCAGAGAGTAGCGGATTCACCACTAGCATTATAAGGAGCTAAGGTAAATATTATTATCATGAACATTCTCAACTATGTGTGTGTGGGAGGAACTCCGTATTTGGACAAATAGGCAGCAACCGCTACTCACGTTATCCTCATAACCACAGCAGTCAGGAATCCACATCAATCGAATTACTGCGCTGTTAAGGGATGTAATCCCGTAGCACGTATCTCATGGCATGGATAGTGTTCCATGAGTTTCCTCGGTTTCTCAAGTTGATACGTAAGGAGTGTCAACAGCTTTATTGTCGCTGTAAGTGCTAACACACCTCCATCTACCAACAAGTAGTTCCCTTCATCAAGACCCCATGAGAGGCAAATATTGAGAGGTCGACTTCTCTCAACATCCAGATGAAGACGGTCTAACACATGGTTGCAGCGATGAATATCATAATAAACTTTATCTTATTTCAATCTCATACTAGGATTTCCCCATGTCCCCAAGAACTAAATGATGTACTTAGATATGGAGGCAATCAATAGCATGGCAATAACAATGGAATCTATCATAGATGAATATTACTTGTATAAATCCACAACGAGTACGGAAATTACAACAAGATCTCGACAAGATGTAGATAGGATGGATGGAGATGGTGGTGATGCAGGGGTGGATGATGAAGATCGATGCCTTAGCCTCCCAGATCTGCGCAAGCAAAGAAGGATCCCCGGTGGATGATTTCCCCCTCTAGATGCCTTCTGGAGGTGAGGTTTCTGCGATTTCTAGGTGCTCTGTATGTCGTCTCTCTGATCTAATTGCACGGGGTGAAACTATTTGAGGAGGCGGTGGCGGCGCCAACTATACGGCCAAAAATTTATTTCCGCTATATAGTTGGTCGGTAAACCGTCTGTCTCCCTTGAACGCTTCGGGTTTTCTTCTAGTATTATTAATATTTCCCAAATAAGTGATTTATGTTGTTTTTGACTCCTTTTCTTCACAGTACAACTGCTCCAAGAATTGTATCCATGGGATCCATCATTTGTCCTTATCCTAGTGAAAACATACATAAAATGTGCGCGCGAGCGTCATAAAATACCAAGATCCTACATCTATAGTGTAAAATAATAGTGTAAAACATGATGCAAATATGCACTCATCACCCACCTATGCTAGTTGCACATTATTTTTCTCAATGGCAAGTTTTGATGAGATCTCATGTGCGTAACTCTTGCATTGATTTGTGGAATATTATTGAAGGACTCAAAATTGAGGATCCAACCAACTTGACAAGAAGAGAAGTGATCAATTGTCAACTCAATGCCACCGTGTTGCACATGATTCAGCTGGGTGTGGGGCCAAAATATTTTCCTTACATTGAACACCTCAACACCGCCAAGGAAGATTGGGATGCTCTCATTGATTTGTTTGTTGGTAATGAGAGCATGAGGAGAAATCGTTATGATGCCTTGAGCAATGAAGCCAAAGGCTTCTATATGAAAGATGGTGAGGAACATGAAGACATGTATCGAAGACTCAAATTCACTACCACATCATTTAGAAATGTTGATGCCTCTCATGTGGATGATGCTTGGATAAAAAGGAAGTATGTGAGTGCACTCATGCCCTTCAAGCCCACCGACTTGAAGAGTCTTCAGGGAAGACACAACTACCATCTCATGACATCCAATGAAGTTATGCAAGAGACGCCCACCTTCAAGGTTGCTGCCAACAATGCCAAAGATGCTCGCGCTCGTGCCCTTGGAATGAGCAAATGGTGTTAATCTTGCCTTGAAGGCCAAGGTTGTGGAGTATGAGGAAGAAGAAGGAAGTGATGAAGTCCTTTCTATGAGGCACCCTGAAGATGTCAAGGTTGTTCATGGTGAATACATGGCCTTTTATGCAAGGAACTTTTGGAAAGATCCAGCCAAGGACAACATGGAAATGCAACAAAGAAGCAACCCAAGTGGTAGAAAAGAGAATGGTTCAAGATTGAGAACTTGCTTCAACTGTGGTGACTGCTATCATTTTTTTGCCGAATGTCCTTATGAGAAGAGAGAAGATCATGGTGTTGTACTTTTTTTGAAGAAAAAGTCAAAGGTCCCTTTCAAGAAGCCCTTTTACAAGAAGAATTCCACCAACAAGAAGTTAGCTGACATTGTGTTGATAGCGCATGAAGATTTCTCATCCAATGATGAAGATGAGGAAGAAGAATAAGAAACATCGAATGGTGTGGCAGCCATGGCCACCACCTCTACATCCACTTCCTCACTTTTCGACTCTCCAAATGAGAATATCTCCAACAAGAACGTCACTTGCCTTATGGCAAGAGCATCGGAGGTATCATCATCTCCTCTCTCCACCTCTGTAATCAATGATGAATTGAATAATGATATAACTCTTGAGGTGAAGAAGGAATTAGTTGCTTTTTGATACTTATATGACTAACTTGCAAGGAGAGCACAAGAAGCAGTTTGTAACTGCCTCAAAAATTATGTCCATTGTATCCATCATCTGTCCTGATCCTGGTGAAACCAGACATAAAATGTTCGCGGGAGCACTGTAAAATACCAAGATCCTACATCTACAATGCAAAATAATAATATAAAACATGATGCAAATATGCACTCATCAACTTCCCAAAGCTTAGACTCTTGCTCGTCCCGAGCAAGTTTAGCTTAATGGATGTGATCCTCATATTCATGAAGCTGAGTCGATAAAATAAATGAGGCGGTTGCAACATGTGTTTATCATATATGATACATAGGAATAAGTTCATGAATAGTACCCTACTTGAACAATCTGTATAGTATTAGCAGGCTTCGACACCTTAGTGATCAACAGTTCACGAAAGATGAATCTCAACATAATATAAAAGTATCCAGTTCAACCGAATGAGTTAGCGAGGTAGTCCCAAGTGTTTTAGGATTAACATATTCACATGGGATTCCAAATATCAAAAGTGTCTCTTTGTCATACTAAAATATAGTGGTGTATGCCTATTTGGTCTTTGCACATTCGCTCTTTTTCTTCTTTCTTTTCTTATCTTTTGTTTATATGCTCACACTTTTGAAGTGTTGCGCAAAGGAGCTACCCATACATTCTACTTCATGTAGGAATTCAAAGCTTAACGATCTCAATTATCAAATTCCAATTGTATATGAAGCATTCTTATGACTTGAAGATTCTACATCGACTTGTTCTCACTTTATTTTTTATAGCACTCTTTATTTTCCTTTGTTCAAGGTTTTCTTTTTCAACTCAACAGATTAGATAATTTTTCTTTTTTTGTAAACCAAACCATGTACTTACAACATATTGACCAAATTATCTTTGTATGTTCCATTAATACCAATGGTGTGGAAGACTCCTATTGCTATCATCGAGTGCAAGTAAATTTTTACTCAAGCTATTCATATATCCAATAAGACAAACACAAACTCAAAATTTCTCCATATATAATAATAAACTCACAATTTTCTAAAAATGATCGACTATTCCTGAAGGGAATTCTAATGATGCAAACTTTATTTCTAGTTTGAACTAATGCGAAAATGGTAATAAAAACTTATAAGATAGATTACAAGGTCTTAAAGATCTCCCCAAGCTTCGAATCAAGCCAGGTGGGATCAAATAATCCCTTGTGATTATTTGATACCGTGATTATTGTAGATCACTGTGGCTCCATGGCGCGTGGTATCTTATCTTCACGGGTCAGCCTGAGACGTAGGAACTAATTGACTGCTTCTATTTCTTTAACATGCAGCTTGTAGAAAAGATTATTCCTCTTTAGCACTTTCACATGTTCTTTAATGAAATCATTGTTATCCTGAAGGGTTTGTAGCGCCTTAAGACTCATAGAAAAACCTATTTCGGTTGTCTTCTTGATATCTTCATCAAGTTTGTCAAGATAAAGTCGCAGCAACTGAAGATGTTTGGGTGTCCTTGGCGTCTCCCTATCCATCTCTTCAATCTTCAGCTCGAGGGTCATCAAATACCTCTTCCGATAATCATGCTCGGTGTCGAGGAACTCCAAAGGGATAGCCTTGATCTCCTTGCCTTGCTTGCTATTGTTCCTGATATCTATAGGAACTTCTCTCCTTGACTTACGTCCCTTGGTTTGCGTGTTCTCGAGTATGAAGACGAGATAGATTGGTTCCTGGAGATTATGATGAGAGAGAGAGATAATAGTAGTATATAAGGGGGGTCAAAGGTCGGTAAACCTCGCGAGAAACACCAAATTGTTTCCCAAGAAAATAATCTTAACGAAACAGGGAAAGGAATCACAGATTTGGAAAAGTCCTGCCGCATAACGACCAACTATACGGGCGTGGCCTGTATAGCTCTGGCCGTATAGTTGGTTTTGGGCAGTTCCAAATATCTCGAGTCCAGGTCGGTTAAGTTACGACTTGGAACCGACAATAACGTTTTTTTAGATGAATAACGAAAAGGCAAATGAAAAACTACAGGTAGTTTAATGACCAACTATACGGCCAGAATATTGGCTCCGGTCGTATAATTGTGACCGTATAGAAACAGACACCAAAAATTAAAAGTGCATGAGAGTTTAACGACCAACTATACTACAGGAATTATTTCATCTGGTCGTATAGTTGTGCCCGCATAGTTCCAGACATCGAAAACAATTTCGCAACAAAGATACAGAGAGTTTAACAACCAACTATACGGCGGGAGCTTCCTCTTCGGTCGTATAGTTCCACCCGTATAGTTGGTAAAAACCCTCAAAAACTTCAAAAATAACACAAGGAATTCATTGGCAGAAATTTTAGGAGTCAGATCTGTAAAAATAAATCACTTATTGGAGTAAGAATACTTACCTTGGTCTTACCGTTTACTTAATCGGGGATGACAAGCTCCTCCAACAACAAAGACTTCTTCTCTTTTGGAGGAATTGACCTTAGTTCATTTAATAATTCTCGTAAACAAAAATCACCAGGACTAAAGTTCCTCTCAATAAGATTGGTGTCTTGCTGGGCAAACATCGACACCGCATTCAACATCTTTATTTCCTGCCTCTACATAATATGCAACTCAAATTCTTGAAGTAAAAGAATCCAATGTATCAGTCTTGGCTTATGGTGTTTCCTCTGAAGGAGCGCTTTTAAACCATCACGATCCGTATGAACTCTCACTTTTCTATCAACTATATAAGAACGAAATTTATCACAAGATAAAAAATACAAAGAAAAGTTCCTTTTCTTCCTTAGGATAATTCTTTTGAGCACCATTAAGAGTTCTACTAGCATGATGCATAATATTAAATTTTCAACCAATGTGTTATCCCAGAGTTACTCCTACAGCATCATCACTAGCTTCACATATTAAGTCAAAAGTCATATCCTAGATCAGAGGTTTAATAATAGAAGCACGGATAAAGCATTCTTGAGTTTATCAAAGGCTATAAGACATTTATCATCAAAATTAAATCTTACTCTCTTTTGCAGGAGGTTAGTCAAAGGTTTAGATATTCTAGAGAAATTTCTAATGAACCTTCTATAAAAACCAACATGACCAAGGAAACTTATTATACCCTTAATATCTTTGGGTTGTGGCATTCTCTCTATGTCCTCAACCTTAGCTCTATCCACTTCAATTCCCTTACCTGATACCTTATGTCCAAGGACTATACCTTATTTGACCATAAAATGGCACTTCTACCAGTTTAGAACAAGATTAGTTTCTTTGCAATGCTGCAAAACTCTTTTGAGATTTTCCAAGCAACTAGTAAACGAAGTTCCATAGTCAGAAAAGTCATCCATAAATACTTCCATTATCAGTTCTATAAAATCTGCAAAAATAGCACTCATGCATCTTTGAAAAGTAGCTGGAGCATTACATAAACCAAAAGGTATACGTCGGTAAGCATGTAAACCATAAGGACTAATCAAAGTTGTTTTAAGTTGGTCATCTGGATGAACAACTATTTGAAAAAAACCAGAGTATCCGTCCAAGTAGCAAAAATGAGTGTGGTTTGCTAACCTTTCTAAAGTTTGATCTATGAACGATAAAGGATAGTGATCTTTCCTAGTTTCTTTATTCAATTTCCTGAAGTCTATGCACATCCTATGCCCAACAATAGTTCTAGTAGGTATCAATTCATTGTTTTCATTAGGAACAACAGTTAAACCGCCTTTCTTAGGGACACAATGAACGAGACTTACCCATTCCCTTTATTTAACAGTATAGATTATACCTGTGTCCAGTAGGCGTACAGTTTCTTTCCTTACCACTTCTTTCATTTCAGGCTTCATTCTTCTATAAATTCCGCAACTGGTTTAGCACCTTCTTCCATGAATATTCGATGGACGGTTATCATGGGACTAATGCCCTTCAAATCATCCGTTGAGTACCCAAAGGCCTTGCAATCCTCCTTGAGTATTTTCATGAGTTCTTCTTCTTCTTCTCCTGAAAGGTTAGCACTAATAATAACATGAAATTTATTTGTATCATCTAAAAACATGTATTTAAGATTATCTGGTAGAGTCTTCAACTCTGGGGTGGTAATTCCTCGTCCCCTTTCTTTTCTGGCTCTTCAAAAGCCTCATTAGTTGGAGGCCCTATAATGGGAAGTGAATCGAGTTCATCTTCTAGTTCTTCTAGGGACTTGTCCTCCATAACTATTTCTTCATAATTTGAGTCTTCATTTATTTCTTCTTCTTGGTTACTAAAGAAAAGAGTTGCCATTTCCTTGATAGTTTTCTCTTTCTCTTCTTCTTGTATTTGTGGATGCCTGTCTTTAAATTTGGAGAACTGGAATTCCTCTTCCGCTCCCCCAAGCTTAAGAGACACAATCTCCTTTTTAAAATCAACATAGGCACCTATATCACTCAAAAAGTTCCTTCCAAATATAATTGGGCAAAGAGTGTCAGCTGGCATATCAACAACTACAAAATCGATAGGAAATTTTTTGTTGCCAATTGTGACAGTTGCATCTTCAACTACTCCCATTGGAATTCTAAGGTTTTTATTGGCTAACATAATTGTCATATCAATATTTTCAATTGTAGCCAGTTCTATTTCTTATTTTATTTCTAAATAGAAATCATAAGGTATAACATTAACATCGGTGTCAAGATCACATAAACCATAATGTGAGGTTTATTTAAATATGCAGGGAAGAATAGGCTTACCCACATCTTTTACCTTTGGCTTACCTTCAACCAATACAGAAGTCTCTTCATTAAGCTCAACTATGTTACAATGCGTGTACATAGCCATAATTGCTTCCTTGGTTACCTCTTCATCTTTGGTTTCTTCCAGATGTTCCAGGGCTTCTGGAATAATTTCCTCTTCCTTCTTTTCATGTGCTACTTTGACCTTTTCATATTCAAAAATATGCTTTTGTGCAGTGTTAGGGAAAGGTATCTCATATGTTGGTTCTAGGGAGGCTAGTGTTGCATTAACTTCTCTTTTCTTCTCAGGATCGGGTGGTGGATCATACATTCAAACCCTCTTTTCGAGCTTTGATATGTTCTATAAAATCTTTAACAACTTGTAACACAAGATCTGAATCCAAATAAAGTTCTTTAGATAATTCTTTAACATGGCCTTTTTTATTATAGTCATGAATATAATCATGTTCTATTTCTATGCCTCCTTCACTTCCTAGACCAAAATTCCATGAAACTCTATGATCGTGAATTCTATTAAGTAGAGCCCAAGCTTTAGTTATAGGAAGATTCATAAAGGCTCCTTCCACGAAAGAGTCTAGTTCAATTTTATTAGGTTCAATTAAACCGCCATAAAAGATATGCAATGAATACCATTCGGGAAAATCATGATGAGGACATAGGCGAAGTAAATCTTTAAATCTGATATAAGCTCTTACTAGTCCTTCATTACAACGGTTCTTCCAAGTCATTATAAGACGCCTGATTCCAAAAGATTTTGATAATGGATAATATTTTGCTAGAAATTCACAAGCAAGATTATCCCAAGTAGTATTGGATTCTAGGGGTAAAGATTTATACCATGAGAGAGTTGTACTAGTCAAAGTCTAACTAAAAAGTTTAACCCTTACCTCATCAGCAGTATATCCTGTCAATTGAAAAGTGCCACATATATCTTTGAAACATGCAATATGCTCATATGGATCAGGATCTTCTTCATTTCCAGTAAATTGTTTCTTGTGTAGAATACCAAGTAATAGAGGATTTATTTCAAACCCCCTTGTCTTCTCATTGGAGTTGTCTCTTTTATAAATAGCATAGGGCTTCCTAGAGTGGTTGAGTGGGTTAGCACTAGTCATATGCTCAAACTCCATCATGTTGGTGGAAAACTGTAACTCAAAAAAAACTTAGCAAGAAAAAAATAAGCAAAAACTAAAAGACCTACAACGCTTAGCTCCCCGGCAACGGCGCCAGAAAATAGCTTGATGACTACAAGTGCATAGATCGTTTGTAGCTAGTTTCAGAATTAAGATATCAATCCCACAGGGAGTAGGAGTCTGAAGTCTAATAACTCTTGAATTAAATATTACACTAGTAATGCTAAATAAAGTTCTAAGTGATAAGATAAAATGCGAGTATTGTGTAAAAAGGTGTTTTTGGGTTTTTGGTATAAGACCAATAATAAGTAAAGTAAAACAGTTGAATATAGAAAGTAAGTATCGTGTATGTAAGAGATTGGAACTACAATATGGAAAAAGCGTTCTCAGGGAGTAGCGGATTCACCACTAGCATTATAAGGAGCTAAGGTAAAGATTATTATCATGAAGATTCTCAACTATGTATGTGTGGGAGGAACTCCGTATTTGGACAAATAGGCAGGAACCACTGCTCACATCATCCTCATAACCACAGCAGTCAGCAATCGACATCAATCGAATTACTATGATATTAAGGGACATAATCCTGTAGGACATATCCCATGGCATAGATAGTGTTCTGTGAGTTTCCTCGATTTCCCAAGTTGATAAGTAAGGCACTAGTAGAGAAAACTCTACAGCCGGCGAACATAAAAGGCTCATCGCCGGCGCTTCGGTGCTCGTCGGCAACCACCTCGCCAGCGGTAAGTCCTCATCGCTGGCGCTTTCGTAATTCGCCGGTGGTAGTATGCATCTACCGCCAGCGAGCACCTACAAACTACGGGGTAGGTTTGCATCACCGGCGCCTTCGTTTTTCGCCGGTGGTAATATGCTCCAGCACCGGCGAGCACCTCCAAATGCCGGGGGTAAGTACTCCTTGTCGGCGCCTCCAATATTCACCGGTGGTAGTTTCGTACAGGCGAAAGGTTATTCGCCAGGGATAGAATCTTCGCCCGGGGTAATATTATCAGGATTTAAAAAAAAGAAAATCGAAATACACACAGAATACACTGTAATCTTGATAGAATACACAAGATAATAAGATAATACACATAGCAGATACAGGAAATACACATATGTTCAAAACCATGCATCAATAACATTCAAAAAATTCACACAAGTGTAGAAAGTGACCATATATGACATAATATTACAAGTCTTGGGAGTTGCATGACACATTCACACAGTTTCACACATTCAAACAGTTCATAGTTCACATAACAGATACCTACTGGACTCCAACTAGCAAATAGACTAGAGAGGCGGCGGTGGCTGCGAGCATCATTACGACGAAGGGGGTCCACCAGCTCCTCCACATCTCCCTCCTCCGCTGTGCTAGAAACCTTGCGTAGCGAGTTTCTGCCTCCTCCAAAGTGGCATAGCCCTTGTAACTATTCCCGCAGAAACGGTGGACCTGCCTCCTACAATCCTCCTAGTCGTCGTAGACTCCGGGAACCATGCCCTCGTACACGACATACCACGGCATCTGCGCACACACACAAGAAAGAAATGTTAGTGTTGTTAGCACATATTCCTAATATAGATATAACATATAGGTATGCAAAAATGAAAAAGCATCGGATATAGCTAAGTAATTATATGACTAACATTTGCATGGAAAGATAGGTATGCAAAAAGAAAAGCATAAAATAAACTAATCGTAATTCAATGACTAACATTTGCAGGAGACAAGTTTGTGACTCGATCGGGTTTTCTTCGGCTTCGGCGGGAAGGGATGGATGCCACCTAGCGTGTGAATGGCCTCCCATCGGCGATCGCAGCTAAGCGGTCCTCGATCTCTACATTAGTTAGCGGGATACCACTGTAGTTGAATGTGGCACCTCTAGTCAAGACATCCCTCTTGAGTATCGTGCCAATCTCCTGCTGGATGGCACGGAACTCGGCTCTGATATTTGCATCGGTCATTTCCGTAATGTCTCTGCCTTTTTTCTCGAGACCGGATGGCATCAAGAGTTGCTCCTCATCCTTTGCGTACTCCCTCATCTGTAGGATGGCAAACCAGGGCTCCATCCGAGTCGACGATTGCTTAAGGCAGGGGAAACTGGTTACGTGGGAGTTCACATAGATGCCTTTGGATATTTTCTCATACTTGAGTGGGCCAACCGTGGCTCTAAAACCATTGAGGGCTTTATCAAGAGTAGATTTGACGTAGGTGTAGTCTTCCAGCACGTCTCTCTCAGAGTCGAGATAGATGACATGGGAATAATACGGTTGAAAGGCGATGAGGACGCACCCATTCTCTCTGTGCAAAACAGTTGGAATAAACCATCATCCTCGGCTATTAAGGTATTCACGAAAGAATGTAATCGCGGTAAGTTTAGCGACCAACTACTTACTCGGGAAAGTATGGAAGGAGAAAGCAAGACTTGTCTTTATTCTCCACCAAGAAATCCATGATATACTTCGCGACAAACGCTTGTTCCTTGTCGACGGTGCCTACAGTCATGTCGAAGGGGTCCATGATAGCGAGGTGCGGGGTCTTCTCCAAGATGATATTGTGCGCCATTTTCAGGGATACTAGGCGGACCACGTTTCGATCGAGCCGTAACATGTGGAAGAGCTTGAAGATGTCTTCATATGTGATGAAGAACAACTCGCCGAGGGTGGTGGTGACGAAGCCACAGTTAGTGGGCACCCTGACCGTGAAGAGTGGGTACGAGGGATTTTTATCTTTGAGAAGCTACTGCTCTAGATATCGAACAGTCTCATGCAGGCTACACAGGTTCGGCGACAGCATCTTGACAATGTTGTCCGGTAGAATCGGTTCACCAAGGAAATGCATCCTCCTCCACTTGGTCGGTAGCTTGTCGAGAACCATTTTCTTTCTTGTTGCGGCGTCTTTCCCATGCTTCAGCTTCCGCTTTCTTCCGCCCTTCTTATGGAATGGAGGGGTGCCGGTTTGTCTTATCACCTCCATGGTCGTTTCACGAAGTGTCCTCGGGGTAACCTTAGCATGCGGCGGAGCAATGAAGGCGATAGCGTCTTCCGACTCAGGTGTTTCTTGAGAAGAGAAGAGCTTCTTCTTCGTCATGGTATCACGGGCAGGTGCCTCGGAAGGAGCAACATCGATGGGAGCCTCCAAATCAGCGATGAACGAATCGATGGGAGCCTTACCGATGTCCACCGTGTTGTTGTGCTCATGTGTCTCGGGCTCGGGAGGATCATTAGTAGGTGGAGGAGTGACCCTTTGGCTTGCCGCCATAGGCAAAGACACTGGAGTGACCCTTTCTTGGGTTGCTGCCGCAGGCACAGACGTTGGAGTGACCCTTTCTTGGCTTACCGCCGCAGGCACAAATGTTGGAGTGACCCATTCTTCGGAGTTCTTCAGCCGAAGTAGGGCTTTCAGCCATAGAAGGACATGATTCTTCAGTTGCTCGACCTTCAGCTCTTCTTCGGCACCGGGAGGTTGATGAGGAGGAACCAAGTGTGCGCATCCCGGGAACGACCGATCCAGCTCAACCCGGTGCACGCTATCGTCCATAGGCTTGTAGTGGAACGTCTGGTGTGCTGGGTTCATGATGCGTCCCCTCGCAACATCCTTGAGCTTGTTGTCCACATACATGAGCATGGTGCAAGGAACACTTTGCTCCTCTGAAGAAACATGCATGTGTAGGTCAGAGAGGGGCGGCGACGAAGTAATTAACTTGTGTAGAGGATCAATTAATTACCGTGACAGTGTCGAGCTCGGCTCGTGTCGAGGGACCGGGGTCAGGCGTTCAAGTGACCGAGGGGCTGCTGGCTGCCCCCATGGCCGGCGAATCCTCCCTAGCACCTGCATTGGCGCCGGCGGGTGGAGTCACCAATATAGGCGCGTCTTGAGCCTATGTAGCAGGAGGCCGCATGTTGCCCGAGTTGCTGTCGTCTAGGCTGATCACCGGGAGTGGTCCCGTTTGGCCGCTGGCGAAGTAAGTGGAGATCGATGCCACCATTCTACGAATGATCTCATTGAACCGGCTGGCCACCACGCCATCGACCTTACTGGCCACCTCTGCCTGGACCCTGGTTTCTACCTCGGCTTGGAGGCGCTGGTCAAAGGTTGCTTCCAAGTTGGCCACCTTCTCCAATAGAGCCGCGTGCTCCTGGTCCTTCTTCGCCTGCAGCGATTCCTTGGTGGTGGGCACATCCAAGCCATAATCTACATGCTGGCGACCTCCTCCGGCGCCGGGGACACGGCCTCTTGCCGGCCTCTTCAACGACGGCTGCTCCTTCACGATGTTCAAGCCCCTGATAAAAGGGTTGTCCGACGGGACTTTGCCCGTCGACGTCTGGGTCGACGTCTGGGATGAGGAGCCAGACTCATTCGCTTCTTCCGCGAACTTCAAGAAGTAGCATGAAGAATTTTAGACATGGAGTTCTGGTGAGCAGTATGAAACTAGTAAGCTGGTAAAATTACTTACCACTACATTCTCAACTTGCACCACCTTCGGGTCGGTGACCAAGACAACACCCTCCACCACTGTAGGGCTCGTGACAAGTTTCCCGTCCATCTCTTTATGGTACCGGGACCTAACAAATGCCCTGAAGAGCCGGTCCTTGTACTTGGCCCAAGGGTTCTCGATGCCCTTCTCTGTGTAGGTCTGGTCCTCCTTCTGCCACTTGTCCGCCTTGTCGTCGTAGCCACGGCAATCGAGACGATGGCGACCGATGTTATTCTCCGCTAGCTCCTTTCCCCAGGCCGACTGATCCTTGGTGTAGGCTAGGTACTCGTTTTCCAGGAAGCGCGTGTAGTCCTCGGGGGTAAGCCGCGGGAAGTGGCGCTTGATCTCTTCCCATGGCTCGTCGTCAGCAATCATCCCCCTAAGTATGGCTTTATAATCGCTGAGATTCCTGGTAAACCTGTCGAGGGCGAACTTGTTCACGATGTTCTCCTTGGGATCTAGGCTCGTGAAGCCCTTGGGGAACAGGTACCACGCGTGCAGCCACAAGAGGAGTTGGTCCTACAGATGCTTCTTCTTCTTCGTTCGAAGTTTCATCTCATTGACATTGACGATGTCCCGAAGGATAGCTCCCAGTTTGAGGCCGAACCCCCTCGCAAGATGCTTCGGCTCCATAGGGATACCAGTCTTGGGGTCCACCGTTGTGAATGTCTCCTTCGTGGCGTCGACCGTGTTCGGTCGCCGCTTCTTCCGTTCCCTCTTGGCCTCGGTCATTTTCTCTGACCAACCCCGGCAGCACCACTATCAGTGGTCTCGTCGCCCCTCTCATGACGGCCATCAAGGCTATCATCGACGCCCATCTCCTCACCGCCATCATCGGTGGTCTCGTTGTCTTCTTCGCCCCCTACCTCCTCCAGCTCTTTGTCCTCGGACATGAGTCTGTAGTGCTCCTCTAAGTCTCGCTGGCCCCGATCATCTTCGTTGCGGTTTCCAGAAGGCGGCATGGCTATACCAAGCACTACACAAGCAAAAAGAAAGGATTTTAGATACGCAAATTCACGGCAAAAATCCGGCATGACCTTTGCTAAAAATGGACATGCCTGAGTGCCAGAAATTCGCCGGAACGGAAGTTAATCAACATTCCGGTGAAACATTGGCACTCAACGTACCTGCACAACATTCACATCAACTTCCAATGGAATCCATCTCACAACTTCCAATGGAGTAACTCAAATGCAGAAAGATGAAAGTTAAAAAAATCTAATTGGCATGCTGAAAAAATAATGGGAGCAAAATGAGCTTCACTGTCATATATTCCGAACATCAAAGCAAAATTACATAAAATTCACCCGTGCTGATTTCTGGGCAGCCTCTTTTAGGTCGTTAACTGCACCTTCCCAATCTTCTGTGAGAAGTTTAGCCTCACACCTCTCTGCAACAAGTTCGATGGGTACCATACAATAAACAGTTAAAGTAACAGGCCGAGAAACTAGGGGAATATCACAAGAGATCTGCATTATGTCCATTTTGTTAGCTCTAGCAATGATCTGTACTTCATTTGCCTACATATATACCAAAATTCCTAGCCAAAGAAATGTGGACTTCCTAAATACTCCCAAGAATATTTAATCTGAACTTTGGTTGTGAAAAGAGAGAACTTCCACATCGTTTAATCTAAACTTAAATTCTAAACTTCAGGTGTGGATGAGGTGAACCATTATTTTTAAAGCTATCGAATCAATTCATGCAAAGGGTAAGTGCCTAATGTATAAATAAATTAGGGAGTGAGAGAATCAATTAGACACATAGACATAGTGTTTTCCTAAAATTACACGACATGGTCTTCATGGAAACAGCTAGTAAAAGAGTTGTATTTTCTAATACTTGCATACACATTTTTTAATACAGCACCAACATTCAAACCAATAAATCATGTAAAGAGCAACGGAATTTCAATAAAAAAATAGCATGGTAAGCAATTTAAAATTATTATTATCCATACAAGATACTTACCAATTTAGCTCACTGCTGCAGAGTCAACAGAAATAGCCATTGTCTAACCTGTTGGCCACACTCAAAGAGAAACAGGTAACCATTAGTACCCGTTAAGCAAGAAAAGGCCACAAATAAATCTTAAATGCCATCAGGTTGTTTTAACGGGAAAACTCAACTAGAAGTATTTTTCATTCGTGTACACTTGTTTAGTCTTACTTGTAAAGAACATGCTTAGTACTAGATGGGGAACTGAAAAAGAGTGTCTTGGCACTTAAATCTAGAGACCGTGGACAACTCCGTGCAACCCCATCTAACCGTGCCCTCCAGACCAAAAAATAACATGTAATTGGCATCAAAATACAGCACACACACCAATAATGAAAAGAGCAAGATTTCGATTAACACAGACCAATCATGCAGTGCTCAGTTCCAAGCTTGCAGCAAGATATTGTATCAATAGTCATGCACAAAAGTAACTTGGAAAAATACGAGGGAGGAGAGACTAAAACATCATGGAAAACTGTAAACCCATAAACATTATAGCCATTGTAAAACATGCAGGTCACAATAAAAGAAAATTAGCTAACTAGGGGAGAGATAACTTTGGTACAGAACTAAACTGTAGTTTAGTTTGAAATGTCCATGTTAGTTGATCTATTCTATTATTCGCGGATTTCAAGTTTCATATTCAGTCTGATTGGTTATGTTGCATGGCTTGGTTCTGGTCTGGGATTTATGTAGCCCCATCAGATGATTTGATTTTTAGTCCTGTGTAACTAATATAGGAAAATGGAATTTTATTTACATAAAAATCTTGTCTAAGAATCACAAATCTACTGATGCCATCTTGGTGTTAATATGCAGTATCTAGCATGGCCATTATTCTGTCTCCTTTCTTAAGGACCGGATGGAACAAACTGTTGTGCGCACATTTCTAGTAGCAAGTTTCAGCAGAGGAACAAAGAAAGTTGTACCTTTCATAGGCCTATTACTGTACAGTAGTTCCATTAGTTCGCCTGGCATCCAAATGAATGCTAAAAGCTGGGGTCTACTGTTGACACTTATCTTGATGAGGTACGGCAGAGGACTCTCAGTTTATTGGCATATGTATGATGTATCAACATTCATCGAGCCTTCTGTTTGCAGGAAGCCTTTTTCCCTTAGTTCCAATCTTGTAACAGCAATGCGCCCCCAAATAGGATAGTTTACATAACCAATCTAGCTTCCAAATGGGATACTTAGCTGCACATATCAGTCGATTTCATGGTTGATGAATTGTATTACCCACAGTTTTCAGGTTTGCAACATACTCAGTTTGATTGGTTATGCAAATTGCATGGTTTTGTTTTGGTCTGGGATCATTACAGCTCCACCAGATGATTTCATATTTCATATTCAAGCGCACCGGCACCGAATTGGTGCCGTGGACGGGAGAGGGGGAAGGTGGTACCTGCGGGCGGCCGGCGGACAGGACGGCAATGGCGACGCGGTGGTCTCCTCCTCCTCCTCCTCCGGGCGGTATCCTCCTCCTCCTCTGGGCCTCCTCCACGGTGGTCTCCTTCTCCACGGGGGCCTCCTCCTCCTGGCTCCATCCACGGGCTCCTGTGAGGTGGAGATGGTTAGGTAGTGGAGGGTGAGGGGGAGAGAGGAAGGGAGGGGACAGGGGGCGGGGAGGGACTCACCTCGCTGACAGTGGATGGCGGTGGGTCGACGGGGACGGCGAACAGCGGCGCGTCGGCGGGTCGATGGGAACGACGGCGGATCGGCGCTCGAGACAGGTGGGGATCGATCTGATCTGGGACGGAGCGAGGAAAAAACCTTATCCCGCGGGTGGGACTCACGGGCACTTTACCGCCGGCATTTTCACAAATTCGCCGGTGGTAAAAGTAGGGTCACTGGCAGGTGGGGCCAGCCCGTGCTACCCCAGTCGTTTTGTCCGAATTCGCCGGTGGTATTCGCTGGCAGGTGGGGCCAGCCCGTGCTACCCGGCGTTTGGTCCGAATTCGTCGGTGGTATTGTTAGGGTCACTGCCAGGTGGGGCCAGGTCTGAGGGATGATGCATTTTAAAATGCTAGCGTGATTCCGTCGGAGGCAATAAAATGATAGCGCACAATTCCGTCGAAGGCAAACACACATAAAATATTAGTGCAATTCCATCAGAGGGAACAAACGCACATAAAATGATAGCGCAATTTAGTTGGAGGCAAACAAACACACATAAAATGATAGCGCAATTCCGTCGGAGGCAACAAACACACATAAAATGATAGCGCAATTCCGTCGGAGGCAACAAACACACATAAAATGATAGCGCAAATACGTCGGAGTTTAATGATTATGTAGTACACACTTATACATAAAATCATTAATAAGAGATACACATAAAATGATGAGTGTTAATTTCTTGACCACACCAATCTTACTGTTTCTCCTTCGCACTCTGCTTCTTCTTCTTGCCCTTCTGCTTGATCTTTTTTGACTTGACCCCGCCAGTCTCATCATCGTGACTCCTTGTGTACGGAGGAGTTGTTGTAGCTGACGACCTAGGTAGCGTGGTCCTTCTTCTTCTTTTTGTGTATGTTGCATCATGTTCATCGGGTTCTTCCATTATCAGGTCACCGACGAGTCCGTCGAAGTCTTTCTCGTCAGCGACTCCATCCATTCTGACGAGGTCCCTTTTGCCTCTCCTCACGACGACACGGCTAGGCCTTGATGGGTCGATAATGAAGAAGCATTGCTCGACATGCTTAGCCAGTACCCATGGCTCATTTTGTGCGGTGGGTTTCTTGGTCTTGCATTTGTTGGGCAAACACATGGTGGTGAAATACTCGTCTTCTTTTCTGACATATGTAGCCCATGTGACACGGAACATCGGTAGCTTCTCCCAGACGTAGTCGTGCTCCAAAATTTCCTCGATCCTTCCGTAGTATCTTTTCTTCTCTTCACCCGTGTAAGATTCCATCGTCACACCTAAGTTCTGATAGTCGCTTCTTTTGTCTCTCTCCTCCGTGTAAAATGTGTAACTGCTGATGTCGTATGTTTGATAAGTCATGTGGTTTGGTGCGGGACCGTAAGACAAGGCCACTATGATTCTGTCCGCGACGCTTGTCATTGGCGGGGGATTGGCATCAATCTAGTCTTTGAACCAGCGCGTGAAAGAGGAGTTGTGCGCTCTAAATACATCTTCTACCGTCATCAGCCTGTTAGCATTGTTCTCGATCATGGTTTTGTGCTTTTCTACCCAAGGTGTGACATTGTCCATGTGTTGTAGCGCTACTAAGTGGGCCCTGTCAAAGTCGGCTCTCCTAACAGGCTGATCCACGTCCATTTCCTTCTTGCCGGTGCGGTAGCCTACTCCCTCAAACCTGCCGAGGTGCTTGTTCGTGGGCAAACCAATCGGACGTGGGTTTTCCTTGTTTAGATAATTCTTGCAGAAAGAGACGCACTCCTCAGTGAGAAAGCCCTGGACAATGCTTCCATCCGGATGTGCCTTGTTATGGACGTATCCTTTGATGACCCCGTTCATTCTTTCTAACACCATCATGTTGTGAAGGAACGGAGGCCTGAGATCCTCGATATTGTCCACTATATGCAGCAGCAGGTGGACCATGATGTTGAAGAATGCGGGCAGGAAGTACATCTCCATCTCGGATATGATGGTGACTATCTCTTCTTGCAGCCTCCCGAGTTTCTTGATGGTTATCGACTTCCGAGTGATGACGTTGAAGAAGTTACAAAGGCTAGTCAGCGTTGCAAGGACGTGCGGTTCCATGACCCCTCGGATTGCAACCGGAAGTATATGCGTCATCATGATGTGACAGTCATGAGACTTCATCCCGCTGAAGATTCTTTTCATCGGGTCCAGCCATCTACGTATCAGCCCCGCGTAGCCTAAGGGATACTTGGTTCCAAGGAGGCAACCGATCATCTGTTCGAGCTCGTTAGGATATAGAGTGAACCAGGAGGGACGCGGGGTTTCACTCTTCTTCACCCTTTATCCCTTAGGATCTTCCTTCACCTCCTCAACCGGCTGCTTCCCCGCCCTTTTACGCTTGCGATCGTTTGTCTCCTCCTCAACCCTAGAAGACAAGGGGTGTAGCTCTTCTCTGATATTCAGGGCCTTCAGGTCATGTCTTGCTTTCAGCTCATCTTTGGTCCTATCCGGCATATTGACCAAAGTGCCAAGCAATCTTTCACACACGTTCTTCGTGATATGCATGACATCAAGGCTATGAGGCATACCGAGGATGTTCTAGTACGGCAAGTCCCAAAACACGGACCTCCTTTTCCATACCCCCATTGAGAGGGCCGTGTTCCTTTCCTTCTTCTTATCTCCTCGCTTCCTCTTATGCTTCTTTATCTTACCCAGCGGAGGGCAGTGTTTCCAGCTTTTCAACAAAGCATCGATCTCCTCGCCGCTGCACTTAGGCGGAGGTACTTCGAGCTCATCCTTGTCGTTGAACAGATCTCCATGCTTCCTCCACGGGTCATTCTCGGGTAGCCACATCCGAGTCCTCATGTAGACCGTTTTTGAAGATCCGGGATCCTTACCCAACTAAAGAAACATCGTCCTTTCCATGCACCTCACACAAGCGTTGTGACCGTGCACACCTGGCATGCGATATATCCGTATCCGAGATAGTCCTGCACCGTCATGATCAGCGCTGCTTTCAGACGGAAAGGTTTTTGGAGGTGAGAGTCCCATGTTTCTACCCCTTCGTCCCACAAGATGGCTAGCTCCTCCTTCAATAGCTCAAGATACATGTTGATATCGCTCCCTGGCTGCGTCGGCCCTTGGATTAGCATGCTCATGTGTATGTACTTCTTCTCCAGGCATAGCCATGGGGGAGGTTGTACATCCATACAAACATGGGCCAGGTGCTATGCTTGCTGCTCTGATTCCTAAACGGATTGAGTCCGTCGGTGCTTGCACCCAGTCTGATGTTCCTTGGTTCTTTCCCGAAATCTTCGTACTCATCGTCTAATGCTTTCCACTGGCTTGCATCCCAAGGGTGCGTCAGCACTAGGTTTTCAACTCGCACTGGATCCTTCATCACCGCCTCCTTCCTTTCCGTGTGCCAGCGCATGAGCTTCACTTCCTTGTGGTCTGCGAAGTACCGCTGGAGAAGGGGCCTGAACGGGAAGTACCACACAACTTTTCGAGGAGCTTTTCTCGTCCCTCTCTTGTATTGAGGCTCGCCGCACCTTGGGCACGCAGTCAAGTCATTGTGCTTGTTACGATACATCACGCAGTCACTGATGCAGGCGTGGTATTTTTCGTGCGGTAAATCGAGAGGGCACACAACTTTCTTGGCCTCCTGTAAGCTACCTGCCAACGTGTTATCTTTAGGTAAGTGCTTCTTCAAGTATCGGAAGAGATTGTCTATGCTTGCATCATTCCATCCGTATTTTGCCTTCATCTCTAGAAGATCGAGAGTTATTCTCAAGCGGGTGTCCTCCGGCCCATGACCTGTGTTGTAAAACGGAGTTCTCAAGTCTATCTCTAGTTGATCCAGCTTAGACTTCCGTCTACCGGTGAATCTGGGTCGGTCGAAGCATTGCCAAGAAGAATTTCTTGAAGATCAGGGTCGTGCACGGCCGCAGTTAGCGGGGTATTACTACTCATGTCCTCATCGTCCGCATGTTCTTCTTCTTCCCGACCTTGTTCATCACCGTTGTCTTCGTGTGTGACATCCCGTTCTTCTCCCTCCTCATCCTCTTCATTTTTGTGTTGAACGGCATCCTCTTCCTCATGGTCATCTTCATTATCCATCCACTGAGTGTAACCCTCCATGAAACTATACCTGAGCAGGTGCACATTCAGTGTGTGTGACAAGGGGTCAAACAATGACGATAGTTTGCATTTTCGACATAGACATTTTATTTCCATGCGGTTATTTTGATACATGTCGGTAGTCGCGTGTTCCACGTATCTATCCACGTTGCTTTCTTTCATCCTGATTACCATCGTAGCCTGCACGATAAGAGAATAGATGAGAAGCGTCGGCTCAACTTTCATGGAAAAATTCGGCATGACATTTGCTAAAAATGGTCTCGCCAGAGTGCTAGATATTCGCCGGAACAGAAGTTAATCGACATTCTGGCAAAACATTGGCAACTCATTGTACATGAACATTCCACCGGCAAAACAACACAAAAAAGGTCCACATATGCGTGCAACCACTTTTTACCATCACAAGTGACATCACCAGTGACTTGTAGCCAACTCATGCACACATTCCACCACACATTATACCTATTAGTTGACGTGAGGTCAAGAGCACTGGAGAAACGCCAAACGTCGACCGAAGAGAGTGTGTATGCCAAACGTCGACCGAAGAGAGTGTGTATGTGTATCTATATCTACCAATAGAGAGAAGTGGGAAATGTGGTGGATAGAGATCTATATCTAGATCTAGATCTTGCTAGGTAGATCTAGTAATGCATGCGAGGGGAGCGACATCTCCTCAAATATATCAAACTTGGTTCGTTGAATTAGCTAAAATGGGTGGGGAGAAGTGGGGGAATGAGCTAGCAAAGCTTGTGGTTGAGTTTCCATCAAAAGTGAGCTAGTGGTGAGTGAGGAGGTATTGATAGGCGGCTGGTTCGAGCTGGTAATAAATCCCAGGTTACCACCGGCGGAAACAGCAAAGGCGCCGGTGGTAATAGCATGGCCCAGTGGCCCACCTGGCCCCACATCATCCCCGACGAGCTTAGAATCATTCGTCGGTGGTATGTGCACCTATCCCCGGCGCGCGTGGGCCGTTTCGCCAGCGGTAAGTGGCATCCCATCTGGGGTGCACGCGACCCACTCTATCCCTAGTGAGCGCCAGCACGGTTCGCCGGCGCTCCTTCTGCTACCCCTGACGTGCACAGCCGGATTCGCCAGCGATAAGTGGCGGCCCATCTAGGGGGCACGCAGCCCACTCTATCCCTGGTGAGCGTGGGCCTGGTTCGCCGACGCTCCTTCTGCTACCCCCGGCGTGCATGACCAGATTCACCAGCGGTAAGTGGCGCCCCATCCGGGGGGCACGCGTCCCACCCTATCCTTAGCATGCACGCGACCAATTCACCGGCGGTACATGTCGTAGCCCCGGCGTGACAAGTGAGTTTCGCCGGTGGTAACAGTATGCAGGTTTGGAAGCCCTTACTGCCGGCGAGCACGTTCCTACTTCGTCGGCGGTAAGAAGTTCTACTATAAGCTTTTCTCTAGTAGTGAGGAGTGCCAATAGCTTTATAGTCACTGTAAGTGCTAACACACCTCCATCTACCAACAAGTAGTTCCCTACATCAAGACCCCATGAGAGTCAAATATTGAGAGGTCGACTTCTCTCAACATCAAGATGAAGACAATCTAACACATGGTCACAACAATGAATATCATAATAAACTTTATCTTATTTCAATCTCATACTAGGGTTTCTCCTCTCCAAGAACTAAACGATCTACTCAGACATGGAGGCAATCAACATCATGGCAATAACAATGGAATCTATCATAGATGAATAGTACTTGTATAAATCCACAACGAGTACGAAAATTAAAACAAGATCTAGACAAGATGTAGATGGTATGGATGGAGATGGTGGTGATGCAGCGGTGGATGATGAAGATCGATGCCTTAGCCTCCCGGATCTGCTCAGGGTGAAGATGGATCGCCGATGGACGAGTTCCCAATCCAGATGCCTTCCGGAGGTGAGGTTTCTGTGATTTCTAGGTGTTCTGAGGTTTCTGCGATATCCAGCATAAGAGTGCGAACGCATTAAAAATATCGGTCATGGCTATCCACCTCATCGGGCAATGTACCAGGACATGTAGGAGACCAGGTTTCATTTTATAAATGTTGATGTTGTGCCCTTATGTTTATACGATATTATTTCTATGCCACTATGTACAGTCGAATTGTAGCAACACCATCAGAAACAGGGGATGACGATGTGGCATTTTTTTCTTTTTTTAAAGGGCATCAGAAACAGGGGATGACGATGTGGCATGTTTTCTGACAGGCGGGCCTGCCTCCTCCACCTTCCACGGTGCGCATCCCAGGTTCAAGGGCTGGTGCTGCCCATCAACACATTATTGTGCAATTTTCCATGTTTTGTTGCAACCAGCTTTGCTCCGCTCCGCTCCTCTACTCCTATCGCCGCCACTCCATTCAGACGTGGCTGCTGACCCTGATAGGATGGAGAGTAGGGAATATTTGATTGTTTCGAACTTTGAGCCTGACTATGGGACTGATGAGGAAGAGGAATGTGAAGATGTGGAAATGGGATGTAGATACGACGACAAAGATGAGGACAGGCCAGTGATACACTTTGACAGGGACAATCCTACAATTGATGATGGGACTGGCTTTGAGAATGTGGAGGACTGCAGATATGCAATTGCATCCTATGCAATCAGAGTTGGGTTCGAATTTATCATTGAAAAGAGCGACCAAAAGAGATTTAGGGTGCATTGTGGGGAAAGTAATGTGTGTAAATGGAGATTACATGCATCTCCAATGCGGGGTGGACACCCATTTCAGGTTGCAATAGTTACATTTAGTTTCAGTCTTTCTCATATTTATTCTACTGATAATTAGCTCTGAATTATTTAGATTCTTATCGAATGCAGATCAAAGTAAACACAAAGAAACACAACTGCCCTAATACTTCTTTAAGTGATAAAATTAGACCAGCGACTACCAAGTGGATTGCTGCTACTGTACTTGACTAGGTGAGGCAGGATCATAACATTGGACCTACTGAACTCAGAGCAAAGATTAGCAAAAAGTTTAACGTTCTGATTCCTTACCACAGAGTCTTTAATGGGAAGGATATGACTCTAGACTTCATTCAAGGCAAGTGGAATGACAATTTTCACATGTTGTATAGTTTCAAAGCTCAGGTAGAGAAAACATCACCTAGTAGTGTTGTTGACATCGATTACGAGGTTGTGAAAGGAAGAGAAAAGGTCTCGAGGGGGGTCAGGTATAAGCAGGCAGATAAGAAATGCTTCAGGACATGTTTTGTCCGCCTAAAGGCATGCTGGAAGGGGTTCCTAGACGGCTGCAGGCCATACTTGGCAATAGGCGCAACTTCTTTAACAGGGAAGTTCAGGGGACATGCTGCTTCTGCTTGTACTTTGGACGCGCATAATTGGCTTCTACCCATAGCTTATGCTGTTCTTGAGGGTGAATCAAATGAAAGTTGGATATGGTTCATGTAGAGACTACGGGCAGTAATTGGTCACCCTGAAGGCTTGGTGATACACATTGGTGCATGCAAGGGTCTTGAGAATGTTGTTGATGTTGTGTTTCCTGGGGTTGAGCATAGGGAATGCATGTGTCACCTCTCTACTAACTTCACGAAGAAGTTAAAAGGAAAGATCTTTGAAGAGGACTCGTGGCGATCAGCATACACATACACCCCAAGCACGCATGCTACTTAATTGCAGAACATGTATGTAGTGCCAAAGGTGAAAAAATACCTTGAAGAACATCACACCAAGCTATGGTCCAGAAGCAAGTTGGTTGAGTTAAGCAAGGTGGATTTTTTTGCAATAATTTGGCAGAGAGTTTCAATGATAAGATTTCGGGCATGAAGACACTTGGAATTGTTATCTTGTTGGATGCAATAAGGCAGTGCATAATGGTGAAGATAGATTTAAGGGAAAGAATTTGTCCAAGAAATTTTTTAGGCCATAAAATAGTTCCAAAGGTTGTTATGTTACTGAATGCAAGAACCAGGGCAATGAGAATGATAAAGATGAGGATGGTCAGAAGTTCCAGAACATTGGTTGAGGTTTATGCAGAATACAAGTGTGGAAGTGAATGGAGGTACACTGTAGACATTGGAAACAAGACTTGTTCATGAAGGCAGTGGTAGATTACTGGTCTGACATGTCATCATGCAATTTACTTCATCTTAAAGCTTAGATGTAGCAGAGTTGAAATAGAGAACTATGTCGACAACTATTTCTCCATGGACAAGTTTGCTGCAACTTATGCAGAAAACGTACCACCTATGGTTGATCAAAATGATTGGGAGATTGTCGATCTAGGGTTCAAACTTCAACCACCAGTTCTTAGGAGGCCACCTAGGAGGCCAACAAATCTAAGGATCGAAGCCTCCACTGATAAAGGTTCAAGGCTAGGAGCTAGGAAAAGGAAATGCAAACATTGTGGTGGATTTGGCCATATCAAGAGGTTGTGCAAAAACCCAGTTACACATGATCTTGTCCCTGTTCACACCCTGGTGGCATAAAATGAGGCTTCTCAGCCAGAACTGGAGGAAGAGCAACGCGAAGACGAAGAACTTGAGGAAGTGCAGCAGGTGGAGGAAAACGGTAATGAGCACTCGGAGGAAAACATACGTAAGCAGTCAATTTATGAAGAAGTAGAGGTGCCGGCGAGAAAAGGGTGTGAAAAGAAACAAAAGGGTAAGCGGAACAGGGAGGAAAGGGAAAATAATGGAGGTGTATTAGAATATGAAGAAGTTGCAGGGATGATTGAGGATGTTCTGGAGGATCTTTCAGCTAACTGTAGGAGAAATAATAAATCCCTGCCAATTTCATCTTTGAACGATTCTCTAGATGAAAGATAAGCTAAAAAATTGTTTTATTTGCCATTTTATTGTTTTTTATCCTCATCAACGGTTCCTTAATGCAGCGTGGGCTAGAAGACTAATAAGAGGAGCAGAAAGATGCGGGCACAGTAACATCGTATGTTGAATTATATCATTGAAACTAAACTAGGCATGTCGTCTTTATTTATATCTGGCGCGTGCAACGTGTCTGTGATGGGGTCATGTGGACCATATTACAATTTTCAAAATATTATTACATTAATTTTTCGCCTGTGTATGGATGCAGCTACTAGTTCCCATCTCCCTTGGATTCCCATCTCCTCTGGCGCACTCCAGAATTATGGTTGTGCCATCAAGTAGCAGAGTCAATGTATTGTCCCATCAGATGTGAATGCAATGACTTTGTTTGTTAGAATTTGACAAATTTTGATTAGTTTGAAAGACAGAGAAACCTAAAACATGTATTTAGACATGTTGTGGGTAGGGTGTCAAGTGGGTTCCGACCTTCTAGTTCATTTGTCAAAATCTAGTGTAAATTTCGAGCAAACATTTGAACTAGATTTTGGCAAATGAACTAGAAGTGGGATTTTGGCGGGATCCCACCTGACACTCTAGTTTTGGGTATAGATACATTTAAATATCTAAAAAACGCTAAGTCACTTATATCTGGACAGGAGTAGTACACTATTAAAACACGCACGACCCCTTTTCGTCTGGCGCACTCTAAATTATGGATGTACCATCAAGTGCTGGGACTAGAGTCAGCGTATTGTCCAATCCGATATGCCAGGAACACGCGAACTTTATTTTTAGGATCGCACGAGTTTTGACTAGTTTCAAAGACAACGACAACTAAAACATGACCAACATATATAGATTATGATGATAATCGACTATGACTCAAGTGACCTAGATCTAAAGAGGGCATTAAGATACCGTACATAGATTTATTTTATGCTTAAGTCGCCCTAATCGACTATGATGCTCCCGCAGTCTCCATCATCGACGACGTTGTCCGCGTCGCCGCTAGCCCCCTCTGCGTCGGGATCGATGCCGACGTTCCCGGCAGTGTTCCTCCTCCTCATGGATTCTTCATGGCGTGCCCCATCGATAACAGTGGAGGTCGTATGCCCAGGCACTACCCAGAAGCGTTGCCTCCCTTCGGGGTTGCACAGATTCGGGTGAATCTCCCTCCGGTGGGTTCCGCACAGCTCAATCAACTCAACCCGCTCCTTCTTGAACAGCTTTCGCCAGTACACGCTCGTGTGCGAGTATCGTGCCATTGCCCTCTTCCGCTTTGACAGCTGGCGGTAGCGCTCCTCGATCTGCCTCGCCAACGTGTTGTCACGCAAAAGCGGTGCGACAGGAACCCCGGCATAGCTGAGCTTGAAGCTGGCCGGAAGCCTCGTGAATGGCGGCACGAGTATGTCGTAGTGGGCAAACATCTGAGCCTTGTGCAAGATGAGTTTGGGCCTCTCCCTCTCCATGGGGATGAAGGAACACGATATGAGCTTTGGCCCCGAGGTTAAGGGGATAAGGGCAAGGACGTAGGCCCAGCATGCTTTCCACTGCCAATCAGTTCATAGATCAGACTCTTCGCAGATCGCACTGGCGAAGGACATCCTTATCGTCCATGCACCCCAATCCAACGACGCCTAGCAATCAGGGATCGGGTCTTCTAGAAGCCCGGAGCAGTTGTTGGTTAGCTCTGCATCTTTATTGTTTGTGGCCAACGGCTGTCGTTGAAAATAATACACATTTCAATGAAAATGGTGGATCCATATGTGGTTAATGAAAAGAACACACATGCAATGACTCTAGTTGTTGTTAATAAAAAGAACACACGTGCAATGACACTGGTGGATCCATATGTGGTTTATGAAAAGAACAGACATGCAATGACACTGGCGGATCCATATTTGGTCTGTGAAAAGAACACACATTTCAATGACACTGGTGGATCCATATGTGGTCTGTGAAAAGAACACACATCTAGTGACTCTAGTTGTGTTAATGAGAAGAACACACATGCAATGACACTGGTGGATCCATATGTGGTGTGTGAAAATAACACACATGCAATGACACTGGAGGATCCATATGTGGTTTGTGAAAAGAACACACATTTCAATAACACTGATGCATCTAGATGTGGTTTGTGAAAACAACACACATGCAATGACAGTGGTGGTTCCATATGTGGTTTATGAAAAGAACAGACATGCAATGACTCTAGATGTGGTTAATAAAAAGAACACACATGCAATGACTATAGTGGATCCATATGTGGATTGTGAAAAGAACACACATGCAATGAACTCTGGAGGATCCATATGCAATGACACTGGTGGATCCATATGTGGTCTCTAAAAAGAACACACATTTCAATTACACTGGTGGATCCATACGTGGTTTGTGAAAAGAACACACATGCAATGACTCTAGCTATGGTTAATGAAAAGAACACACATGCAATGACACTGGTGGATCCATATATGGTTTGTGAAAAGAATAGACATGCAATGACACTAGTGGATCCATATGTGGTCTGTGAAAAGAACACACATGCAATGACACTGGTGGATCCATATGTGGTTTGTGAAAAGAACACACATCCAGTAACTCTAGCTCTAGTTAATGAAAATAACACACATGCAATGACACTGGTGGATCCATATGTGGTTAATGAAAATAACACACATGCAATGAAACTGGCGGATCCATATGTGGTTAATGAAAATAACACAGATACAATGACTCTGATGGATCCATATATGGTTTGTGAAAAGAATAGACATGCAATGACACTAGTGGATCCATATGTGGTCTGTGAAAAGAACACACATGCAATGACACTGGTGGATCCATATGTGGTTTGTGAAAAGAACACACATCCAGTAACTCTAGCTCTAGTTAATGAAAACAACACACATGCAATGACACTGGTGGATCCATATGTTGTTTGTAAATAGAACAGAGATGCAATGACACTGATGGATCCATATGTGGTCTGTGAAAAGAACAGACATGCAATGACACTGGTGGGTCCATGTGGTTTGTGAAAAGAACACATGCAATGACAGTGGTGGATCCATATGTCGTATGTGAAAAGAATAGACATGAAATGATTCTATATGTGGTTAATGAAAGAATACACATTTCAATGAAAATGGTGGTTCCATATGTGGTTTATGAAAAGAATAGACATGCAATGACCTTAGCTGTGGTTAATGAAAACAACACACATGCAATGACACTAGTGGTTCCATATGTGGATTGTGAAAAGAACACAGATGCAAAGAACTCTGGCAGATCCATATGGAATGACACTGGTGGATCCATATGTGGTCTCTGAAAAGAACACGCATTTCAATGACACTGATGGATCCATATGTGGTTTGTGAAAATAACATACATCAGTGACTCTAGCTGTGGTTAATGAGAAGAACACACATGCAATGACATTGGTGTATCCATATGTGGTTAATGAAAATAACACACATGGAATGACTCTAGGTGTTGTTAATGAAAAGAACACACATGCAATGACACTGGTGGATCCATATGTGGTTAATGAAAAGAACACACATGCAATGACACTGGTGGATCCATAGTTGGATTGTGAAAAGAATACACTTGCAATGACTCTAGATGTGGTTAATGAAAGAATACACATTTCAATAACAATGGTGGTTCCATATGTGGTTTGTGAAAACAATAGACATGCAATGACTCTAGCTGTGGTTAATGAAAACAACGCACATGCAATGACACTAGTGGATCCATATGTGGATTGTGAAAAGAACACACATGCAAAGAACTCTGGCGGATCCATATGCAATGACACTAGTGGATCCATATGTGGTCTCTGAAAATAACACGCATTTCAATGACACTGGTGGATCCATATGTGGTTTGTGAAAAGAACATACATCAGTGACTCTAGCAATGGTTAATGAGAAGAACACACCTGAAATGACATTGGTGGATCCATATGTGGTTAATGAAAATAATACACATGCAAGGACTCTAGGTGTTGTTAATGAAAAGAACACACATGCAATAACACTGGTGAATCCATATGTGGTTAATGAAAAGAACACACATGCAATGACTCTAGTGGATCTATGGGTGGATCTAGTGACTCTAGGTGTAATGACACTGGTGGATCCATATGTGGTCTGTGAAGAGAACACACATGCAATGAACTCTGGTGGATCCATATGTGGTTTGTGAAAAGAACACACATTTCAATGATACTGGTGGATCCATATGTGGTCTGTGAAAAGAACACAAATGCAATGACACTGGTGGACCCATATTGGGTCTGTGAAGAGAACACACATCCAATGAACTCTGGTGGATCCATATGTGGTCTGTGAAAAGAATAGACATGAAATGAATCTAGATGTGGTTAATGAAAGAATACACATTTCAATGACAATGGTGGTTCCATATGTGGTTTGTGTAAAGAACAGACATGCAATGACTCTAGCTGTGGTTAATGAAAAGAACACACATGCAATGATACTAGTGGATCCATATGTGGATTGTGAAAAGAACACACATGCAATGAACTCTGGTGCATCCATATACACTGGTGGATCCATATGTGATCTCTGAAAAGAACACACATTTCAATGATAGTGGTGGATCCATATGTGGTTTGTGAAAAGAACGCACATTTCAATGACACTGATGGATCCATATGCAATGACACTGGTGGATCCATATGTGGTCTCTAAAAAGAACACACATTTCAATTACACTGGTGGATCCATACGTGGTTTGTGAAAAGAACACACATGCAATGATACTAGTGGATCCATATGTGGATTGTGAAAAGAACACACATGCAATGAACTCTGGTGCATCCATATGCAATGACACTGGTGGATCCATATGTGGTCTCTGAAAAGAACACACATTTCAATGATAGTGGTGGATCCATATGTGGTTTGTGAAAAGAACGCACATTTCAATGACACTGATGGATCCATATGCAATGACACTGGTGGATCCATATGTGGTCTATGAAAAGAACACACATGCAATGACACTGGTGGATCCATATGTGGTCTGTGAAGAGAACACACATGCAATGAACTCTGGTGGATCCATATGTGGTTTGTGAAAAGAACACACATTTCAATGATACTGGTGGATCCATATGTGGTCTGTGAAAAGAACACACATGCAATGACACTGGTGGATCCATATGTGGTCTGTGAAAAGAACACACATGCAATAAACTCTGGTGGATCCATATGTGGTTTTCGAAAAGAACACACATCCAGTGACTCTAGTTGTGGTTAATGAAAAGAACACACATGCAATGACGCTGGTGGATCCATATGTGGTTAATGAAAGGAACACACATTCAATGAAACTGGTGGATCTATATGTGGTTTGTGAAAAGAACAGACATGCAATGACACTGGTGGTTCCATATGTGGTCTGTGAAAAGAACACACAGGCAATGACACTGGTGGATCCATATGTGGTCTATGAAAAGAACATACATCTATTATCTCTAGCTTTGGTTAATGAAAACAACACACATGCAATGACACTTGTGGATCCATATGTCGTTTGTGAAAAGAACAAACATACACACTGGTGGATCCATATGTGGTCTGTGAAAAGAACAGACATGCAATGACACTGGTAGATCCATGTGGTTTGTGAAAAGAACACACATACAATGACACTGGTGGATCCATATGTGGTCTATGAAAAGAATACACATGAAATGACTCTAGATGTGGTTAGTGAAAGAATACACATTTCAATGACAATAGTGGATCCATATGTGGTTGGTGAAAAGAACAGACATGCAATGACTCTAGCCGTGGTTAATGAAAAGAACACACATGCAATGACACTAGTGGATCCATATGTGGATTGTGAAAAGAACACACATGCAATGAACTCTGGTGGATCCATATGTGCTCTCTGAAAAGAACACACATTTCAATGACACTGGTGGATCCATATGTGGTTTGTGAAAAGAACACACATTTCAATGACACTGATGGATCCATATGCAATGACACTGGTGGTTCCATATGTGGTCTATGAAAAGAACACACATGCAATGACACTAGTGGATCCATATGTGGTATGTGAGATAACACACATGCAATGAACTCTGGTGGATCCATATGTGGTTTGTGAAAAGAACACACATTTCAACGAAACTGATGGATCCATATGAAATGACACTGGTGGATCCACATGTGGTCTATGAAAAGAACACACATGCAATGAACTCTGGTGGATCCATATGTGGTTTGTGAAAAGAACACACCTAGTGACTCTAGCTGTGGTTAATGAAAAGAACACACATCCAATGACGCTGGTGGATCCATATCTGGTTAATGAAAAGAAACACATGCAATGAAACTGGTGGATCCATATGTGGTTTGTGAAAAGAACGGACATGCAATGACACTGGTGGTTCCATATGTGGTCTGTGAAAAGAACACACATGCAATGACACTGGTGGATCCATATGTGGTTTGTGGAAAGAACACACATACATTAAACTCTGGTGGATCCACATGCAATGACACTGGTGGATCCATATGTGGTCTCTGAAAACAACACACATTTCAATGATACTGGTGGATCCATACGTGGTTTGTGAAAAGAACAGACATGCAATGACTCTAGTTGTGGTTAATGAGAAGAACACACATGCAATGACACTAGTGGATCCATGTGTGCTTAATGAAAATAACACACATACAATGACTCTAGATGTTGTTAATGAAAAGAACACACATGTAATAACATAGGTGAATCCATATGTGCTTAATGAAAAGAACACACATGCAATGCCACTAGTGGATCCAAGGGTGGATTGTGAAAAGAACACAAATGCAATGACACTGGTGGACCCATATGTGGTTAGTGAAGAGAACACACATGCAATGAACTCTGGTGGATCCATATGTGGTCTATGAAAAGAATAGACATGAAATGGCTCTAGATGTTCTTAATGAAAGAATACACATTTCAATGACAATGGTGGTTCCATATGTGGTTTGTGAAAAGAACAGACATGCAATGACTCTAGCTGTGGTTAATGAAAAGAAGACACATGCAATGATACTAGTGGATCCATATGTGAATTGTGAAAAGAACACACATGCAATGAAGTCTGGTGCATCCATATGCAATGACACTGGTGGATCCATATGTGGTCTCTGAAAAGAACACACAATTCAATGCTAGTGGTGGATCCATATGTGGTTTGTGAAAAGAACGCACATTTCAATGACACTGATGGATCCATATGTGGTCTGTGAAAAAAAACACATGCAATGACACTGGTGGATCCATATGTGGTCTGTGAAGAGAACACACATGCAATGAACTCTTGTGGATCCATATGTGGTTTGTGAAAACAACACACATTTCAATAACAGTGATGGATCCGTATGCAATGATACTGGTGGATCCATATGTGGTCTGTGAAAAGAACACACATGCAATGGGAATGGTGGATCCATACGTGGTCTGTGAAGAGAACACACATGCAATGAACTCTGGTGGATCCATATGTGGTTTGTGAAAACAACACACATCCAGTGACTCTAGTTGTGGTTAATGAAAAGAACACACATGCAATGACGCTGGTGGATCCATATGTAGTTACTGAAAAGAACACACATGCAATGAAACTGGTGGATCTAAATGTGGTTTCTGAAAAGAATAGACATGCAATGACACTGGTGGTTCCATATGTTGTATGTGAAAAGAACACACATGCAATGACACTGGTGGATCCATATGTGGTCTGTGAACAGAACACACATACAATGACACTGGCGGATCCATATGTGGTCTATGAAGAGAACGCACAAATGAACTCTGGTCGATCCATATGTGGTTGGTGAAAAGAACACACATCCAGTGACTCTAGATGTGGTTAATGAAAAGAACACACATGCACTAACGCTGGCGGATCCATATGTGGTTAATGAAAAGAACACACATGCAATGAAACTGGTGGATCCATACGTGGTTTGTGAAAAGAACATACATGCAATGACACTAGTGGTTCCATATGTGGTGTGTGAAAAGAACATACATGCAATGACACTGGTGGATCCATATGTGGTTTGTGAAAAGAGCACACA
The DNA here is from genome assembly GCA_910589775.1 of Avena eriantha. Taxonomy (NCBI): domain Eukaryota; kingdom Viridiplantae; phylum Streptophyta; class Magnoliopsida; order Poales; family Poaceae; genus Avena; species Avena eriantha. The sequence continues at coordinate 449,932,380 of OU342742.1, read as the reverse complement.
TCTAGTGACTCTAGCTTTGGTTAATGAAAACAACACACATGCAATGACACTGGTGGATCCATATGTGGTTTGTGCAAAGAACATACATGCAATGAGATTGGTGGATCCATATGTGGTCTGTGAAAAGAATAGACATGCAATGACACGATTGGATCCATGTGGTTTGTGAAAAGAACACATATGCAATGACACTGGTGGATCCATATGTGGTCTGTGAAAAGAATAGACAGGAAATGACTCTAGATGGGGTTAATGAAAGAATACACATTTCAATGACAATGGTGGTTCCATATGTGGTTTGTGAAAAGAATAGACATACAATGACTCTACATGTGGTTAATGAAAAGAACACACATGCAATGACACTAGTGGATCCATATGTGGATTGTGAAAATAACACACATGCAATGAACTCTGGTGGATCCACATGCAATGACACTGGTGGATCCATATGTGGTCTCTGAAAAGAACACACATTTCAATGACACTGGTGGATCGATACGTGGTTTGTGAAAAGAATTAACATGCAATGACTCTAGTTGTGGTTAATGAGAAGAACACACATGCAATGACATTGGTGGATCCATATGTGGTTAATGAAAATAACACACATACAATGACTCTAGGTGTTGTTAATGAAAAGCACACACATGCAATAACACTGGTGAATCCATATGTGGTTAATGAAAAGAACACACATGCAATGACTCTAGTGGATCTATGGGTGGATTGTGAAAAGAACACAAATGCAATGACACTGGTGGACCCATATTGGGTCTGTGAAGAGAACACACATGCAATGAACTCTGGTGGATCCATATGTGGTCTGTGAAAAGAATATACATGAAATGACTCTAGATGTGGTTAATGAAAGAATACACATTTCAATGACAATGGTGGTTCCATATGTGGTTTGTGAAAATAACAGACATGCAATGAATCTAGATGTGGTTAATGAAAAGAACACACATGCAATGAACTCTGGTGGATCCATATACAACGACACTGGTGGATCCATATGTGGTCTTTGAAAAGAACACACATTTCAATTAAAGTAGTGGATCCATACGTGGTTTGTGAAAAAACACACATGCAATGACTCTAGCTGTGGCTAATGAAAAGAACACACATGCAATGACACTGGTGGATCCATATGTGGTTAATGAAAATAACACACATACAATGACTCTAGTGGATCCATATGCTGTTTGTAAAAAGAACAGACATGCAATGAAACTGGTGGTTCCATATGTGCTCTGTGAAAAGAACACACATGCAATGACACTGGTAGATCCATATGTAGTTTGTGAAAAGAACATACATCCAATGTCTCTAGCTTCGGTTAATGAAAACAACACACATGCAATGACACTAGTGGATCCATATGTGGTTTCTGTATAGAACAGAGATGCAATGACACTGATGGATCCATATGTGGTCTGTGAAAAGAACAGACATGCAATGACACTGGTGGGTCCATGTGGTTTGTGAAAAGAACACACATGCAATGACACTGGTGGATCCATATGTGGTATGTGAAAAGAATAGACATGAAATGACTCTAGATTTGGTTAATGAAATAATACACATTTCAATGACAATGGTGGTTCCATATGTGGTTTGTGAAAAGAATAGACATGCAATGAGTCTAGCTGTGGTTAATGAAAACAACGCACATGCAATGACACTAGTGGATCCATATGTGGATTGTGAAAAGAACACACATGCAAAGAACTCTGGCGGATCCATATGCAATGACACTAGTGGATCCATATCTGGTCTCTCAAAATAACACGCATTTCAATGACACTGGTGGATCCATATGTGGTTTGTGAAAATAACATACATCAGTGACTCTAGCTATGGTTAATGAGAAGAACACACATGCAATGACACTGGTGGATCCATATGTGGTTAATGAAAATAATACACATGCAAGGACTCTAGGTGTTTTTAATGAAAAGAACACACATGCAATGACACTTGTGGATCCATATGTGGTTAATGAAAAGAACAGACATGCAATGACACTGGTGGATCCATAGGTGGATTGTGAAAAGAACACACATGCAATGACTCTAGATGTGGTTAATGAACGAATACACATTTCAATAACAATGGTGATTGCATACGTGGTTTGTGAAAAGAACAGACATGCAATGACTATAGTTGTGGTTAATGAAAAGAACACACATGCAATGACACTAGTGGATCCATATGTGGATTGTGAAAAGAACACACATGCAATGAACTCTAGTGGATCCATATGCAATGACACTGGTGATGGGTTCGTAGCATGAAAACAAAAAATTTCTACCCCAAGAACGAACAAAACCCAGATCTAATCTAGATAAAAGCCAAGATCTAATCTATTAGACATGTGCAACGAGATAGATCTGTACTAACCCTTGTAGACCCGAAAGCGTTACGAGATTGGATCTCATGGTTGATGTAGTCGATCACTTGCCGATCTCAAGATCGAGTAGACGATCCTTCCGGCGCCGCGTTCCGGCAGCGCTTCCGTAGTCGGTCACACGTGCGGAGTCGAAGTAGACCTTCCTCTCCTCGTTCCAGCGAGCAGCGGAGGTAGTAGATCTTCTCCACGGAATCCCAGCAGCACGACGGCGTGGTGGTGGTGGTGGAGTAGAGAATTCTGCAGGGCTTCGCCTAAGCCTGAGCAGAAGAAAGGAGGAGGAGAGAGGCGGCTAGGGAAAGAGTGGAAGGGGCAAGGGGGTGGCGCCCCCACCCCTCTATTTAAAGGAGGGAGGCGCCATGGGAGGGGGAGTCCTAGTAGGACTCCCTCCCTCCTTGGCCGGTGGATTGGGAAGGGGGGAGGAGTCCTCCTCCCCCACGACTCCTTGTCTTGCCCCACAAGGATTCCTTGATCCTTTCTTGGTTTTCAAGAAAACTCCAAGAAATCTTCTAGAACCTTCCGGAACATTCTGAAACCTTCTAGAATCCCCATACAAATACTCCGGAACATTTCCTAACTTAGAAAATGATCCCCAATATATGAATCTTATTCTCCGGACAATTCTGGATCTCCTCGTGATGTCCCAGATCCAATCCGAGACTCCGAACAACATTCGGTCTCCAACGCACATTCCATATCTACTTAAAACAACTTCGAACCTTAAGTGTGTCACCCTACGGTTCGTGAATATGCAGACATGATGGAGACACCTCTCCGATCAATAACCATCAGCGGGATCTGGAGATCCATAACGGCTCCCACATACTCAACAATGACTTTGTGATCGATAGAACCATTAACATACGAAACCAATTCCCTTTGTCACGCGATACTCTACTTATCCGAGGTTTGATCGTCGGTATCTCCATACCTAGTTCTACCTCGTTACTGATAAGTACTCTTTACTCGTTCCATGTTATGTCATCCCTTGTGACCCAGTCACATGCTTGCAAGCTAATTAGATGACATTCCACCGAGAGGGCCCAGAGCATATCTATCCGTCATATGGATGGACAAATCCCAATCTTGGTCCATGCGCTTCAACACATACTTTCAGAATACCCAATGACACCTTTATGACCACCCAGTTACGAAGCGGTGTTTGATGTCATCAAAGTACCCATACGGTGATGGTGATTAACATAACCTCATGGTCCAAGGATTAGGTTACTATGTATTTTAAAGCTTATAGCAAACGAACTTAATGACTTGATCTTATGCTATGCTTACTATGGGTGTGTGTCCATCACATCATTCTCCTAATGATATGATCTTGTTATTAACAACATCCAATGTCCATGATCAGGAAACCATGATCATCCATTAATCAACAAGCTAGTTTAACAAGAGGCTCACTAGGGACTCTTTTATGTTTACAAAACACACAAGTATTAATGTTTCCGGTTAATACAATTATAGCATGGGATGTAAACATTTATCATAAACATAAAGATATAATAATAACCACTTTATTATTGCCTCTTAGGCATATCTCCAACAACTGGTGGATCCATATGTGGTCTCTGAAAAGAACACACATTTCAATGACACTAGTGGCTCCATATGAGGTTTGTGAAAAGAATACACATTTCAATGAAACTGATGGATCCATATGCAATGACACTGGTGGATCCATATGTGGTATGTGAAAAGAACACACATGCAATGACACTGGTGGATCCATATGTGGTCTCTGAAAAGAACACACATTTCAATGACAGTGGTGGATCCATATGTGGTTTGTGAAAAGAACGCACATTTCAATGACACTGATGGATCCATATGCAATGACACTAGTGGATCCAAATGTGGTATGTGAAAATAACACATATTAATGACACTAGTGGATCCATATGTGGTCTGTAAAGAGAACACACATGCAATGAACTCTTGTGGATCCATATGTGGTTTGTGAAAAGAACACACATTTCAATGACACTGATGGATCCATATGCAATGACACTGGTGGATCCATATGTGGCCTGTGAACAGAACACACATACAATGACACTGGCGGATCCATATGTGGTCTATGAAGAGAACACACAAATGAACTCTGGTGGATCCATTTGTGGTTATTGAAAAGAACACACATCCAGTGACTCTAGTTGTGGTTAATGAAAAGAACACACATGCAATGACGCTGGTGGATCCATATGTGGTTAATGAAAAGAACACACATGCAATGAAACTGGTCGATCCATATGTGGTTTGTGAAAAGAACATACATGCAATGACACTAGTGGTTCCATACGTGGTCTGTGAAAAGAACACACATGCAATGACATTGGTGGATCCATATGTGGTTAATGAAAATAACACGCATACAGTGACTCTAGGTGTTGTTAATGAAAAGAACACACATGCAATAACACTGGTGAATCCATATGTGGTTAATGAAAAGAACACACATGCAATGACTCTAGTGGATCTATGGGTGGATTGTGAAAAGAACACAAATGCAATGACACTGGTGGACCCATATTGGGTCTGTGAAGAGAACACACATCCAATGGACTCTAGTGGATCCATATGTGGTCTGTGAAAAGAATAGACATGAAATGAATCTAGATGTGGTTAATGAAAGAATACACATTTCAATGACAATGGTGGTTCCATATGTGGTTTGTGAAAAGAATAGACATGCAATGACCTTAGCTGTGGTTAATGAAAACAACACACATGCAATGACACTAGTGGTTCCATATGTGGATTGTGAAAAGAACACAGATGCAAAGAACTCTGGCAGACCCATATGGAATGACACTGGTGGATCCATATGTGGTCTCTGAAAAGAACACGCATTTCAATGACACTGATGGATCCATATGTGGTTTGTGAAAATAACATACATCAGTGACTCTAGCTGTGGTTAATGAGAAGAACACACATGCAATGACATTGGTGTATCCATATGTGGTTAATGAAAATAACACACATGGAATGACTCTAGGTGTTGTTAATGAAAAGAACACACATGCAATGACACTGGTGGATCCATATGTGGTTAATGAAAAGAACACACATGCAATGACACTGGTGGATCCATAGTTGGATTGTGAAAAGAATACACATGCAATGACTCTAGATGTGGTTAATGAAAGAATACACATTTCAATAACAATGGTGGTTCCATATGTGGTTTGTGAAAAGAATAGACATGCAATGACTCTAGCTGTGGTTAATGAAAACAACGCACATGCAATGACACTAGTGGATCCATATGTGGATTGTGAAAAGAACACACATGCAAAGAACTCTGGCGGATCCATATGCAATGACACTAGTGGATCCATATGTGGTCTCTGAAAATAACACGCATTTCAATGACACTGGTGGATCCATATGTGGTTTGTGAAAAGAACATACATCAGTGACTCTAGCAATGGTTAATGAGAAGAACACACATGAAATGACATTGGTGGATCCATATGTGGTTAATGAAAATAATACACATGCAAGGACTCTAGGTGTTGTTAATGAAAAGAACACACATGCAATAACACTGGTGAATCCATATGTGGTTAATGAAAAGAACACACATGCAATGACTCTAGTGGATCTATGGGTGGATTGTGAAAAGAACACAAATGCAATGACACTGGTGGACCCATATTGGGTCTGTGAAGAGAACACACATCCAATGGACTCTGGTGGATCCATATGTGGTCTGTGAAAAGAATAGACATGAAATGAATCTAGATGTGGTTAATGAAAGAATACACATTTCAATGACAATGGTGGTTCCATATGTGGTTTGTGAAAAGAATAGACATGCAATGACCTTAGCTGTGGTTAATGAAAACAACACACATGCAATGACACTAGTGGTTCCATATGTGGATTGTGAAAAGAACACAGATGCAAAGAACTCTGGCAGATCCATATGGAATGACACTGGTGGATCCATATGTGGTCTCTGAAAAGAACACGCATTTCAATGACACTGATGGATCCATATGTGGTTTGTGAAAATAACATACATCAGTGACTCTAGCTGTGGTTAATGAGAAGAACACACATGCAATGACATTGGTGTATCCATATGTGGTTAATGAAAATAACACACATGGAATGACTCTAGGTGTTGTTAATGAAAAGAACACACATGCAATGACACTGGTGGATCCATATGTGGTTAATGAAAAGAACACACATGCAATGACACTGGTGGATCCATAGTTGGATTGTGAAAAGAATACACATGCAATGACTCTAGATGTGGTTAATGAAAGAATACACATTTCAATAACAATGGTGGTTCCATATGTGGTTTGTGAAAAGAATAGACATGCAATGACTCTAGCTGTGGTTAATGAAAACAACGCACATGCAATGACACTAGTGGATCCATATGTGGATTGTGAAAAGAACACACATGCAAAGAACTCTGGCGGATCCATATGCAATGACACTAGTGGATCCATATGTGGTCTCTGAAAATAACACGCATTTCAATGACTCTGGTGGATCCATATGTGGTCTGTGAAAAGAATAGACATGAAATGACTCTAGATGTGGTTAATGAAAGAATACACATTTCAATGACAATGGTGGTTCCATATGTGGTTTGTGAAAAGAATAGACATGCAATGACTCTAGCTGTGGTTAATGAAAAGAACACACATGCAATGATACTAGTTGATCCATATGTGGATTGTGAAAAGAACACACATGCAATGAACTCTGGTGCATCCATATGCAATGACACTGGTGGATCCATATGTGGTCTCTGAAAAGAACACACATTTCAATGATAGTGGTGGATCCATATGTGGTTTGTGAAAAGAACGCACATTTCAATGACACTGATGGATCCATATGCAATGACACTGGTGGATCCATATGTGGTCTATGAAAAGAACACACATGCAATGACACTGGTGGATCCATATGTGGTCTGTGAAGAGAACACACATGCAATGAACTCTGGTGGATCCATATGTGGTTTGTGAAAAGAACACACATTTCAATGATACTGGTGGATCCATATGTGGTCTGTGAAAAGAACACACATGCAATGACACTGGTGGATCCATATGTGGTCTGTGAAAAGAACACACATGCAATAAACTCTGGTGGATCCCTATGTGGTTTGTGAAAAGAACACACATCCAGTGACTCTAGTTGGGGTTAATGAAAAGAACACACATGCAATGACGCTGGTGGATCCATATGTGGTTAATGAAAGGAACACACATTCAATGAAACTGGTGGATCTATATGTGGTTTGTGAAAAAAACAGACATGCAATGACACTGGTGGTTCCATATGTGGTCTGTGAAAAGAACACACATGCAATGACACTGGTGGATCCATATGTGGTCTATGAAAAGAACATACATTTATTATCTCTAGCTTTGGTTAATGAAAACAACACACATGCAATGACACTTGTGGATCCATATGTCGTTTGTGAAAAGAACAAACATACAATGACACTGGTGGATCCATATGTGGTCTGTGAAAAGAACAGACATGCAATGACACTGGTAGATCCATGTGGTTTGTGAAAAGAACACACATACAATGACACTGGTGGATCCATACGTGGTCTATGAAAAGAATAGACATGAAATGACTCTAGATGTGGTTAGTGAAAGAATACACATTTCAACGACAATAGTGGATCCATATGTGGTTGGTGAAAAGAACAGACATGCAATGACTCTAGCCGTGGTTAATGAAAAGAACACACATGCAATGACACTAGTGGATCCATATGTGGTTTGTGAAAAGAACACACATGCAATGACACTAGTGGATCCATATGTGGTTTGTGAAAAGAACATACATCTAGTTTCTCTAGCTTTTGTTAATGAAAAGAACACACATGCAATGACACTTGTGGATCCATATGTGGTTTGTGAAAAGAACGGACATGCAATGACACTGGTGGATCCATATGTGGATTTTTAAAAGAACATACATGCATTAAACTCTGGTGGATCCATATGTAATGACACTCGTGGATCCATATGTGGTCTCTGAAAAGAACACACATTTCAATGACACTGGTGGATCCATATGTGGTCTGTGAAAAGAACATACATCTAGTGACTCTAGCTTTGGTTAATGAAAACAACACACATGCAATGACACTGGTGGATTAATATGTGGTTTGTGAAAAGAACAGACATACAATGACACTAGTGGATCCATATGTGGTCTGTGAAAAGAACACACATGCAATGAAAATGGTGGATCCATTTGGTTTGCGAAAATAACACACATGCAATGACACTGGTGGATCCATATGTGGTCTGTGAAAAGAATAGACATGAAATGACTCTAGATGTGGTTAATGAAAGAACACACATTTCAATGACAATGGTGGTTCCATATGTGGTTTGTGAAAAGAACACACATGCAATGCCACTGGTGGATCCATATGTGGTTTGTGAGAAGAACAGACATGCAATGACACTGGTGGATCCATATGTGGTTTGTGAAAAGAACACACATGCAATTACACTGGTGGGTCCATATGTGGTCTCTAAAGAGAACACACATGCAATGAACTCTGGTGGATCCATATGTGTTTTGTGAAAAGGACACACATCCAGTGACTCTAACTGTGGTTAATGAAAAGAATACACATGCAATGACATTGGTGGATCCATATGTGGTCAATGAAAAGAACACGCATGCAATGAAACTGGTGGATCCATATGTGGTTTGTGAAAAGAACAGACATGTAATGAACTCTAGTGGATCCATATGTGGTATGTGAAAAGAATAGACATGCAATGACTCTAGCTATTGTTAATGAAAAGAACATACATGAAATGACACTGGTGGATCGATATGTGGTTTGTGAAAAGAACACACATGCAATGAACTCTGGTGGATCCATATGTTGTTTGTGAGAAGAACACACATGCAATGAACTCTAGTGTAACAATATGTAATGACACTGGTGGATCCATATTTGGTCGATGAAAAGAACACACATTTCAATGACAACAGTGGATCTATATGTGGTTTTAAAAGAACATACATCCAGTGACTCTAGTTGTGGTTAATGAAAAGAACACACATGCAATGAAACTGGTGGATCCATATGTGGTTTGTGAAATGAACAGACATGCAATGACACTAGTGGATCCATGTGGTTTTTGAAAGAACACACATGCAATGACACTGGTGGATCCATATGTGGTGTGTGAAAAGAGCACCCATGAAATGACTCTAGATGTGGTTAATGAAAGAAAACACATTTCAACGACAACTGTGGATCCATATGTGGTCTTTGAAAAGAATAGACATGCAATTCCTAGTCTTTATATTTTCTATTTGAATCCCTTATTATGTCTTGCCCTTGGTTTTTTGATACTACTCAGATTTGCCCTCTCTCTCGGTCACAATCTCACAAAAGCCCAAATGTGTGCTCACTATGGGTGCTACACCCTGATTGGCTCACAAAGATGTCACGCGGATCGTCTCCACCAACCGTTGATCCTCTATGATCCAACGGGCAGGATAACCCCTCCCTTCTCCACTTTTTTTATGCATGGTCTATCCGTGCCAGCTCTCTATCCGTGCCACCGATACTTTACCTCCATAAACAAGTGAAAATCTATCTATATAAATAAAATAAATGATCATATTTCAAAGAAGCTATCGTCTTTCGGTTCATCCTCGTCTTCGTCAATGCCATGGTCCTTGCCATCGGCGCCATCGGTGTCCTCCTCTGATGACTCGACACTGCCCCTTCCTTGAATAAGCGCCCTATCTTCTCGTCAGAGTCCTCCTCCTCTTCGTAGTCCCATGGGTCCACGTCACTCTCCTCCGCTTCTGCCTCCAACTAATCGATGAACGCCTCCTCGTTGGCCGAGTCAGACTCATCCAAATAGCTGTCTCCTCTCTTCTTCCTGGTCTTCTTCTTGTTCCTCTTCTTGTCCGTACTCGCCGGTGCAACACGTGCCCCCGTCCTGGCTACTGCTTTGCACTCGTCCATCGCTGCAGGTACCCCATGCTCCTCCTGCGCGGCCGGTACGACCTTCGATGTTGCGGTGTCCTCGAGTGCCAATGTTGATGGATCCTGGCGCGGTTGGCCACGATGTGCTGCCTCAGCAGGCGACTCACGAGCGCGAATGATGCAGCGAAGAGCCGGGGACGCAGGACGGTCAGTGGATGGCTTGGACCTGCCATTGCCACGGCGAGGGGGCATCATGCTCGAGGAAGTTGTTCGCTGGCGGGTACACAGAGTGGGGTGCCGATCTGATCAAAGACAAGAAGCGGTTTCGTGCGTCGTGTTGACGCATGCATTTGTCGATTATCAAAAAAATGAGAAGTAATATCTTGCATATTGAACATAATTTGATCACAACAAAAGTGGCACAGTGTATTCTAGACTCGTAAATATCCCGTGTGTTCCTGTCGACGTGGAGTTCAACGAAGTTCGACGTGCCGACGTGATCGTGCAGCAGCTGCGCGCGTCATTGCCCCATCAACACATGACACACGCACGCGGGACGTGCGCGCCGATGCCCGTGATGACCACCCGGCTCACACTCCTCTTATTATATACTGGATTTTAGGCGGCACTGAAGACTATTGAACTGTCCATCGCAATAAAGACAAGTCCCATTGATTCCCTATCCCTGCCTCCCTGGATTTTTTGAGAAGGTAGATAGTACACGGTGGTCTTGTATAATAGTGGTAGTACTACTAGACCACAGCATGTACTCTTTGACTCTTCTCCCACACTAATCACTATCTTCTTCCTCCTGACGCTGCCACCCTCCCCTGCAAGCCATGGCTCCCCTGAGGAGAGGCCGGTCGACGATCCTCGCTGAGAAAAGGGAGAGATCTCGCCGCGAGGCACTTCTTTCTCTACCAGCCTCTCAAGCCCCCCTCTCGCCGAGGCCCAATCTCCCACGACAATGGCGCTGAATGTTCTAATAGGCGAGGGATCCTCCCGGTACGGTCTTCTTGTTCTACTTCTTCTCCATCTCCTTCTCCATTATGATCGTATTCTGCTTCTTCTTGTTTTTTATTCTTCTTCTTCTTCCTCTTCCTCTTCTACGTATTACAGGCCGGCCGTGGAGCCAGAATCCATCACGTCAGAGGCGTTGCAGGACCCATTCGGTCCCGTTCCACGTCTTAGCGAGGTAGCAAATCTCCACACTATTATTTCTTCGAGTTGTGGTGTGGATTTCTTAGATCGTGTCCACCCCGCATTGGTTTTTATTCTTCTTCTTTTGCGAGTTGTATTAGTTTTCATAAATATGACTGGATCTCTTGGTCTTTCCTTAATACCGTTGTTCATAGATTCACTATGGATTTTTTGTGATTAGGATTAGTTTATCGTGGTTATGAATATATATCTAGGTCCCTTTTTAACACTGTTCTCCATAGATTCAACGGGGATTTTTTTGATCTGTATTAGTATTCACCTGGAACCTGGAGTGTAATTATAGAATTTCTATTTCAATTAACATGAACGATGCAGGGATCAAAGGCCGAGTACCGTGACAAGGTGGCCGCGATTAGTGCCAAGATTGACAACCAACATGACCTTGCACACTCCCTCACCCAAGCTAATGAGAGCCTACGCAAGCAATTACCTGTGCAGAAGGAGATCTCGCTAGATTTTGCACGTGACATCGTGAGGATGCAGAAAGTGGTCGACCGTAACTTGAACAGGCAAGAATAGGCCATCAAGATAATCAACGAGCTCATGGAGGAGAAGAAGAATCTCGTGGAAAAGGTGCACTCTCCTGCAGGACAAAGTCACCAAGGCACTCAGAGAACGCGTCGAGGAAACCAAGGCTGCCATCTGACTCTACCATGATAGGAACCGTTGCCTGGATGCAGTGAAAGAGGTGAAGGAGGACATGAGCAGAGGGATCACCGTACTCGAGGGTGTTTGGAAAGAGAACGAGGAGCTAAGGGATTGTCTGGAGGCGTATCGGAGCAATGCCCAAGTCTGATTCCTGTTAGAGGGGCACAAATATCAGTTCCACTCCTTTTGTAATGTTTAGGGTTCAGGGAGAAATGGCCAAGTCTGCTTCCCATTATAGGGTGTAAGAATCCTAGGGCAACTCCTTATCTATCTGGACATGTGTTGGTGTTCATGTTCATGAATGGACACCATGTGCTCTTTCCATTATGTATCTGGACATGGGTTTCTACATTATGAGTTTGCCACTAGCCCACTACTATTTGGTGATATTGGAAAAAACCCACAGCACACTAAACTGTCGATAAACCTTATTTGTCTTTGTAATTGAAATTATGACAATTCCACTAGTCGATTCATAAAATGTTGATTAGTCCTAGATTGCTGCTTCCTTGAAATTATGATAGTGCCACTAGTCAATTCAATTAATTATGGAAACTAACCAGCTTGTCCTGGTGAACTGAACAAACCATACTATATATTTTTGTTGCAGGGAAAGAGGCGAAAGCTCGACCAGGACATGGCGATCTGGCTAAATGACAAGATAGCAATCCAAAGGGAGAAGCAGAACTCCTAGAAACTGGCCTTTGACCACCTGCGCGCTGAATTCGTGGTCCTTTCTGACAAGTGCCAGAAACTGAAGGAGTTAAACGCCGGCTAGGCGAAGCTTCACAGTGAAGGTCGCACCTCGGCTAGGAAGCAGACAGAGATCATGAAAGGAATCTTGAAGGAAAATCGTATGGCTACGGACCAACTTCTCGAATCCGTGACAGAGCGCTGGAACCTGCAGCTGGCGCACGACAAAGTACTGAAGGAGCTAGCCGATCTTAGGGAGGAAAACAAGCAGCTCCGGCCCAGCCTCGCTTGAACCCAACATATGTCTATTTAGTACTGAACTGCCTGGTTTATCTTCTGTAGTGGTGATTTTGTAAGCGTGAACTTAACTCTATGCACGATATGTCTGTTCGTCTGAAATTAATTTGCTCGAGGATTGAGTTTGGCTTAGTTAAGAAAGCGCAACTGCAAGTCTTATAGTTAACTAGTTTCAGGCATTGGCACAAAATAAATTATTCATCTCGAATTTCCTTTATCCTCGGTAGTCTGTCCTTGGTCACCCTCACACGCCTTGTTCAGTTCCTTCAACAGATCCACAATGCATTACTCTAGCTTCTTCTTGTCTTCCCAGAGCTGATCCCTCTCCTTTTCTGCATTATGAATCAGCAACATGTGACTATCCTGAAGCTTCCTTGCAGTTCCAATAACCAAGCTCCCATTGATTCTGTCACTTAGCTCTAACTGCAAATTCTCGATTTCCTGTTCCAGCTCCTTATTTCGTACCGGCAGCTTGTAATTTTTTTCAGCTGCATCACAAGCATCAGTAAATCTCCCCGACCTTTCCAACTCATACATCTCCCATAACTGTGCCAAACATTTCTTAAGTGCATCTTCCACTCAAGATCCACCCACTCTACTGCTTTACACACCGGGCTAACCTAAAAACACACACTATAGTCTTATGAACATACACGATACATTTTTCTTCATGTCACTGTTGCACATAATGTAAACAAACCTGATTTGTACAGCCCAAAAACCTTCTCCCAGTGTTATAGCCTTCGAATGCAACATATCTCCTCAGTTTTAGCCCATGGTCACATGGCACTTCTCCATCGAGATTTAGGCCCTCCCATTCGGAGTCGCAGATCGTCCGTGGTACCAATAGGTAAACGCAAGCTGGAATTGAACACAATTGCATGCACATATGGATCTCAGATCGAGAGATTTACCATTGCCTAAACCTAGCCCGAGAAAACAGAGGAACTCACATCGTGGAAGGAATACTCTATGTCGGAGAGAAGGTTGTCGCTGCTCGACTGGTCGTCCTCGTTGTTCAAGGATAGCATGGCGAATGCGTCGTCATCGGTGACGGCGTCGGTGAGGGGAGGGGAGAGAGAGAGAGTAGCCCTTCTACCGCTGCAACAATGACTAAATTGGCATGTTACAATAGTTTAATGGATACCATGCCCTTTCCCTGGATTACTGTCTCCTGCCTAATATGGATTCTCTTCATACATTCTTATTTCAAATATTAAACCTATACTCCCTCCATCCCAATTTCATTGCGTAACGAAAACATACCAGTATATTACATCATCTAAAGAAACAAAATCTTGTCAACTACAAGGTACTTATGCATCACTTGTTCAGTCATGGTTTCACAAAACATTACATTACAATCTCTCAACAAACATAATCACATCATGGTTTCACAAAACATCACATTACAATCTCTCAACAAACATAATCACAGAAACAAGTATAGTACATCAACTCAAGAAAAAAATCATGTCGACTACAAGGTACTTACGCATCACTTGTCCAGTCATGGTTTCACAAAACATTACATTACAATCTCTCAACAAGCAAAATAACAGAAACAAGTATAGTACATCATCTCAAGAAACATAATCATGTCAACTACAATGGATTATAATCATCCGCCCACCGGAGCCGAACAATCCGCCGCCGGCCTTGATTTTCTCTTCAACCCGCTACTCGTAGGTACCTTGGGAGCAGAATCCTTGCTGACCTCCTCGCTAACCGGGGCTGAAGACCTCGCCACTGCTTCGTGTTGAGCCCCAGACTTTGGCCCCGATGGACCCGAATCAGTCAGTGACGTAGCTACAACCTTCGCCTTGCAAGACATGTTGGGCCGCCGCCATCAGATTCAGTGTCGAGGGAGGGAGAAAAAAGGTCCTCTGCCACCGACAGATTCAGGGTCGAGGAAGGGAAAGAAAAGGGATTGCCGTCGCCACAGCCAGATTTAATGTCGAGAGTTAGGAAAGTAGAGTAATGGATTTGCCCCTACGACATGTGCATGGTGGCTAAGAAGAGTGACCGGCGAAGAAGGCGCGCAGCAAGAACTAGTGTAACGGAATATCCTGACTGCACGGGCACGATTTGAAAATATTGGGTTCGGCCATCATTCACTCGAAACATCCCTCTCAGAAATTGGCGCCCCAACTTTTCAAATCGCGGTGATTAAAATCAACTCGGGTACCGCGTTGCCTGGGCACCTCAACTTTCAGACCATAAAATGGTATTCTCATAATCTCAGCCCACATGTCGTAATAATAGAACGAACAACCTTGAGGCTCCTGTTGGTTGTATTACATGAAAGAACATTTCATACAACAATACAAAACTGACCATATCACACCACCTGCCCATGCAAAAAATTTAGACGCCTCTACCTTTATCTCTTGCATGTTTTACATGGTTGTTAGGCTTACAAGAGGAACCGTTCATACCTACGAACTTCAACCACAACATTGATCAAATAGTTGTCTCCACTACCCCCTCTCCCTGTTCGAGGCCCACATTCAACATGCGTTCTACCCACTTAGACGATTAATGCACACATTCAACATGTGTTCTATCTATACATGCATAACCACGTATAGATCGGCTCTGATACCACTAAAGGGGTTTGTAGAAAAAAAAAATCTAGATACCACAACACCAATGCCATGATCTATCTATGAGTTAAGAAGTAATGGAGATGGTGCTTAGTTGACATACCCTTGTATACTAAAATCGGTTAACATCCCTCAGGGAACATGGATGAAGTATTCAAACTCGTAGATGACCTCTAGATCATGAAGCTCCTCGCACGTCACCTCGTGGTCCTTGCTCGACAACCCAGATGCCACTAATGGCAGCACCTCTGTGGTTTCACACACATCTGGTGTCCGACAATGACTCCCGTTCTCCTTGATCCAACCGGGATGTGGAAGTAGACCCTCTCGAACTGGGATCTAGCAGCACGACAGCGTGCCGGGTGGTGTTGTCTCCCACGTGAATAGTTCTTCTTGGAACTGCACTCGCGAGATTCGACAGAGAGAGAGAAACTCCGTGAGGAAAAAAACTTAGGACATTTCCAAAAAAATATTGTCTATTTTTCCTCACCTATTCCCCTCTTTATATAGGGGAAAGGAGGCATCCCCAAATTGCAAGATGGCAATGTGGGACTAAAGGAGGAGGGGAGGGGTGGCGCACGCGGCAACCAAAGAAGCCGGTTGGCAGGCCCGAGTGGGCCCTACCCGCCTGACGCGTGCATGCGTCCCAAGGCGCTTATCTACTGCGGATGGTGTGGGTCCTGCCTTGTTGGACCGCCTGCCCACCCTCTCGTCCACGTGGCAGCCCGCTAGGGGCTCATCCAGTGGGGCCCAGGCGGCGACGGCTGCCCTCTGGGTGGCCTCCCTCTTGGGCCTTTTCTCTTTGGTGATTTGGCCCATTAGTGGAGGTTTCCCAATGAAATTAATTTGTTAATATTATTTTATTATTAGTTACAATAATTAATATTAAAACATATTTAAACTTTTTCTCATGATCAAAAGCTCCTTTTTGATCATTTGAATAACTTCAGACTTTACCCAAAACACTTCCGGCTTTCTCTCTTTTTCCATCTGTGATCCCAACGCTTCCATAACGATCTCAGAGCATCGTAAGACCCTTAAGTGTGTTACTCTATGGTTCGTGAATGGCATAGACATGATCGAGATATCTCTCAATCAATGATCAATAGCGGGACCGGGATGCACATAATGACCCCCATTCATTCCATGTTGCTTTGCCGTTTGAACCATTAACTCCGAGTCCAATTCCTTTTGTTTCTTCAATACATGACTTTCTGATACTTGATCATCAATGTCGTTACCGACAAGTCCACTTAACTCATTACCATGATATTGTATCCCCATGACCTAGTCATATGGTTGCAACCTATTAGATACAATCTAGCCTAGTGGGCCCGGTGTATCTTCTCGTCACGCGGGTGAACAAATCTGATCTTGGTGCATACGCATAAATGTGTCCCTCTGGAATACCCAACAAGCACCTTTATTTTCACCTTGTTATGGTGTGACGGTTGATACAGTCAAAGCAGCCATGAGTCACAGTGATTAAATATGATCTCATGGTCTAAGACGAAGGTCACTTAGTTTATAATTATTACAACATTTAAACCATGTGACTTGATCACGTCGTAATACTTGTGTGGGTAATGTCCATCGCATCATTAACGAATTATGTAATTATGTTGTCAACTTCCATAAATGCTCCATGATTAGGAAACCTTGATCATCAGTAGGCCAACGGACTAGTTGTATAGAGGCTGCTAGGGACTATGGTTTGTTTATATACCACATATGTATCAATGTTTCCACTTGATACAGTTATAGCATTGTACAAAACTATTGTGAACTATTTAAGATATGATAATAAACTTATTTATTATTTGCCTCTAGGGCATATATCCTTCAGAAGCTCTTTCCTCTTTCGACCACAATTGCCCTTCCTTTTATTTGAAAAATCAACTTCTTATTCATGTTTCTCCATTTCTAGTGCTTGTTTTAAGATCTTTTCAATGGTTCTAAGATATATTTTCAAAAGTTGAGCAAAAAGTTCTTTATCGGCCTTCTCAATTGGTCTATTTTGTCAAGTTCTTTCAATGTAATATTTGCCATGAATTTGTGACTCTCCGACATATCTATATGTTGCCACCGCGGAACAGTTTCTTCTTCTTCTAGACTGGCGTTGACCTCTAGGTCTTCTTCCTCTTCAAGTCTAACGTTGAGATCCAGGTCCATCCTTCCAACCTCCTCCTCTACGATGCTAACATTGACATCCTCATCTTCCTCTTCTAGACCGACGTTGAGATCCAGGTCCATCCTTCAAAGCTCCTCCTCTACAAGTCTGACATTGACATCCTCCTCTTCATCTTCTAGGCTAACAATGAGATCAAGATCCATCCCTCTATCCTCCTCTAGAACGACGTGCGACGTGTGACATGCAGCATCTTCGGAGGCTCAATGATCTTCCTGCCTCATGTACCTGCATGAATAAGCAACATATCTATGAGTTCATACAACATATTATGTTTTAGAATATATATCTAGAGCAACATGCATGCATATGAAGAGAAATTTTTGGAAGCTAAGCTACATGCATGCATGGCTGAGATTTGTGAACATGTACTCTATATAGATTCTTGCAGATGAAGAAAGTGTTAGTTTGAAACCTTGGTTTAATTCTAATGTTAATCTCCAAATGTAGAGAGATATTGATGAATGCTTATTACGACCTGTCTATCTAACCTAGCCAATGCATTATACTGTAGTTATATATACTCCAAGGATAGATAATATCCAACAAAATTTCTCATGATCTTGTTTAGTGTTTTAGAGTTGTTTATATCTTTAGTGTTGTTTATATCTGATAGTGCTTTAGTACTCCATGAGATTCTTTGATTTCTCTAAAAAATATTCTTCTAACTACATGTTATAATACTCCCTGTGGTTCCATATTCAGAGATACACAAGGTCGACCATTCACCTAGCTTAGCATATATATATTCAGAGATGTACATGTTAACTAAGCTCACCAATTTTTCTATATTCAGAACTTGTTATAGTACTCCATGACATTTGCTCCTTCATAATTCACAGGTACCCCAAAACAATACTGTCCCACTGTGAATCCAACTACAAGTAGCTACTATCCCATTGTATTCTTTAATGAATTTAGGCTACCGAGAGACAGAGCAATGACCAACTGGCAATTATATCTATAGATTGAGCATCCTTTCGAAGTTTAGTTAATAAAGTTCCAGTTATTTGTTCATGTCATATGCTAACATTTTCTTGAAATATCTGCAAGTTCAAACAGGTGTTTGCAACCCTTGTTAGTGTATATCAGTTCCAAACTGTGAGCATGGACATTTCCTAATTTCTGTTTCTACAATTTTGCTGAATATTAACTAGTGAGTAAAATAGGAACACCTACTCTACTTGTATGCTTGTGTTAGAAATTGTAGAGTTAGAAGGCAGCATAAGGTAGCTACGAGTAGATGACAACCCCTTATTTCAATCTCTTAGTGCAGATTCAGTAAGATGTCAATACCTTCCCTAGTAAGATGTCAACACCTTCCCTGAGCGTTTTTGTCATCCAAACTACACTGGTTGATACAACTGGAATAAGTCAATAAGGTCAGTTCTCTAAATCTTTTTCTCCTGAAATACATAAATGCTGCAATTCTGTCAAAATACAGTCTATAAGTTTGTTGTTCTTGAGATCATCCATTGTCTGAATTTTGGCAACAACACATCGACCGCGCAAATGCAAATATGATATAGTGACCATCTTTTGTTTATTGTTCTTCAGATCATCCTTGGATCAAGGAAGACACAAGGCGCCTGACACACCACTGGACAACGCCGTCAAGAATAGGTTCAAGCAGTGCATGGATAAACAATGAATTCGTTGTGCAACACAATGATACATTGATCCTCAGAATTCAACTTCAAATTTTGAGCTAACCTCTTGCAGGTGACGCATGTCCAACCTCCTGGCAACAAGCAGCCCATCGGAGGAGCAACTAGAGGTGGGTAGGGGGGTCGTCGAGGTAGTCCACCTGTCCCGCGGTGGAGTTGGGCTCTCCTCCCTTCTCGCCGGAGGTGGGATATCCTCCCTTTCTGGGGTGGCGGAGGGAGCTGCGATGTTGCCTCACATCGGCGGCAGACGACGAGGAACCTCCAGGGAGCTCGTGATTGGACGACGGCGGTAGGGACGGGCGGTGGAGCTGTACCGGCCTCCGCCTCCCCCGAAGACGACACACGGGGATGGGGATCGTGGGTGGACACCGTGGATCGCGGGCCGAGCTTGGCAGATGGCGAGGGAACTCCAGGAACAATGCGATTGGATGACGGCGGCGAGACGGGTGGTGGAGCAGGACGCCGGGGGAATCGTGCCCGCCGGTGATCACGGGCGGAACCTAGGATTGCCAAATTTGAATTTTGGAACGACTTGAATTTATTGTGGAACATGTAATGATGAACGATGTTAAATTTTAGTGTAGAATTATTGTGCAACAACCAAGTTGGGGATAGGCTATTCTTTGCATATATGTTTTTTTGGCTGAGAATAGAAGAAAACTTTGAGTGCCATGACCCAACCTCATGTGGCTGGCATTCCGGTCTCACTCGATCTACTTCCTCTGTTCACTAATATAAGACATTTTAGCCTTTTTCACACGTGTACGTGTCTTTGGCCTTGGTGGACAACCCTCTGATTCTGCATTGGATTGCGTATTGTAAAACCATTAATAATAAACTTTCATGAATCACGCTGATTGGATCACTTGACTATAAATTTGTTAATATTTGTCACAATGGAACTTAGCAGATCATGCATGTAAAAAGTATATGCAGGGAACACATGCAAAACCTCTTCAGCTACAATGCCGACATCCATGTGAAACGGCCGCATTATAATTATGCCGTCTGAATATGAGTTCTTTATAAGTTAGTTGTGAGATATATTATACAACTTTGTCCGGGTTATATGTACTTGAGAGTGTAATTGTCCACTGAAATCAAAGTACTCCCTCCGATCCAAATTAATTGACTCAATTTTGTCTAGGTTTAGATGGCAACCACCTGCCTAGCACATCATGGTTCTTAGCCTAGAATTGTTTCATCGTCTTCTCCAAATTGAGACTTTGAGATCTAAGTTTAAATACATGTCCGCAATGTTGTTCACAAGAACAAACCAAGTTTTATGGATAGGGGCCTCACGATGATTCGCCCCTTCTGAACCATGACAGTTAGCTAATAAGTACATATTGTCCAGAAGATATTACTACAAGACCTAAAAGGGGAAATTAGGAGAAAAACAGATTAATGCATTTGCCACGCATGAGGCATCTTTATGTTTTTTCATGATATAAAAAAAAGCAATCATATGCTAAGTCGCAGTAGATAGCCAATGGAAAACAACACTCTAATCATGATAATATGTGAGGATTTTAGTATCTAACATTAGAAGCAAAAAAATAGACATCTGATCTTCTCCTCTCTGAACTATAAAGCAATCTAATCATTTTGAAATATGTAGTACTAACAATGAATAAGAAGAAATGACTCATTAGCTAGTCCTTAATTTGTTTCCCCAAAACAGAACACGATTTGACCTCTTGGCCATAAGATATTCCCTCCAGAATGATCCCAAAACAAAGTGAGATTGGTTATAATTTGATTATAAATTAGAGAAAGACAAGTCTAGTGAATAAAGATCTATAGTTATAATTAAGCTTTCAATTAGACAATGATCTTGTGGCATAATCTGAGGAATGAAATCCAAGCTCGAAAAAGGTTCACTTTAATAGTAAATGCATAAGAATACTCTACAAAGACAATGGTCAGGAATTACCTTTTTCGATACCCACGCGGGGAGGCTTCTTTGTCCAAGGATGCACACCCAGAAATGCATAAGAGCACTGGTCTTTCGGAATTTAACTTAGTGCAAATCCAGAGAAAGGGTGATGTGAACACGAAGTAAAAAACAAACTGAGATCACCTTAAGCTCAATGTCATTCCCTTTTCTCCCAAAAGTCTAGCATACCTTCAATTTCAGTGCACATCACAATGTAAAATGGTTTATTTTTTGTACCAACTTATGTTCGGCTAGAAACTAAATTCAGGCTCAGAACCTTCGAGAAGAGAATATACATTGAAGTAGAAAATAGGAACTAAGCAGCAAACCGAAGATGAAACCCCTCCCTAAGTGAAAGATTTCGTGAGGCAAAGGCACGTATACATAGAAAAGATGCAACAATGGAAATGAAAATACGATCAAGATGTTCAAATAACGAAAAAAGCAAATGCATGATACATACTGCTCCCACCAAGAGTATGATAACCTTTCAAGGAACATCTCATTGATCCATTGTGACCAGCTAAAGTATGAATTCATCCTTTCACTCGCAACATAAGTCCACTAAGTAAAATGATGTAGAATGGAAATACATGATGTGGTAATGATATACATAATTATTTATGAAGGGGATATACCTAGCATGGTATATCTTTTATATAGTATCTGTAGAACGTATGGAACAAAGTGTCAACACCTGGATTTTAATCCCAGATGCCCGTTATGCCATACCTCGCAATCTCAGGATTACCATTTTTGCGAGACATAACGGATTGGATATCACAGTACATCATCCATTACAAACCATACATAAGGTCTTACACAAATAAGGATCTCATGATCCAGTCTTAATACAACAAGCAGCGGAAATAAAAGATAAGCGTAGCGGTGGGGTCCATCTTCAGGGGCACATGCAATGCTGACGAAGGAAGATAGTCCTAGTTACCATAGCCGTCCTGCTTGCCATCATCTTGATAGTCTCCTTCATAGTCTGGCCATGAGAATAGCCAGGGAAAAAAGCCATGAGTACTCTTTAAGTACTCGCAAACTACCTCTAACAAGTATTATAATTCTAGGTTAAAGTGATAAATCTAAGTTTAACTATAAGGTTAAATTTGAAACCTAAGCTAAGTTTTGAAGCAAAGAAAAATAAAATAAAGTTCTAGAATCACTTAAGTTGGGAAGCTATTGTCATAAACACAACCCTGTTGTGGTCAAGTCAAGATTCATCATTCATTTCACAAGTTGTTTGGAAAATATCTGACAACGAAACAGTATGGCCATTCCAACTGTCCATAACCGCGGGCGCGGCTATTCGAATAGTTTGACACTCTGAAGAGGTGGTACACTTTCACCACAAGATTCGATACATCTATCAGGGATAACCCTGAATCATCATACTTAGTATGCAGATAATCAAACATAACCTTCCCTTTACACACCCTAGTATAAGTACCTCGCCTATGAGAATGGCCTCTCAACCATGACCATCAGTCATCTTGGGCACTTCATAGGTGGAGAACATTGAGAGGTAGCCTCAGCTCAAACCTCTTCCGCGAGGGAACTAATACTAATGCATATAAATTTCCAGCTAAGCCTTACCCAATTCAGGTAGTGTGGTTGTACGGTAAATTTGGAATGGTATTGCATCCGAATCCAACCATCAGTTTTATAAAAGGGTTAAGGCTCATGCCTCAACATTTTCACCATCAGAAACCATTTGTGTTTCTCAACACATGTCAAAACATCTCAATATAATGACTCATCATTCCAAGGTTTTCATAATTCATTTTCACCAAGTGTTCCCATCTAAAGTGACTCAAGTTTTTGATCTACTCTAAACTACTAAGTTAAGAGTGTTCACTAAGGTGGAAAAGATGGGTTAAATCTCATGCCATAGAATGACATCTAAAGGGTTCTTAATAGGTCAAGTTGTATACTCTTTATGCTACCTCAAAACAAGTAAAGAACTTTGTGTAAAGTAAAGGAAGTAAAGCTTGTAAATAAGACTTGGGTATCTAATACTCAAAGTAGTGTGTCCAAAGCATGCCTAAAGCATATTTGCTAAACCATCTAGTTTAATCCTATCTTGCTAAGCATTATACTTGCAAGTGCTAGATTGCATTGTTAATGGTGGCTTGCCTTGGTTGGTGCAGTGGTTGAAGTTTTTTTCTTCTTCTTCTTGGTAGAACTCTTCCTCCTCGAAAGTGGTCGGTACTATCGTCTATAAATACATACGGAGTACACAATCACCAAACAATACTTAACTAGTCTAATTAGCATTCTAAGACACACATTTGATGATCTATTATCATCTCAAGCACCACAAGTTTAATTTAATAGTTTCACTTTTGTTAATTTAGAAAAGTAATTTCTACTCATTGAAAAATTAACTAAGATTTAATATTCACCACTTAAAACATGGGATCATGTGGACACATTTCATCACCACATATTCTATCATGTGAGAATGTGATTTAAGGGTTGGGTCATAATTACTTTGGTTTAAGTTCAATATTTAATGATTTAAAGTGACTAGAAATGCCTATATAGTATTATTTTGGTACTAGTCCAAACTCACTACATGTAAACATTAATATTATTACATATTTAGATAGATATGGTGAAATGTGATTTTTGAGAGTTGGAATCAACTCAAAACCTATCTTGGTTGATTTTATAAAAATGTTGCAAGGTGCAAATGCTTCTGTTTTGTTATTTTTACTTGGAGAGATCCATAACTCTCATTGAATTAAATCTAGCGGGCTTGGATAGATCATTTAAATACCTTTCAGGCAAAATTGGTTTCATGTAATTTGGATTTGTAATTCTCTCTGAATTGATTTTCAAACTCAGAGACAGAACTAGGTTTAAACTAAAAAGGAAAATCCTAATTCAAGCTAAATGGGTCGCGTGGGAAACTCGAACGGGCCGGCCCAGTGTCACTCTGCGGCACGGGGCTCAACTGACAGGGGAGTCCACAGGTCAGCGGCTCATAACGCGCGAAGCGGTACGGGGCGATGTGGGCCGTTAGATTAGACTGAGGATCAACGGTTGTGGCTTGTCGTCGACGACGGACCTGTCGCCGGTGAGCTCGAACCCTAGCGGCTCGGTGGGGGTGCATAGGGGGCGTACCAGGGCTCCAGCGACGATGGCGAGGCAGGAAAACGGACTGGTGGTCGACGGCGAGCTCAGGGACGGCCGAGGCAGCTCCGGGGGTGGTCGCAATCAGCGGCGCCCCTTCCTCCTCTGCTGCGGGCTACTCTGGCCAAATTCCGGCGAGCTGCTGCTTCCCTTGCTCCGGCTAATGGTGTGGGATGATCAGTGAGGTGAGGGGAGTGGAGTGGTGTGATTCAACTGGCTGGGGTGCCCTCCTTTTATAGGCTCGACGGCGAGACCGAAAGGGATGGGCAGGCGATGGTGGCGACATGGCTACGGGCGGCTAGAGGCATAGCTGAGGGTGGCAGTCGACGGGCGGTCTCCTGGCGGTGCTCTAGGAACTCAATGCGGGCATAGGGGCGGTGGTATACGGTCGGGGGCAGCTGGCGCTCTGAGCGGCAGAGGCGGCGGTGTCCACGGCGAGCGGTGGCTGTGGTGCGTTGGGCGGTGAACGGGCGTGTCCGTCGTGTTCCCTGGGTCGTGGCGGAGCGGTGGGCGGGGGCTGCGGTCGAGCGGCGGCTTGTGCACGTGTGTCAGGTGCGGCGCTCTGGCGCGTGCTCGGCATGGCTCGGTGGCACTGGGCACGGGCTCTCCTCGGTGGTCCACTGCTGGGCTTGGCTCGGGAAGGGGACAGAGGGTGGCGGTGAGGTCTTGGCTACCTCCTAGACATGGCGAGAGAGGGGGAGGTGGTCTACTGGGGCGAGTGCATGGTCGGCCAGCGAGCTAGTGCTCGGGGTGGCTCGGCACTATGGTTAGGGACAAGGGGGATGTGTGCTAATGGTATTGTTAGATCATGAGGGGACCAAAGGATTAAATGGAGATCAAATGGGGGCGAAACCATGTTTAAAACAGTGAGCTATGGTTTAGAGTTTAACCCTGCCTGCCAAGTGTTTGATTAAATGGCCGCAAGAAATAAACTTTGGAATTTTGAAAAGATTTTTGGAGGGTTTTCTAGGCATAAGCTTGAGACTCTGTGGGTGCTTGGGTTTTGAAAATTGAGCTTGTTTGAGTGGTTTTTGAAATAGTGGGATCTTCCCATATGAAATAGATTCAATTTTAAACAGTCCATTAAAATTAGCATTTGAAACTTTTTAGCAGGTCACAAAGTGGGCCTTGGTACCTCATTATGTGCACTATCAAGGGGTGTAAAGCTCCACACATGTTTCTGTTAAGTTTTCAGTACTAGGAATAGCCAAAGTAGGCATGAGAGTTAATTTGGCCAAAATGACCATTCACTTCAATTATTCATTTTGAGTTGTTCTTCTTTGGGAAAAGTGTGGGAATGATTTAGATGATGTTTATTTCACCTAAGAAACATTTTACAAGCAAAGAATCACAGAACCATGGCAATTCAAATCAATTCCTAAATTAAATGCACATACACATGAATGCTTTCATTTTTAATTTGGAAAAGTTTTTGTTAACCCTAAATTTGATGATTTGGATCTTCATAAGCTTGGATTAAAGTTTTGGGATGTTGCAAACCTTCCCCCCTTAAACAAAATCTCGTCTCGAGATTTACAAAGAAAACTAGGAACTAAAGAGATCTGGGAACTCTGTCTGCATGTAATCTTCGCGCTCCCAAGTGGCTTCCTCCTTGGTATGGTTGCTCCACCGAATCTTGAGAAACTTGATGCTCCTGGTCCTGGTGGTTCTGTAGGCTTGTTCTAAGATACGGATGGGTACTTCTCGATAGGTCAGGTCATTGTTGATTTCTACAGCTCTGTGATCGATGTTCTTGAAAACTTCAGTCTTCTCGGGCACTTCCAGGCATTTGCGAAGTAACGAGATATGGAACACATTGTGGATGGTTGACATTTCTTCAGGCAGTTCCAGTTGATACGATACTACTCCTCGACGGTTAAAAATCTTAAAGGGCCCGATATATCTGGGGGCTAACTTTCCTTTCAAACTAAAGCGTTGAGTTCCTTTCAATGGCGAAACCTTGAGATACACAAAATCTCCGACATTGAAAGTCAGGTCTCTCCTTATTTTGTCACCATAACTCTTTTGTCTAGATTGGGCGGTCTTGAGGTGCTCACGGACTTTGTGCACTTTCTCTTCTGCTTCCCGGAGAATGTCGGGTCCAAAGATCTGACTCTCTCCTACTTGCGACCAATTCAAAGGGGTACGACACTTTTTTCGTATAGGAATTCAAAGGGTGCCATCTGCAAACTAGCTTGATAACTGTTGTTATATAAGAATTCTGCGAAAGGTAGGCAGTCTTCCCATTTTGATCCGTATTCCAACACACAAGCTCTAAGCATATCCTCTAGGATCTGGTTGACTCTCTCAGTCTGTCCATCAGTTTGCGGGAGATAAGCTGTACTGAAGTTCAACTTGGTTCCCAATCCTTCTTGGACTTTCTGCCAAAATCTTGAGGTAAACTGGGTTCCTCGATCTGATACTATGGTCTTGGGGGTTCCATGCAAGCTACCAATTCTAGCGATGTACAGCTCTACTAGCTTCGCACTCTGGTAGGTAGTCTTGACAGGTATAAAGTGGGCTACTGTGGATAGTCTATCAACTATGACCCAGATTGAGTCATTTCCCCTACTAGAAGTAGGCACACCGGTGATAAAGTCCATTCCGATGGATTCCCATTTCCATTCCAGAATCTGCAATGGTTGCAACAGTCCTGCAGGTCTCTGATGTTTTGCTTTGACTCTTTGACAGATGTCACATTTGGCGATGTAGCTTCCGATCTCTCTCTTCATCTTATGCCACCAAAATTGTTCTTCAAATCCTGATACATCTTCGTTCCTCCGAGGTGGATAGAATAAAGAGTATCATGAGCTTCCTTCATGATAACTTGCTTCAACTCCAAATTTGCTGGCACACAGATACGTCCTTTGTACCACAGTACTCTTTCTTCGTCTTCAGTGAATCTAGGTACCTTTCCTGTACCAATACGACGTTTGATTCCGTCGATACTTTCATTCCCCTTCTGGGCTTCCTTGATTTGGCTAATCAAAGTGGGTTGAAGTTCAATGCTTGCTAAGAATCCTTGGCTAACTAATTCAGTCCTGAACTGCTCCAACTCCTCATACAAACTGGGTTGCTTCTCCTTGATCATGGTGTTAAGCCTACACAGCAATCTGCTAAGAGCATCTGCTACCACATTGGCTTTGCCGGGGTGATAGTGAATGTCAAGGTCATAATCCTTGATTAACTCTATCCATCTTCTCTGCCTCATATTCAGCTCCTTCTGAGTGAAGAGATACTTCGAGCTCTTATGATCTGAGTAAATCTCACAGCGATTACCCATCAAATAATGACGCCAGGTCTTCAGTTCTAGAACCACAGCTGCTAGCTCAAGATCATGGGTCGGATAGTTCTGCTCATGCTGCTTCAGTTGTCGAGACAGATACGCGATGAGTTTGCCTTCTTGCATCAATACACATCCTAGACCAATCTTGGATGCGTCACAATACACATCAAATGGCTTCTTGATATCTGGCATGATTAATATTGGGGTTGATATCAATCTCTTCTTCAGCTCCTGAAAACTGGCTTCACATTTGTCTGTCCATTCAAACTTCTTGTCCTTCTTCAACAATTGGGTCATGGGTCTGGCGATGCTTGAGAACCCTTCTACGAACTTGCGGTAATATCCCACTAATTCGAGAAATGCACGGACTTGGGTTTGAGTGGTTGGGGCTTCCCATTCTTTGACATCTTTGATCTTGGCGGGATCAACAGAGACTCCTCCGGCAGACACAATATGTCCTAGGAATCCTACTTCTTCCAGCCAAAACTCACACTTGCTGAACTTGGCATATAATTGATGCTCTCTCAGGGTTTCTAGGATGCTTCTCAGATGTTGCTCATGTTCTTCTTCTGTCTTGGAGTAGATAAGGATGTCGTCGATAAACACAACTACAAACTTATCTAGGAAATTCATAAAGATCTTATTCATGAGGTTCATGAAATAAGCAGGGGCATTGGTTAATCCAAAAGACATAACTGTATACTCGTATAAACCGTAGCGAGTAGTAAAGGCGGTCTTCGGAATATCCGTTGCACGAATCTTAAGTTGGTGATAACCAGTCCTAAGATCAATCTTTTCGAATACCTGGGCTCCAGTCAACTCATCAAATAGATCCTCTATCTTTGGCAAGGGGTACTTGTTCTTGATGGTGATGTCATTCAACTTTCTGTAATCTGTGCACAGACGGTTGCCTCCATCTTTCTTGTCGACGAATCACACTGGTGATCTCCATGGCAATGCGCTTGGTTGAATCAAGCCTTTCTCTAACATGGCATCCAACTTCTTCTTCAGTTCCACTAACTCTGAGGGGTTCATGCTATAGGGTCTCTAGGCTATGGGTCTCGTTCTGGGGATTAGTTCGATAATGAACTCAATATCCCTATCTGGGGGCATACCTGGCAATGCATTTGGGAATACGTCGGGGTATTCACAGACTACTCTGACTTGGTCAATGGTGGGCAGGGCTACACTCTTGTTGCACTTGAATTG
Source organism: Avena eriantha (assembly GCA_910589775.1). NCBI lineage: Eukaryota > Viridiplantae > Streptophyta > Magnoliopsida > Poales > Poaceae > Avena > Avena eriantha. The sequence goes on along the minus strand of OU342742.1, from coordinate 449,903,088 downwards.
ATGGGGTAAGGTTTCAAAGATATGCTCTACTGTTACTCCAGAACTACTGGTCATGGTCATGGCTTTCTTAGCACAGTCTATCAGTCCTTTATGCCTTGACATCCAGTCCATACCTAGTACTACTTCCAATCCTTTGGTTCCAAGTACAATTAGGTTGGCATAAAAATCTATCCCATGTATTCTAATAGGCACAGCTTTGCAAATTTTTCTAGCTTTGGTTGTTGAACCGGGGATTTGAACTATCATGACATGCTTCAAGTTGGTTGGATGAACCTTAATAGTGCATGCAAATTCTTCGGTGACAAATGAATGCAATGCTCCCGAATCAAACAATACTCTTGCTAAAACTGAGTTGACAGAAAACATACCTAGCACTACATCTGGCGCTTCCTGGGCTTCTTCTGCGTTGATGTGGAAGAGACGGCCGTTGCGGTTGTGAGGCTTCCCTAGGGCAACTCTTCTTCTTGGTTAAACACGACGAGACTGTTGAGCTAGGGCATTCACATTGGCATTGGCTGCACTCTTCTTGGGACACTCAATGGAATAGTGACCCTTCACTCCACACTCGAAACAAGTAATCTGGGACTTGTCCTTGACTGCGACAGGCACAGCATTGCTGCCAGTTCTGGGTGCAGTGTTGTTGTTGTTGCTGTTGTTCTTGGGAGGTGCACAGTTGAAATTGTTGGCATTGCCGGAGTTGTGATTGTTTCCTACGGTTGGGGTAGCTTGGGCGAGACGTTGGGGGTCGGTTGTTCCTTGGTGCATATCTCGATGAGGGGTTGGGACGGTACTTCTGGTGACTGCTGGATCCAGATTACTACATCATACGACGTTTGCGGTTGTCGTTTGCCTGGTTAATCTTCCCTTCCATCTGAATGGCAGAGTCGATTAGCTCTTCGAGATCCTTGAAACAGATGTTCACGAGGACAGTCTGCATCTCATCATGCAGTCCGTTCAGGAATCTCTCCTTCTTCTTGGCCTCCGTGTTGATCTCATCAGGTGCATATCGGGCAAGTGACAGGAATCTATCATGGTATTCCACCACAGTCATTCTTCCTTGCTTCAATTCACGGAATTCATCTCTCATTCTATTGACTAGACCTTGCGGCACGTGGGTGCGGCTGAACTTGACTTTGAATGTTTCCCATGTCATCACTTGACCATGGTTCATATTGCGGATACTATTCCACCAAGCTCTTGCATCTCCTGCCAGATAGTGGGTGGCGAAGAGAACTTTCTCATTTTCGTAAACTCTTGCAACTTCTAAGTTGTTTTCCATGGTCTGTAACCAGTCATCAGCATCTAATGGGTATTCAGATTGGCTGAAGATTGGGGGATTGGTATTATGAATTTTTTTGAGTTTGGATCCCTGGTGATCCTGATTTCCATGCCCTTGGTTGTTGAGAGCCATCTGGGCAATCTGTTGGAGTGTTGCTAAGTTAGCTTGGCGCTCTGCCCTGCTTGCTTCACGGTCTGCAATGAGATTCTGCAAGATCTGCAACATTGGGTCTTATGACGAGCTACTACCTCCTTGGTTTCCACGAGTCATCTAAAGATTGAGATGGATATAGGGGTAAGAGGGAAATTCTAAGGTCCATGGTTTTGGGTTTTCAAAGCTAAAACTTTGAGTTAGACTCAGGTTTTTTCAACTAACTTCATTTTCATTCATGCAAACAAGCACACGATACAACACACACCACAACAATCAAAGGAAAACAGATGGTTTGAAGAACCATTCTGTAAGCTACTATACAGTGGGACCGATACATCTCATGCTACGACAGTGCTCTAGTGCATCTACTCATCGTCGATGAAGTCAGAGTCATCATCATCAGCGTAGAAGTCCACAGCATCCTCCTCCAGAAAGTCATCATTGTTGCTGAGGTAAGAATCCATGTCTCCCTGGATGTCTTCACCCTCATCTTCTTCCTCCTTTGCGCTAAGCTGAGCTTCCTACTCCTTGACGGTCTTCTCGAGGTCGGCCACCTTCTTGCGAAGACGAGCGATGGTGCGATCCTTCTTTGCACGCTGGCAGCAAAGAGACTGGCGATCTTGGATGAGTAGTGCGAACATCTGGGCCTTCTGATTGGCAATGGCACGGTTCTAGTTGGCTAACTCTCTGGCATTGTCTAGTTCCTGCTGTCTGTCATGAAGCAAGAAGTCAAGATTCTCCACTTGACACCTCAACTTTGGGTGACTTGGCATCTCCATCGGCATCCCCATGAAGTCACGTCTTGCATAGTGGGCAAAACGGGTTCCTTGGATCTTGTTGACACTGAGGGCACATAGACGTGCGAAAGCTTCATGCATTGCCCTGGCTAATCCATCTAGCCAGTTGTTCTTTCTCATGGAGAACTGAATTCTCCCAGAAATTGGTGCCTCGATGCTTCCTCTAAGATCTGCGGTTACTAGCCACTGTAGGTCTCCTCCTGGGGGTCCTGGAAGTTGAGCTCCAAGAAACTCCGGATGTGGGCGTCCCAGTAACTCCGACAGTGAATCTAGATCGCTCTCAAAGATTTTCTGACCTCCATTTCCCAACTGGTAAAACTTGCTGAACTGAGTTTCCATCTACAAGAATTAAGGATGAGCAAGTTAGTGAAGTGATCAAGTGTGTCAAATTTTAAGTCGTAGTGTAAGAATTTGGAGGAACATGAATTTTTGAGAAAGAATGAATTCACAAGGATAAGAGAGGAGATAGTTTTTCATAAATACTCACTTTGGTTTTGAAACTAAGTTTTTGTTTGAACGTCCATTCTAACTAGGGTCTCCTATGGTCAGGATGGCTCTGATACCAAGTTGTCAACACACGGATTTTTAATCCCAGATGCCCATTATGCCATACCTCGCAATCCTAGGATTACCATTTTTGCGAGACATAACGGATTGGATATCACAGTACATCATCCATTACAAACCATACATAAGGTCTTACACAAATAAGGATCTCATGATCTAGTCTTAATACAACAAGCAGCGGAAATAAAAGATAAGCGTAGCGGTGGGGTCCATCTTCAGGGGCACAGGCAATGCTGACGAAGGCAGATAGTCCTAGTTACCATAGCCGTCCTGCTTGCCATCATCTTGATAGTCTCCTTCATAGTCTGGCCATGAGAATAGCTAGGGACAAAACCATGAGTACTCTTTAAGTACTCGCGAACTACCTCTAACAAGTATTATAATTCTAGGTTAAAGTGATAAATCTAAGTTTAACTATAAGGTTAAATTTGAAACCTAAGCTAAGTTTTGAAGCAAAGAAAAATAAAATAAAGTTCTAGAACCACTTAAGTTGGGAAGCTATTGTCATAAACACAACCCTGTTGTGGTCAAGTCAAGATTCATCATTCATTTCACAAATTGTTTGGAAAACATCTGACAACGAAACAGTATGGCCATTCCAACTGTCCATAACCGCGGACGCGGCTATTCGAATAGTTTGACACTCTGAAGAGGTGGTACACTTTCACCACAAGATTCGATACATCTGTCAGAGATACCCTGAATCATCATACTTAGTATGCAGATAATCAAACATAACCTTCCCTTTACACACCCTAGTATAAGCACCTGTCCTATGAGCATGGCCTCCCAACCATGACCATCAGTCATCTTGGGCACTTCATAGGTGGAGAACATTGAGAGGTAGCCTCAGCTCAAACCTCTTCCGCGAGGGAACTAATACTAATGCATATAAATTTCCAGCTAAGCCTTACCCAATTCAGGTAGTGTGGTTGTACAGTAAATTTGGAATGGTATCGCATCCGAATCCAACCATCAGTTTTATAAAAATGGTTAAGGCTCATGCCTCAACATTTTCACCATCAGAAACCATTTGTGTTTGTCAACACATGTCAAAACATCTCAATAGAATGACTCATCATTCCAAGGTTTTCATAATTCATTTTCACCAAGTGTTCCCATCTAAAGTGACTCAGGTTTTTGATCTACTCTAAACTACTAAGTTAAGAGTGTTCACTAAGGTGGAAAAGATGGGTTAAATCTCATGCCATAGAATGACATCTAAAGGGTTCTTAATAGGTCAAGTTGTATACTCTTTATGCTACCTTCAAAACAAGTAAAGAACTTTTTGTAAAGTAAAGGAAGTAAAGCTTGTAAATAAGACTTGGGTATCTAATAGTCAAAGTAGTGTGTCCAAAGCATGCCTAAAGCATCTTTGCTAAACCATCTAGTTTAATCCTAGCTTGCTAAGCATTATACTTGCAAGTGTTAGATTGTATTGTTAATGGTCGCTTTCCTTGGTTGGTGTAGTGGTTGAAGTTTTTTTCTTCTTCTTCTTGGTAGAACTCTTCCTCCTCGAAAGTGGTCGGTACTATCGTCTATAAATACATACGGAGTACACAATCACCAAACAATACTTAACTAGTCTAATTAGCATTCTAAGACACACATTTGATGATCTATTATCATCTCAAGCACCACAAGTTTAATTTAATAGTTTCACTCTTTTTAATTTAGAAAAGTAATTTCTACTCATTGAAAAATTAACTAAGATTTAATATTCACCACTTAAAACATGGGATCATATGGACACATTTCATCACCACATATTCTATCATGTGAGCATGTGATTTAAGGGTTGGGTCATAATTACTTTGGTTTAAGTTCAATATTTAATGATTTAAAGTGACTAGAAATGCCTAAATAGTATTATTTTGGTACTAGTCCAAAGTCACTGCATGTAAACCTTAATATTATTACATATTTAGATAGATATGGTGAAATGTGATTTTTGAGAGTTGGAATCAACTCAAAACCTATCTTGGTTGATTTTATAAAAATGTTGCAAGGTGCAAATGCTTCTGTTTTGTTATTTTTACTAGGAGAGATCTATAACTCTAATTGAATTAAATCCAGCGGGCTTGGATAGACCATTTCAATACCTTTCAGGCAAAATTGGTTTCATGTAATTTGGATTTGCAATTCTCTCTGAATTGATTTTCAAACTCAGAGACAGAACTAGGTTTAAACTAAAAAGGAAAATCCTAATTCAAACTAACTGGGTCGCGCGGAAAACTCTAACAGGCCGGGCTAGTGTCACTCCGCGGTGCGGGGCTCAACTGACAGGGGGGTCCACAGGTCAGTGGCTCATAACGCGCGAAGCGGTACGGGGCGATGTGGGCCGTTAGATTAGACTGAGGATCAACGGTTGTGGCTTGTCGTCGACGACGGACCTATCGCCGGCGAGCTCGAACCCTAGCGGCTCGGTGGCGGTGCATAGGGGGCGTACCAGGGCTCCAGCGACGACGGCGAGGCGGCAAAATGGACTGGTGGTTGACGGCGAGCTCAGGGACGGCCGAGGTAGCTCCGGGGGTGGTCGCAATCAGCGGTGCCCCTTCCTCCTCTGCTGCGGGCTACTCCGGCCAAATTCCGGCGAGCTGCTGCTTCCCTTGCTCCGGCTAGTGGTGTGGGATGATCAGTGAGGTGAGGGGAGTGGAGTGGTGTGATTCAACCGGCTGGGGTGCCCTCCTTTTATAGGCTCGACGGCGAGACCGAGAGGGATGGGCAGGCGACAGTGGCGACATGGCTACAGGTGGCTAGAGGCATGGCTGAGGGTGGCGGTCGACGGGCGGTCTCCTGGCGGTGCTCTAGGAACTCAATGCGGGCATAGGGGCGGTGGTATACGGTCGGGGGCAGTGGTATGTGGTCGGGGGCAGCTGGCGCTCTGAGCGGCAGAGGCGGCTGTGTCCACGGCGAGCGGTGGTTGTGGTGCGTTGGGCGGCAAACGGGCGTGTCCATCGTGTTCCCTGGGTCGTGGCGGAGCGGTGGGCGCGGGCTCTCCTCGGTGGTCCACTGCTGGGCTTGGCTCGGGAAGGGGACAGAGGGTGGCGGTGAGGTCCTGGCTACCTCCTAGACATGGCGAGAGAGGGGGAGGTGGTCTGCTGGGGCGAGTGCATGGTCGGCCGGCGAGCTAGTGCTCGGGATGGCTCGGCACTATGGCTAGGGACAAGGGGATGGGTGCTAATGGTATGATTAGATCATGAGGGGACCAAAGGATTAAATGGAGATCAAATGGGGCAAAAACCTGTTCAAAACAGTGAGCTATGGTTTAGAGTTTAACCCTGCCTGTCAAGTGTTTGATTAAATGGCCGCGAGAAATAAACTTTGGAATTTTGAAAAGATTTTTGGTGGATTTGCTAGGCATAAGCTTGAGACTCTGTGGGTGATTGGATTTTGAAAATTGAGCTTGTTTGAGTGGTTTTTGAAATAGTGGGATCTTTCCATATGAAATAGATTCAATTTTAAACTGTCCATTAAAATTAGCATTTGAAAGTTTTTAGCAGATCACAAAGTGGGCCTTGGTACCTCATTATGTGTACTATCAAGGGGTGTAAAGATCCACACATGTTTCTGTTAAGTTTTGAGTACTAAGAATAGCCAAAGTAGGCATGAGAGTTAATTTGGCCAAAATGACCATTCACTTCAATTATTCATTTTGAGTTGTTCTTCTTTGGGAAAAGATTGGGAATGATTTAGATGATGTTTATTTCACCTAAGAAATATTTTACAAGCAAAGAATCACAGAACCATGGCAATTCAAATCAATTCCTAAATTAAATGCACATACACATGAATGCTTTCATTTTTAATTTAGAAAAGTTTTTGTTAACCCTAAATTTGATGATTTGGATCTTGATAAGCTTGGATTAAAGTTTTGGGATGTTACACAAAGAAAATTAACTACATATAGACATCACAGTCAAAGCGATGGACTGAAAAATCATCCAGCCATCATACTTTCTTCTTCCAATGACATTCAGTTTTTCACCATTAAACATTACTCCTTACTTCTATATGCATTAGAAACTACAACAATGAGACTGAAAAAAGAAATTCTCATTTCTTTGTCATCATGTTCTGGTGGACGTGGTTACCCATCTCAAACAGTCCCCAAAGGAACTACTCAAACAGTCACAAAAAGAACTCATGGTTACCCATCTCAAACATAAATGCATCCATCATGATTGAATGGAACCACCAACTGTTAATATTTTTATGAAGTCACCACAGACATACCATTAGTCAAAGAGGTTCGCGTGTACAACACCGGACACACACACAGGAGACTAAGGATACAGTGGGATAGCTGTCCAACAAAACTACATAGAAAAACAACATAAAAACACCGACCGTTGATTGTTCATTCTAAAACTCTGCTCCATTTTCAATACGTAATATGGAAGAACACTTACAATTTCGTGACTTATGCTTGGTGAAAATAGCGCAAAACCAGTATATGTTTACAAAAGGATATGAAATATAATGGCATCTAAAGTTTTGCACTCAGATTACGAGAGTATATCCTGTGCAAATGCAACAAAAGCTACAGTTTCCATGAATATTAGTTGTGTAAGTTTAAAAATGTCAACTATAATTAACAAAGAGGTAAAGGCATGCTCGGTATCGAAGCAAAACTACATGATCAAACTCAGTCATGCCAGTGAGATATATCAATCTCTAACTGCATGAGGAACTATAGTAGTACAATAGTGAAGATAAAAATTCACGTTATTTCAGAGTTCTAGCAGTCAGTATGAACTGGAAAGGCAACAGAATTTGATGGCATATCAAAAAATTTAACACCTGATTACAGTTTATAAAGATCTCATAGAGAAATATGCTAACATCCAACTGCGACCCTAGACAGCAAGGACATGATAATCACTTTTCAGAAACTAAGATGCAGATCTTTCCCCAATCCAGAGCTTTGGTTTCTATTTTTCATGTATCAGATGGACAAGAGATGGAACAATTGCTAAATTGAAAAGTACAATATCCTGGACAGTAGAGAACTTTGGTTTCTACTTAAATTGAACAATTGATGAAAATCCCAGAAGAAAATCAAGCATTCATCAAAGAAGGTCTACGGCACATGCAATAAGCTTTCACTGAGACGATTTTAGTCTGACAATGTAATCACTTCATCCAGTATAATTTTTTTATATCTTAGCCGTCATGAAAATATTCAAGTAGTTAACTCAACTTGCTTACCTTGCCTTGAAAAGGTCCCAATGTGCAGGAAGAAGAACCATTGCGAGAACCCAGTGGGATTTACTTGGGATGCATTAAGAACGATGCCCACACCTCATCAGCTAGAGTAGGTGGCTGAACCGAGTGGCCAGGTATACGACTGCATGCAAATGGATACAACAAATAGATTTAGAAAAAAATGTATATATCAAATGTTTAACGCAACAGATCAGAGATTTTGTCCACTGCAGCAATACATTATTATGGTTGTGATGGAGACAAAAAAGAGTAGGTTAAACTACACTATGTAATTTGCCGCAGCCACATGCCGCTCCCGTGGCATATGACAAAGAACCGTAAACAAAAAGAGCACAAGGGACAATAGAAATCGGTTACATCTATAAGGGGCAAGTGAAAGTTCAAAAGATAGATGAGATCAAATATTGGACATCTGGAGCCAATTGTTGAAGAAAATCTTATATATGGACGTGAATCAATAATCTTGGGAAAATAATCTCAGTAGCTCCACCCGAACACAAACATGCACATTTCCTTCAATGAACTCACACACGTGCTAGAGATCTGAAAAGTATAATTCTTGGGGTTAGAAACACCGTTGAAGAGTACTTCTGAATAGCCCCCATGTCGGTCATTTCTTGGGTTGGATCTGGATCATTTTCTTGCCAAGATAACAACACTCGGATGAGCTAACAGCAACTGAGTTACACAGTACATCTCTTTACAGCTTAGTCCTTGTGGCAAGCATTTTCTGTGTCTTCCTTTGGAGGATAGAGACAAAAATATGTTTGGTAGTTCAAATTTACCCGCTACACAGCAAGTCGCTGCTATATTGTCGATTATAGGTAGCTGACTTTTGGAAACATTATCCATAGATGCACATCAGTTCGTTGTTCTCTATGACTCTGCCCACAGAGATGTGGATGGCTTACTGATACCTGAGCGTGTAACCTGTTTAATTTTAAGATATGCAGTTGATCAAAGGCCTAAACGGAACAATTGCTACTGATTAAGTCTAGTAGATACTGTGACTAAGTTATAAGAAGTGGCCATCATAAATATGCAGAGTATTTTATATTAGAGTGGCCTAGCGATGTTTGTAGATGATTTTGTCGTTGCTAATATAGTACTCGTATTTGCCATAGTGGTAGGTGTGTCTCTAAAATATTGTCCAATACACGGCACACTACTGTTTAGAGGAAACCAAACAGACACACATTTAAGCTCAGTGGCTGAACCCAAAATTGCTAACGTGAAAAGCATTTCTATCCATGGTGAAGACAACATCACCAATAAACTTATATCTGAGATTTGTAGATGGCTGATCGTGTTTGTCAGATCTTCCAGATATAATGGTAGAAAGAAGGTCAAACATAAATATTCAGTTTCTACACTTTTAGCGCGAAAATCTTGTGGAAGTGTGAATTTTATGCTGTACATGACCATCAGCGATCTCACATCTTAATATCTTGTACTTTCGGTCCTGCGTATCAGCAGCTAAAAATGGCATATGGAAGAAAATGTATGTATATTTACCAAAATAGCATGTGTGTGTAAACTATGCATCAGCAGGACCAGGGCATACATTCCCAAGATCAGACCATATTCGAGAACCTTCGTGTAGCAAAAAATATAGAATGGAAAAACAAACGAAAAAATACCTAGTCTTCTTTTATTCCCTTGACAGAGCAAGCAAATCAAAATCTGATGTGAAGGATGGGTTGTTCTTCGACTGTATGCACATTCTGAAATAATATGGATAGACGCAAATGGAAACATGACAGAATGTAAGCAAGATAATCATCATCTATGAACCGGGATATTATATGGTGAACAATCACAAAATTAGCAATCTTGTAAGCATGCAAGAAGCAAAGTTGTGCAAGAGAAAAGTAGCTCTCCTTTTCAGATCATCGTAATAAAAGAGGTAAATGGTTTGGATCAAACAATTAGCAACTTCCTGATCGAATAATTAGGAGGCACCACAAACAATCAAATAACCAGTTTGAATTTGACATGTAAAATGAATGAAGGCAATAACAACTGAATATGTACTGACCTGGAGGCCGATAAATAAGGTAGAGAAGATATTCAGACGAGGTGTACTCTGTTATAGAATAATTTCATGTGTAGAAAAATTGGTAGCCACCACCAAGATCTTAGTATTCGCTCAACTTCTTGATCGAACTATCAGTAGGCACCACAAAATTTAGGCAACCAATTTAGAATTGTCACATGTAAAAATAAATAAAGGAAAAATACATAATATTTACTGTACTGGACACTAATAAGAGGATAATATGTTCAGATAAGTTTAGGAGTTTCGATCTTACCAAACATCCCACCGGTTCACTCCTCTCCGTGGCCATTGATTACCTTTGTAGGGAAAGCAGGCACGCCAGCATCCTACCTGTAGGCCTCTTAACCGGTGAGCCACTGCACGAAGAAGGTGTTCGTGAGCAAACTAAGAGAGAGATAATGGATAGAGACCTAAATCCTTCCAGGACTCACGAATAGATTGCTTGCATCATCAATGACAAGGAGAACTGGACCCACAGGTGCAAATCTATTTAGAGAACCTAAATAATTTCAGAGTATAAAAAAATAAAGCAGCTGAAGCAAAATAAAAGGAAAATACATTCTGCGGCAAATTGTCAATGGCTCACCTTGGCTCAACGTATTTGGAGGTCTCTGCATTGTTGTATTACTTTACCACCATTGGCACTGAGAGGGGGTGGTGTTGGAGGAGGCTGAGCCCGGGGGCCGCTTTGCATGAAGTACATATCCGGGCATGGAAGGAACTGCGCCTCTCTACAAAAATGGCTGGTGACACGCCTCTCTCTCTAAAATCAGGAATTGTTTATCCCATCTAGCCTGGCCATGAATAACAAAATACTTAGAAGAATTATCAACAAATAAAATACAAAAGATTATATAATTCATGTGCTTTTTTGGACAGATTGACGTTAATTTAAAAACAAACTGATCCCCGGCCTAGCAAAGGTTTTCGGCTTAATTTGAATCAAAATAGCAGCTCAGCATTAAATTCAGTCAATTACAGGAACTGAACCGCAATACTATAATGGAGAAAGAAGACAAAACAAGAGCATGCATGTCGTGGAAATGGCCACGGCAATCGCTGCCATTGGCAGCGATTGAGTGTTTCGTGAGGAAGAGTTGGCGGCCATCTGCGGTGCGAGATGGGGACGGATGCACATGGGTGTACCTAAGTTCGGCCTCCGGAGGGTAAAGACCTACTCCTGCTAGATTAGATTACGAGAGAGCGAGTTACAGGGGTGGCGAGCTCGACGGCTAGGTAGCGAGTCGCTTGAGGGGGTGTATGATGGAACGTAAGGTCCCGGGATACCCTAGGGACGTTTATATACGAAGCACCTCGCTAGGGTTTACAAGCTGTCCCCGAACAAGATGAGGATCCGAAGACTTTTGACCTAGTCCGACTGGGCTTCTGCTACGCTTATGGGCTTCTAGTCGCCAGTCGCTGGGCCTTTCCTTTCTTCATAGTCCAGTCGTTGTCTTTCAGACGCACTTGTAGGCCTTTCGGCCCAATCGGAACGTCCTGCTAGGCATACCCCCTTTGGCATATCCCATCAGTAGTCCCCGAGGCCATCGTTGATGCAGGCGCAGGCGTCCCTTTGGCGTTCGGAGTAGGCGAGCCCAATTTGGGTGTCCAGTTGAGTCGGCGATGGACTCTATTAGAACCGAGGAGAATTTCCCCACGTTTCCATTCGTCGCTTCAATGAATATCACTGCCGCCCAGTCGTCGTTTCAGCAAGAGGAAAAAACTGGCGGGTGGCGGGTGGACCAAAGGAGTTGGACCGTCAAACCTGGTCAAACTATCCGTTGGAATTTCCAACGGTAACTACGGCGCAATTACCTTGAGTAACGGCTATCCCGATTTTGGCGGCTGGCGTTTCCCATATAAGGGGAGTGACGGCTCAGCTCCGCAGTCCTTCTTCGCATTCTTCATTCTTCCTCATTTGTTCTTCCTTCCTGCGTCCTCCCGACTTGTTCTTCCCGCGTCGTGCGATTCGGCATCTTACTCGATGGCGCCTCCAAGGGCTCATGGGGGAAATCCAAGTGCACCAAGGGGAATTGGCGGGTTCCCCCCTCCTCCGGGACCGAGCCGAAGCTATGTCCCGGCGAGTTAATCTGCTTCCCCAGTCATCTTGAGAGGGGTTTGGGGTTCCCCACCTCACTCTTCTTCCACCGCTTCTGCGCGTATTACGATCTTGGTCCACATAGCATCGAGCAGATGGCGATCTTCGTCCCCTTCTGCGAATGCTACCTTGGCTGCAGGCCATATTTCCCGCTATGGCTGGAGCTCTTTCACGGCCGCATCGGGCGCGAGGCGTCCAGCGGCTTGATGCTGGCCGCAGGCGGGGTCACCTTTCAATTTAAGCCGAAGGCCAACTTCGTCAAGCTCCTCCTGCCGAAGAAAGCCGCCAGCGAGTGGAAGAAGAGCTGGTTCTATGTCAAGGAAGCCACTCCCTTCGGCGAGGTGTCTCTTCCCGAGTTCGTCGCCGAGAGGAGTGAGCCCCGTCGGTTGGTGCCGAAGAAGCTTCCCGAAGATCAGCGGATGGCCGTCGCAGAAATGATGGATCAGATCCAGAAGCTGAAGGACCAGGGGTTGATTCCGATCAACCTCTACAACTGCTGGTTCGGGCGGCGCCTGGTTCCGTTGGCGCGTTGATCGCACTGGATGTACGAATACAGCGGGAAGCATGACCCATCTCGAACCAGCAAGGAGTCATGGGAGGCCGAGGACTACAAGGCCGCCCTGAAGAAGATCACCGACGCAGAGTTCACCGGCGTGCTAGTCGGGGTCGCCCCGTACACTCCTGTGAAGAATGAAGCCCCCACAGTAAGTTCTCTTTCCAATCTCTACGTCCGTATCTCAATTTTAGTTTTCTCGCTTGGTGTTTTTTTGACTCGTGGTGGTTCTCAGCTTTTTCAGGTATTAGAGGGTTGGCTCCCTCCGCTTGATGAAGAGGTTCCCCAGGAACTGGAGGAAGACTCCGAGGGGGATCCTTCCGACAGCGACGGGGAGGAAGAAGAGGTCCCTCCCTAGCACCTGTGGCTCACAAGACACGGATGCAGAGACAACGAGAAGTCGAAGCGAGCCACAGCCTGGACGAGCTCGAAGAAGGCGACGAGGTCGCCCAGGAGCAAACGTCCCGGCGCACCGCTACGCCGTCGAAGCCCCCGCGCCGGCCCAAGTCGCCAGCGAAAAGGCATGCGTCACCGGCCAGGTCGTCGGTGGTGTTCGAGTCGGATGATGACTCCGACGACGAAGGATCTCCCGAAGTCTCGCACAAGGCCCCAAGGGACACAGTCCCGGCGAAGGGGTTGGAGGGCGAGGACACGGAGGTGGTGGTTGAGGTTCCCCTGGTGGCGATTGCGCCGACGACCTCAGGGGTTCCAAGCCAAGAAGCAGCTGAGGCGATGGCGTCCAAGTCGCCACAGCCATCAAAGGCGGCCGCTTCAGAGCTGGAGATCCCGGTGACTGCAGCTTCATCATCAAGGTAGCCCTCGGTTTCATGGGCTTCAGACGTCTTCGAGGGGGGGGCTCAGCCGCAAGCTGGGTCCTGAGTTGGACAAGCCCGCCCATATTAGCACCGAGCTTCGCGTCCTTCCAGTCGCTAAGTAAGTAGCACTTCCTCATCCCAGTTTGCCTTGCTCCTTTTGTGTTGCTGTTGTGTTGATTGAAGGGGCTCGTGCAGGTCGGGGGCTAAAAAAATTGGTCGCCCTTCGGTGGCTAAGATTCCACCGGCCAGCGACATGGGAGAGGGTGACCCATCCAAGAAGAGGAAGGCCTCCGAAGATGTGGCGACCGCCGAGGTCGCGAAGAAGCAGAAGGGGGGCACCGACGACGCTGCAACCAGAGGGAGCGCCGCGGAGCCAGCTGCTGCGCCAGTCGCCAAAGAGGTTGCAGCGACGCGATCGGATCCAACCTTGGCTGCGTCCGAGCCGGAGGCATCGGTCCCGGCAACCAGTGCCCCCGCCAGGGCGTCGGCGACGTTCCCTTGTTTTATGGCGAAGGGGTTTCCAGGTGTGGCGGACACGCAGTCTCCGCAGAGTCTGGAAATTGTGGATGCGTACATTGGGTCTCGCCGCGGGCGCACCTCCTTCACGATCCCGTCAACTGACGCCGGGGAACTTCACAAGATGCTCGGCGCTGCTATTCAGGTATGTCCAGTCCCCGAATTCCTAGTCACTGAATTTCAGTGGCTAGGAATTGGTTTTCTTTTTCTTCCTTCTCCAGTCCCCGAGTTCCTAGTCGCTGAATTTCAGCGGCGGGGAACTGGGTTTTGCTCATTTCCAGTCCCCGAATTCCTAGTCGCTGAATTTCGGCGGCTAGGAATTGGTTTTCTTTCTCTTCCTTCTCCAGTCCCCGAGTTCCTAGTCGCTGAATTTCAGCGGCTGGGAACTGGGTTTTGTTTTGTCAAATGCTTAGGTGAGTTCTTTGTTTGCAGGGATTACAAAGGGAGTCGACTGATCGGCAGGCTGCGAGAGAGCGCTTGGAGCGTGACTTGCATGAAGCGCAGGAGGTGAACCGGCGGCTTCAGGAAACTATTGGTGAGTGTCTGCTTCGTCTTTGTTCTCCTCTTTCGGGTTTGAGCTGGTCGTGTATAACATTCTGATGTATTCTTGTGCAGATGCTTTCCCGGCTGAGATCTCCAAGGCCCATGAGGGGTATGTTCCGGTCGCCGAACTGGACGCGGCGAATGGGCGAGTAGCCTCTTTGGTCAAGGATTTGGAGGAGGCGAGAGCAGCCTCGATTTCTTCGAAGGAGCAAGCGAAGGCTGCCGTTGCCGCGGCTAAGGAAGAGCGCAAAGCCACGGATTCCATCATCGTGGGGTTGCACAACGAGCAAATTGCCTTGGAGAAGCACGTCAAGGAGAACTGCCGCAAACTCCTTGGTGAGTCTTTGTCTTTGCTTGACCCTTACGTCTAGTCCAACGCCTCGTAGTGCGTGACTGCCATGGTGAATGCAGCCACGGCCTCGGCGTTGTGCGTCCAAGCGGCTCTCTAGGGCATGTCTCCCACCGAGGTTATCCCTGGGGGGCTGACGGAGGTGTGGCGCTATCTGGAGGGGGTGCCCGCCGTTGTGGAGTGGATGACACGCTCGGCGTTTAGACGCGGGGCCGCCACAGCGTTGAGCTTGGGTCTCGCCCATTTCCCCGATGACTTCGATCTTGACGATGTGACGAGTAGCTATCCGTCGGTGACCGACACGGTGGAGATATCAGAGGTGCTGAAGCTGACCGCGAAGGCCACTCCTTACGCCGATCATGTCTTGGAGATGGGGGATCTGCTGCCATATCAGGAGACGGTGTTGGTGCCTGGCGACCCCGAGCCGGAGTACCGCGACATCAAGTCGGAGCAGACCTTTCGGTCGTCGTTGTCGAAGTCGCTGACAACGTACCCGACGAACCCGTGGCAGCCTTTTGTGCACGTCAAGGGGGTGGTGCTGCTTCGTCATCAGGGCATGTAGAGTAAACAATGTAATTTTCCAAGTTGTGATGAATGCCAAGTGGAAAATGCTGTAAGATATTTTTGTAATATATGCCGGGGGTCGATCGACTCCGGTTTTGATGAGTAATGTATGTTGTGTTTTTCTTATGCATTGTTTTGATTGAGCGAGTCCCCGGGCGCGTCCGCCTTTTAATGGGGTATAGCTCGATTGTATACTTTTGTGTGTTTGTTGTGTTTACCGTTGTTTTTATCCCTCATGTCTTCTGAGTGGCGAGTCCCCGAGCACGAGTAGGACTAACTTATGAGCGAGTCCCCGAGCGTGGTGCCCGACCGTATTGGTTATGATCCTGTTGCAGGTTGTGAGTGCGTTGTTTGTAACGCGTCTCCTCCCCTGGCCCGGAGAGCCACTCGCTTGGCGAGCCCTAGGCAGCTCTCTTACTTGGTGTGTTCCCGAGCCGCGTGGGGGTTCCCATTTTGCGGAGTCCCCGTGCGTGGTACTTAACCGTTCGAGTCACTTTGCGCGAGGGTGGGAGGGACAGATCGCTGTGAGAAGCGTGTATCGGATGTCTTGGCCCGGCGGGCCAGTCGGGCTAGGCGACTCCAATGGTGGCTCCGGGTTGGCGTTTTTCATGGACGACCCAAGGCCCGAATATTTCTGGTGCCCTTGTGTCGCACTACTTGGCCGTGCCGGTCGCTCGACCAGAGGCTGACTTCCATAAGTAGCGTATTGCTGGCATGTACGAGTGCGAGTGGCACAAGAATATGGCGAGTGGACACAATTTGTGCGATCCGAATGAATTTCATTATATATTCCGATGGAGTACAGTGTGAGGTTCTAAGTATAGAACTTTCTGAGGAGGTTTACATTCCATGGCCTCCCGGCCTCCAATTGGCCATCACCCCGTATGTCGATGAGGTAGTAGGCGTCGTTGCCAAGGACTCGGCCTATGGCGAATGGCCCCTACCATGGGGGGAGAGCTTGTGCATGCCCTTCTTGTCTTGGGTCAGTCGTAGGACCAGGTCGCCTTCCTAGAAGGTGCGAGTTCGCACTCGGCGGCTGTGATAGCGGCGGAGTCCTTGCTGGTATATGGTGGTGCGGGAGCGAGCCAGGTCTCGTGCCTCGTCGAGTTGATCGATGTTGTCTTGGCGGGCGATCTCGTTGGCCGCCACGACGTAGTTCGCGACTCGATGTGAGTCATGCTCCAGGTCGGTTGGCATTATGGCCTCGGCGCCATACACCATGAAGAAGGGCGTGAACTCGGTTGATTGGTTGATGGAGGTGCGAATCCCCCATATCACAGAGGGGAGCTCGTCGACCCAGCATCCTGGGGTGCGCTCGAGGGGCACCTGCAGTCGCGGCTTGAGCCCGTGGAGGACGCTCTGGTTGGCGCGCTCTGCTTCGTCATTTGATTCCGGGTGAGCGACTGATGCGAGGTCGAGTCGGATGCCGTGTTCCTCACAGAATTCCGCCATGGCCCCCTTGGCGAAGTTGGTGCCGTTGTCTGTTATGATGCTGTGCAGGTAGCCATACCGGTAGATGAGTTCGCGTAGGAACTTGGTGGCCATCTTGCCGTCGCATTTTTTTATCGGCTTGGCCTCGACCCATTTGGTGAACTTGTCGACTGCGACCAGGAGGTGAGTGAAACCAGACGGGGCCTTCTTGAATGGGCCTACCATGTCCATGCCCCATACGGCGAATGGCCACGTGATGGAGATTGTCTTGAGTGCCGAGCCAGGGAGGTGCATCTAGTTGGCGTACTTCTGGCACCCGACGCATCGTTGGACGATGTTGGTGGCGTCGGCGTGTGCGGTGAGCCAGTAGAAACCGTGTCGCATGGCCTTGGCGACTAGCGACTTGGCGCCGGCGTGATGGCCGCAGTCGCCGGCGTGAATGTCCTAGAGGATCTTGCAGCCTTCTTCTGGCTGTACGCAGCGCTAGAACACGCTGGTCACGCTGCCCTTGTGGAGCTCGCCGTTGATGATGACGAAGGATTTGCAGCGGCGCACGATCATTCGCGCCTCTGTCTCATTGCTCGATAGGAGTTTGTGTTCCAGGAAGGCGATGTATGGCGCTATCCAGTCGCTAGGTTCCACAATCATGGCGACTAAGGCCGGTTCTGGTTGTAGTGGGATCCCGACATCGATCTCTTTCAGTGGGTTGACCGAGGGTTTGTGGATGATGTCGAGGAAGACGCCTATTGGTGGCACCTGTCGGGTTGATCCGATGCGGGAAAGGGCGTCTGCCTCCTCGTTTTTACTCCTGTCGATCCACTTGACGGAATAGCCGTCAAAGTGTCCTCCCAACTGGTCGACAGCTTGGCGGTACGCGATCATTGTTGGGGAGACAACGTCGCACATCCCGACGACTTGGCCGGCGACTAGGTCGGAGTCGCCATAGCATCGTAGGCGGTTGACGTTCATCTCCTTGGCAGCTCTCATGCCGTGAAGGAGGGCCTCATATTCTACCATGTTGTTGGTGCAGGGCTTGAAGTTGAGGTGGAGCACGTAGCCAAGCTTGTCTCCTTTGGGGAAGGTCAGGATGACCCCGGCCCCCGCGCCGTCGGCATTCTTGGAGTCGTCGAAGTGGAGCGTGTTGGGCCACATAGAGATAAACAAAACTTTTTCCCTACGCAGTGATCCCAAGATCTAGCTCAGGTAGAAGGCCACGAGGATTACCACTAGACGCGCAGTTGCGGAATTGATGAAGCACGTCGCTTGATGTAGTGCAGTCCTCGCGATCCGTTCCGGTTTCACGATCCACGATCCGTTCTTTCTTCACGATCGTCGAAGTGCTGAACGTACAGCACCTCCGCCGGTATCCACAAGTACGAGGAGGAGCACCGTCGATGGACTGCTAGGTCCGGTACGGCCGTGACAGGACGGACTGGGGCTAGGGTTTCCAACACATGGAGTGACCTAACCTTGTGCTCTAAGCACCTGCGCCCCAGCTTATATAGGGAGTGAAAGTGGGCCCCACTCACTTGTGGCCCATTCACTAAAAAGGCTTATATTAGCCACTGCAAGTCTCACTTGCTGACTAAGTCCATGTCTCTATTTGGGTCCAACCCAAATAGGTTTCCTGATTGGGTCTAACCCAAACTTGCTCCCGCTCTTAAGTGTGTGACCCGACAGGCTCATGGTAACCCGGACACGATTCCGAGTCTCACTCGTGATCGATCAGTTGGTAGCGGCTCCTAGCAGAACGTGCCAACTCCCAAGTACCAATAAGTCATGACGACATACCTTCCAATGCGACTTTCGTCTGAGTCCCTTTTACCTCACGATATACCTTGTCGGACTATAGGCGAATGATCGTCATCCCTTAAATAGTCCGAATCTCTTTCTCGATCCGAGATAAGTGATTCATCCGACTAACTCTTAGTCGGCTGCCTCGGTTAACACTTAACCGTGATGCGCATGGCCATGCTTTTCGAATCATATCTTCCGAGAGGACCCAGAGAATATCTCTCCAGATGGAGGGGTAAAATCCCGTCTTGGTTATTCACATCACGCAGCTTGATTCTCAGTCGACCCGAACTCCGCCTTTATAACTGCCCAGTGACGGAACAACGTTTGACGGAACCTAAGTCGGAGATCCTCAACTCGGATTGTGCAATAACCTCAGGTCTAAGGATTACATTGATTGAGACATGCAAATGACGACTTGTTCGTTGCATCTCAATATGGGTCAGTCCGACTCGCTAAACTCTATAGCCGAATTCGTGTAAGTCAGAATAGCATCTCCATGCCCATGACAAGTGGAACCTAGTCATGCCGACTTTCATATTGGTCTAAGTTGTGTGTCCGGCACAACCTCAATGACCAAGGACAATTAATATGAACAACATGAATATGTAGTTCCACAATCAAATCACATATTCGATGATACATATCAGCAGTTCATACGTGGACCATAACCTTATGAATACACAAGAATATCATCATACATGATTGCCTCTAGGGCATATTCCCAACAGAGCGACCAATAGTGGAGGTATGGGAGCTTCTCTGGCTGCTGTGCTTCTTCCCAGTCTACAATGAAATCAGCCAGGGCTTGTGACTTGATCGCTTTTCGGGGCTCGTACTTGATGTTGTGGACGCCAATCTCGACGGCCCACTTGGCGACTCACCCGGTTGCCTCACGATTGCGTATGATGTCCTGCAGGGGCGCGAAGGAGACCACCGTGATTGGGTGCTCCTGGAAGTAGTGTGGGAGTCGCCGCTGTGCTCGGAATACCGCGTACACCAGTTTTGGTATTGCGGGTAGCACTGTCGTGAGTCCGTTAGGACTTCGCTGATGTAGTATACGGGGCACTGTATGGGGCGCTCCTTTCCCTCTTCCGGTCATTCGACGACCATCACGGCGCTGACGACTCGATTGGAGGCCGCGACGTAAACGAGCATTGGCTTTTTGTCGAGTGGCACGGCGAGTAGTGGTGCCGCGAGTAGCACTTCTTTGAGCGCTTTGAGTGCGTCGTCGGCCTCCGTGTCCCATTGGAACGTTGGGTTCTTGCGCATCAGGCGGTAGAGAGGCATTGCCTTCTCGCCTAGTCGGGGGGATGAAGCGACTGAGGGCCGCAACTCGCCCTGCCAATTTTTGGATGTCGCGCAGGCACTCGGGTTTCCCGAGTCGCGCGATGGTGTCGATCTTGGTGGGGTTGGCTTCAATGCCTCGCTTGGAGACTACGTATCCCAGAAGCTGTCCGATGGGTACGCCGAATGTGCATTTTCCAGGATTCAGCTTGATGTTGTACCTCCGCAAGTTTGCGAAGGTTTCAGCTAGATCTGCGAGCAGATCGTCCTGGCGGGTGGATTTTACCACCACGTCGTCGATATAGACATGAATGTTGCGGCCAATTTGGCTCGCTAGACACTCCTGCATGCACCTCTGGTATGTGGCGCCTGCGTTCTTGAGGCCGAACGTCATGGCCGTGTAGTAGAATGCGCCGAATGGCGTGATGAACGCCGTCTTCTCCTCGTATTCGACCGCCATCTTGATCTGGTTATAACCAGAGTAAGCGTCGAGAAAACACAGCGACTCCGATCCCGCGGTCGAGTCAATGATCTGATCGATGCGCGGTAGGACGAACTCCTCCTTCGAGCAGGCGCTGTTGAGGTTGGTGTAGTCAGTGCACATTCTCCATGTGTTGTTCTTTTTTAGAACCAAGACTGGTTTTGCCAGCCACTTGGAGTACTTGATTGGCTGGATGAAGCCTGCGGCTAGCAGACGCTGGACTTCCTCGGTGATTGCTCGGCGGCGCTCTTCATTGAAGGGCCGTAGCGACTGCTTTATTGGTTGCACTTTGGGGTAGGCGTTGAGTTTGTGCTGAGCGAGTTCCTTCGGGACACCTGGCATGTCAGATGGCTTCCATGCGAAGATGTCGCAGTTCTCACGGAGGAACCTGATGAGCGCGCTTTCCTATGCGGGGCTCATGTGCGCCCCGATGGTGACCATCTGGCTGGAGTCGCCTGGGACGAGGTCGACGGTGCGGGTGTGCGTGGTCGCCTCGAACGTGGAGTTCTCGGCGATTGGTTTCTTCAGGATGGTGGGGTCGTCCTTGTTGATGTTGCCCGCGTATTTCGCGAGCTCCTCCGCGTGGTCGGTCTCCGCGGCGATGACGGCGTCGGCGAGCTCGACGCCTTTTCCTCGCATTCCACGGCCATGTTGGGGTTGCCGTGGACGGTGATGATGCCGCTTGGCCCGGGGAGCTTCATCATGTTGTAGGCGTAGTGTGGGGTCGCCATGAACTTTGCGAATGCCTGGCGGCCCAGGACGCAGTGGTAGGGGCTGCGGAAGTTCACCAGCTTGAAGACGATCCTCTCCGTGCGCTAGTTTGCTGAAGTGCCGAAGGTGACTGGCAGCGTCACTTTCCCGATCGGGTACGCCTTCCGACCGGGGACGATGCCGTGGAAGGTCGTCAGTGTTGGCTCGATGGCTGTTTCTGGGAGCTGGAGCCTTTTGAACGTGTCGAGGTACAAGATATTGATGGAGCTCCCGCCGTCCATCAGCGTCTTGGGCAGCCAGTAGTCGGCCACCTTGGGTCTGACTACCAGGGCGACTCGCCCTGGGTACTCGATTCTTGGCGCGTGGTCCTGGTGACTCCAGGTGATGCTCTGCTCGGACCAGTTTAGGAAGCGAGGGATGTAGACTTGCGTCACCACATTGACGGCGACCGCGCGGGCGAGCACCTTCTTCTCACGCTTGGTGCCGAGTTCGGTGAAGGTATGTAGTGACCCGACGGCGGTTCCGAAGCCGCCACCGTTCCCGTTGTCCCGAGGTGGGTTGTTGTTGGGGTCCTCCCTTGCATGTCTCGCCTTTTCAATCTCTTTGAGAGAGTGGCAATCGGCGGTGGTGTGGGTGGCGGGTTTTTCCTCCCTGCTGTGGTAGATGCAGGGGTGATTGAGCAGGGCGGCAGGGTCGAATTTTGGCCTCGTTGCGTTGTTGGCGTGGTAGTTCCCGCTGTCGTGATAGTTTCTTCCGTCGCGGCGGTAGTTCTTGGAGTCGCGCTGGCCGTAGCCGGCGTTGGCGACGAAATCGACTCGCCCGTCCGTGCGGCGCTTGCCGGTGATGCGGGTGTTGCTGTCGCGCATGTCGCGTAGGCGCCCACAGTCGTGGATGCTAGTGCGACGTCTTCCTCCCGACTCGTCGTCGGAGTCTTGGTTGGGGTCCTCCTCCGCGTAGCGCTTGGCAATCTCGAGGAGGTCGGGAATGTTATCGAGCGTCCGGTAGACCCTCTTGATCTTGGCGAGGTCGGGGATGTTATCGTGTCTGGGTGGATGCCGGAGGCGTTTATCCACAGTTCTTGCCACCTTTGGATCCACCGGCGGGTCGACTCGCGTTGTCCCTGGATGCATCGCTCCAGATCCTCTATGGTGGTGGCGTGGGTGTAGGGGCCCTCGAAGTGCCTGACGAAGGCGTCCCGCATTTCTTCCCATGAGTCAATGCTGTCGGGAAGGAGCGTGTTGATCCACTGCCATGTCGCACCCTCCATCACCAGGGGGAGGTAGCGAGCAGCGAGCAGGTCGGTATGGCCTGCGATCCCCATTGCCATGAGGTATGTGTCCAACCAGACAGCGGGGTCGTACGTTGGGTCGTACTTCTCGATCTCCTTAGGGGCCTTGAAGTTGGCGGGGTATTTTTCCCTGCGAATCATTGGTCCAAAACATTGCGGCCCGACTCGGCTGAGCAGCCTTTTGGATCTGGTTCGCCGCGGTTGGTGAGGGTGTGCCGCAGGTCGTAGGGCTGGTGCGACCGCCACGTCTGATTGTTGATGATGTTCGTTCGGGCATCGAGGGGCTGCCCGTTGGCAGCGACCGTGTTGTTCGCCGGTCGCGGCTCATTGGTTGACAACGCAGGATTGGCGACCCGTGGTTGGTTTGCCAGGGGCTGGGGTGGTGGGCAAACTAACGCGTTTGCCACGGTGGGGTGGCCGCTTGATGCCGCCCTGCTTGCTAAAGAGCGGGAGTACATTCGACCCCGCGGGTCGACTCCCGCGGCTTGTTGCTCGACGGCCCTAAAGAGTAGGGCCTTGGCGTACTGGATCTGTAGCACGCCGTCGCCTTGGACATCGAGGTTGGCGATTGCGGCATCAGCCGCGACGACATTGTCCATCGGGGTGGAGTATAGTGGTAGCCCGTTGGCGTCACAGGCTTGAGGCGGGATGATGATCCGCAGTTAGTTTGGTGGGGGCGCGCGGCCCATGGGTGGTGGAGGAGCCCCAGTCGCCGGCGCTCCAGGTGGTGGTCTTGCGGGGTTGCTCCCGCCTGGCGGCGCATTCTCGCAATATACGCGCTCGGCGGCGCGCGTGGGATCGCCCTCGTCGTTCAAATTCAGGACGCGGCCCTGAACGTTGGGGTTCAGCGGGTCCTGATGCGGCGCTGGTGGTAGAGTGATAGCTCCCGCACCGTCTCTCGCTCGAGGCGGTATTTCTCGCGCTCGGCGAGTTCGTTGTGTTGCGCCTCCGCGAGCCGCAGGCGGGCTTGCTCCACCTCCGTGGCCGTCGCGGTCGGCGGGATCGGCGTGGAGAATGGATCTGGCGGGGCGGCTGTGCTACCCGCCATGTAGATCGCGTTGAAGCGATTGGATCTGGCGCGAAAATCCTCGGGGGATTTCGAGCCCGAATCGGAGTCGAAAATCCCCAGGATGGAGGGGTCCTCACAATCCTCGGGGTTGGAGACTCGCATGATGGAGTCCTCCCGTGACGCGGCGGTGATGGATCCACGGACCGATGCAGGGGTCGCGGAGTCGGCGTCGTCGTTCAGGGCGTCGTCGTTGGTGGCGGCGTTAGTTTCAACTGCGTCGCTGGCGGCCGAGTCGTACTTGGTGACGAGGCTCCTGATGGAGCGGACCTGCTCCTCCGAGAGCAGGTCGCGGTGTGGCGGCGATCCGCTGACGATCACCGTCGCGGCTGGGTCGATCGCGCCGGTGAAGCCGACGAAGAGATTGATGGAGCCGACCGGCATCACCGTGGCGTGGGTGACCGGGCGTGACACCGGGATGTAACTGCTGGGCAGGATCTCTAAGATCCCGCCGATGGCGATCATGCGACCGGTGGTGATTGGCCGATCAATCGGCGAGTAGGGTCTCGCCGCAGAACTCAGGCCAGTCCCGCTATGCCCCACGGTGGGCGCCACTGTCGTGGAAATGGCCACGGCAGTCGCTGCCACTGGCAGCGATTGAGTGTTTCGTGAGGAAGAGTTGGCGGCCATCTGCAGTGCGAGATGGAGTCGGATGCACATGGGTTTACCCAGGTTCGCCCCCCCGGAAGGTAAAGACCTACTCCTGCTAGATTAGATTACGAGAGAGCGAGTTACAGGGGTGGCGAGCTCGGCGGCTAGGCAGCGAGTCGCTTGAGGGGGTGTATGATGGAACGTAAGGTCTCAGGATACCCTAGGGAGGTTTATATATGAAGCACCTCGCTAGGGTTTACAAGCTGTCCCCGAACAAGAGGAGGATCCGGAGACTTTTGACCTAGTCCGACTGGGCTTCTGCTACGCTTCTGGGCTTCTAGTCGCCAGTCGCTGGGCCTTTCCTTTCTTCATAGTCCAGTCACTGTCTTTCAGACGCAATCGCAGGCCTTTCGGCCCAATCGGAACGTCCTGCTGGGCATACCCCTTTGGCATATCCCATCGATGCATGACTAAATAACAATAATAAACATATATATAGAGTAGTAACTAATAGGTAGAGACGATTGATGACTCACGGGTTCATGACGGGTATGTGACATCCCGGAGCCGCATTAATTTAAGCAAAACATCAATTTAGTGGACAAACTTAAACAACCACTCGTTTCACTCCTTTGGAACAAATTAGATCCTAACAAATACAAAGAAAAGTTGAAAATGAAAGCAGCTAATGATTAACATATTTTACCAACAGGAGCTAATACGTTTTTTATAGATCTAGAACCTAAGCAATTAAAAAGTGAGGGTTCTTAGCAATACATGTGAGCAATACAAAAATGCACAAGGAAAATGCGAGAATCTGAGGAGAGAAAAGAAGGTCGGCCTATGTAATCAGGTGTCACCACCGTGGCCCTCCTCTTAGTCTTTGAGCCACCAACGTAATATTCATCCCTAAGCTGCTAGAGAGAGAGAGAGAGACCTGCAAGTGTAGGACGAACATGGTAGTCCCCCATTGCTGCCGGCCTGTAAGAGCGGACTGACTTCCCGGTGCCCGTGCTCTTCCTTCTCGCCGAGGGCGCACCGAGGTCTACAAAGGAGGGGGCTCGTTGGCGGAGCTCCAGCAACCGATAGGCCTTATGTGGCTTGGTGGGGGCGGCAGAGCAGGGTAGAAATCGACGGAGGTGGTGTCCTTGCCTCCTTGGTGACGCCTCTTGGTCGCGACTGTGTGAGATGCGGCCGGCGCTGCTGCCAGTGATGGGGATGTCAACGACGAGCGCTCGACCAGGGAGGAGAGTGGTGGCGGCGACGCAAGGATAGAGGGGAATGGAGGAGGCACGTGAAGGCACGGGGAGTGGCGGCGGCGCAGGGAGAGAGAGGGGAATGGAGGATGCACGAGGAGTGGAGGCGCTAGGGATTGGAAGAGGGAAACTTGGGATTAGGCATGGTGTTGGCCAAACGGGCGGTTCGGGATTTTTCCCACAAACTAGGGCAGGGTGAAACGGGTCGTCCCCTGCAGAAATAATCACAATAACCCTGTTGTGTGGGCTTGGAAGCGGTCCAGCATCAGCAAGTAGCCTGTTGTACACGCAGTAGAATGCAAATTTTCCGTTGATATGGGTAAAAAGGTCATAGAGCAAGCATACGGTGGAGATGCACTCTGAAAGCCCCATCTATTGGCTAAAAATCCTTAATCTATGCGGTAATTCTCAGACCTTCCACCAATTATACTTTTAGATGTATATATATACTCTCAGACTGCTTATTCAAACTCCCATGAGAGATGGGGCTATTACAGGAGTGCCACCATGCCGTTGCGCTGCTTGCATCGCATGGCGCATGCGCGTGATGCGGAGTGATTAAGGGCATGTACAATGCAATGTGCTAAGGGTGGTGCTTAGCAAAATAAACCAAGCACTCACGTAAACACCAGTGCTTATTTGTACAGGAGAGGTGTCTAGTTAAACATCTATCTAGTATAGATAAGCACCGATGCTTAATAAAAACCGGTTAATTTTTCTAGACACCTCCTTGAGCACCTAGCATTGGTGCTCTAAGGATTTAATCATAAGGAATCTAAGGTGTGTCACAGTTCGATCGTACGGCAACCAAACTGTCCTCCTAGTCCTAGTACAGTAGTACACCTGTTCCCGGCAACTACTCCAGCTACGTCCCGCTTGGACGGCAATCACGGCGCAGCATTAACATGGTCATCACTGACGAATATTGCAAGTAGTACTACGATTATTGAAGAAATTGAAAACCAAGATACTCCCTCGGCCTCTTGCGCGTGTGCATAAACTAGTGGACATACTAGTATGTCTCCCCCGGCCTCCTGCGCCCCTTATCATGGTTTTTTCACGAGCGGAGCGGGTGGACAGCAACACGTTCTCACGACACGAGGTATGATATGGCGCTTGTGCACGCAACGCAACCAACCGGATATGGGGAAGCAGCCGGCGGTACGTGTCCATCTTGTCGCGTCTGAGCATACTATACTTGAGAGTCTGCTTGCTAGTCAGCCAAAAGAGAAAGCCAAATTTATAAAGGGACAGAGGTGACTCACTACTACATAGAGTCAGACTTGTACTTTTGGACAGATTTGATTGGCGAACTTGTCTTTTCTTCCTCCATGGTTTTCGCTTGCACCATGAATGATACTACTTGTACCGCTCCATTGTTGCATTTTCAATCATTCGCATATTGCACAAGGTTTTTATTTGCAAGGATTAGATTAGGATCTAGTTTCGCCAAAGATAGACTTATCCTTTGAACTCATCAGATACGTGCATTTAACTACATCACATATATCGATTTCGCCAAAGATTGAGATGTTTTTTGTTTCTTCTAGTACTACTACTACTGAACATTGCCATCTTAGGAGGTTCAAATAACCAATTTGTGAATGTTTCACCACCCACCGAACCACATGACTCACTGAATTATCGACCCAACAAAGGTGGGTGGAAGGAACCGCGTAAAATAAGGCGTCCCATGTGATAGAGGATTGTTGGTGATACAACTCTTGCGGGTTTTTATGCGTAACTCATAGAGATAAAATAATTGTAGATGGCCCTCCTGTTTAACATGCCTTTATTCCCAAAAAGAATCTCAACCAACTCCGATCATACCTTCTGTATCCATGAGAGTTGATATATCTCTCACTTTTTAGAAACTTCAACATAAAATGAACCCTTTCAGGAAATTTAATCAGATCTAAACCGTTTTGGTATTTCCACACCGTCTAGCGGTAGGGTTGAATGGGATATCGCCAAAGCCTATGGCAGCATCGCAACGATACCTGCAAAGCACTTGGTGGTACCCCCGTTGAACCACATGCCGCCATATGGTGTGGCAGTGCCAAAGTGGGACAAATCCGTCTAAAATTTTGAAAAGAGTTTATTTCGGTTAAACATTTGCGAGAAGGTTAGATTTGTCACTCCGTCCTATATCCATGCACCAACATGATTGTAAAAATAACAAACTTACTCCGAAAACATTGGTCATATGATACATATGTACTCCCTGCGTCCCAATGGAGGTGGCGTATAAACTCGGATAAAAATTCAATGTTCTCAAAGTTTGACCAATAATATGTACAAAAAGAGTAAAATTCGCCGTTACTATCTGAACTTGGCTCAGATATTCGCTAAGGTCATCGACCTCAAGAATACGCGATATACGATCACTGAATACGGCGATTGTTTCATTACAATCACTCGCTTTTGTACTGGTCCATGTATAGGTATGTATTCGCTGGCGTGGCACCAAGTGGACCCCATGTGTCAGCCTCTACTACACATATAGGAAACTATTTTACAATAATAAAAATCAATAGGGCTCAAGTGCAAAATTGCCAAACAGATAAGGTT
The DNA here is from genome assembly GCA_910589775.1 of Avena eriantha. NCBI lineage: Eukaryota > Viridiplantae > Streptophyta > Magnoliopsida > Poales > Poaceae > Avena > Avena eriantha. Next base: position 449,875,090 of record OU342742.1, on the reverse strand, counting down.
ATCTTCTCCCCGCGTCTGGCTCCGGTGGCCGGTGGTCGGCGCCGCCCTCCCCTCGCTGGCACGCTCTCTCCCTCTTCCCATAACTCCTTAGTGCTTCCTCCCTATCTCGCCTCATGGGACATGGTTGTCCGAGCTCGTTCCCTTCCTCCCCATGGGCGGACGGACTAGAGTCATCGTTGATTGAGCACATGGAGGTTGTGCAAGCGCGCATCCACTGCCTCCCACACGAAGAGATGTAGAGGGGAGGCGACGAGGGCATCTCGTGCGTGGTGGCCTGTCACGTAGAGGGTTGGGCCTATGGGCACATGGACCACGGAGGAGACACTCCGCGTCCCCTTCTTTGGTGGTCGAGGGTGACAACAAAGGATGGCACGCATGAGTAGTTGAAGAGCACCAGGAGGACTCCTGCATTAAGATGGTTCGGATCGTAGTAGCGCCGCATCCAAAACGTCGTCGGAGAGTGGCCAACGATGAGGAACTGTGGCGGTCAAGAGGAGGTGAACGACGATAGGGGCTACAGAAAGGCAGGGAGTCTGATGATACATTGAGGAGGTTGATACCTTCGATCCAGATTTTCATACGCAGTATAGTAGCTTTTTCCCTAGTAGAACTAGGTTTAATCGCGGTCTTTTTGTCTAAAGCTGGTAATATTAGATCTTAGATGTATAGTCTTAGTTGGAGGGAAAAATTTAGACATGAAAAGATTAGTGCATTCCTCTCAAGATGTAATAGTGCCTTTTAGACAAAGCTAGCAATCAGACTAGCCTTTCCTATTAAAGTGAAAAGAAATAAACATAATTTAACTGCATTAGGGTCAACATATTTAATGAGCATCATGTTGCAAATTTTTGTAAAAGTATTTAAGTGCAAACCTGAGTATTCAGCAGATAAGCCTCCAAGTTGATTATGTTGAACCAAACTTAAAAGTTTAAGGTTAATTTCATAAGTTTATGCATTAATAGCAGGCTCAGTAATAGGTGCACAAATCATCAGTGAGAGTAGCATACTCTCCATGTTTCTTCCGAGCCATGGCTCATTTATTTTTGGTATTTTGGAATAAGACAAACAAATAAACAACTAACTAATTGTTTTGGGTTTTTTATACATAACAATAAGAAAACTAATAACAATAAATAAACTATAAACAAAAATAAAACTAAAAACAAGGTCTCTAGTGACCTCACCAGGATACCAAATTGCTTCCCCGACAACTACGCCAGAAAAAGCTTTGATACCTTCGATCCAGATTTATGGATGTACTATAATAGGATTTTCCCTAGTAGACCTAAGTTTAATCAAACCTTGGGAACCAATTGTAAATGGAAAATAAATGAGACACGTCTATAAGAATTGTTTGTTTGTTTTACCTTCGTTTACCAGACTTTTATAGTTTACTTTTAGAACGTTATTTGTTGCAATGGATGGAGATAGGCCAGAGTTGAAGATTCACCTGCTAATGCATATCATATGGGATAAAGATAGTAATACGTATATTCATGTGTAATGATTTAACAAAGAGAAAATTTGTGGGAAGCATATCCTAATATACTAGAGCCCTGCAAGTCATAGGCATAGCGGTAGTCTATTGATCCAATAGTTATACCACAAAATATCAGGCTACAACAATTATTAAGTGAAAACATAGATAAAAAACCTTAAGAAGTGATGTTGTTGTTGTTCCCACATAATCTATTGATCCTACTCATAGATTGTTAATGGGAAATGTTTGAAACACTATAGAATTGGGAAAGTAAACACAGCGGAGCCAATTTTTTTAATCATGGCTGGGGAATACATCAAACAAAGTAAGCTAACAAGTTCCTAGTCCCTTTGTTTTTGCATTCCTGGTCACTTTTAAAGTTTGCCCAATGAGTTCTTTGCTTCCTTGAATTTTCGAGTTATTCCCGACCTGGTACGGGCGGGCCGTACGGGCGGGAGCACCCGTACTAGTAGTCGTTATACACTCGGTTCCTTCCCTTTGTTTTTGTTTTGTTTTTCTTGGATCGGTACGGACGCATGCGAACGTACGAGTGATCGTTATGCTGCCAGTACTCCCGGGATGATTTTTGGGTTATAGTACGACCATGCGGTACGGGCGTATACGCCCGTACGGCTGGTCGTTATGTTCGCTTCATCCATTGTTGGTTCGTCTTATTTGATTGTTGTGTATAAAAAATGTGTGTTAGACGGTTCGATGCCGGTACAAGCGCACCATACGGACGGGCCCGACCGTACTGACACCATGACCGCCTTCAAAACCTTTCTTAATCAGGATTTTCTTTTCCTTTTTGATTTTACTTCCTTTTTACTTACTTCCTTTGCCTTTACCTTTCAGATCTAGGGTTTATCTTTTTCCGCTCTTTGCTATGGCATCTCATATCTCACTCGATCGTTCAAGAGCTATGCAGCCTTTTCATATCAAGCAGATCTAGGCCAAGAAGGGTGGAGTACCTGTTGCTTAGGAAGAAAGAAGGGAGTTCGAAGGGGATTCTTCATCTACCTCAACAAGATAATCAACTCAAGTGGTTCCACTCCCCAACTTGGAGGACTTGTTTCCGCGCAAGTTGGAGATGCTCTGGCACGTGGAACAAAGGAGGAACCATGAAGAACGCCACTCAACCCCTACAGGTATAACCTTCGCGGATCTGGTCTCAAATCTTCTACTATTGGGAAAAGGTTGAAAACCTTGAAAATATTTCCAAGGCTTGCGTTGAGACTATTGGGGAAGGAGTTGACTCCTACTGGTTGATGGGAAAATACCTAAAAAAGGGTCGATGACATCGATGGTAGAGTTCAACTCTTGACCAAGATCATTATGGAGATGGCCGATGACAGAAAGACCCTTGGGAAAATAATCAAAGAACAACATGCTGGGTTCGCAACATAGAAAACAAAAAATTCCTATGATGGGAACTACTAAGAACCAAGATCTATCTACCTAGATATAAACAACGGGTGGATATAAATCCATAGAGAATACACCCTTGAAGATCGACAAAGTTTTATGAGGTTGGACTTGTGGATGATGTAGTCGTACGCTTGCCGATCTCAAGATTGAGAGGAAGTCTAGCGTCGCTAATTAGCAGCGCATCCGTGATCGCACGCATGTACGGTCCGCCGAAAACCCCCCGCCTCCTCGCTCTAGTGATGCAGCAGAAGCAACAACTCTTTCCAGATGAAAAGCCACCGATAACATGTATCTCGCTAATCTGAGACCATAGGGAAATAAATCTAGAGAGGGAGGGAGATCATTCACGAGCAGGTGTGAGATGAGAGGAGGGAGTGGGGGGCTTTTAAAGGGGAGAGGGGGGCAGCCCCTCTCATGGCCAGCGGCCAAGGTGGGTGCCCCCACCTCTTCCTTATTCATGTGGTGGAGCTCCCACCCACATCAATTTAGCCTCCACTCAAAATTCCACTCATCCCCATTAATTTGCCACCAAATTTAATGCAACTCTCATTTAATAAAACTCTTTTATTTATTTTATTTAGAAGTTTTTTAATTACTTTAATTAACAAACATTCACATAAAATCCCCTGCAACATTTTAATATCCGATGCAGATCCAATTTCGGCAATTTCACCCGAAACAATTTTGGTGTCCATTGAAATAATTTTAACGCTCTGCAATTCTTTTCTCTGGAACATATTTGCTCCAAATAGTGTCATTATCCCTTAAGTGTGTCACCCTACGGTTCGCTAATAATGTAAACATGATCGAGACCCTTCTTCGATCAATAATCAGCAGTGAGATCTGGAGATCCGTACGGACTCCTACACATTCAATGATGACTTATGTGATCGTGAGAACCTTTAACGTTAGTAACTAAATAACTTTGAATCGTGATATATTACATGTCTGAGATTCGATCATCGGTATCTCTATACTAGTTTGATCTCGTTATCAAAATGCACTATTTTCTCGTTCCCGTGATATAACATTCTAGTGATCACATCACTTCCTTGCAAGCTATCTTGATGTGATATCACCGAGAGGGCCTAGAGCATATCTATCCGTCATCAGGATGGATAAATTCCACTTTTGATCCATGAGCCTCTACATAACACCTTCGGAGTATCTGAACCCACCTTTATTGTCACCATGTTACGGTGTGACGTTTGATGTTATCAAGTTACTCTTCTAGTGTTAGTGATTGACATGATCTCATGGTCTAAGGACTAGAATTACTTCATATGATGTTATAGCAATTTAAACACAATGACTTTGAGCGTATTGCTATGCTTCGGATGAATGTGCATCACATCATTGCATCAATGTTGTGACCTTGTTATTAACAATATCCAATGTCCATGACCAGGAAACCTTGATCATCTTGTCAATCAACGAGCTAGTTTATAAGAGAGGCATAACTAGGAACCCTTTATTTGTTTATTAAACACACATGTATTAACGTGTCCAATCAATATAATTATAGCATGCAAAGTAAACATCTATCATATACTTGGAATAATATAATAACAACTTTATTATTACCTCTTAGGCATATTCCCTTCAGTCTCCCACTTGCTCTAGAGACAATAATCTAGTTACATATTGATAAATCTAACACTCATGTTTTTCCCTAGGGAGAACTTTAGTCAACGGATGTGCTACATTCATATCCGTGTGTACTTTACAAATCTTTATATCTCCATCCTTGACATGCTCGCGGTTGGAGTGAAACCTGCGCTTAATATGCTTGAAATTCTTGTGAGACCTTGGTTCCCTGGCATTGGCTATGGCTCCATTGTTTTCACAATAGATCACCATTGGGTCCAACGCACTAGGAAGCACACCTAGTTTAGTTATGAACACCTTCATCAAAACTGCTTCCTGCGCCGCTTCTGAGTCAGCAACATATTCCGCCTCCGTTGTTGATCCTGCCACCACAGGTTGTTGGATCTCCTCCAACTAACTGCTGCTCCGTTCATGAGAAATACGTATCCGGATTGAGACTTAGAGTCATCCGGATCGGTGTCAAAGCTAGCATCGACATAACACTTAGCGACCAGCTCTTCTTCACCTCTGTACACAAGAAACATATCCTTAGTTCTTCTTAAGTACTTGAGGATATTCTTGACCGCTATCTAGAGTTCCAAACATGGATTAGATTGGTACCTACTAGTCAAACTAATAGCATGTGACACATACGGTCTTGTACATAGCATGGCATACATTATAGAGCCTATGGCTGAGGCATAGGGGATTTTATCCATTATCTCTCTTTCTTCCGCCGTAGTCAGACTTTGAGTCTTACTCAATGTCTTGCCTTGCAACATAGGTAAGAACCCCTTCTTACTTCTGTCCATTTTAAACTTCTTTAAAATCTTATCAAGGTATGTACTTTGTGATAGCCCAATTAGGTGTCTTGATCTATCTCTATAGAACTTAATGCCTAATATGTATGATGCTTCACCAAGTTCTTTCATCGAAACTTTGTTATTTAAATAACTTTTAACACTGTTTCAAAGATCTATATCATTTCCAATCAATATTATGTCATCCACATATAATATTAGAAATGCCACATTGCTCCCACTCACTTTTCTTGTAAATACAAGCCTCCATAAGTTTGGACAAATCCAAACTCTTTGATCATCTCATCAAAGCAGAGATTCCAACTCTGGGATGCTTGGTTCGGTCCATAGATGGATCGCTTAAGTTTGCATACCATTTTAGCACCCTTAGGATTGGCAAAACCCTTTGGTTGTATCATATATAATTCTTCTTCAATATTACCATTGATGAACGCAGTTTTGACATCCATCTGCCATATTTCATAATCGAAATATGCAGCAATTGTAACATAATCCTAACCGACTTTAGCATCGTTATGGGAAAGAAAGTCTCTTCATAGTCAACTCCTTGAATTTGTCGAAACCCCTTTGCGACAAGTCGAGCTTTATAGATGGTCACATTGCCATCAACATCAGTTTTCTTCTTGAAAATCCATTTATTCTCAATGGCCTTTCGGTCGTGAGGCAAGTCCACCAAGGTCCAAACTAGGTTTTCATACATGGATTACATCTTGGATTTCATGGCTTCTAGCCATTTGTTGCAATCCGGGCTCATCATCTCTTCTTCATACATCACAGGGTCATCAATTCCATCTACCATGAAATTCACGACAGGATTTCTATACAGTTCAGGAGCTGCACGTGTCTTGCTTGACCTACGAGGTTCAATAGTGTCCTCTTTCGGAGTTTCATGATCATTATCATTAGTTCCTTCTTCATTCGATGAAGTCAACTCCAGAACTATTTCTGGTGCTGCGCCACTCGCCGTTTCATGAAGAGAAGGTTCAATAACCTCTTTGAGTTCTACCTTCCGACTAATCACACCTTTCGCGAGAAACTCTTTCTCTAGAAAGGATCCATTCTTGGCAACGAAAACCTTGCCCTCGGATCTGTGATAGAAGAAATACCCAATTGTTTCTTTAGGGTATCCTATGAAGACACATTTTTCGCTTTGGGTTCGAGTTTATCAGGCTAAAGTTTCTTCACATAAACATCGCAACCCCAAACTTTAAGAAATGACAGCTTAGGTTTCCAAACCACAATTCATATGGTGTATTTTCAACGGATTTAGATGGTGCCCGATTTAAAGTGAATGTAGTTGTTTCCAGTGCATAACCCCAAAATGAAAGTAGCAAGTCAGTCAGAGACATCATAGATCAAACCATATCCAATGAGGTACGATTACGACGCTCCGACACACCATTATGATGTGGTATTTCAGTAGGCTTGAGTTGTGAAACTATTGCACACTCTCTCATGTGTGTGACAAACTCGTAACTTAGATACTCACCTCCACGGTGAGACCGCAGAAATTTAATCTCTCTATTACGATGCTTTTCCACTTCACTCTGAAATTCCTTGAACTTTTCAAAGGTTTCAGACTTGTGTTTCATCAAATAGATATATCCATATCTACTCAAATCATCTGTGAAAAATGATATCCACCTCATGCTGACACACTCATCGGACCACATACATCAGTATGTACGATATCCAATAAATCTGGCGCCCACTCCATTGTACCGGAAAATAGGGTTCTATTCATGTTGCCCATAAGGCATGGCTCACTTGTATCAAATGATTCAAAATCAATTGATTCCAAAAGTCCATCAGAATGGAGCTTCTTCATGCGTTATCCAAAATAAACTATTCATCACATGTGCATGACCATAAAAGATATTATCCATATAAATAGAACAACCATTGTGTAACATCCCAATTTCAGCAACCCTGATTAGTTGTCCAGAATGCAAAAATCAGGGGAAAAAAACTTTTTCTTGTTTTAGTGATGCAATGTTTTCTTGCTTGTTTGTTGATGCTTATGCATTGAGTGTGTAGAAACTGATATACTCCTTACCTCAACCTCAGTTGACAAAACCTATTTAATAAAAACTGCCTTGGCTTATTTTTCATATTCTCAAATGTTCTAGCATTTCAAAAACTAGAGCCAAGGTGCATTTGCAAACCAAACAATTTTAGTGGCTTCCATTGTAAAAATTATGGAGATCTATAAGATATAATCACCTTATGTTTTCAAGTCAGAACCTTCAAAATACTCTTACCTCTAGGTTTCTCCAAAACCTTTCTATAAAACTTTTGGACTCTACTCTTGGTAGATGTACCAAGGACCTTACCTTGTTCAAACTCGAACCTATTCAAAATAACCATCCTTACCTCAAGCTAGGCTTGGTGGTAACTCTAGTAATAGCCTGAGTTACTTGTTAAGATGAATTGCTGTCAACACCCAGATTTTTAATCCCAGATGCCCGCTATGCCATACCTCGCAATCCTAGGATTACCATTTTTGCGAGACATGACGGATTGGATATCATAGTACATCATCTATTACAAACCATACATAAGGTCTTACCTGGGCTCCAGCAATGACGGCGAGGCGGGCAAACAGACTGGTGGTCGACGGCGAGCTCAGGGACGGTCGAGGCAGCTCCGGGGGTGGTCGCGATCAGCGGCGCCCTTCTCCTCCAGAGGCGGCCTGCTCCGTTGCAATTCCGGCGAACGACTGCTTGCCTTCCTCCGGCTAGAGGTGGGGAATGGTCAGTGAGGTGAGGGGAGGTGAGTGGTGTGCTGCAAATGGCTGGGGGTGGCCTCCTTTTATAGGCTCGACGACGGGACAACACGGTGTTGCCAGGCGACGGTGGCAACATGGCTACGGGCTGCTAGCGGCATGGCTGCGAGCAGCGATCGATGCACGGTCTCCTGGCGGTGCTCTAGGGGTTAAATGCAGGCTTAGGGGCGGTGGTATGCGGTCGGGGGAAGCTGCCGCTCTGAGCGGTAGAGGCAGCGGCTTCCACGGCAAGCGGTGGCTGTGAGGCGTTGGACGGCGAATGGGCGTGTCTGGCGTGCTCCTGGGGTCATGGCGGAGCGGTGGACACGGGCTGCGATCGAGGGGCAGAGTGTATGCACGTGTCGGGCGCGGAGCTCTGGCGCGTTCTCGGCATGGCGCAGACAGGCAGTGCGCGGCGGTTCCTCGGTGGTCCACGGTCTGGCTCGGCTCGGGGAGGGGATAGAGAGTGGCGGTGAGGTGAGAGCTAGCTAGTAGACATGGCGAGCGATTAGGGGACGGTCTGCTGTGGCGATGGCATGATCGGCCGACCAACATGTGCTCGGCTTGGCATGGCCATGCTACTAGGGGTAGGGGATGGGTTGGTTAGGGTCTGGTTTGATCAAGAGGGGACAAAGGGATTAAATGGGGATCATTTGGGGGCAAAACCCTATTGCAAATAGTGAGCTATGATTTAGTGTTTGATTCTGCCTGCCAAGTGTTTGATGAAATGGCTGCAAGAACTTTCTTTTTGAATTTTGAAAAGATTTTTGGTGGGTGTGCTAGTACTAAGCTTGAGACTCTGTGGGTGCTTGGGTTTTAAAATTTGAGCTCATTTGAATGGTTTTTGAAATAGTGGGATCTTCCCATATGAAATAGATTCAATTTTCAAATGCCAATTAAATTTTGTGTTTGAATGTTTTTCGCAGATCACAAAGTGGGCCTTGGTACCTCATTATGTGTACTAGCAAGGGGTGCAAAGATCCACAATTGTTTCTGCTGGTTTTGAGTACTAGGAATAGCCAAAGTAGGCATGTTGATTAAAATAGCACAAATGACCATTCACTTCATTTATTCATTTTTAGTTGTTTTTCTTTGGGAAATGTTCGGGAATGATTTAGATGATGTTTATTTCACCGAAGAATCATTTTACAAGCAATGGATCACAGAACCATGGCAATTCATACCACTCCAATTTTAAATGCACATACATATGAATGCTTTCATATTTTTAATTGGAAAAGTTTTTGTTAACCCTAATTTTGGTGATTTGGATCTTAATAACCTTGGATTAAAGTTTTGGGATGTTACAAACCTTCCCCCCTTAAACAAAATCTCATCCCGAGATTTACAAAGAAAACTAGGAACTAAAGAGATCTGGGAACTCTGTCCTAATGTAATCTTCACGCTCCCAAGTGGCTTCCTCTTCTGTATGGTTGCTCCATTGAATATTGACAAACTTGATACTCCTGGTCCTGGTGGTTCTGTACGATTCTTCTAAGATACGGATGGGCACTTCACGATACGTCAGGTCATTATTGATCTCCACAGCTCTGTGGTCGATGTTCTTGAAAACTTCAGTCTTCTCTAGCACTTCCAGGCATTTGCCAAGTAATGAGATATGGAACACATTGTGGATGGCTGACATCTCTTCATGAAGTTCCAGTTGATACGATACTTTTCCTCGACGGTTCAGAATCTTGAAGGGCCCGATATATCTAGGGGCTAACTTTCCTTTCAGACTAAAGCATTGAGTTCCCTTCAATGGTGAAACCTTGAGATATACAAAATCTCCGACATTGAAAGTCAGGTCTCTCCTTCTTTTGTCAGCGTAACTCTTCTGTCTGGATTGGGCGGTCTTGAGGTGCTCACGGGCTTTGTGAACCTTCTCTTCGGCTTCTCGGAGAATGTCGGGTCCAAAGATCTGACACTCTCCTACTTGCGACGACACTTTCTTCAGTATAGGAACTCAAATGGTGCCATCTGCAAACTAGCTTGATAACTGTTGTTATATGAGAATTCTGCGAAAGGCAGGCAGTCTTCCCATTTTGATCCATATTCCAACACACAAGCTCTTAACATATCCTCTAGGATCTGGTTGACTCTCTTAGTCTATCCATCAGTTTGCGGGTGATAAGCGGTGCTGAAGTTCAAATTGGTTCCTAATCCTTCCTGAACTTTCTGCCAAAATCTCGAGGTAAACTGGGTTCCTCAATCTGATACTATGGTCTTGGGGGTTCCATGCAGACTAACAATCCTAGCAATATACAGCTCTGCTAACTTTGCACTCTGGTAAGTAGTCTTGACAGGGATAAAGTGAGCTACCTTGTACAGTCTGTCAACTATGACCCAGATTGAGTCATTGCCCCTACTAGAAGTAGGCAAACCGGTGATAAAGTCCATTTTGACGGAATCCCATTTCCATTCCGGAATCTGCAATGGTTGCAACAGTCCTGCAGGCCCCTGATGCTCTGCTTTGACTCTTTGACAGATGTCACACTTGGCGATGTAGCTTCCGATTTCTCTCTTCCTCTTGTGCCACCAAAATTGCTCTTTCAAATCCTGATACATTTTCGTTCCTCCGGGGTGGATAAAATAAAGAGTATCATGAGCTTCCTTCATGATAAATTGCTTCAGCTCCAAATCTGTTGGCACACAGATACGTCCTTTGTACCACAATACTCCAAGTACCTTTCCTGTACCAATACGACGTTTGATTCCGTCGATACTTTCATTCCCCTTCTGGGCTTCCTTGATTTGGTTAATTAAAGTGGGCTGAAGTTCAATGCTAGCTAAGAATCCTTTGCTAACTAACTCAGTCCCGAACTGCTCCAACTCCTCATACAAACTTGGCTGCTTCTCCTTGATCATGGTGTTTAGCCTACACGGCAATCTACTAAGAGCATCTGCTACCACATTGGCTTTGCCGGGGTGATAGTGAATGTCAAGGTCATAATCCTTGATTAACTCTATCCATCTCCTTTGCCTCATATTCAGCTCCTTCTGAGTGAAAATATACTTCAAGCTCTTGTGATCTGAGTAAATCTCACAGCGATTACCCATCAGATAATGACGCCATGTCTTTAATGCCAAAAGTACGGCTGCTAATTCAAGATCATGGGTTGGATAGTTCTGCTCATGCTGCTTCAGTTGTCGACACAGATACGCGATGACTTTGCCTTCTTGCATCAACACACATGCGAGACCAATCTTGGATGCATCACAATATACATCAAACGGCTTCTTGATGTCTGGCATGATCAATATTGGGGCTGATATCAGTCTCTTTTTCAGCTCCTGGATGCATCACAATATACATCAAACTTCTTGTCCTTCTTCAACAATTGGGTCATGGGTCTGGCGATGCTCGAGAATCCTTCTACGAACTTGCGGTAATATCTCGCTAATCCGAGAAATGCACGGACTTGGGTTTGAGTGGTTGGGGCTTCCCATTCTTCGACATATTTGATCTTGGCGGGATCAACAGAGACTCCTCCGGCAGACACACTATGTCCTAGGAATCCTACTTATTTCAGCCAAAACGCACACTTCCTGAACTTGGCATATAACTGATGCTCTCTTAGGGTTTCTAGGATGATTCTCAGATGTTGTTCATGCTCTTCTTCTGACTTGGAGTAGATAAGGATGTCGTCGATAAGCACAACTGCAAACTTATCTAGGAAATTCATAAAGATCTTATTCATGAGATTCATGAAATAAGCAGGGGCATTGGTTAATCCAAAATACATAACCGTATACTCGTATAAACCATAACGAGTAGTAAAGGCCGTCTTCGGAATATCCGTTGCACGAATCTTAAGTTGGTGATAACCAGTCCTAAGATCAATCTTTGAGAATACCTGGGCTCCAGTCAACTGATCAAATAGATCCTCTATCTTTGGCAAAGGGTACTTATTCTTGATGGTGACGTCATTCAACTTTCTGTAATCTATGCACAAACGATTGCCTCCATTTTTCTTGTCGATGATTAACACTGGTGATCTCCATGGCGATGCGCTTGGTTGAATCAAGCCTTTTGCTAACATAGCATCCAACTGCTTCTTCAGTTCCACTAACTCTAAGAGGTTCATGCTATAGGGTCTCTGGCTATGGGTCCGGTTCCGGGGATTAGTTCGATAATGAACTCAATATCCCTATCCGGGGGCATACCTGGCAATTCATCTAGGAATACGTCGGGGTATTCACAGACTACTCTGACTTGGTCTATGGTGGGTAGGGCTAGACTCTTGTTGCACTTGAATTGACGGGGTAAGGTTTCAGATATATGCTCTACTGTTACTCCAGAGCTACTCGTCATGGTGATGGCTTTCTTAGCACAGTCTATCAGTCCTTTATGCCTTGACATCTAGTCCATACCTAGTACTACTTCCAATGCTTTGGTTCCAAGTACAATTAGGTTGGCATAAAAATCTATCCCATGTATTCTGATAGGCACAGCTTTACAATTTTTCTAGCTTTGGTTGTTGAACCGGGGATTTGAACTATCATGACATGCTTCAAGTTGGTTGGGTGAATCTTACTAGTGCATGCAAATTCTTCGGTGACAAATGAATGCGATGCCCCCGAATCAAAAAATACTCTTGCTAAAACTGAGTTGACAGAAAACATACCCAGCACTACATCTGGCGCTTCTTGGGCTTCTTCTGCGTTCATGTGGAAGAGACAACCGTTGCGGTTGTGAGGGTTCCCTGGGGCAAATCTCCTTCCTGGTTGAACATGACGCTGCTGTTGAGCTGGGGCATTCACATTGGCATTGGCGGCAGACTTCTTGGGACACTCATTGGAATAGTGACCCTTCACTCCACACTCGAAACAAGTGATTTGGGACTTGTCCTTTGCTGCGACAGGCACAACATTGCTGCCAGTTCTGGGTGCAGTGTTGTTGTTGTTCTTGGGAGGTGGACGGTTGAAATTGTTGGCGTTGCCGGAGTTGTGATTGTTTCCTATGGACTTCACATTGCCTCCGCTACGGTTGGGGTAGCTTGGGCGAGACATTGGGGGTCGATTGTTCCTTCGTGCATATCCCGGTGAGGGGTTGGGACGGTACTTCTAGTGACTGTTGGATCCAGATTGATGCATCATACGATGCTTGCGATTGTCGTTTGCCTGGTTAATCTTCCCTTCTATTTGAATGGCAGAGTCGACTAGCTCTTCGAGATCCTGGAAACGGATGTTGACGAGGATATTCTGCATCTCATCATGCAGTCCATTCAAGAATCTCTCCTTCTTCTTTGCCTCTGTGTTGATCTCATCGGGTGCATATCTGGCATGTGACAGGAATCTGTCACGATACTCTACCACAATAATTCTGCCTTGCTTCAAGTCACAAAATTCATCCCTCATCCTGTTGACTAGACCTTGCGGCACGTGGGTGCGGCTGAACTTGACTTTGAATGCTTCCCATGTCATCACTTGACCATGGTTCATGTTACAGATACTAGTCCACCAAGCTCTTGCATCTCCTGCCAGATAGTGGGTGGCGAAGAGAACTTTCTCGTTGTCATCAACTCCTGCAACTTCTAAGTTGTTTTCCATTGTCTGTAACCAGTCATCAGCATCTAATGGGTTTTCAGCTTGGTTAAAGGTTGGGGGATTGGTGTTCTGAAAGTTTTTGAGTTTGGATCCATGATGATCCTGATTTCCATGCCCTTGGTTGTTGAGAGCCATCTGGGCGATCTGTTGAAGTGTTGCTAAGTTGGCTTGGCATTCTGCCCTGCTTGCTTCTCTGTTTGCGATGAGATTCTGCAAGATCTACAGCATTGGGTCTTGCGACGAGCTGCTCCCTCCTTGGTTTCCACGAGTCATCTGAAGATTTAGGTAGATACAAGGGTAAGAGGGAAAGTTCTAAGGTTCAGGGTTTTGGTTTCAAAGCTAAAACTTTGAGTTTGACTCAGGTTTTTTTCAACTAACTTCATTTCATTCATGCAAACAAGCACGCGATACAAACACATACCACAACAATCAAAGGAAAACAGATGGTTTGAAGAACCATTCTGCAAGCTACGATACAGTGGGACTGATACATCTCATGCTACAACAGTGCTCTAGTGCCTCTATTCATCGTCGATGAAGTCGGAGTCCTCATCGTCAGTGTAGAAGTCCACGGCATCCTCCTCCAGAAAGTCAACATCGTTGCTGAGGTAAGAATCCATGTCTCCCTAGATGTCTTCACCCTCCTCTTCTTCTTCCTTTGCTGCAAGCTGAGCTTCCTACTCCTTGATAGTCTTCTCGAGGTCGGCCACCTTCTTGCGAAGACGGGCGATGGTGCGATCCTTCTTTGCACGCTGGCGGCGAAGAGACTGGCGATCCTAGACGAGCAATGTGAAAGTCTGGGCCTTTTGGTCGGCAATGGCACGGTTTTGGTTGGCTAACTCTCTAGCATTGTCCAGTTCCTGCTGTCTGTCGTGTAGCAAGAAGTCAAGATTGTCCACTTGACGCCTCAACTCTGGGTGACTTGGCATCTCCATCGGCATTCCCATGAAGTCACGTCTTGCATAGTGAACAAAACGGGTTCCTTGGAGTTGGTTGACACTGAGGGCACATAGACGTGCGAGAGCTTCATGGATTGCCCTGGCTAATCCATCTAGCCAATTGTTCTCTCTCACGGAGAAATGGATTCTCCCGGACATTGGTGCTTCGATGCTTCCTCTAAGATCCGCGGTGACTAGCCACTGTAAGTCTCCTCCAGGGGGTCCTGGAAGTTGAGCTCCAAGAAACTCCGGATGTGGGCGTCCCAGTAACTCTGACAGTGAATCCAGATCCCTCTCGAAGATCAATTGACCTCCGTTTCCCAATTGGTAGAACTTGCTGAACTGAGTCTCCATCTACAAGAATTAAGGATGAGGAAATTAGTGAAGTGATCAAGTGTGTCATGTTTTTAAGTAGTAGTTGTAAGAATTTTGAGGAATATGTATTTTTGAGAAAGAATGAATTCACAAGGATAAGAGACAGAATAGTTTTTCATAAATACTCACTTTGGTTTTGAAACTAAGTTTTTGGTTGGACGTCCATTCTAACTAGGGTCTCCTATGGTCAGGATGGCTCTGATACCAACTTGTCAACACCCGGATTTTTAATCCTAGATGCCCGTTATGCCATACCTCACAATCCCAGGATTACCATTTTTGTGAGACATAACGGATTGGATATCACAGTACATCATCCATTACAAACCATACATAAGGTCTTACACAAATAAGGAACTCATGATCCAGTCTTAATACAACAAGCAGCGGAAATAAAAGATAAGCGTAGCGGTGGGGTCTAGCTTCAGGGGCACAGGCAATGCTGACGAAGGCAGATAGTCCTAGTTATCATAGCCCTCCTGCTGGCCATCATCTTGGTAGTCTCCTTCATAGTCTGGCCATGAGAATAGCCAAGGACAAAAGCCATGAGTACTCTTTAAGTACTCGCAAACTACCACTAACAAGTAGTATAGTTCTAAGTTAAAGTGCTAACCCCATGATTAACTATAAAGTTAAGTTTGAATCCTAAGCTGAGTTCAGAAGCAAAAAAGATTAAATAAAGTTCTAGAATCACTTAAGTTGGGAAGCTATTGTCGTAAACACCACCCTGTTGTGGTCAAGTCAAGATTCATCATTCATTTCATAAGTTGTTTTGAAAACATCTGACAACGAAACAGTATGGCCATTCCAACTGTCCATAACCGCGGACGCGGCTATTCGAATAGTTTGACACTCTGTAGAGGTGGTACACTTTCACCACAAGATTCGATACATCTATCAGGGATAACCCTGTATCATCATACTTAGTATGTAGATAATCAAACATAACCTTTCTTTTACACAACCTACTATAAGCACATCTCCTATGAGCTTGGCCTCCCAACCATGACCATCAGTCATCTTGGGCACTGCATAGGTGGAGAACATTGAGAGGTTGCCTCAGCTCAAACCTCTCCCACGAGGGAACTAATACTAATGCATATAAATTTATGGCTAAGCCTTACCCAATTCAGGTAGTGTGGTTGTATGGTAAATTTGGAATGGTATCGCATCCGAATCCAACCATCAGTTTTGTAAAAGGGCTAAGGCTCATGCCTCCACATTTTCACCATCATAAACCATTTGTGTTTATCAACACATGTCAAAACATTTCAATAGAATGACTCATCATTCCAAGGTTTTCACAATTCATTTTCACCAAGTGTTCCCATCTAAAGTGACTCACGTTTTTATCTACTCTAAACTACTAAGTTAAGAGTGTTCACTAAGGTGGAAAAGATGGGTTCAATCTCATGCCATAGAATGATATCTAAAGCTTATCTAAATAGGCCAAGTTTTATACTCTTTATGCTACCTTCAAAACAAGTAAAGAACTTTGGGTAAAGTAAAGGAAGTAAAGCTTGAAGATAATACTTGGGGTGACTAATAGTCAAAATGATATGACACAAGCATGCCTAAAGCATTTTTGCTAAACCATCTAGTTTAATCCTAGCTTGCTAAGCATTATACTAGCAAGTGTTAGTTTGCCATTAGTAGCTTGCCTTGCTTGGTGCAGTGGTTGAAGTTTTCTTCTTCTTCTTGGTAGAATTCCTCCTCCTCATAGACTTGGTCGGTACTATCGCCTATAAATACATACGGAGTACACAATCACCAATCAATACTTAACTAGTCTAATTAGCACTCTAAGGCATATATTTTATGATCTATTATCATCACAAGCATCACAAGTTTTATTAACTAGTTTCCTTCTTTTTATTCTAGAAAAGTAATTTCTACTCATTGAAAATTAACTAAGATTTAATATTCACCACTTAAAATATGGGATCATGTGGACACATGTCATCACCACATATTCTAATATGTGGGAATGTGATTTAAAGGTTGGATCACAATTACTTTGGTTTAAGTTTATTATTTAATGATTTAAAGTGACTAGAAATGCCTATATAGCATTATTTTGGTACTAGTCCCAAGTCACTGCATGTAAACCCTAATATTATTACATATTCAGATAGGTATGGTGAAATGTGATTTTTGAGAGTTGGAATCAACTCAAAAGCTAACTTGGTTGATTTTATAAAAATGTTGCAAGGTGCAAATGCTTCTGTTTTATTATTTTTACGAGGAGATATCTATAACTCTAATTGAATTAAATCCAACAGGCTTGGGTAGATCTTTTCAGTAGCTTTCTTAAAAAATTGGAATCACTCCAGTTGGATTTTTAAATCTCTCTGAATTGAATTTCAAACTCAGAGACAGAACTAGGTTTAAACTAAAAAGAAAAATCTTAATTCAAACTAACTGGGTTGCGCGGGAACGCTAACGGGCCGGCCAAGTGACACTCCGCGGCGTGGGGCTCAGCTAACACGGGGGTCCACCGGTCAGCGGCTCATAACGCGCGAAGCGGTACATGGCGATATGGGTCGTTGGATTAGAACTGGGATCGACGGCTGGGGATCGTCTTCGACGACGAACAGGTCGCCGGCGAGCTCTAACCCTAGCGGCTCGGTGGGGGTGCATAGGGGGCGTACCAGGGCTCCAGCGATGACGGCGAGGTGGGCAAACGGACTGGTGGTCGACGGCAAGCTCAGGGACGGTCGAGGCAGCTCCGGAGGTGGTCGCAATCAGCGGCGCCCTTCTCCTCCAGAGGCGGCCTACTCCGGTCCAATTCCGGCGAACGGCTACTTGCCTTGCTCCGGCTAGAGGTGGGGAATGGTCAGTGAGGTGAGGGTAGGTGAGTGGTGTGCTGCAAATGGCTGGGGGTGGCCTCCTTTTATAGGCTCGACGACGGGACAACGCGGCCTGGCCGGGCGATGGTGGCGAGATGGCTACGGGCTGCTAGCGGCATGGCTGCGAGCGGCGATCGATGCGTGGTCTCCTGGCGGTGCTCCAGGGGTTAAATGCGGGCTTAGGGGCGGTGGTATGCCGTCGGGCGAAGCTGGCGCTCTGAGCGGCAGAGGCGGCGGCTTCCACGGTGAGCGGTGGCTGTGAGGCGTTGGACGGTGAATGGGCATGTCTGGCATGCTCCTGGGGTCATGGCGGAGCGGTGGACGCGGGCTGCGGTCGAGGGGCGGAGTGTATGCGCATGTCAGGCGCGGCACTCTGGCGCATGCTCGGCATGGCGCAGACAGGCAGTGTGCGGCGGTTCCTCGGTGGTCCACGGTCCGGCTCGGCTCAGGGAGGGGACAGAGAGTGGCGGTGAGGTGAGGGCTAGCTAGCAGACATGGCGAGCGAGAGGGGGACAGTCTGCTATGGCGATGGCATGATCAGCCGGCCAGCATGTGCTCGGCTTGGCATGGCCATGCTGCTAGGGGGTAGGGGATGGGTTGGTTAGGGTCTGGTTTGATCAAGAGGGGACAAAGGGATTAAATTGGGTTCATTTGGGGGCAAAACCCTATTGCACATAGTGAGCTATGATTTAGTGTTTGATTTTGCCTGCCAAGTGTTTGATGAAATGGCCGCAAGAACTTTCTTTTTGAATTTTGAAAAGATTTTTGGTGGGTGTGCTAGTACTAAGCTTGAGACTCTGTGGGTGCTTGTGTTTTAAAATTTGAGCTCATTTGAATGGTTTTTTGAAATAGTGGGATCTTCCCATATGAAATAGATTCAATTTTCAAATGCCAATTAAATTTAGTGTTTGAATGTTTTTGGCAGATCACAAAGTGGGCCTTGGTACCTCATTATGTGTACTAGCAAGGGGTGCAAAGATCCACAATTGTTTCTGCTGGTTTTGAGTACTAGGAATAGCCAAAGTAGGCATGTTGATTAAAATAGCACAAATGACCATTCACTTCATTTATTCATTTTTAGTTGTTTTTCTTTGGGAAATGTTCGGGAATGATTTAGATGATGTTTATTTCACCGAAGAATCATTTTACAAGCAATGGATCACAGAACCATGGCAATTCATACCACTCCAATTTTAAATGCACATACATATGAATGCTTTCATATTTTTAATTGGAAAAGTTTTTGTTAACCCTAATTTTGGTGATTTGGATCTTAATAACCTTGGATTAAAGTTTTGGGATGTTACAATTGCCTTGATCTGTCGTCTGATGATTTGCCTTGTTCTGCTATTTGACTTGTCTGCCTATGAGTAGTATGAGCTATTCTAGGGGCTCATCATCTAGGATCTAGGTAATCCGAGAGTGTCAACCCTAAGCAAGTTAACCAAACTGGATCTAACCTATAGCCACTAGGTGATCATCTAAAACCATTAACTAGATCACTTCTAAAGTTATTAATTCTAGAAGTTTGCAAGTCAATAAATACCAATATGAAGCATGGATCTATTCTTATCAATCTACATTTGAACATCATCCACTTTATGATGCTTTTATACCTTGCAACCCATCAAAAACATCCCCGCTCATATTCTAGTCAAAAACCCTAAATCTGCTAAATTTGACTAAGTCTGGAAACTTTTTCATCATCACTTCTTTGAATGCCTCTCTTTCTCAACCCTTATGCATTTTTGGTAATGCAGTTGAAACATCTTGTATACCATCCTAAGTACTACCAAGGACACTCTTGCCCCTGGATATATCACCTTTTAACCCACTTGTTCTTGATGGTTTTGCAGGCAAGAAAATAATTTTTCCTGCAAATTTTATCAACTAGCTTACTTGGTCAGAAGCTCCCACCTTCATCCTACCTTCTGTGGAACAACTTTTTGCATGATTTTGTTGTACTCATAAAGGTCTATCAACCCCTACTTCACTTGTTTCAATTGGATCCTTGTGCTTCAAAAACCCACAAGGTTTTGAAGACTTTTTGATAATCAGCTATGGCACCCTTATCTTATTCAAAGTTTAAAACCAATTCCTAGAGAAATCAAGAATGATCAAGCTCAAATTATTGTACCATGGTGATCTAATCAACTTGGTCTAACTATCAATTCATCCCTTGCATCAAGGTGAGCGCTGATCTCACTAATCCTACCTTGTCTAGTTGGTATAAAAATATCAATGCCCTAGATCCTCTAATCTTGTTCTCTTCTAAAATCCATCTTGTTTTGCAAAAACCAAGGTTGTTAATGATGGATACATCAAGTTGACATCATTCAAATGTGATATAATCATTTGCCAAATAATTTCCATAGTTATTGGAACCTAAAATTATTTAAATTCCATACTTGGCAAAATTCTAGAAACCTTGTCTATAAAGGCAAGTTTGTTTTTCTCCAAACCACTTTGCCAAATCAAGGCACGATTGATGCCTATATACCTCAACCTACCTCTTCATCTAATATTTTTGAGATTCTTTATTATTTCTTTTTGCCTATTTTCTTAAATGGCAGAAATGGAGGAATAAATGTTCTAAATACTTTCCTTTGTCAATAAATTCAGGTAAAATTCTCCAATGTGTGAAATCATATTGGGGACCATCTCAAATCAAAAACCAACCTTGTCCAATGTAAATATATCAAATGAGCTTCTAGAAACCATTTCAGCCCTTTTCAAATAAATGAAATTAAGAGGACTAATATTCCTTAGAAAATCCCAAATAAATCCTAGGGGAGTATCTTGACCATATACATCTACCAGTACCATCTTATAACTTTGCCACAAGTAATTCCTCAAACTGACTTCATAACCACTTCTTTAATCAATATTGCGAACCAAGCAAATCCACAAATCAAAAACCCACAAAACCTTCACCCACCTGATCCACCAAGCTTGTACAACACACCTCACACCCCTGGGTGACCACCATTGTGGCACCACTATAGAAAACCCTCGCCCCTTTGTCTTTACTACTTGGAGGAAGGAGAGATGAACACATGGGTTATATCTTGTCTATATTTTCTTATAGTAGAACTCAATGCTCCCTCTCACTTTCTGCATGACCAGAGGCACCCACACTCCGTGTCCATCGCCCTCCTCGCCCTATTCCAGAGAAACACCATCTCCATGCCCTCCTCATGGAATGAGTCCACCATAGACCCTCATCCTTCTGTATAAAAAGCCACAGGCTCTCCCAACCCTCTCCATCCATATCATTTCTCTCCTACCCCACCAGAGACCTCCCCCACGAGCCCCTGCTCACTCCCCTTTCCCTCCATAGCAATGGAGAGGAAGAAAACCTCCGCTCGGCCTCTCCTCGAGAGGTGAAGATACGGTTGATCCATACCCTCCCTTGGTCCTCTCTCTGCATGCATGAACTTCCCTTACCTAGATCTACCTGCGCATGTCTCTCTTTTGGTCGTAGGGTCACCGGAGGCACCACCACTCGTGCATGTCTGAAGCAAAGCTCCTCCCACGAGCTGGACTTCTCTGGCACCCCTAGCTCTAAGTGCCCTCTCAGGGCCTCAGAACCTCTACTGGTCCTCTCCTTAGCCTCCCTGCTGACATGCATGTGTCCCTAGCGTTCCCCCAGTCCGCTATCGATCATGCTCGACGGTGCAGATGCAAGCGACACCCCCCGTCGTGGAACCTGCACTCGCCGCCCATTAGTGGAATCGGTGTCGAGCCACGTATCTCCTCCTCTACCAACCCATCTTTGGTGAGTCCCCGAACCCCGCAGCCGCCTCTAGGGTTTCCCCTTTGTCCCGTCGCCGCCGGAGGTAGAAGAACGCCCTGAGCCATCGATCCAAACTGAATCGGACGGCTAGGGCACCCCTTACCCTTACAACGCTCGCGGTCGCTGACCCGCGGGACTCACGCCCCGGTGATATGTCGTAAATGTATCTATAATTTTTTATGTTCCATGCTTGTTTAGTATCTACTTTCTTATGTTTTGTCTACATTTTGAGATACTTTTATACATTTTTGGGAACTAACTTATTAACAAGATGCCATAGTGCCAATTGCCTGTTTTCTGCTATTTTTGGTTTCACAAAAAATCATAAAGAAATATTGTCAGAATTGGACAGGACAAAAGCCAAAGTTCCTATTTTACTAGAAGACTCACGGAGTTAGAAGACGAGACGGAGAGGGGCCACAAGGGGCCCACACCACCTAGTGGCGTGGGTCAAGCCAGGCCGCGCTAGGGGGTGGTGTGGCTGCCTCGGGCGCCCACCGACCTTGCCTCTTCGCCTATAAAATCCCCCCAGGTCGAAAACCGTAAAGAAAAGATCAGAAATCCACGAAAAGTTCCACAGCGCCACCGCCACCAAAGAGGAGATTCAGGGGACAGAAGTCTCTGTTCTGGCACCCTGCCGGGACGGGAAAGTGCCCCCGGAGCCATCTCCATCGACTCCACCACCATATCCATCAACGTTGCTGACTCCCATGATGAGGAGGGAGTAGTTCTCTCTCGAGGCTAAGGGTTCTACTGGTAGCTATGTGTTCATCTCTCTCTCTATGCTTGATCTTATGAGATCATGAGCTTTGTAACCTATAGATCTATTCTACTACTCAAGTGATTTAATTAATCTCTGCTTATTCCCATGTGTGTGAAGTTGACAGTGTGCACACCATGTGGCACTTTGGCTAAGGTTACAGAAATACTTATCATGAGTATAATTTGAGTTGGATGTCTCTATGAGATTGTGGTGTTTGTTGGAACCATCTAGCGCTCAAGGTGACATTGAGGGGTTATCTAGATGGGGAATGCGAACTTTAAGGTGTGTTGTTATAGCCCTACATCGTCCAACCAGAGAGTAGTTCAGGGTAGCATCATGAAGAGAAGATATTTATATGAGAGTGTCCACTAGTGAAAGTATGATCCCTAGGCCTTGTTTCTAAGCATTGAAACACCGTTTACAATCAGTCATGTTACATGTTTGCTTGCTTCCACTCTTATTTCAGATTACAATTACCACTTATAATCATCCATATTACTTGTATTTCACTATCTCTTCGCCGAACTAGTGCACCTATACACCTGACAAGTGTATCGGGTGTGTTGGGGACACAATAGACTTTGTATCTTGATTGCAAGGTTGCTTGAGAGGGATACCTTTGACCACTTCCTCCTTAAGTTCGATAAACCTTGGGTGATCCAGTTAAGGGGAACTTGCTGCAGTTCTACAAACCTCTGCACTTGGAGGCCGAACAGTGCCTACAAGAATAGAAGCGTGCGTAGACATCAAGCTATTTTCTAGCGCCGTTGCCGGGGAGGTAAGGTAAAAGGTACTCACATCCTATGGCTACTAAGATATCTTCTAGTGCGGTTGCTGGTGTGTGAGTGCTCGAAGTTATTTCCTTTAGATTCTTCAATTATATCTTTTTGTTTCTTGTTTTTATTTTCACTAGTTAGGCTTAATGGAAAACAACAACAAAATTAGAGAGCTTTTTGGTATTTTTTCCCAAGGAAGAATATAAATGGTTTGAAAATAAAATTAAAAAACCCATGGAACTTTCTTTGCATGCTAATAGCAATGTTATTAGTATGAATTTTTTGAACACCTTTGTTACTAATGCTATGGAATCATCTAAGCTTGGGGAAGTTAGTTTTTATGAAAATGATCATTTTAGTTCCCCAGCTTTAAAGGAGAAAATTTTCTCTGATGATACTTTATCTCCCATATGTGGTAATTCTAATGATACTTGTGATATTTTAAATCCACATACTGAACGCGTCCCTTTTAAAATACCTATGGAAATTGTTGAACGTGTTATGAATAACTGTTATTTTGGAGATGGAACTGTCCATCCTAGTGATCATTTACTCTTTATACATGAATTATGCGAGTTGTTCAAGTGTGCAGGTATTTCAATGAACCAAGTTAAGAGGAAGCTATTCTCTTTCTCACTTAAGGGCAAAGCAAGGGAGTGGTATGAGCTTAGACGATCCTCACCATTTGGAATGGAAGGAACTTGAATCTCTCTTTTACTCTAAATTTTATCCTCCTCATGAAATTCATAAAGATAGGAATTATATTTATAATTTTCATCCTCATGATGGAGAAAGTATTGCCCAAGCATGGGGGAGACTGAAGTCACTAATGCTCAAATGTCCCATTCATGAGCTCCCCAGGAATATTGTTATTAATAATTTTTATGCAAGGATTTCAGGACATTACAAGGACTATCTAGATACATGTTTAGAGGGATCCTTCACAAGTAAGGAGGTCAAAGCTAAGTGGGATCTTCTTGAAACAATTCAAAGCAATACCTAAGATTGGGATAATGACAAAGGTAAAGAACCATGTATAAACTATGAGTATGATTGCATTAAGTCTTTCGCTGAAACTGCTGATTTTCAAGAACTTGGTGCTAAATACGGTCTTGATCCTAAAATTCTTGTTGATTGTTATAGAGCCTTTGCTTCTCATATTAGTGCTCCTAAAGGAAAATGGGACATGTATCATGAGCCTTTTAAAGACACTTGCATGAAAAATGAAATTGTTATTAATGATAACAATAAACATGCTCAAACCTCTAAAAGTACTATTTCTTATAAGCATGTTAATTTTTGTGGAATACATAGACCTTGTGAAAAGAATCAAACTGAAGAAGAATATTGCATCACCCACAAGAATGAAAAAACTAGAATGTGGTATTGGGCTCTAAATGATCTTGGTATTTGTGCCCTCTATCCTTTTATTTGTGAACTTTGCTTTGAAGTGGGTCATTTCAATTTCAATGCTCAGGCCATAATAATAGCCCTTCTAATACAAAGAGTACTGCAAGTTTTTATTGTGATGACATGATCACTCCTAATCAGCATGATGAACTTTCATTATTTTTGTGGTGTGAAGAATTATCAAGAAAAACTTCTTTGGTAGATATGAGTGCTTTTGATATGAATAGTGTCCTGCATGGTTGTCATCTTTATTGTGTTGATAATTGCCACACAAATACTTACATACAAAATATTATAAAAGATGAGATTTTACCAAAATATGACAGGACTAATATGTGTTTTTATCTTATTAATGAAAAGAAGGAATCCTCCAAAGTTTCTTCTATTGTCTCTAACAATAAACCAGGGTATATGGAGAAGCTTCCTTTCAAGCCTCTCCCTCCTAAAGAGGAGAAGAAAAAGAAGAAGAGGAGGAGTAAAAGGAGGGAGGAAACGGTATTTTACCCTAAGCATGTTGCTCCTATTATAGTTTTTGATGATTCTAAACTCAATGATGTTCCTATGCCTGTTACCTATAGTAGTAATCATGATTGGGAAAAGCACAATACTTTTGATATTGAAAATCTATTCGGTACCTATTCTGAAAATGAAGATGCTCATAATTGTTGTACTATTAGTACTATCCATGTTTCTTCCAATGATGATATGTTTACAAATGAACACACTTTGGAAGATAACTATTCTATTGCTTATGATGATACTATACCTCCAATATATGATGGTCACAATGATGAATATGATATTTTCAGTCCACCTACTATTGAGGAGAAAATTAATTATGATTACAATATGCCTCCTATATTTGATGATTATGGTGATGGGAATAATAATGATAGCTATTTTGTTGAATTTGCTCCCACTACAGTTAATAAGAATGACTATGTTTATGTGGCGAGTATTAATTCTTTTATGCATGTGGCTCATGATAAGAATGTTTTATGTGATAGTTATATTGTTAACTTTATTCATGATGCTACTGAAAGTTATTATGATAGAGGGAAATATGGTTTTATGTATGTCAACAATATTAAGTTTCCCCTCTCTATGTTGAAAATTCTGAAGTTGCACTTGTTTTGCTTTCCTATGCCTGTTGCTTTCTATTTTCATGACTTGTTTCTTTACAAGATTATTTTTCATAGGAAGTGGGTTATAATTAAATGTGTATCATATTTGCTCCTTGATGTTCTCTTTTGCTTCAGTTCATATTTCTTATGTGAGCATCTTCTCAAATTACCGAGCCTAGCTCAAAGGCGTTAAAGAAAAGCACTTATTGGGAGATAACCCAAATTTTTACTTTCAGTTTATTTTTATTTTGTTGAGTATTGGAAGTTATTTCCTCTGTAATAACCTCTCCTTATCATTTTTGTTTGGTTTTTGTGCCAAGAATAACCCCTAATGAGAGAGAAGTAAGATATGGGGAAGTTGCTATCCCGAAACAGATTTTTGTGCGTCACTGTAAAAAATCTTGAAAAATATCAGTACATCAGATTGAGCTGTAGTGTTTTGTGCTTATTCCTCCGGTTATTACCCAACTTTTGTTAGTTTTGCACTTTTCGATTTGAGCAACAAAAGGTTTTCGAAAAAATTGGTTTTTACCTGCTGGTCTGTTTTGACAGATTTCTGCCATTATTTGCATTTGTCTCTTAATCTCTTTCTCTTTGAGTTCTCTTTGATTGCTTGAACTTTTAAAAGGAATTGTTACAGTAACTTTTGTTTTAATGGAAGTTTTACTTGTGTTGAAACTGAACCCAAAGACTTATTATCTTGAATACACTAATATTGCTAATGAAGATTGTGTGAAGTTCTGTAAGAAGGAAATTTTCAAGTGTAGGGAAGAATAATATGATGAGATGAAGTATGGAACAAAGCTCAAGCTTGGGGATGCCACCTGTGTCACCCCAAGAAATATTCAAGAAGTACAAGCGTCAAAGCTTGGGGATGCCCAAGGCATCCCCTTCTTCATCAATAAAAATCTCAGGTTTTGTTCCAAACACTTCATTTTTATTGTTTCATGCACCAATTGTGTTGTTCTTGGAGCGTCTTCGTCTTTTTTTTTTGTTTTATTTTGCTTTCCTTGCTGCAATAAGTTGGTTGTATCCCAACATACTTATTTTGGAGAGAGACACACCCCGTTATTCATTGGCTAGAACACTCTAGTTTTAGCTCTTATTGTTCTGTGAGTGTTCTCCTTTGCTAGCACTGTGTTTAGCTTTAGTTTTCGATTGGTGTTGGAAAAGAGTAGGAAAGTTCATGCTTATGAGTGGTACAATAGGAAGCTTGTTTGACTGTGGCCTAGACTTTATCATGTCATGTTTGATATTGCTATGACTTTATGCTTAGTGATTATTGCTGTAGCATGACTTGTTACAAACAATTGAGATTGCTTAATGTGCCTTGAAAGAATCATGTGTTTTTTTAGCATATAAAAGCATAATATTGTGGTATTCTCCTTTGATGCTTTATTTGGGTTGACTTGGCGCATGCTCACACCATGTTAAGACTATACCAAGTCACCATAGCCTCTATGATCATTTAGTTTTCGACTTGTAATATCACTTTATGCTTTAATTAATAATGTTTTGTCGCTTTGCATGACTATTGCCATTATTGCTCTCTTAGTTGATCGCTCCCAGTCTTTTGCTAGCCTCCACATGTATGAGTTCCACTCATGCATCCAACTCCAAATAAAACCAAGTTATTCCAAAGAGTACACCATACCTACCTAGTAGCATTATTGCTATTCCAAGTATATTCATGTTTTTATCTACCTTCCAAATTAAACTTGTTATGTGAAAATTAGTGATTAAAGCTCTCACAAACTTGATGGCACACTTTACTTTCTTGCACTTAATAAACTTGAACCATTTTTCCCATCTATGTTGCGTGTATGCTTACATTTTGTAAGTTGTTAATTAGCAAAACCATGTTACCATGGGGAACGCTTTCAACATTGCACTTTATTTAGTTGATATCATGTTCTTTTGCTTATGGATCCCGGTGGTGTGAAATAAAAGGGGATCTTGTAAAGCTCATGGAATTGGTATATGTGTTAGAGAAACGCCTGGGAGGCTAGCCTAAGCCATGCCTAATCATGGTGGAAACTTGCAGCATAACCATAGTGAGCAATCTGTGAACCATACTCATTAAAAAAGGGGAAACCCCTATGCAAATAGCAAATAAAAGGATCGCTGAGAAGCTCATTGCCTATTGCCTTGTCATTGTGATATGGGAAAGTTCATGTATCATGGGGCAAGGGGTACCCCGTTGGCGATTCTCTATGATACACATGTACTTACAATGACAAGAACTTACTCATGACTAAAGTTGAGTAGAATGAGGTTCGGTACTCGTAAGCAAGGGGCATGAGATTTTCAACTTATAACTTGTCAAGCATATCCTCATATTTGTTCACTTTAACCTTAATCACCTTAAGATGCTTATTATAGGGGCAATGGGAGCTGAAAGCTAATAAGTACCATAATTTTTGGAAACTCTTTATGAGACTTGAATCCCTGCTTCCTTCTATGAAGGGCCTTTCTTTTACTTTTATGTTGAGTCTCCATCATCTACCTTTATGCACCTATTGAGAGACCATAGTGGTCATTCTTAGTTTAATGTGCATTGTCCCAAAACTTGTTGATTGATTCATAACTTTGATATTGCTTGTTCCTAAAATATTTGTATCTAGTCACCCTTATGAACTTTGAAGGTGTCCTCTGCATTTATGTTTTGATACACCATGAGGGACAAGCTGAATTCCATTCTCATTATGTTTTCTATATGTGAAACAAACAAACATCTTTCAAAGCATTGCTATTCATGAATATTTTGTTTGTACCTTTAGATGCTACAATATAGTTGTTATGTCTTATTGTTAGAACTATATCTTTCATGTCTATGTTAGAGTACTATTGTCCCAACTATCAATGTTTTACAAATACCTTGATGAAGATTGTGATGGTGCATGTCACCCAAAAAATTATTCTTTTTTATCACTTAGCTACTCGAGGACGAGCAGGAGTTAAGCTTGGGGATGTTGATACGTTGTAAACGTATCTATAATTTTTGATGTTCCATGCTTGTTTAGTATCTACTTTCTTATGTTTTGTCTACATTTTGAGATACTTTTATACATTTTCTAGAACTAACCTATTAACAAGATGCCACAGTGTCAGTTGCTTGTTTTCTGCTGTTTTTGGTTTCAGAAAAGCTCGTAAAGAAATATCCTCGGAATTGGACATGACAAAAGCCAAAGTTATTATTTTACCAGAAGACTCACGAAGCGAGAAGACGAGACGAAGAGGGGCCACGAGGGTCCCACACCACCTGGTGGCGCGAGCCAGGCCAGGCCGTGCCAGGGGGTGGTGTGGCCGTCTCAGCCGCCCACCGACCTTGCCTCTTCGCCTATAAATGCCCCCGGGACGAAAACCCTAAACACAAGACCAGAAATCCACGAAGAGTTCCGTAGCGCCGCTGCCACCGAAGAGGAGATTCGGAGGGGGGACAGAAGTCTTTGTTTCGGTACCCTGCCGGGACGGGGAAGTGCCCCCGGAGCCATCTCCATCGACTTCACCGCCATCTCCATCAACATTGCTGACTCCCATGATGAGGAGGGAGTAGTTCTCTCTCGAGGCTAAGGGTTCTACCGGTAGCTATGTGTTCATCTCTCTCTATGCATGATCTTATGAGATCGTGATCTTTGTAATCTATAGATCTATTTTGCTACTCAACTGCTTTAATTAATCTCTGCTTATCCCCACGTGTGTGAAGTTGACAATGTGCACACCCTGTGGCACTTTGGCTAAGGTTACAGAAATATTTATCATGAGTATAGCTTGAGTTGGATGTCTCTATGAGATTGTGGTGTTTGTTGGAACCATCTAGCGCTCAAGGTGACAGTCAGGGGTGCTCTAGATGGGGAATGCGAACTTTAAGGTGTGCTGTTATAGCCCTCCATTGTCCAACCGGAGAGTAGTTCAGGATAGCATCATGAAGAGAAGATATTTATATAAGAGTGTCCACTAGCGAAAGTATGATCCCTATGCCTTGTTTCTAAGGATTGAAACACCGTTTACAATCAGTCCTATTACATGTTTGCTTGCTGCCACTCTTATTTCAGATTGCAATTACCACTTATAATCATCCATATTACTTGTATTTCACTATCTCTTCGCCGAACTAGTGCACCTATACACCTGACAAGTGTATTGGGTGTGATGGGGACACAAGAGACTTTTTGTATCTTGATTGCAGGGTTGCTTGAGAGGGATACCTTTGACCACTTCCTCCGTGAGTTCGATAAACCTTGGGTGATCCACTTAAGGGAAACTTGTTGCTGTTTTACAAACCTCTACACTTGGAGGCCCAACACTGTCTACAAGAATAGAAGCATGCGTAGACATCACCCGGCCTTTGAACTGATTCTCCCGCGCGAGCTCCACGCTGATTGGGCCATTTTGGCGCTGAGAGGCCCAACTGCGTCTGGAATCCGGCCTAGTGCCTGATTCTCCTTTTTATTTTATAATTTCATTAATTCCAGATCTGCTTCTACCCAGTTAGTTTAATTGCTAAATAAAATGAAAATCACTCCATTTTGGATAGATACAAATTATACATGTTGCCACACGTTTTCACAAACATGCAGAACCAGTGACTTGCCAAAAATAATCCTTATTATTCATTGGCATTTAATCTACTAAAATGTTTTTTTGACACTAAATAAATTCCTCAGTGATCTACACATACCCAAATAGGATGAAACAAACTTCCCCTGAAAGGTTCTTACTGTACCTATCAATTAGCTTTTATCTCATGTGAAGGTGAACCATGGTTTTACCCCAGTAAAAATAACAAAATCCATCTATATCTATCTTTAGAAAATTCTCTAGGATGTATAAATACATATTTTTGGTTGATTCCACCTCTTTGTGATGTGGTACACTAAAGCCTATCAAAATCCTAGAGATCAAATTTTATTGAGGCTCTGTTTAATTTTGGTGAATTAAACATCTTTGTCTAGGGTAGTTTCAGTAGAAAAATCACTATAGAAGTTTTACAACTCCACATTGGGTGATTCCAATTTCTACAGAAAGATACTTCAAATACCCATCATGTGTATCTGAAATAATCCTAAAAGCTCCTGTATATTAATTCCAGTGAAAAAGACAAAAACCTTCCAGAACTGACTTTGGGAATTTCCTGAGGGCATTCTGGTAAATATTTTGAAATAATTCCAACTCTCAGTGAATAATTACATAAAACCCTACACGAATACCTAAGGAAATAATTTTTGAACGCACAGAACTTTTGTGGTAAATTATTTCCTAAAACTAGAGTCTTTCTCACTAGAAAATTCATTATAAATCACTAGAAATTGATAATTTAGTGAAACCACTTTTGTTGGTTTCATTTTATCAATACCTATCTAGTGATATCATCTTTGCATATTGAAATCATATAGAACATGACCTTCGTTTATCCTTAAGTAAGTAGATTTGGGCTCCAAATTCATTAAAGGAAACCCACAATTGCTCTTCAAGCATTTCCACTTGCCTAAATCCAACTACTCAAAACCTACTGAATCATAAAATTGTATTGTTCACTTGATTGCTGTATGTATGTCCACTTCTATGCCTTGTTTTAATTGTGGCCTTGCTTGTTTGCATGTGTACTCAATGACGGTGATAGTTGCGCTTGTATTGACGCCGAGAAGAAGAGATCTTATTATTGGTTTATTATGGTATTCTAAGAAGAAGTCTAGGGACATATATTGCTAGTTTGCTGATCTTAGGCAAGCCACCTTATTGCTCATAAGCCTTTTCCTATGTTTTACTTATGCATGTTTTACTTACTTGTTTATGAAAACTGCATTGCTTTAATATATGATGATCTATATCGGGTAGTGCTTGGCTCCTCCAAACCATTACATATTTGTACTACCAAGTACAACCCCTTTGGTGACACCTACTTTTCCCTAGTTTTGTAAGTGTTGTATAACACCATACCCCTTAGAGACCCTATTTTAGCCGAGAAAAACTATAGGACGGGAAGACTCTGGAAAAGGGTTTACAAAAATGTTTGATGATAAAACCTTAGTGACGCTTGACCTACCAAGAGATATTTAAGAAAGAAAAATGTTTTGGTTTTACAAATGATGATGGAAAGAAAAATGTTTATAAAAATGCACCCGGTTCTTTGCAGCTTTGGCTATAACAACTAAACTCGTGCAACCACATTACCCCGGTATGGGACGGGGCTTAACTCGTAGTTTGTTTTCCTTAGCATGGGCCACGCCATAACGCGTAGAAATGGGTTCGAGTCCCTCGAAGCTGGTTCCTATCCACTTAGGGGGTTGTCATACCCGAAAGGTTCTTTTGCCTCTTCGGAGGTCGGCTGAAACTATGGAGCTCCCGTGGACGGTACAGTTTATGGGAGTATGGAAGGGGAAATGATTCAGGAAGTGAGGTAGGGAGATTCGGACTCGAGGAGTAGGGTACTCGTCCTGGGGGAACTAAGCAACCATGGGAAAGTTCCCATACTAGGGACGACAAATGAAAGGTTATGTTTGATTATCCAGATCCCCGTACACTTGGTGTAGCGGGCCATGGAGTTATCTCGACGGATGTATCGAATTGTGTGGGTAAAGTGACAACCTCTACAGAGTGTAAAAATCTATTCGAATAGTCGTGTCCATGGTTATGGATGGTTGGACAAACTACTGAAAAAGACTTCGGAAAGCAAAGGCTTTGGAAATGTTGTGACCATGGGATGGTCGGAAAGGAAGGAAAGGAGTTGGTCATGTGATGACCGGAAGGAGGAACAAATGGGTGACCCAATCCTAGTGTTTTCCAAAACTTTTCAAAAAGGTTTTACAAAAGTTCTCAACAAAAATTGTAGATGTTATATCTACAAGAGAAACTATTTGAGAAAAGAACCTCTCTTGGTGCCCTCCTACTACCACAACCATATTGCATATCCTTTTGTTATTATTATTCTCTTAAGATGGTTTGCGAGTACATTCAAAGTACTCACTGGCATTGTCCCTGGCTATTAACTTGGTCAGATATCAAGAAGATGATGAAGTTGACGTCTATGTGAGCTAGGACGTTCTCCCAGTCTGTTGCCTGTAGGATAAGGCATGGCTCAGGCTCTATGCTTGATGAAGTTCCGCTGATGATGATTGATGTAGCCATAATGGCATGTAAGGTATGACATGTATCCGCTTAAGTAAGGGATGTTTACTTTGATACTTGTTGGTTATGTGCCATGACTAACTGATCATGGGATCATGGTGAATGCATAACATGGGATTCTCGGAGGATTAATCCGGGCGCCCCACACATTGTTTTCAGATTTAAACGAATAACTGCTTCATAATAAACATGATTCTGATACAATGTTCAAGCTCAGCATAGGCACCAAATAACAATTATTCAGATTTATAACTAGTCCCGATGGTAGATGGAGAGGCAGCATTCCGATGGCGATCACATCAACTCTTGATCCATTGCCGACACGCATCGTGACCTCATCCCTTGCTAGATGTCGCTTGTTCTATAGCCCCTGATTCTAGTTACATATATTAGCAAGTGAACCAGTATCAAATACCCAGGTGCTACTGCAAGTACTAGTCAAGTACACATCAATAACATGTATATCAAATATACCTTTGCTCATCTTGCTAGCCTTCTTATCTACCAAATACTTGGGGCAGTTCCGCTTCCAATGGCCAGTCCCCTTGATATAATAGAACTCGGTACCAGACTTAGGGCTAGCTCGGGTTTTCTTTTCAGGCGCAGCAATAGGTTTGCCGCCCTTCTTTCCCTTCTATTTACCCTTTTTGTATTTCTTGAAACCGGTGGTCTTATTGATCAAAACACTTGATGTTCTTTCTTGATCTCCACTTCAACAGGCTTAAGCATTGACATAAGCTATGGGATAGACTTCTTCATGCCCTACATGTTATAGTTCATCACGAAGCTCTTGTAGCTAGGTGGCAAAGATTAGAGAACATGATGTATGCCTAAGTCAATGGGAATCGTTATTCCAAAGAACAAAAGCTTATCAGCGTACCCAGACATTTTGAGTACATGCTCACTAACGGAGCTATCCTCCTCCATCATGCAGCTAAAGACCTTTTCAGAAGCATCATAACTCTCTATGGCAGCATGGGTATCGAAAATCATTTTCAATTCACCCATGGTATCAAAGGCATTACCATTTTCGAAATGCTTTCAAAGTTTCGTCTCTAGACCATACAGTATGCCGCAATGAACCATATTGTGGTCCTCCTGAAGAGTCAAGTAGACATTCTTTTCCTCGTCAGGGACATCAGGAGGTAGTGGGGGGCCTAGTGATGCTTCTAGCACATATTGCTTTTGTGCAGTAGTGAGGAGAATCCTCCGATTCAAGGCCCAGTTGGTAAAGTTTCTACCATTCGTTGCAAGTTTCTCTTTCTCCATGAACACATTGAAATTAAAAGCAGGTGGCGCCATCTACAACAGAATTTGTAAAGTTTATTTAGACTATGATAGATCGATTTCAACAAATCAAATTGCAAATGAACTCCCACTCAAAAACAACATCCATCTTGTCTTGTTGGTGATTACATGAACCAGATCCAATACACCAAGTCCGATCATCACGTGAGTTAGTGTAGCTTCAAAGGCGAGCATCTATATGGGCATCATATCAACCATATGACTCATGCTTAACCTTTCATTCTATGTTCCGAGGCCATGTCTGTACATGCTAGGCTCGCCAAGTAAGAACCTTAGTATTCACGTGTGTAAAACAGTCTTACACCCGTTGTATGCGAACTTAGAGTCAAACACACCCGATCATCACGTGGTGTCTTGAAACGATGAACTTTCTTAACGGTGCATACTTAATGAAGAACAGATTTTATCTTGATATCTAAATGAGGGATCATCTTATAATGCTACTAAACCACCATACAAGCAATATAAGATGCAAACAAACATCATATGCATAAAGTGAAATGATATGGTTCTTGCACTTGATCACTATCATGTGCATCGTGGTATGATCTTTATCATTCCTTTAAGTGTAAGGCCATAGTCTATGGAACTTACACGTTAGGTCTGTTATAATTTCCAAGAGTATCAACCATACTTCAAATTATAACATTGCCATATCATGACACTCTCCCAGCAACAACTAAACTAGACGCTTCTAATTTATCAATTGCATGTTTTTACGTGGCTTAGGGATTTCGAAGATAGAACCGGTCTTACCAACAAACATGGAACCACAACGATGATAACCAAATTATTAGCAACTCAATGTAAATCAGATATTGACTATAGTAGGAGAGACAGACACCTGCTAGCCACTTATGCAAAACTAGTTGCATTTCAAGCGTGGAACTGGTCTCATGTGCGATGACATGTAAAGTTAGTCCGAGCCGCTTCAACCTACTATGCCACCAATATCCAAAATACATATAAGATGCAATAACATGATCATCATCACCCACAAACTATTATGTGTTCTACCCGTGCAAAGCATCTACGCATAGATCAGGCTCTGATACCACTATTGGACTCGCAGCATAGAAAACAAAAAAAAATTCCTATGATGGGAACTACTAAGCACCAAGATCTATCTACCTAAATGAGAGTTGCACCAAGATAAAAATAACGGGTGGATATACATCCATAGAGAACATACCCTTGAAGACCGACAAAGTGTTACGAGGTTGGACTCGTGGATGAGGTAGTCGTACATTTGTCGATCTCAAGATCAAGAGGAAGTATAGCGCCGCAAATCAGCAGCGCATCGCACACACACGTTCGGTCCATCAAACAACCTCCACCACCTCGCTATAGCGATGCAGCGGAAGCAGCAACTCCTTCTAGACGAAAAGCCACCGGGAACATGTATCTCGCTAATCCAAGACCGTGGGGAAATAATTCTAGAGGGGGAGAGAGATCCTTCACGAGGAGGTGTGAGATGAGAGGAGGGGGTGGGGTATTTTTATAGGGGAGAGGGGGCAGCCCCTACCATGGCCGGCGGCCAAGGTGGGTGCCACCACCTCTTCCTCATTCTTGTGGTGGAGCTCCCACTCACATCAATTTAGCCTCCACTCAAAATTCCACTCATGCCCATTAATTTTCTACCAAATTTAATGCAACTCTCATTTAGTAAAACTCTTTTATTTATTTTATTCAGAAGTTTTTTAATTACTTTAATTAACAAACATTCACATAAAACCCCCTGCAACATTTTAATCTCACATGCAGAACCAATTTCAGCAATTTCACCCGAAACAATTTTGGTGTCCATTGAAATAATTCCAATGCTTTGCATTTCTTTTCTCTGGAACATATTTGCTCCAAATAGTGTTATTTTTCCTTAAGTGTGTCACCCTACGGTTCGCGAATAATGCAGACATGATCGAGACCCTTCTCCGATAAATAATCAGCAACGGGACCTAGAGATCCGTACTGACTCCTACACATTCAACAATGACATTTCTGTGATCGTGAGAACCTTTAACGTTATTAACATTAGTAACTAAATAGCTTTGTATTACAGGTCTAAGATTCGATCATCAGTATCTCCATACTAGTTTAATCTCGTTATCAACATGCACTCTTTTCTCATTCCCGTGATATAACATTCCAGTGATCACATCACTTTCTTGCAAGCTATCTCAATGTCATATCACCGAGAGGGCCCAGAGCATCTCTATCCTTCATCAGGATGGAAAATCCCACTCTTGATCCATGAGCCTCTACATAACACCTTTGGAGTATCTGAACCCATCTTTATTGTCACCCTGTTATGGTGTGACGTTTGATGTTATCAAGTTACTCTTCTAGTGTTAGTGTTTGACATGATCTCATGGTCTAAGGACTAGAATTACTTCGTATGATGTTATATCAATTTAAACACAATGACTTTATTGTATTGCTATACTTTAGATGAATGTTCATCACATCATTCCACAAATGTTGTGCCCTCGTTATTAACAACATCTAATATCTATGATCAGGAAACCTTGATCATCTTGTTAATCAATGAGCTAGTTTATAAGAGAGGCATAACTAGGAACCATTTATTTGTTTATTAAACACACATGTATTAAAGTTTCTAATCAATACAATTATAGAATGCAAAATAAACATCTATCATAAACTTGTAATAATATAACAACAATTTTTTTATTGCCTCTCGGGCATATTCCCTTCACAGCATGCTCATATCACGGAGTTGTCCACTCGATTCGCGTTTATTGCTCATGCTTGCAGCCTCAAGGCAGATGAGGAAGAAGAATATGATGATTTCTTCACCCCAAAGAAGGAAGAGGTACCGAATAGGTACCGACAAGGATTATTTGATCTCGTTGACTTGATCCCAAGCTTGGGGTAGATCTATAACACCTAGTAATCTATCTTACAGCTTTAGAATGTTTACTTTACTACACGCATGTTAGGTTTTTATTTGAACTCAATCCCGTTTTCATCAATCTACTTGATAGTTTGAATTACCTCATTCCTCTCTATTCAAGAGTTTTTGCATTAGTTGCATCAACTTCGATTCCCTTTGTTCAAGAGGAGAAGTATATTCGTTGAGTTTCGAGACTTTGTGATATTTGAAGTTACCTTTTTGAGTCATGATTATTATATTAGATGATTGGACTAGGTTGATTGTTATAATATTGTACAACTATTACGATTTTAGGGTCTTCCACACCAATAAGTATTGATTAAATTATGAGAAGTAAAATCTTGGTAGCATATTATAGTCACGAGTTTGGATTATAAAAGCCATAGTAGTGAGCATGATCACATAGCTGTGCTAAAATTAAGAAATAGAAAGAGACAAAATATTCGCTATCAAGAAAAATCTCAAAAGAAAGAAAGAGTACAAGCCAAAAAAAGAAGAGAAAAGAAAAGAGAAAAATAGATGATCATGAATCTTCATTACTAAAACCAAGTGCTCAACCATTTTTTACTTTATGATTTTATAATATGTTCAATCACTAATAGCTTCTATAATAGCATTAATACAAAAGGTGTGGAAGCCTCTAAGCCATGTGAAGTGTAAAGGTGTGATAAAGCTCTCGATGTAAACCTACATTCGATATTGTACTCTTGTCTCAATTTTTGCCTCATTAATTGTAGCGACTTGTGCCTCATAAACATGATGATATTGTTCATAAGCCACCATCTTGTTCGGGGCTGAGGAAGAGTCTAGCTTGGGAGAGTTTATGAGTCCAAAATGTGAGCATATTTACTTAAAGTTTTAAGTAGAGTAGGGTTTTTAGTATTTTACCGCATTTGCGCACACCTTTTTGGCTTTGTTTTAACATGATCCCAATTTACTAAGTATTTATTGAACATATCAATTGATACTATCATATTACACATTAATATGATATTTTTAAGTGATAAAAGTCATTTTATGAATTTATCTTCGCACCTAGAAGAATTGCCTGCGTCTAGGAGGCTCCAGCCAGCATAACAACCAGTGGCACGGGCGGAGACCGCCCGTACTGCGTGCCCGTACGGTGGGACCGCCTCGTCTAATACTCCCTCCTCATGAAAACAGATCACAGATCCGACATTCATAGAAACCTCCAGCCACGAAAAACCACACTAGAATGGGATCTGAAGGTGGAACTTGAAGAAGGGAAAATCCTTGTTGCTGCACGGATCATTGGACGACAGCGCATCATCCCCTACATCATCAACCGCTGCACTCCATCACCATCTCTACCACCATCTTCCATCCATTAGATCTTGTTGTAATTCTAGATTCAAGTGTGGTTTGCACTAGAATCATTCCATTACTTTTATCCATCCATCTGATTATGATGATGTTGTTGATTGCTTCCATGTGTGAGTAGTTCCCTTCATTCTTGGGGAGATGGAGAAACCCTAGAATTATTATGAAATGAAATAAAGGTGATCTATTACTTGTGTAGACGATCTAGCAAATCTATGATGTGTGTTTGGTATCTCCCTTTAGATGGTATGTGTAGTCGGCGACATATAGTTTGCCTTCGGTCTAAAGTAAGAGGGTGAAACCCTTTGGACGTGCTTGGGTGCCTTGGGCCCAGTTTCTACTATGACTATAAGCACCGCTATCATCCAACACGGTCAAAGGGGGAACAAAGGGAGATTCACTAAGCTAATTACGATATCCACGGGGAAACCATTAATTATGGTGGTCTGCATGTTGATTACTTCTAGGTATCACATTGGTTATTTTGAGATGACCTCATTCTTGCCTCAACAAAGTTCCTGCCTACGAGCCTTGGTGAACATCTTATTGTGGAACTCTCTCCACACATATCATGACACAAGAAATGGGTTATCCTACTTATGATTAATTACAACATGCTACTTGTGTTTCCTACATCCTCGAGAACGTCTTAGCCCTATTGAGTTCAACCACCATTCCAAACACTCTTTTTACTTGCTTTGTTTTTTACTTATTTATTTACTTTCCTGCATTTAAACCAAAAACCTTTCAAACACCTGTTCACTAGAAATCAAGGCAGCTTATAAGTATCCTTTGGTAGACAGTGACTAAGGGCATAAAGACCTCAACCAAATAGCTCTCTGTGGGTTAGATACACTCATTTCGAAAGTAGCTACAATTGATATGTGCACTTGTAGTTATTAGTTGTTGATGCAACTAGGGGGTCTGAGGCCCCAATCACGGCGAAAGGAGCAAGCACCCCAACAACGCTAGAGCCAAAGGTAAAGGAAGCAATGGGATTGGCGACTCTGCCGGCAAAGGAGTCAGAAGAGGCGCGGGCGTCGAAGGAGCTAGAGGTCCCTACGGAAGCAACCAAGTCAGCAAAGAAGCCCTTGGCAAAGGGGCATGCGAGCTTGCTAGAGAGGGGACTGACTCGCTTGATAGGCCCCGAGCTAGAGAAGCCCACACATATCAGCACGGGCATGCGCTTCATTTCGGTCACCAAGTAAGTACTTTGGTTTCTCGCTTGTCGCAATCTGTTGTTTTGTCTCTGAAATTTCTTAGTTGCTAATCATTGTGAACTCGCAAGGGCGGACCCAAGAAGATCTACCGTGCCACGATGGCCAAGGTTCCGCCGGCTAGCACCAAAGTCGGGGATGACCCTTCCAGGGAGAGGAAGGGGAAGACCACCAAGGCGTCGGATGCGGGCGCAAAGAATAGGAAGACCGAACTCACAGAGGTGGTGGATTCGGGCTCGAAGGAGGGTGATGTCGTGGTCTCCCTGGAGGGCGAAGCGCCCACGGGAGCGGAGTCAACCAAGGTCGACCTGCCTCCAGAAGGATCCGTGCCAGCGACCGGTGCACCAGGGGCGACAGCCGCGACCTTTCTGTCATTCATGGCAAAGGCCTCGGCCACGAAGACTGATACGCAGTCGCCACCAGTCGCTGAGGTGATCGACAGCGGCATCGGGCAGCATCCTGGGCACAGGGCATTTTTGATGCCTTCAATGGATGCAGTTGAGCTCCACCACATGCTGGGTGAAGCCTTCTAGGTATGTCCAGTTCCCGAGGGTCTGGTTGCTAAATTTTAGCGACTAGACACTTTTTGAATTTCTTCGATCCACCAGTCCCCGAGGGTCGAATCGATAGGAAGTAGTGAGTCGAGTATTGAAGGTAAATGTTTTGCTTTCTATTGATGTTGCAGCATGAATCTGTCGAACGATGAGCTGCATTGGAGAGAATGGAACACTACCTGTGGCTCTCCTAGGAAAGCAACCGACTCCTCCAAGCTGCCGCAAGTTGGTTTTTTGGTCTTGACACATTTTGGAGTCTTGTGATTGCGTCTCGTTAACTAGGTGTTTTTTGAATGTAGGTGATCATGCTGCTGCGCTTGTCAAGGCTCGTGATGGTTATGTGCCTGTCGCTGACCTGAATGCTGCGAATGCCTCTATGACCACGGTAGAAAAGAAGGTCAGCGCATTGGCGAAGGAGCTGGAGTCAGAGAAAGTGGCGATGACCTCTTCCGAGGAGATGGCGAAGGCCGCGGTTGCAGCGGCAGAGGAGGAGCGCAAAGCGTTCGACTTTGTTATCGTGGGGTTGCAGGGAAAGTTCTCTTCCCTTGAAAACTTCGTCACGGAGAACTGCCGCAAGCTCCTTGGTACGTCTCCTCGTTCTTTCCATTTGTGAGTAGCGGATCATTTAACGCGTCAAGTCCCCAAGCGAGGGATTCCCCGAGCATTTCTGCCGCCAGAGTTCGATTTGCTGACGCTGTGCAGATGTTATAGGCCAAGAAGATCCCACTGTGCAGCTGTTCAGCGTCGAGCAGTGTGTGATGGCAGTGCTGAACACGGTCACGACATTGGCGATGTTCGTCCATGCCGTTCTCTGATGACCCACAAGTATAGGCGGTGTATCGTAGTATTTTCGAGGGAAGTGAAACCCAATTTATTGATTCGACACAAGGGGAGCCAAAGAATATTTATAAGCGTTAAGAACTGAGTTGTCAATTCAGCCACACCTGGAAACAATCTTGCTCACAGCAGTTTATCAGTAGCAACTGTTTTGTAGTAGCAATAGTAAAATAACAGCAGTAGTAAAAGTAAAGACAGTAGTAACAATTGCAGTAAACAGTAGGATTAAAGCGCGGTAGGCATAGATATGGATGGACGGGTGTTGCATGGACAAGACAATTCATATAGCAATCAGAACATAGGGCATTTGCAGATAAATAATATAAAGCATCCAAGTACTAGATAATCATAGGCATGTGTTCCATATATAGTCATACGTGCTCGCAATGAGAACTTGCACAACATCTTTTGTCCTGCCTGATGGGTTCGCAGCATGGAAAACAAAAAAATTCTACCGCAAGAACGAACAAAACCCAGATCTAATCTAGATAAAAGCCAAGATCTAATCTATTAGACATGTGTCATGAGATAGATCTGTACTAACCCTTGTAGATCCGAAAGCGTTACGAGATTGGATCTCGTGGTTGATTTAGTCGATCACTTGCCGATCTCAAGATCGAGTGGACGATCGTTCCGGCGCCGCGTTCCGGCAGCGCTTCCGCAGTCGGTCACACGTGCGGAGTCGAAGTAGACCTTCCTCTCCCCGTTCCAGCGAGCAGCGGAGGTAATAGATCTTCTCCACGGAATACCAGCAGCACGACGGCATGGTGGTGGTGGTGTAGTAGAGAATTCTGCAGGGCTTCGCCTCAGCCAGAGCAGAAGGAAGGAGGAGGAGAGAGGCGGCTAGGGTTTGGAGTGGAGGGGCAAGGGGTGGCGCCTCCACCCCTCTATTTAAAGGAGGGAGGCGCCATGGGAGGGGGAGTCCTAGTAGGACTCCCCTCCCTCCTTGGACGGCGGATTGGGAGGGGGGAAGGAGTCCTCCTCCCCCACTACTCCTTGTCTTGCCCCACAAGGATTCCTTGATCCTTTCTTGGTTTTCAAGCAAACTCCAAGAAATCTTCTAGAACCTTCCGGAACATTCCGAAACCTTCTAGAATCCCCATACAAATACTCCGGAACATTTCCTAACTTAGAAAATGATCCCCAATATATGAATCTTATTCTCTGGACAATTCTGGATCTCCTCGTGATGTCCCGGATCCAATCCGAGACTCCGAACAACATTCGGTCTCCAACGCACATTCCATATCTACTTAAAACAACTTCGAACCTTAAGTGTGTCACCCTACGGTTCGTGAATATGCAGACATGATGGAGACACCTCTCCGATGAATAACCATCAGCGGGATCTGGAGATCCATAACGGTTCCCACATACTCAACGATGACTTTGTGATCGATAGAACCATTAACATACGAAACCAATTCCCTTTGTCACGCGATACTTTACTTATCCGAGGTTTGATCGTCGGTATCTCCATACCTAGTTCTACCTCGTTAATGATAAGTACTCTTTACTCGTTCCATGTTATGTCATCCCTTGTGACCCAGTCACATGCTTGCAAGCTAACTAGATGACATTCCACCGAGAGGGCCTAGAGCATATCTATCCGTCATATGGATGGACAAATCCCAATCTTGGTCCATGCGCTTCAACACATACTTTCAGAATACCCAATGACACCTTTATAACCACCCAGTTACGAAGCGGTGTTTGATGTCATCAAAGTATCCATCCGGTGATGGTGATTAACATAACCTCATGGTCGAAGGATTAGGTTACTATGCATTTGAAAGCTTATAGCAATACGAACTTAATGACTTGATCTTATGCTACGCTTACTATGGGTGTGTGTCCATCACACTATTCTCCTAATGATATAATCTTGTTATTAATCACATCCAATGTCCATGATCAGGAAACCATGATCATCAATTAATCAACAAGCTAGTTCAACAAGAGGCTTACTAGGAACCCTTTTATGTTTACAAAGCACACATGTATTTGTGTTTCCTTATAATACAATTATAGCATGGGATGTAAACATTCATCATAAACACAAAGATATAATAATAACCACTTTTATTATTGCCTCTTAGGCATATCTCTAACAGTCTCCCACTTGCACTAGAGTCAATAATCTAGATTACATGGTAATATACCCAACACCCATGGCATTCTGGTGTTGGTCATGCTTTGCTCCAGGGAGAGGTTTAGTCAACGGATCTGCCACATTCAGATCAGTGTGTACTTTGCAAATCTTTATGTCACCATCTCGGACATACTCACGAATAGCATGGAAACGTAGCTTGATGTGCTTCAGCTTGCTATGTGACCTTGGCTCCTGTGCATTAGCTATGGCACATGTGTTGTCACAGTAGATGTCCATCGGGTCGAACGCACTGGGAACCACCCCAAGTTCAGTAATGAACTCCTTCATCCATATGGCTTCTTGTGCAGCCTCCGAAGCAGCTATGTATTCCGATTCAGTTGAAGATTTCGCCACAACTCTTTGCTTGGCACTCCTCCAGCTTACTGCAGCACCATTCAAAATAAATACGTATCCAGACTGTGACTTCGAGTCATCTGGATCGGTGTTCCAACTAGCATCAGTGTAACCGTTTACAACAAGCTGTTCATCACCTCCATAAGAAAGAACCATATCCTTAGTCCTATTTAGGTACTTCAGGATATTCTTGACCGCTGTCCAGTGCTCCATTCTAGGATCACTTTGATATCTACTAGTCAAACTAACAGCATGTGCTATATCCGGTCTTGTACACAACATGGCATACATGATAGAACCTATGGCCGAGGCATAGGGAATATTATTCATCTTCTCTCTATCTTCTGTCGTAGCTGGACTTTGAGTCTTACTCAAGATCTTACCTGACAACATGGGTACGAACCCTTTCTTGCTCTCTTCCATTCTAACCTTCTTTAGAACTTTGTCCAAGTATGTACTTTGTGAAAGCGCTATTAGGCATCTTGATCTATCTCTATAAATCTTGATGCCTAGAATATATGCCGCTTCGCCAAGATCCTTCATTGAAAAACTATTATTCAAATAGGCTTTGACACTATTAAGAAGTTCTATATCATTCCCAATCAACAATATGTCATCTACATATAGTACTAGGAATGCTACAGAGCTCCCACTCACTTTCTTGTAAATACAAGCTTCTCCA
Organism: Avena eriantha; assembly: GCA_910589775.1. Lineage (NCBI taxonomy): Eukaryota > Viridiplantae > Streptophyta > Magnoliopsida > Poales > Poaceae > Avena > Avena eriantha. The sequence goes on along the minus strand of OU342742.1, from coordinate 449,830,942 downwards.
TAAGTTTGTACAAATCCAAAGTTTTTGATTACTTTATCAAAACGTTGATTCCAACTCCGGGATGCTTGCTTCAGTCCATAAATGGAGCACTGAAGTTTGCATACCTTGTCAGCATCTTTAGGATCGACAAAACCCTTGGGTTGTACCATATACAACTCTTCCTCAATGTCACCATTAAGGAACGCCGTTTTGACATCCATCTGTGAAATCTCATAATCGAAATATGCAGCAATTGCTAACAAAATCCTCACAGACTTTAGCTTCGCTACTGGTGAGAAAGTCTCATCGTAGTCAACTCCTTGAATTTGTCGGAATCTGGGCTCACCATAGCTTCTTCATATGTCACAGGGTCATCAGTGTTTCCACCAACGTGACGTTCAAGGCAGCGTCGTACCAATCAGGAGTGGTACAAACCCTTGTTGACCTGCGAGGTTCAGCAGCAACTTCGTTCGAAGTTTCATGATCACCATCATTAGCTTCCTCTCCAATTGGTGCAGGCGGCACAAAAACATCTTCCGGTGCTGCGCTACTCTCAAATCAGAGAGAAGGTTCAATAACCTCATCGAGTTCTACTTTCCTTCCAGTCACTTCCTTCGAGAGAAACTCCTTCTCAAGAAAGGATCCATTCTTGGCAACGAAAACTTTGCCTTCGGATCTATGATAGAAGGTATACCCAATTGTTTTTTTAGGGTATCCTATGAAGACGCATTTCTCCGCTTTGGGTTCAAGCTTATCAGGTTGTAACTTCTTTACATATGCTTCACAACCCCAAACTTTAAGGAACGAAAACTTAGGTTTCTTACCAAACCACAATTCGTACGGTGTCGTTTCAACGGATTTAGATGGTGCCCTATTTAAAGTGAATGCGGCTGTCTCTAATGCATAGCCCCAAAACGATAGCGGTAAATCTGTAAGAGACATCATAGACCGAACCATATCTAAGAGAGTTCGATTACGATGTTCGGACACACCATTACATTGTGGTGTTCCCGGCGGTGTCAACTACGAAAGTATTCCACATTTCTTTAAATGCATGTCAAACTCATAACTCAGATATTCACCTCTGCGGTCAGAACGCAGAAACTTAATCTTCTCGTTACGATGATTTTCCACTTCACTTTGAAATTCCTTAAACTTCTCGAAAGTTTCGGACTTATGTTTCATAAAGTAGACATACCCATATCTACTTAAGTCATCCGTGAAAGTGAGAACATAACGATATCCACCACGCGATGCTACACTCATTGGACCGCACACATCGGTATGTATTATTTCCAATAAGTCTGTAGCTCGCTCCATTATTCCAGAGAATGAAGTCTTAGTCATTTTTCCCATTAGACATGCTTCGCATCTTTCAAGTGATTCAAAGTCAAGTGATTCAAGAAGTCCATCAGAATGGAGTTTCTTCATACGCTTCACTTATGTGACCAAGACGACAGTGCCACATGTATGTAGAATTATCATTAAATTTTATTCGTTTAGCATCTATGTTGTGAACATGTGTATCACTACTATCGAGATTCAATAAGAATAAACCATTCATCTCAGGTGCAATACCATAAAAGATATTACTCACATAAATCGAACAACCTTTATTCTCAGACTTAAAAGAGTAACTGTCTCGCAATAAACAAGATCCAGATATAATGTTCATGCTTAACGCAGGCACCAAATAACAATTATTCAAATTTAAAACTAATCCCGATGGTAGGTGTAGAGGGAGCGTGCCGACGGCAATCACATCAACCTTGGAGCCATTTCCAACGCGCATCGTCACCTCGTCTCTCGCCAGTCTTCGTTTATTCCGCAGCTCCTATTTCGAGTTATAAATATGAGCAACCGAACCAGTATCAAATACCCAGGCACTACTACGATTACTAGTAAGATACACATCAATAACATGTATATCAAATATACCTTTCTTCTTGATGTTACCGTTCTTCAGATCCGCCAGGTACTTGGGGCAGTTACGCTTCCAGTGACCAGCACCCTTGCAGTAGAAGCATTCAGTTTTAGGTTTAGGACCAGCCTTGGGCTTCTTAGCAGGTGCGGCAGCTTTCTTGCCGTCCTTCTTGAAGTTGCCCTTTTTCTTAGGCTTGCCCTGTTTCTTGAAATTGGTGGTCTTATTAACCATCAACACTTGGTGCTCCTTCTTGATATCCAGTTCAGCAGTTTTCAGCATGGACGATAGTTCAGGCAACGTCTTGTTCATGCAGTGCATGTTGTAGTTCATCACAAAGTTCTTGTAACTTGGTGGCAGTGATTAGAGGACACGGTGAATCCCTAACTCATTAGGAATCGTTATCCCCAACTCTTGGAGCTTTTGCGTGCCCAGACATGGCGAGCACGTGCTCGCTAACGGAGCTACCCTCTTCCATCTTACATTTAAAGAACTTTTCGGAGGCCTCATAGCTCTCCACGGCCACGTGAGTCTCAAAAATCAGCCTGAGCTCCTTAATGATCTCGAACGGGTCGTGGTTCTCAAAGCGCTTCTGAAGCTCCGCTTCTAAACCGTACAGGATGGCACACTGAACTGTGGAGTAGTGATTTTTCCGAGTGGCGTAAACATTCTTTACGTCATCGGTGGCATCTTCTGCAGGTGGGTCACCCAGCGGTGCTTCGAGCACATAGGTCAACAGACCAGCCCTGAGGACGATCTTCAGTCCACGGAACCAGTCCGTGAAGTTGCTTCCATTGTTCTTAAGCTTTTCTTTCTCTAGGAACACATTGAAATTGATGGAGAGGTTCGCCATAATCTACAACAATTTGCAAGTAGTTTAGACTAAGTTTATGATAAATTGAGTTCAAATTTAATTCTTAAATTAACTGGGTGAACTCCCACTCAAAACAACATCCCTCACGTTGTCTTAGTGATTACACGAACCAAATCTACTACACCAAGTCCGATCTTCACGAGAGAAGATGTAGTTTCATCGGCGAACAATCTTCATGTTCATCATATCATTTATATGACTCATGCTCTACCTTTCGGTATTCCGTGTTCCGACACCATGTCTGTACATGCTAGGCTCGTCAAGATTAACCTTAGTTTCCACATGTGCAAATCTGGCTTGCACCCGTTGTATCCACACGTAGAATCTATTACATCCGATCATCACGAGATGCTTCGAAACGACGAGTCTTAGCAACGGTGCCAACTAAGGACGAACACTTTATTACTTGATATTTAGTGAGAGGGATCATCTTATAATGCTACCGTCGCGATCTAAGCAATACAAGATGCATAAATGATTAACATCACAGGCAATTCATAATTAGTGTGATATGATATGGCCATTTCTTCTTATGCCTTTGATCTCCATCTCCAAAGCACGGACATGATCTCCATCATCACCAGCATTGCGTCAAGGTCAGTGGCGCCGCTTCATGGTTGTCCATCATCACTAGCAACTATTACAACTACTTGGAATAAAGCTATTACAAGATGAATAGACACGCAGGTCTTAACAGAATTAAAGACAACCATTAGGCTCCTGCCGGTTGCCATATTACAACAAGGATCATTGCATACATCAAATATAATCACAATCACATGATGGCCATATCACATCACAAAAACCCTGCAAAAACAAGTTAGCCGCCTCTAATTTTCTTTGCATGTTTTACGTGGTTTGGGGCTTTTGAATAAGAATGGATCTTACCTACGAAACTGAACCACAACATTGATACAAGTGCTATCAAGTGCAAAGTGTAAATTGGATCTATACTATGGTGGGAGAGACAGACACCCGCAAAGCCACTTGTGCAAAGCAAGTTACACGTCAAGCGTGGAGCAAGTCTCATGTGCGACGACATGTAAGGTTAGCCCGAGCCGCTTCATCCCACCATACCGCAAGATGCAAAGTACACACAGCAAAAGACGGCACAAGCACCAACGCCCACAACACCATTGTGTTCTACTCGTGCAACAGATCTACGCATAGACACGGCTCTGATACCACTGATGGGTTCGCAGCATGGAAAACAAAAAATTTCTACCGCAAGAACGAACAAAACCCAGATCTAATCTATATAAAAGCCAAGATCTAATCTATTAGACATGTGCAACGAGATAGATCTGTACTAACCCTTGTAGATCCGAAAGCGTTACGAGATTGGATCTCGTGGTTGATGTAGTCGATCACTTGCCGATCTCAAGATCGAGTGGAGGATCCTTCCGGCGCCGCGTTCCGGCAGCGCTTCCGTAGTCGGTCACACGTGCGGAGTCGAAGTAGACCTTCCTCTCCCCGTTCCAGCGAGCAGCGGAGGTAGTAGATCTTCTCCACGGAATCCCAGCAGCACGATGGCGTGGTGGTGGTGGTGTAGTAGAGAATTCTGCAGGGCTTCGCCTAAGCCAAAGCAGAAGGAAGGAGGAGGAGAGAGGCGGCTAGGGTTTGGAGTGGAGGGGCAAGGGGGTGGCGCCTCCACCCCTCTATTTAAAGGAGGGAGGTGCCATGGGAGGGGGAGTCCTAGTAGGACTCCCCTCCCTCCTTGGACAGCGGATTGGGAGGGGGGAAGGAGTCCTCCTCCCCCACTACTCCTTGTCTTGCCCCACAAGGATTCCTTGATCCTTTCTTGGTTTTCAAGCAAACTCCAAGAAATCTTCTAGAACCTTCCGGAACATTCCGAAACCTTCTAGAATCCCCATACAAATACTCCGGAACATTTCCTAACTTAGAAAATGATCCCCAATATATGAATCTTATTCTCCGGACAATTCCGGATCTCCTCGTGATGTCCCGGATCCAATCCGAGACTCCGAACAACATTCGGTCTCCAACGCACATTCCATATCTACTTAAAACAACTTCGAACCTTAAGTGTGTCACCCTACGGTTCGTGAATATGCAGACATGATTGAGACACCTCTTCGATCAATAACCATCACGGGATCTGGAGATCCATAACGGTTCCCACATACTCAACGATGACTTTGTGATCGATAGAACCATTAACATACGAAACCAATTCCCTTTGTCACGCGATACTTTACTTATCCGAGGTTTGATCGTCGGTATCTCCATACCTAGTTCTACCTCGTTACTGATAAGCACTCTTTACTCGTTCCATGTTATGTCATCCCTTGTGACCCAGTCACATGCTTGCAAGCTAACTAGATGACATTCCACCGAGAGGGCCCAGAGCATATCTATCCGTCATATGGATGGACAAATCCCAATCTTGGTCCATGCGCTTCAACACATACTTTCAGAATACCCAATGACACCTTTATAACCACCCAGTTACGAAGCGGTGTTTGATGTCATCAAAGTATCCATCCGGTGATGGTGATTAACATAACCTCATGGTCGAAGGATTAGGTTACTATCCATTTGAAAGCTTATAGAAATACGAATTTAATGACTTGATCTTATGCTACGCTTACTATGGGTGTGTGTCCATCACATCATTCTCCTAATGATATAATCTTGTTATTAATCACATCCAATGTCCATGATCAGGAAACCATGATCATCAATTAATCAACAAGCTAATTCAACAAGAGGCTTACTAGGAACCCTTTTATGTTTACAAAGCACACATGTATTAGTGTTTCCTTATAATACAATTATATCATGGGATGTAAACATTCATCATAAACACAAAGATATAATAATAACCACTTTTATTATTGCCTCTTGGGCATATCTCCAACACTGCCAGCCCGTTTGCAGCGGGGACTCAAGGGAACTACTGGCAACTAAGGTGCTCCTTTTAATAGAGCACCGGAGCTAAGAATTAACACTCCATGAACACATGTGATCCTCACATCAAAGCCATTCCCTCCGGTTATCCCGATTTCTGTCACTTCGGGGCGTTTGGTTCCGGACAACAATGTGTGTATACAACTTGCAGGTAAGACCATAAACAATACTATCATAATGAATCAATAACATGTTCAGATCTGAAATCATGGCAGTAGTGACAAGCATTAAGCATAACAAGTTGCAAAAAAGTCAAAAAGCACTAATAAAAGATACTAGGAACCATGCCCTAACAATCCGATGCCACTACATGAACGATCTCATCCAATCCCTACCATCCCCATAGCCTACAGCGGAGGATTACTCCCTCATGGATGGGGGAAACATTGATGGTCGTTGGAGAAGCGATGGTGATGATGATGGCGATGATCTCCACCAATTCCCCGTCCCGGCAGGGTGCCAGAACGGAGTTTCTGGTTCCGTATCGCGGAATCTGGTCGTGGCGGCACATCGGAACTCTTTCTGAAAAACGTCGAACCCCCCTCGGTTTTTAGGTCAGGAGGCAACTTATAGGCGAAGAGGGAGGCCGAGGGGGTGCCTGGGGCGGCCAGACCACCCCCTGGCGCGACTAGGCCCAGCCCGCACGGCCAGGTGGTGTGGCTAGGCCCCAGCCCTTCTCCGTCTCGTATTCTGGCTCATTGAGTCTTCTGGTGAAATAGGATTTTTGGCATATTTTCCAGGATTGTTCCTGATAGTTGATTTTCTGCACAAAAACTAGACACTGATACATTGCAATATATGTATAATTTTTGATGTTCCATGCTTGGTTTTATCCACTTTCTTGTGTTTTGTCAAAACTTTGGAGTACTTTCCATATGATTTCTTGGACTAACCTATTAACAAGAGCCACAGTGCCAGCTGCCTATTTTCTGCTGGTTTTGGTTCCAGGAAAGTCAAAAAATGAATATTCTCGGAATTGGACGGGACAAAAGCCAAAGTGCCTATATTTCCAGAAGACTCCAGGAGCCAGAATATGAGACGGAGAAGATCCAGGGGGTGGCCACACCACCTGGTGGCGCGGGCCAGGCCAGGCCGCGCCAGGGGGTGGTGTGGGCCCCCAGGCACCCCCTCGGTCTCCCTCTCTATAAGAAGCCTTCTAACCTAAAAACTCGGGGGGGGGGGGGGGTCGACGTTTTTCCAGAAGGAGTTCCTCTCCGCCGCCGCCACCAGATTCCACGAAACAACACCAAAAACTCCGTTTTGGCACCCTGCCAGGACGAGGAATTGGAGATCATCGCCATCATCATCACCATTGCTTCTCCATCGACCATCCATGTTTCCCCCATCTATGAGTGAGTAATCCCCCGATGTAGGCCATGGGGATGGTAGGGATTGGATGAGATCATTCATGTAATGGCATCAGATTGTTAGGGCATGGTGCCTAGTATCTTTTATTAGTGCTTTATGACTTTGTTGCAACTTGTTGTGCTTAATGCTTGTCACTAGGGCCCGAGTGCCATGATTTCAGATCTGAACATGTTATTGATTCATTCTGATAGTATTGTTTATGGTCTTATCTGTAAGTTGTATACACACGTTGTTGTCCGGAACCAAAGGCCCCGAAGTGACAGAAATTGGGATAACCGGAGGGAATGGCTTTGATGTGAGGATCACATGTGTTCACGGAGTGTTAATGCTTTACTCTGGTGCTCTATTAAAAGGAGCACATTAATTGCCAGTAGTTTCCTTGAGGCCCTGCTGCAAACGGGCTGGCAGGACAAAAGATGTTGTGCAAGTTCTCATTGCGAGCACGTATGACTATATATGGAACACATGCCTAGGATTATCTACTACTTGGATGCTTTATCTTATTTATCTGCAATTGCCCTATGTTCTGATTGCTATGTGAATTGTCTTATCCATGCAACGCCCATCCATCCATCCCGATGCCTACCGCACTCGAATCCTACTGTTTACTTCTATTATTACTGTTGTCTTTACTTTACTACTGCTGTTACTTTACTACTCCTACTACAAAACTGTTGCTACTGATAAACTGCTGTGAGCAAGATTGTTTCTAGGTGCAGCTGAATTGACAACTCAGTTGTTAAGGCTTATAAAAATTCTTTGGCCCCCCTTGTGTCGAATCAATAAATTGGGTTTCACTTCCCTCGAAAATACTGCGATACACCCCCTATACTTGTGGGTCATCAAGACTATTTTCTGGCGCCGTTGCCGGGGAGCATAGCTTTACTTATCAAGTCCACTTGGAATCACTATTGTTCAAGCTAAGTTTATTCCTGCCTTGTTTGCTTATTTCTTTATCAAAAAGACAAAAAAAATAGTTCCTACTCTAGTTGTTATTTTCGCTGGTCTGTTATTGTCTTGCTTTATCATGCTTGTTGTCAATGGTTGGTTTCTTTGAAACTGAATCTTATTGGCAAGGTGGGTTCACGAAAGATCAAAAATATTATTATAAGGAACACCGCTTGTCACAAAAAGGGAAACACTAATGGGAACAAATTGATAAATTGAATACCAACGTGTGCTCTACTTATAATGTTTCTTATTGCTGTGATAAATCTTGTTGCTGTAGGAGGTACAAACACCTTCCTTTTCAATGTGAGTATAATGATAATGTTACCATATATTCTTATGTTAAAGGAAATTGTGACTTTTATGATGTGGAACAAATTGAAGAATTTATTGCTTGGAAGGGTGCATTTGAACTTGCTAGTTTGCTTGAAAATATTGATGATTCACCTTACAAATATGAGCTTATGATATACTTAGATTTTGCTTTGATAATTACAAGGAAGAAAATGGCTATATTCTTGAATATATTAATAGATGCTTTCCACAAATGGAAGATACTAATGCCTTGCAGGATCCTATGGAAGAAGAAATTGATGAACCTGAAATCTCATTAGATGAAAGAGAGGAGGATAGTGATGAACAAAAGGAGGAAGAATGGATTAGCTACCCATGCCTACGTTCTAATGAGAGTAACTCTTTGTCCCTTACATTATTTGATTGTCCCCCATACTTACTAAAGGAGGATGAATGTTATGTTCCTGAGGATCCTTTTGAAAATGTTTATAATAAGGCTCTAGTGCTTGTAGATCATGAAGAGCATGCTTTATGTGATAGTTATATTGTTGAGCTTATTCATGAGGCTACTGAAAATTATTATGAGAGAGGAAAATATGGTTGTAGAAGTTTTCATGGTATTGAAACACCTCTCTATGTGCTGAAAGTTTTGAAGTTACTCTTGTTTTATCTTCCTATGCCTATCACTTTGTGCTTTGTGAATTTATTTGCATACACGATTTCTATGCATAGGAAGTGGGTTAGACTTAAATGTGTTTTGAATTTGCTTCTTGATGCTCTCTTTTACTTCAACTCATATCTCTTATGTGAGCATCCTCTCAAACTATTATGCCTGAAGATGATAATATGTCTATTATTCTTGGGAGACCTTTTCTTAATACTGTAGGAGTTGTTATCAATTGTAATCAAGGAAAGGCGACTTTCAATGTTAATGACAAGGAACATACTGTCTATTTCCCCAAGAATATTGAAAGGACTTATGGTTTGAATTCAATTGAACATGTTGAGGGCATTCAAGTTGGAGAAATATATTGTCCCATACCAAGAGAAAAAATTGAAACTATTATGATTGGGACCATTGCTATCAAGGTTGAGGTAACATAACTATTAGTGGAATACAAAGTTTTGTCTCATATGGAATTGTTTTGGTAGCAAGACTTGATCAACCTTGTTAACAAAAGGATTTCATTGAACTAAACAATGTTTTCATCATGATTATCTCCGCTTACTTCTATTCTATCGATTTTTAGTTTTTGCTTATGCCTAACTTAAAGGCGTTAAAGAAAAGTACTTATTGGGAGATAACCCAAAAGTTTTAGATGAGTATTGGAAGTTATTACTTCAGTAATAACCACTCCTTATCATTTTTATTTGCTTTTTGTGCCAAGAGTAACCTCTAATGAAATAGAAGTAATAATTGAGAAAGTTGTTGTCCCGAAACAGATTTCTGTGCTTAACCGTAAAAATTCGTGTAAAATCTCTGAACGTCTTTCTGAGGCGTGAATTTTTGTGCTTCTGCCCCAGGTTGTTATCTAACTTTCGTTAGTTCAACACTTGTTGATTTGAGCAACAGAAGGTCTTAGAAAAAATCGTCTTTACCTGCTGGTCTGTTTTGACAGATTTGTGCCATTTTCTGCATTTGCTTCTTGTTGGTTCCTTTTTGAGTTCTTTTGGGGATTTGAGATTTTTTAGGGAAGTTCTAAAGTATCTAGTGTCTTAATGGAAGTTTTATTAGTGTTAGAACTGAACCTAAAGACTTATTTTCTTGATTGCACTAATGTTGCTAATAAAGATTGTGTGAAGTTCTGTCTGAAGGAAAAATTTCAGGTGTATGGAAGGAATGAGTAATGAGATGAATGATGGACTAAAGCTCAAGCTTGGGGATGCCACGCGTGTCACCCCAAGAAATATCCAAGAAGTACAAGCGTCAAAGCTTGGGGATGCCCAAGGCATCCCCATCTTCATCAATAAAAATCCCGGGTTTTTTCCAAATGCTTTATTTTTTGTTTCATGCACAGTTGTGTTGTTCTTGGAGCGTCTTCTTTTTCGTTTTTCGTTTTAGTTTTTGTTTGCTTGGTTTGCTTAGTTTGCTGAATAAATTGGTTGGACCTCCTCTTTCATATATTGGTGTTCAAATAGTTTGGTTTGGTTTGGAAAAGAGTAGGAAAGCTCATGCTTAACTGGTAAAGAGAGCTTGTTTTTGACTGTGGCCTATGCTTTGTCATGCCAATGCTTGATATTGTTTTGGCTTTATGCTTAGTATTCTTTGCTGTAGCATGACTTGTTATAAACAATTGAGATTGCTTAATGTGCCTTGGATGAATCATGCGTTGTTTTAGCATATTAAAGCATAGTATTGTGGTATTCTACTTTGATGCTTTATTTGGGTCGACTTGGCGCATGCTCACACCATGTTATGACTATACCAAGTCACCATAAGCCTTTATGATCCTTTAGTTTTCAACTTGTATTATCACTTTATGCTTTCATCAATGATGTTTTGTCGCTTTGCATGATTATGGCCATTATTGCTCTCTCGTTTGTCGCTCCCCTACTATTGCTAGCCTTCACTTACACTGATTATGTTTTACTCAAGTTTCCAACTCCCTAAACCAAATATTGCCAAAGTGTCCACCATACCTACCTATTAGCATCATTTGCTACTTCCGTGCATATTCAATATGCCTTGTTTTCTTCCGAATAAAATGTTTGCTTGTTATGAGAAAGTTAGTTAGTAAAGCTCTCACGAACTTGATGGCACACTTTATTTCCTGCACTTAATAAACCTGAACCATTGTGACTCTCCATGAAAGTTATATGCTTGCAAATTATAGGCCACGGATTAGCAGAACCGTGCTGTCACGGGGAACGCTTTCAACACTTGTAAATATATACCCAGTTGATACCATGCTCTTTTGTTTGCGGATGTCGTCGGTGTGAAATAAAAGGGGAGCTTGTAAGTCCATGGAGTTATGTATGTGTTAGAGAAACGCCTGGGCCGCTGGTCTAATCCATGCTTACATGGTGGAAACCTGCAGCGTAACCATAATGATATCTATGAAGCATTCTTCTTATAAAAAAAGAGATAGCTATTGAGAAAAAGAAAAAAAGAAATTTACGAAAAGAGGAAAGAGAGAAAAAAGCACCATTTTCCCATGGTAAATAAGAAGATTGCTTAGATACTCATTGTCTTCTTGCCTTGTCATTTTGATATGGGGATTCTTCCGTATCATCGGGCAAGGGGTACCCCGTTGGCGGTTCTCTATGATACGCACATATTTACGATGACAAGAACTTACCGGTAACTAAAGTTGAGTAGCATGAGGAGCGGCCCTCGTACTCAAGGGACATGGGATTTTCAGTTTATTGTCTACCAAGCATATAACTCAGATTGGACCTCAGTTTCACCTTAACCACATTAAAGATGCTTGGACAATGAGAGCTCAAATCTAATGAGTACCATACTTTCAGCATTTGGAAGCCTTTCAAACTTTTCAAAACCTATTCATTTCCTTGTTGAGTTTCCACACATTCTATGAGCACTTTCTTGAGAGCATAGTGGCCATTCTTAGTTCTATGTGCATTGTCCCAAGACTTGTTGATTGATGCATACCTTTATATTGCTTGTTTTAAACTATTTGTATCTAGTCACTCTTGTAAACTTTGAAGGTGTCCTATGCATTTATGTTTGCTACTCTATGAGGGACAAGCTGAATGCCACTATGCTATGTTTTCTTTATGTGAAACAAACAAACGTCTTGCAAAGCATTGTTATTCATGAATATTTTGTTTGTGCCTTTTCATGTTGCATCATAGTTTCTTTGTCTTATTGCTAGAACTTTGTCTTTCATGTTATGATTGAACTACTATGATCCCAGCTTTGAATGTTTTACAAATACTTTGATCAAGTCTTTGATGGTGCATGTCACCTCAAAAATTATTCTTTCTTTTTATCACTTACCTACTCGAGGACGAGCATGAGTTAAGCTTGGGGATGTTGATACATTGCAAATGTATCTATAATTTTTGATGTTCCATGCTTGGTTTTATCCACTTTCTTGTGTTTTGTCCACACTTTGGAGTACTTTCCATATAATTTCTTGGACTAACCTATTAACAAGAGCCATAGTGCCAGCTGCCTGTTTTCTACTGTTTTTGGTTCCAGGAAAGTCAGAAAATGAATATTCTTGGAATTGGACGGGACAAAAGCCAAAGTGCCTATTTTTCTAGAAGAGTCCAGGAGCCAGAATACGAGACGGAGAAGAGCCAGGGGGTGGCCACACCACCTGGTGGCGCGGGCCAGGCCAGGTCGCGCCAGGGGATGGTGTGGGCCGCCAGGCACCCCCTCGGTCTCCCTCTTCGCCTATAAGAAGCCTTCTGACCTAAAAACTCTGGGGGGGTCGACGTTTTTCCAGAAGGAGTCCCTCTCTGTCGCCACCACCAGATTCCACAAAACAGCACCAGAAACTCTCTTCTGGCACCCTGCCGGGACGGGGAATTGGAGGAGATCATCGCCATCATGATCACCATCGCTTCTCCATCGACCATCCATGTTTCCCCCATCTATGAGTGAGTAATCCCCCGCTGTAGGCTATGGGGATGGTAGGGATTGGATGAGATTGTTCATGTAATGGCATCCGATTGTTAGGGCATGGTGCCTAGTATCTTTTATTAGTGCTTTATGACTTTGTTGCAACTTGTTGTGCTTAATGCTTGTCACTAGGGCCCGAGTGCCATGATTTCAGATCTGAACATGTTATTGATTCATTATGATAGTATTGTTTATGGTATTATATGCAAGTTGTATACACACGTTGTTGTCCAGAACCAAAGGCCCCGAAGTGACAGAAATCGGGATAACCGGAGGGAATGGCTTTGATGTGAGGATCACATGTGTTCACGGAGTGTTAATGCTTTGCTCCGGTGCTCTATTAAAAGGAGCACCTTGATTGACAGTAGTTCCCTTGACGCCTCGCTGGAAACGGGCTGGCAGGACAAAAGATGTTGTCCAAGTTCTCATTGCGAGCACGTATGACTATATATGGAACACATGCCTAGGATTATATAGTACTTGGATGCTTTATCTTATTTATCTGCAATTGCCCTATGTTCTGATTGCTATGTGAATTTTCTTGTCCATGCAACGCCCGTCCATCCATCCCTATGCCTACCGCACTCGAATCCTACTGTTTACTGCTATTATTACTGCTGTCTTTACTTTACTACTACTATTACTTTACTTCTCCTACTACAAAGCCATTGCTACTGATAAACTGCTGTCAGCAAGATTGTTTCTAGGTGCAGCTGAATTGACAACTCAGTTGTTAAGGCTTATAAATATTGTTTGGCTCCCCTTGTGTCGAATCAATAAATTGGGATTCAATTCCCTCGAAAATAGTGCGATGCACCTCCTATACTTGTGGGTCATCAGACACCAAGGTGATTCTCCTGAAAACAGCGTCAGTCCATGTTAGTTGTATCCAAATCAGACAAGTTTAGAGGAAAAACAACAGAAAAAGTGTTCGGGAAAGTAGATACGTTTTGGATGTATCAACTCCCCCAAGCTTAGCTTATTGCTTGTCCTCAAGCAATTCAGTTGAAAATTGAGTGCGATAAAAGAAACTTTCACGAACACATTTGCTTCATATGATGTATATATTCTCAGCATGTGATCAACTACTTAGGCAATACATAATAGGGAGTGTGCAACTAAGTTTACTTAATAGTCATTGCAAGCTATGAAGGGATTCCAACTCAAAAACAATAAGTAGCATGAAACATAAACATAAGCAACATTACAATGCTCATAACAAAGTATGATAGAGTGGTATCTCGCTTGCCTTTGATTATGAATGCCAAGGCACCTCTGAAGTTCAGGTGAAGACTAGAAGTAAAGATATCAAAGATACAAGCATCAAAGTCATAACACAAATAATCAGGTTTTGAGACAAGCACATTACACTAAGAATGACAACTATGCTCTCAAGAAGGTGCTCATAGAGTAGGTGGTGACTCAACAAGGAAACGAAAAAGGTTTTGAATAGTTTGAAAGGCTTCTAAATGCTGAAAGTATGGTACTCATTAGCTTTGAGCTCTCATTGCTCCTATCATAAGCATCTTGTAAATGGTTAAGGTTAAAGTGACACAACTAAGAGGATATGCTTGACAAGTTATAAGCTAAAGTCTCATGCCCCTTACTTACTAGTATTGGACCTTATGCTACTCAACTTCAGTCACAAGTAAGCTCTTGTCATTGTAAGGACATATGTATCATAGAGAACCACCAACGGGGTACCCCTTGCACATGATACATGAGCTATCCCATAATAAAAATGACAAGGCAAGCAGACAATGAGCATCTCAACGATCTTTTTATTTGCTATTTGCATAGGTTTTTATTGAGGATGCTTCATAGAATGCTCATTATGGTTATGCTGCAAGTTTCCACCATGATTAGGCATGGCTTAGGCTAGCGGCCCAGGCGTTTCTCTAACACATATACAAACTCCATGATCTTACAAGTTCCCCTTTTATTTCACACCACCGGGATCCATAAGCAAAAGAATCATGATATCAACGAGGTACAAAGTACCTGTGCAATGTTGAAAGTGTTCCCCATGATACGTGGTTCTGCTAACTTCAACTTATAAAGCGCAAGCATATACGCAACAAAGATGGACGCAATGGTTCAAGATTATTAAGTGCAAGAAAGTAAAGTGTGCCATCAAGTTTGTGAGAGATTTACTAACTAACTTTCTCATAGCAATCAAACATTTTATTCGGAAGAAAACAAGGCACATTGAATATTCACGGATATAGCAAATGATGCTAATAGGTAGGTATGGTGGACACTTTTGGCAATATTGGTTTTGGGGAGTTGGAAACACGAGTAGAGCTCATACTCAGTGCAGGTGAAGGCTAGCAATAGTAAGGGAGCGACAAACGAGAGAGCAGTAATTGTCATAATCATGCTTGCAACAAAACAATACTAATCATGGCATGAAAGTGATTCAAGACCCCTGAGGCTAAATAGTTCATCGAGGCTTAATTGATTATTGATTCAGTCATATGCACGCATGAGCATGTGCCAAGTCAATTCAAGTGAAGCATTCAGAGGAGGATACCACAGTGTCATACCAAATTATGAATAGAGCAATGCAAGAAAGAAAGCAAAAACTACTAAGCACAAGAAAACAAGAACTACTAAGCATCCATAAATAACATACACCCTACACGAACATACTAAGCATGCCCACAATGATGAGTATATGTACAAAAATGAAAACAAATAGAGTTCATTACCAGCCTCTTACGACACCTCAAGTTGTCATTAATCCTCATTATTGCTTTTCACTTGTGTGGCTTGAATAATAACATGAAACCAAATTCCACTAAGGACTGCTGAACCCTGCAACAAACTCACAAAACCAAAGAAGAACAACAAATATTTTTGGTGTTTTCAATTTTTAAGACAAGAACCAAAAAGGAAGATCAAGCAAAGAAAAATCTTTTTGGGTTTTTCGAATAGTTCAAACAAAGCAAAAATGGAAAAGCAAACAAGGCAAAAAGAAGAAGAAGCAAACAAAGAGAAACAACAGAAATATTTTTGGTCTTTTTGTGTTTTAGGAAGGAAAAACAAAGAGAGAACGAAAACTAAAAGAACGAAACATGAATACACAAAGTACCGACTAAACATGATATGGAGATGAGTGTGATGTCGGTGTACCTCCCCCCAAGATTAGGATTTTTGCCTAAGTGGGTATCAATCCAGATACGAGTAAGGGTTCCAAGCAGGCGGGTCATTGTAAGAATGATCGTAGGTGGGCCCTTGGGAAGAAGTAGAAGCTCCCCAATCATAGGTAGGCTGCTGATATGAAGAATCCCCCTCATTCGAGGGCTGGACCGAATCATCCGTGACCTCCCTTCTAGCATCCTGCTCTTATTGGGAGAGATCTCCCAAGTACGTATCAAGCTCCTCCTCAGTGAGTGACCATCCTACCCTGGTATCAAGGTTAAACAAAACAGGTGCAGGCAAAAGAACAAATCGCTCAGACTTACTCCTTGTCCAACCAGCCTTGAGAAAGGTTATTTCATAAGACAACTCACTTAAATTAGCCCAAGAAGAAACAAATTTATGTTGTATCGTGGAATTAAGATCAAGCCTTTCTATGGGAAACTATAGGTCTAGATGACGAGGCACTAAACCATGCAATGCTAATAAACAAGAAGCAATGAGGACTCCACAAATTCCTCCTTTCTCGCGGTTAGCAGCAAGACAGAAAGCTATCAAGGCACCCAAGTTGTAAGACCTATCTCGTTTTAGAGCAGCTGAGATGAATGCTAGATAATATGAGGACAACTTATTAGCAGTTTTCCTAGCGAGAACACAGTTGGCAATAAAGTAAGCAAAGTAGCGAATAGACGGGAGATGAATGTTATGGATTTTCCCACTCTCCTTTGAGAAGCTGCTCCCTTGGCAAATATCTGCGTAGAAGTCCATGAGTGGTGCAGGTCGCTCTTTAATCCTTCCACACGATCCCCACTGAGGTACCTTAATAGCTGCACAAAAGTCATCAAGAGAAAGGTCGATAGCTATATTGTAAATTTTGTAGTGGACCATGGGGTTAGGCAAAGAGTAACTAAATTCAAAGTCCTGCACTACAGACATAGCTAGTTTCACAAATTGACAAGGTTCATCCTCCACAAAGTGCTCCAATCCTGCATTAGTAACCAAAGTATGAAAGTCCTGGGAAATTCCTGCAGCCCTCATGAATTCGAAACATGGATAGATGGAAGGAAAAACTTCCTCCTCTCGGTGAACCTTCATAACCTTAGGCCCCCTCAGTTCATGTTGGTTAAGTTGATGCTCATTCATATTCTATTCTGAAATTTAAACATCCATTACACAAGTGGTTGCAAAGTGAATATATAATGAAGGGCGCTACTCATAGGGACTTGTAAGAGGCCTAAACATGCATCAAAACTATATCTCTAAGCATTGAACAAGCTTACAAGCTCTCATAACCTGTCACCTACAACAGCAAAATACTCAAGATATAAACCACTAAACACAAATCTACTTGGACAAGTGGAGGAGTCACATACTAGAGAAAAATGCTCCAAATTTCAGCAGCAAAGATGGGCTGAGCAAGGAGATCGAAAAATCGAGGGCAAGAACAACAAGAACGCGATTTCGAGCAATGAACTGGTGTTTTCTCTGGGGAGAGAGAGTAGTGGCAAGTGAGAGAGTAAGTGGAGGGCCAGGATGGCCCACACCATGGCCAGGCGCGCCCTAGGCTGGCCGCGCCACCAGGTGGTGTGCCTGCCTGGTGGTCCCCCTGGTACTTTTTAGGCACTTCTCTGCCCTTTTTTCACGTAAAAATTTAATATGAATTTTCTGGAATTTTTTGAGACACTTTATTTTTGAGCAATTTTTAGTTATAGATGAATGTTTTCTGACAAAAAAAGGTTTTTGGAATGATGCAATGACCAAACAAGGCTAAAACTTCAGAAGTTCTAAGACACTCTAACAAGCAAGCAACTAACAACACAAAAGTAAACTAAACGAAAGAAAAAACTAAAATGGATAGAATAGAAGTAAGCGGAGATAATCATGGTGAAAACATTGTTTTGTTCAATGAAATCCTTTTGTTAACAAGCTTGATCAGGTCTTGTTACCAAAACAATTTTATATGAAACAAAACTTTGTATTTCACTAATGACTATGTTACCTCAAGCTTGATAGCAATGGTCCCAATCATAATAGTTTCATATTTTTCTCTTGGTATGGGACAATATATTTCTCCAACTTGAATGCCCTCAACATGTTCAATTGAATTCAAACCATAAGTCCCATCAATCTTCTTGGTTAAATAGACAGTATGCTCCTTGTCGTTAACATTAAAAGTCACCTTTCCTTGATTACAATTAATGACAGCTCCTGCAGTATTAAGAAAGGGTCTCCCAAGAATGATAGACATATTATCATCTTCAGGCATTTCAGGCACAACAAAATCAGTTAATATCAAGAAATTATGAGCGACTTGAACAGGTACATCCTCACATATACCAACAGGAATAGTAGTAGATTTATCATCCATTTGCAAAGATATATCAGTTGGTATCAGTTTTTCCAGTTGAAGTCTCTTATATAGAGAAAAAGGCATAACACTAACACCTACTCCCAAATCACACAAAGCAGTTCTAACATAACTATGTTTAATAGAGCAAGGAATAGTTGGAATCCCTGGGTCTCCAAGTTTCTTTCGAACCTTACCATTAAAGGAGCAAGCAAAGTAGAAATTTCTTTAGTAGGGATCTTCCATTTATTCGAGACAATATCCTTCATATACTTTGAATAAGGAGGCAATTTAATAGCATTAGTCCAAGGAATTTGCAAGAATAAAGGTTTCGTCCACTCAGAAACTTATTATAGTGTTCATCTTCCTTTGACTTGTGTTTCTTATCAGGGAAAGGCATAGGTTTTTGGACCCAAGGATCTCTTTCACTACCATGTTTCTTCGCAACAAAATCTTCTTTAGTGTATTTAGTATTCTTAGTGTGCTTTTCAGGTTCTTCTTCAACTTTTTCTTTATCAGGAGCATCATTTTCTTCATTACCACTTTCAGTTTCAGCATCAGAGAAAGATATACTATTAGGATCATCAGCAGGTTCAGAGGGTTCTACCACAGGTTTATGTTTCTTTTTTATTTTCTTAGGAGTAGTACCACTATTTTCAGCTTGTTGAGAATCCTGCTCAATTCTTATAGGATACCCCTCAGGATATAGAGGATCCTGGGTAGCAGCACCACTTCTACTTCTAATTTCATAAGCATGTTTTTCTTTGGCAGCATTACCTAACAAGTCTTTTTGCACTTTAATAAGTGATCAATTTGAGTTTGAACCATTTGAAAATGTTTAACAAGCATTTTAACATCATTAGAGGTTCTTTCCAAAATATCTTTTAACTCAACAATAGCTCTAGAGTTTTGCATTAAATGATTTTGCACCCTTTTATTAAACTAATCTTGCTTAACAATAAAAATATCAAATTCTTCTAAGCATTGATCAGAAGGTTTAGAGTAAGGGATATCACCTTCATCAAAATGTTGGAGAGAGTGTACCTCAATAGTGGATGAGTGGGGAATTGGCTTACATAATTCTTCTATAGGAGGTAAATTCTTGACATCTACAGCTTTAATTCCCTTCTCCTTAAGACATTTCTTAGCTTCCTTCATCACTTCATCATTTAGTTCAATAACTCCCCTCTTCTTAGATGATGGTATAGGCGCCAGTATAGCTGGTTCAGGTATAATTGTTTCAGGTATAGCTAGTTCAGGAGGAGTGCAGTCTTCATAATTTTTGCTTATTTTAGCCATTAATTCCTCAGCTTCCTTGGGAGTCCTATTCCTGAAAACACAATCAGCACAACTATCCAGGTATGTCCTAGACTCTTCAGTTAGTCCATTATAAAATATATCAAGAAGCTCATTCTTAGGTAATGGACATCCAGCATGTGCATGAATCAAATCACAGAACCTTGCCCATGATTCAGGCAATATCTATTTTTCTCCCTGTTTAAAATCAAAAAGTTCCTGTAAAATAGCGTGTCTATCACTAGGAGGAAAATATTTCTGCAGGAAAGTACTAATCAAGCAATCAGGGCTATCAATAGATCCAGGAGGTAAAATATTAAACCAAGTTTTAGCTTCTCCTTTTAGTGAAAAAGGGAAAATTTTAGCAACAAAGTAAGTGTGCATCTTAATATCATCAGAAAATAGGCCACTCATGGTAGAAAGCTCAGTCATATGTGCTACCGCACTTTCATTCTTAGTCCCACAAAAAGGTTCTTTCTCAACAATAGCTATGTAAGATAAATCAAGAGAGAAATCATAATCCTTATCTTTAATGTTTATGGGAGATGCAGCAAACTTAGCATTAGGAGACAATTTGGGTTTTATAGTACGCCTCTCAAGGAGACTCTTATCAGCACTCCTATCATGGGTGTTCTGACATTCTTTAATAAATTCATCGGTCATCTCAATATAACCGTCTTCAATATCATAGCTCTCTCTAGACTCAGGTGAACTAACAGGTGTAGTAGTGTCTTCATTAGGAGTTTCAGTATTTCTAGCTATAGTTCTAGCAATCGTAGCATCTATGAAAGGACCTAATGAACCACTCTTATCAAGCACAGTAGAAGCAGCATCATAAGTATCAGAAGTTTCAGATTCAGCAGTAGTAGCAGTGTGTGTAGCATGTGTATGTGGTGGTGTAAGGAACTTACTCATAACAGATGGTGAATCAAGAGCAACATAGGTGTTCAGAACCGTACCTCTTCTTATAGTGGATGGTAAAATAGGATCCTTTCCATCACGAGACTTACCCATGATGGATGGATGGTAGCGAACAATAGTGATTCCAAGTGGACATGATAAATAAAGCAATGCTCCCCGGCAACGGCGCCAGAAAAAAGCCTTGATGACCCACAAGTATATGGGGTGTATCGTAGTATTTTCGAGGGAAGTGAAACCCAATTTATTGATTCGACACAAGGGGAGCCAAAGAATATTTGTAAACCTTAACAACTGAGTTGTCAATTCAGCTGCACCTGGAAACAATCTTGCTCACAGCAGTTTATCAGTAGCAACAGTTTTGTAGTAGCAATAGTAAAGTAACGGCAGTAGTAAAAGTAAAGACAGTAATAACAATTGTAGTAAACAGTAGGATTAAAGCGCGGTAGGCATAGGGATGGATGGACGGGCGTTGCATGGACAAGACAATTCATCTAGCAATCAGAACATAGGGCATTTGCAGATAAATAATATAAAGCATCCAAGTACTAGGTAATCATAGGCATGTGTTCCATATAGTCATACGTGCTCGCAATGAGAACTTGCACAACATCTTTTGTCCTGCCAGCCCGTTTGCAGAGGGGCCTCAAGGGAACTACTAGCAATTAAGGTGCTCCTTTTAATAGAGCACCAGAGCAAAGCATGAACACTCCGTGAACACATATGATCCTCACATCAAAGCCATTCCCTCCGGTTATCCCGATTTCTGTCACTTTGGGGCCTTTGGTTCCGGACAACAACGTGTGTATACAACTTGCAGGTAAGACCATAAACAATACTATCATAATGAATCAATAACTTGTTTAGATCTGAAATCATGGCACTCGGGCCCTAGTGACAAGCATTAAGCATAACAAGTTGCAACAAAGTCAAAAAGAACTAATAAAAGATACTAGGCACCATGCCCTAACAATCCGATGCCATTACATGAACGATCTCATCCAATCCCTATCATCCCCATAGCCTACAGCGGGGGATTACTCACTCATGGATGGGGCAAACATGGATGGTCGATGGAGAAGCATTGGTGATGATGATGGTGATGATATCCTCCAATTCCCCAACCCGGTAGGGTGCCAAAACAGAGTTTCTGGTTCCGAATCGCGGAATCTGGTGGTGGCGGCGCATCGGAACTCTTTCTGGAAAAACATCGACCCCTCTCGGTTTTTAGGTCAAGAGTCAACTTATAGGCAAAGAGGGAGGCCGAGGGGGTGCCTAGGGCGGCCAGACCACCCCCTGGCGCGGCCATGCCTAGCCCGCATGGCCAGGTGGTGTGGCCAGGCCCCAACCCTTCTCCGTCTCGTATTCTGGCTCCTTGAGTCTTCTGGTGAAATAGGATTTTTGGCATATTTTCCAGGATTTTTCCTGATAGTTGATTTTCTGCACTAAAACTAGACACCAAGGTAATTCTGCTAAAAACAGCGTTAGTCCATGTTAGTTGTATCCAAATCACACAAGTTTAGAGGAAAAACAACAACAAAAGTGTTCGGGAAAGTAGATACGTTTTGGACGTATCATTCTCCAAGGAATCTCTCCTACCCAGGTGATTCCTGGAGGGTTGATGGAGGTGTGGAGGTACCTTGAAGAGGCGCCTGCGGTCGTCGAGTGGATGGCACGGTCTGCGTTCCTACCCGGAGCCACCACAACACTGAGCCTTGGGCTCGCCCATTTCCCGGAGGACTTCGACCTTGACGATGTCACTAGCGGATTTCCCTCGGCGACTGGCAAGGTGGAGATTGCTGACGTCCTTGCGATAAATGCAAGAGCCGCTCCGTACACGACGCGGTTTTTGGTGATGGGCGACGTCTTGCCATATCAGGAGATGCGAGTGGTGCTGAACGACGCCGAGCTGACGCATCGTGACCTTCAATCGGAGTGGCCATTTCAGTCATCAATCGTGAAGTCACTGACGACCTACCTGATGAACCCGTGGAAGCCCTTTGTAAGGGTCAAGGGTGTGCATGGTGCTTCTTCGCTAAAGCCTGTAGAATGAGAGATTAATCTGAAATGTAGGTGTATTTGGCGACTAGACTTTTGTAAAGTGTTTGTTAGTGACCAATACATTTTTTGTCACTCGATAATATGTTTATCGACTCGCATGAATTCGCGGAGTTAGTCGCTTATTGTGAGTTTGTTTCTTGGTGATTTGGATTGTGCAAGTCCCCAAGCGTACTCGCTGTTGGGGTTTAGTCGCGCGCATATGTTTAGCGCTTGCGATGTGTTTGGGGAGTTGTTCGAGTAGCTTAGGTCAACTTGCCATGGCTCGTGGAGCCAGTCGCATGGCGACCCCAAGGGGTACTTTGTACTTGGTGTTTTCCCTGAACGCGAGCAGGTTCGATTTAGTGAGTGACCGAGTATGGTTCTTAACCGTTGCATTGTTCGGCATGTAGCGCATTTCCCCTCCTGGCTCGGAAAGCCAGTCGCTTGGCGAGTCCATGGAACGCTCTCATACTTGGTGTGTTCTCGAGCCGCGTGTAGGTTCGTTTTGGAACGAGTCCCCGAGTGTGGTACTTAACCATTAGAGTTGTTGTGCGCAAGGATGAGGAGGACAAGGTGATGTGGGAAGCACAACCGGCCGTCTTGGCTCGGGGAGCCAGTCGAACTAGGTGACTCCGATGGTGGCTCCGGGTTGGCGTTTTCATGGACGGTGCAAGACTAGAGTAATTTTCGGTGCCCTTGAACCGCGCTACTTAGTCGTGCCGGTCGCTCGACCAAGGGTTAACTACCATAGTTAGCGTATTGCTGAATGTACGAGTGCGATTGGCACGAGGAATGGCGAGTGAACACGGTTTGTGCGGACATAATTTGTATTTCATCATTGGTACAACTGAGTACAAGTGTGAGTTCTATGTATAGAACTTTCGGATGATATTCACATTCCATGGACGCTCGATGTCGAGCTGGCCGTCACATCGGATGTTGATGAGGTAGTAGGCGTCGTTGCCTAGGACTCGCCCTATGGCAAATGGCCCCTCCCATGGGAGAGAGAGCTCGTGCATGCCCTTCTTATCCTGGATGATTCGCAAGATGAGGTCGCCCTCCTGGAAGGTGCGAGTCTGGACTTGGCAGCTGTGGTAGTGGCAGAGACCTTGTTGGTAGATGGCAGTGTGGGAGCGAGCCAAGTCACATGTTTCATCGAGCAGCTCGACCCTGTTTTGACGGGCGACTTCGTTGTCCTCTTCCGTGTAGTGGACGACTCGAGGCTAGTCATGCTCTAGGTCAGTCGGCATGACAGCCTCCACGCCGTACACCATGGAGAATGGGGTGAACCCAGTAGACCGGTTGACGGAGGTGCGAATGCCCCATAACACTGAGGGAAGCTCTTCGACCCAGCATCCTAGCGTCCGCTCAAGGGGGACCTGCAGTCTTGGCTTGAGGCCATAGAGGATGCTCTGATTGGTGCGCTCATCTTGGCCGTTCAACTCTGGGTGGGCGACTAAGGCGAGGTTGAGTCGGATGTCTTGCTACTCGCAGAAGTCAGCCATGGCTCCCTTGGCGAAGTTGGTGGCGTTGTTGGTGATGATGTTGTGTGGGTAGCCGTACCGATAAATCAGCTCGCGGAGGAACTTGGTGGTGGTCTTGCCATTGCATTTCTTGATGGGCGTCGCCTCGACCCACTTTGTGAACTTGTCAACCGCAACCAGGAGGTGGGTGTAGCCTGATGGTTAGGTTTTGAACCGACCCACCATGTTGATGCCCCA
This sequence comes from Avena eriantha, assembly GCA_910589775.1. Taxonomy (NCBI): domain Eukaryota; kingdom Viridiplantae; phylum Streptophyta; class Magnoliopsida; order Poales; family Poaceae; genus Avena; species Avena eriantha. Next base: position 449,806,573 of record OU342742.1, on the reverse strand, counting down.
AACGGAGAATGGCCATGTGATGGGGATGGTCTTGAGAGCCAAACCAGGGATGTGCGTCTGGTTGGCGTATTTCTTGCACCCGACGCAGCGCTGGACTATGTCGAGGGCATCGGCGTGTGCGGTGAGCCAGTAGAAGCCGTGGCGCATATATTTGGTGACTAGCGACCTTGCGCCAGCGTGGTGGCCACAGTCGGCGGTCTGGATGTCTTGTAGGATCTTGCAACCCTCTTCTGGTTGTACGCAACATTAGTACACGCCTGTCACGCTGCTTCTGGAGCTTGCCGTTGATGATGACAAAGGACTTGTAGTGGCGTACGATCATTCGTGCCTCAGTCTTTCCCTTGGGCAAGATCATGTGCTCGAGGTAGGGGATGTAGGGTGCGGTCCAGTCGCAAGGCTCCGTGATCATGGTGACCAGAGAGGACTCGGGCTGCAGCGGTATCCTGAGTTCGATCTCCTTTGGGGGAGACTGATGGCTTGTCGATGATGTCGAGGAAGACGCTCGGTGGTGGCGTTTGGCGAGCTGATTCGATGCATGACAGTGTGTTGGCCTCCTCATTCTTTTGGAGATTGATCCACTCGACGGAGTAGCCAACAAAGTAGCCCCCTAGCTGGTCCATCGCTTGGCGGTATGCTATCATGTTAGGGGCGACTGCATCGTAGGTCCCGGCAACTTGTGTGGCGACAAGGTTAGAGTCGCCATAGCACTTGAGGCGATTGATTCTCATCTCCTTGGCCGCTGCATGTCGTGGAGGAGGGCCTCGTATTCGGCCATGTTGTTGGTGCGGGGCATGAAGTTGAGCTGCAACACGTATCAAAGTTTATCTCCCATGGGGGAGGTGAGGATTATCCTAGCCCTGGCGCCATCCGAGTTTTTTGATCTGTTGAAGTGGAGGGACTAGTAATGGAGGTATCGTAGCGTTGTGGGTTGTTGCGCTTCTTCCCAGTCGGTGATGAAGTCATCCAGATCCTGTGACTTGATGGCCTTGTGTGGCTCATACTTGGTGTTGTCGACACCGATTTCGATAGCCCACTTGGCGCCTCGCCTAGTCGCATCGTGGTTGCGGATGATGTCTTGCAGCGGGGTGGAGGAGACAACCATGATAGGATGCTATTTGAAGTAGTGAGGGAGCCTCCTTTGGTCTCAGAAGGCCATGTAGACCAGTTTCTAGTACTCCGGGTAGCGTTGCCTCGAGTCGATGAGGACCTCGCTGATGTAGTAGACGGGGCGCTGCACGGGGCGCTCCTTGCCCTCCTCAGGTCGCTCGACGACCATCATGACGCTCATGACTCGAATTGAGGCTGTGACGTAGACGAGCATTGGCTCCTAGTCCATGGGAGCAACGAGTATTGGCACCGTGAGTAGCACTTCCTTTAGTGCTTTGAGTGCGTTGTCGGCCTATCTGTCCCACACAAATGTGGGATTCATCCACATCAATCGGTAGAGAGGCATTGGCTTCTCACCGAGCCGAGAGATGAAGCAATCGAGGGTCGCGACTCACCCTGCCAGCTTCTAGATATTACGCAGGCACTCAGGCTTCCCAAGTCGCGCGATGGTGTTGATCTTGGAGGGGTTGGCCTCGATGCCTCGTTTCGAGACCACGTACCCCAGGAGCTAGCTAGTGGGAATGCCGAATTGGCACTTCTCCGGGTTGAGCTTGATCTTGTACTTCCACAAATTGGCAAAAGTTTTGGCCAGGTCAGCGAGTAGGTCACTCTGGTGAGTCGACTTCACCACCACATCGTCGATGTAGACATGGATGTTGCATCCAATTTGGCTCGCTAGGCACTCATGCATGCATCGTTGGTAGGTCGTGCCGGTGTTCTTGAGGCCGAACATCATCACGGTGTAGTAGAAGGCTCTGAACAGCGTAATGAAAGCCGTTTTATCCTCATCCTCGACGGCCATCTTGATCTGATTATAGCCGGCATACGCGTCGAGGAAGCACAACGACTCGGACCCTGCGGTGGAGTCAAGGAAGCGCGGGAGGACGAATTCCTCCTTTGAGCAGGCGCTGTTTAGGTTGGTGTAGTCGATGCACACCCTCCAGGTGTTGTTCTTTTTCAGAACCAGGACTGGATTAGCCAGCAATTTGGACTACTTGATGGGCCGAATGAATCCAGTTGAGAGTAGCCGCTGCACTTCTTCGGCAATTGCACGACGGAGCTCTTCATTGAAGGGCCATAACGACTGCTTGACGGGTTGCGCCTTCGGGTCGGTGTTTAGTTTGTGCTTAGCGAGTTCCCTCGAGACACTAGGCATGTCAGATGGCTTCCATGCGAAGATGCCTCGGTTCTCACGTAGGAAATCAATGAGCGCGCTTTCCTATGGGGGGCTCATGTTGGTCCCCATAGTGACCTTCTGGCTCGACTAGCCTGGGACGAGCTCGACGGTGCGGGTGTTCATGGAGGCCTTGAAGGTTGCTTGTGCTGGCTGAGTTGGGCTTCTTCAGGATCATTGGGTCGTCCTTGTCGATGCCACACACGTACTTCGCGATCTCGTCTGCATGGTTTGTCTCTTCGGTGATGACGGCGTCAGCGAGCTTGGTGTCGTTGTCCTCGCATTCCACGGCCATGTCAGGGTCATTGATGGCTCTGAAATATAGTCATCTACATCCACATTTAAACTGGATATTACTCATATTTTTGATGAAATATCTCTCTAAACCCTGCCACTAATGCTAATATTCAGAGGGGTATGTAATCCTTTGTTCATGTATTTTTCCTGCACAGATAATGTCTTTTAAAGGAGGGAATCACTACATTAATGTCAAAGATACGATATTTCGTTCGAGCAGAAGAAACCAGGAGCCGTCCAACAAAGACAGACGCTGTAACGACCAACTATACGACCGGAGCAAAAATTCTGACCGTATAGCTCGGGTAGTATAGTTGGCGCCGCCTCCGTTAGATCAAACAGAACAACTTTCGTGAAGGGGCCCCTATATAAAGAAGCCTCAGGCGACGGGAAAACAGAAGACGCCGCGCCCTAGAAGCCATACCGCGCCAGAAAGCTGCCTCTAGATCTCCAAAGCCTTCTCCATCTCCATAGCCATCTTCCACCACTTGTAATAGTAGATCTCTTCTCCGATTGGCGACATTGTAAGACTATTGCTATCAGTCTTATGATTTTCGTTACAATGTTTGTGATTGTTGATCTCATCTCTAGGTGTGAGTAATTCTCCTTGGGCTAAGGGCTTCGGCCTAGCCATGTAACAATTTTGCATGTGATTTATCATAGATGGGATCGTGTATTAGTTTGTATGGCATGATGATTATTGTATCCTCTCTTTCCTCAATCTAAGGACTTGTTAGGTACCCAAGAGCCCAAGGACTGAGCTAGGTATAGGGAGTATGAGTGATGACTGATCTGCAGGTTGGGAACCCTAGTGACAGAAGGGGTAGTACGGTTGTATGTGAGGGATTTGCTTGGGATTAACGGTGACATCACTATGCATATCATTAGTTCTCTTTCTTCTATGGATGAGACTAGTAGGTTATTGCTATAAGCGGTTGCGGAGGCAATAGCAATTATGGATGCACTTCCCACATATAATTTATCTTGCTCTAACAAGTACACACATACTTTATTTCTATCTTTTATTTCCATCAGATGTTTTTGCACAGCTACAGGTGAAACCGAATGCCCTAGTCCCTCTCTATCCATCATCGACAACAACAAAAAGACGCAAGCTACTGGTCTAGTGAAAACACAAAAGGAATTCTAAAACTCTCGAAGGTCCGTTAAAGTAACTTCACTATGCATTCGCTTCCCGTGGATGTGGTAACCTAGGTCTACTAGGGAAAAAGAGCTACACTACATCCGTAATCCGGATCGAAGGTATCAACCCTTTTTCTGGTGCCATTGCTGGGGAAGCAATAGCTACCCTGGTGAGGTTATTAGGAACCTTGCTAGTTTTAATTCTTGTTTTTAATTTTGTTAGTTTGCTTTTAGTCTTTATTTGATAAACCAAAAAAATTAGTTAGTCTTTAAATTCTTGTTTTTACCATTATAATTTCAATCTAAGAAAACCCAAAAACATAGGAAGTATGGCTGAAAAGAAGCTTGGGGGGTTTGCTACTCCCTATTTGAGTACTCCTATTACTTAGCCAGCAATTGCTGCTGATGACAATGAAATTAAGCCCCATTATTTAAGTTTGGTTCAATAGAATCAATTTGGAGGCTCTACTGTTGAAGACGCAGGTATGCACTTAAATACTTTCACTGAAATATGTGATATGATGCGTATAAAAGACATTGACCCTGATGCGGTCAAATTACGTCTATTTCCTTTCTCTCTAAGAGGAAGAGCTAAAGAATGGTTACTATCTTTGCCTAAAAATACTATTGAATCATGGGTGGGATGTACTTCTTTATTTATGACTAAATTTATCCCACCTGTAAAGACTATGCAACTTCGATCTAATATTACTGGTTTTAGACAGTAAGAGCGTGAGCCACTAGCGCTTGCATGGGAGAGGATGAAAGAATGCCTAAGAAACGGTCCTAGTCATGGGATGGAAGATTGGTTAATCCTCCATTTATTTTACAATACTCTTAATCCTATGTCCAAGTCTATGCTTGATACTGCAGCTGGAGGAACATTCATGGGTAAACATATTACCGAAGCAAAGCAGCTGCTAGACAATATGCAAGACAGCCATGCCCAATGGCATGCTAAAAGATCAAACACGAAGAATGTGAACTATGTCTCACCAGAAGAGAACGAAGATCTGAATGCTAAGTTGGATGAGGTCATACTAGCCGTAAAAGGTAAGGAAACTCAGGTAAGAGCTACCCTTGAAACAAATATAGAAGAAATAGACTCCGTAGCTCATAATAATTATAATCCTTCTTGGAAGAAGAGTTACAATCCTAATTTTCAGAAACATTATGGTAGTCCTACAAATAACTCTAATAATAATATGGGAACTAGTAATGGTAGTCTCCAAGAAACGCTTAAGTCTTTTATAGACTCGCAAAATTAACAAAATAATATTCTAGTCAAAATTACGGAGAACCATGATGCTATGCTTGGTAAATTATCTAACCAAGCTGTTAGTTTGAGAAATGATTTGCAGGCCCTTCAAGAAAGAACAAGGATTGGTGAGGCATAGCTAGGTAAGATTACCGAGAGCCAAACTCTCATTCTAGCCAAATTTGCAGGTAAAACTGAGCCCAATCCTGTTGAAGAACTCCAAATGATGAGAATACAAAGGCAGGAGCCTGAAGAACTTGATTATAGTAATGCCCCTTCACCAAGCTACACCATCAAAGATCTCGTAAAAAGGATCAACGTCAAAATTCCGGTAAGTGAAGGTAATGATGAAGTCATGTATCAACACTTTGTTGATCAAGTAGCAATTAAGGTACGCGAGCTTGAAGAGGAATACAAGAAAACCACTGAAAAGTTACCTGTTAAACTAGATGACATATTTGAGCCTACTATTAAGATAAAGATTGGAATTAATGAGATAGCTCCACTTTGTGATCTAGGTGCAAGCGTCTCAACAATTCCAAAGAGTCTTTTTAACAAGTTAAATCTTGGCTCCTTTGAAATTACTGAATTAAAATTGCATCTAGCAGATTCTACCTACAAACAAGCTGTAGGGATCAAGGAGAACACTTTAGTTTACATCAAAGGCTGTCCTGCTCTCATAGATTTTGTTATTGTTGACATGCCTGAAGATACTGTTGCTCCTATAATACTAGGCCATCCTTTCTTAAGAACTATAAAGGCTTTAATTAACCTTCATGAAGGGAATGTGAAATTGCAATTGCCTTCGCGGGATCCTTTTGTTATTCATTTCCCGAGGAAGAAGAAAGCCAAACATGACGAGAAGGAGGCAACCACTTTGAAGGACAATTACTTTAGAGTGGGTGTTCCACTCATCTGGCCCAATTAAGTATCATCAAGGTCAAGCTATTAACCGTAAAAGAGTGCTCCATGGGAGGCAACCCATGTTAACTTAAGGTTTGAGTTAAGTTCTTAGTTTTAGTTTAAGTTCATGTTCAATAAAGAGTGCTAGAAAACTCCATTGGTAGTACTTGAATTTCTACATTATTCATGCTATTGTTGGTCGACAATATTTTTCTATCAATTTTCTGTCAAAAACAAGGTATATCGCTAAGTTACAGGAATAAAATAGTTTACAAAGAAACAGGAAATTTTTGATGGACACGGACGGTCTAACGACCAACTATACGGCGGGAATAAAAATTCTGGCCGTATAGTTCTAGCCGTATAGTTATCTTTGCCATCAATTTTTTTCTGCAATATGAACTGAGAGTTTAACGACCAACTATACGGCGGGAATAAAACTTCCGGTCGTATAGATATTGATGCATCCGTACAAATTCTATTCATATGTACTAAGAGTTTAACGCCCAACTATCCGGCGGGAATAAAAATTCCGGCCGTATAGTTCTGATCGTATAGATATCAAGGTCTTTTGCAAATTTTCTTTCGTAGCGATAGACAGTTTAACGACCAACTATACGGCCGAAACATTTTGTTTCTCCCGTATAGTTACGGTTGTATAGTTGCGCCGCCAGGAGGAAGACCTAATATTTTCACAGAACGCCAACTATACGGCCGGAACGCATGTTCCACCCATATATTTGCGCCCGTATAGTTTCGTCCGACCAAAAAACCGCACGGGAAGCTACTCCCAACTCCAAAACTTCAATCCTTTTTCTTTCTTCTACCTCCAAACTCTCTCAAAACCTCAAGGGATCTTCATCCCTACTCAATTTTGTTCGATTTCCTCTCACACAAGTGATCTACGATATGTTTCTACTCCGATCCTCCAATTACTTTTTGCAAATTCATCTTTGATCTATTGTCATTATCGATATAGGGTGAGACCTACTATGAACCAACTGCCATGATTTTCTTGCCTAGATTATTATCTTGAGGAGATTCTTTACTGTGCTTAGATGAGGAACATACTATACATATTGTTGTTGGATCAAAAAGTTTTATTTTTGCATTTCTTCAATGTTTTAGAAGATGAACACAAGGAGCCAAACTTCTGCTCGTGCCACCGCTAGCGCTTCTCGGGCAATCAACCAGGAATGCATGGGGATACGGTTTAGGGATCAGGCTCATCGCAACGCTTCAACAAGATTAAGAACCGCGAAGTGAAGGCCACCAAGTGGGCTTGCCCCTTATATTGAACCAACTCGGTATTTCTAATGACTTTAATTTACTTTGCAATAGAGCTGGCCTTCAAAACTTTGTGTACAATGATGTACCTACTTACCGCCGTTTAACCATTGAATTTCTAAGTTCATTGCAAAGCACTGTTAAACTGTGGCAAGGAGAGGATACTATTTCTTTCTGTCTGATGAACAACAACTACACCTTAACGTTAGATGAATGGTGTGTATGCTTTAATTTGCCAAACAATGATGTTAATTCTCTACGTGCATCCTTTACTGGCTTAATTCCTTCCCCCGATCAATACTATAATGGAATGAGCTTCACTAGTAGAGTGAACAAGGGGAAGAATATTCAACATCCTGAAATTCGCTATTTGTTCTATGTTATTGCTAACACTTTGCAGGCACGCAATGAGTTCACGAGACTCAACGAGGAGGACATCCTAGTCCTCGCCAAGGCTACTTACATCAACTGCAACATGTCACTCAACTTGGGTGCCATCATTGTGTGCTACCTGGAGCAGCAAGCCTCCCAAAGCCAAGGGCCAATCACAGGAGGAGGCGTCATCACCGTGCTTGTCTGCACTAGACATCGATCTAGGTGAGTTGCAACCCGTACTAGGTGAGACGCGTGTTGGTTTCTCCACCTTGAGGGCCTATGGAATGCTCACTAGGAGAGGTGGTGTTTATTATCTGCATATTGTTGGAGCTGGGCGTATCTACCCTGCTCCTTTGCCTAATGGTCTTTTCTCTGTTGAGGAAGGACGTTTTCTATATGATGTGCAGGTTGAGTAGCACCAACCCGAGGAGGAGATTCTTGAAGAGGATGAGGACCAAGAGGAGGAGCAAGAAGTTCCTCATCAGGAGGAGCATCCACAACCCGGTTCGCAATTTCCAAGGACTTGGAGGGACTATGGAGAGGATGCACAACCTCTCTTTGAACCTTCGAGAATCAACAAGTAACCTCTCCACTCAATTCATGAAATGGAGTAACGACTTTTTCCCGCCACCACAATGATTTGAAGGGCTTGCAAAGCTTGGGGAAGTTTCCTCATGTATCTTTATTTGGTGTTCATTTGCTTTTATTTTTCGAGGTTACCTTTTTATTTGAGTTTATAAGCACTCGTGTTTGTTTCCCCAACACTTTATCTTTAGTTCTTTTTATTTGCTTTTGAAATTTTGTAGCCAAGATTTGCCGCCAATTTTCTATTATTTATTTCCCTCTAAAAATCACAAAAAGATTTCTCCATGTTTCCTTGTTTTCCCTCTTTCTTTTCTTTCCTCCTCAAGGTCTTCATATGTTTGCAGGTGAGTGATCGACTTCGAGTTTCCAAGAAACAAATAAAAAATGAAGAGAGAAGTGGAACCAAACATGAGAGGTATGCCTTATGACTCACCACTTTTGAAGTTTCAGAAACCCATGCTAGTTAGTAGTAAATGTTGAGATATTATATTGGTGGAGTGAGTCTTTGTATCATAGTAAGATTGTCGTTTGCATGGGTATTTAATTGGGCTCATTTTGTTCCACCTCTTGTAATTAACAAAGTCTTGCCTAAAAATTGCTAAACAATTGTAGTAAGAAAAAGTCTCACAATTGAAGGCTTGGGTGTTGTAGTGTTTAGTCTTGAAGGCTTATTTCTAGAGACACTTGACACCACTAAAAAGTTGATTGACTTAATAGCTCTCTTTGAAAGGATTTGTTCGATCGAATTAATGTTATCAGTTTTTGTGAGCATGCCGAAGTTTGACTTGTTAATCATAAGAATGATATAGATTTATGCATGTCAAACTTCATGGGATGCCAACAACTCCACTGGCCTATGAACGATCTTCATGGCGGAAACTCCTAGATTTCATCTATGAGTTGATTAAAAACTTGTAGAAGCAATGCTATAGTGGGTAAGATTCTTGGCACTCCCGGGTAGCTGTAATCATGATGGAATCACTCCTCTAGCTATTATGAGTAATCATTATGCAAAAGGAACAAAAACCTTAGTGATGCCATGAGTGTCCATCAGAGCCCGATAAACTAATAAAAATCTTTGGCATGCTCTGAATTACTTAAAAACTGAAATTCTTGAACGACAATGAATAGAAAAATAGTGCTTGCAAAGTCTTGATTCATTGATGTGGGAGAATTGAGATACTCTAGTGTATATACTTTTCATGACAACTCTCACACTCTTAATTTACATGATTATACTTTACTGTTCAAAGGCAAGCCTATGAGTTGATTACTTGACATGGAATAAAATTTACTCATTTGAATCATCCATGCTTACAATAATTTTGCTATGCTATAAGGATGCATGAAACCCGTATGATACGCTTGCCTTTACTCTATCTATGCTGAAGTTCTGCAGATTTATGAAATTGGAGGAAACATGAACTATTAATCATGAGTAAGATCACCATCTCGTTATTTCAGTTTAAATGCTGAATTATTTTTTGATTTTGGTTTCTTGCTTGGGACGATCAAGTTTAATCTTGGGGAGGTTGTTGGCTCTGAAATATAGCCATCTATGTCCACATTTAAACTGGATATTAATCATATTTTTGATGCTCTCTAAACCCTGCCACTAATGCTAATATTCAGAGGGGTATGTAATCCTTTGTTCTTGTATTTTTCCTGCGCAGATAATGTTGTTTAAAGGAGGGAATCACTACAGTAAAGTCAAAGATACAATATTTTGTTTGACCAGAAAAACCAGGAGCCGTCCAACGAAGGCAGACACCGTAACGACCAACTATACGGCTGGAGCAAAAATTCCGACCGTATAGCTCCGGTCGTATAGTTGGCCCTGCCTCCATTAGGTCAAGCAGAACAACTTTCGTGAAGGTACCCCTATATAAAGAAGCCTCGGGCGACAGGAAAACAGAAGGTGCTGCACCCCAGAAGCCATACCTTGCCAGAAAGTCGCCTCCTGATCTCCAAACCCTTCTCCATCTCCATAGCCATCTTCCACCACTTGTAATAGTAGATCTCTTCTCGGATTGGTGACATTGTAATACTATTGCTATCAATCTTATGATTTTCATTACAATGTTTGTGATTGTTGATCTCATCTCTATGTGTGAGTAATTCTCCTTGGGCTAAGGGCTTCGGCCTAGCCATGTAGCAATTGTGCATGTGATTTATCATAGATGGGATCGTGTATTAGTTTGTATGACATGATGATTATTGTATCCTATCTTTCCTCAATCTAAGGACTTGTCAGGTACCCAAGACCCCGAGGGTTGAGCCAGGTATAGGGAGTATGAGTGATGACTGATCTGCAGGTTGGGAACCCTAGTGATAGAAGGGGTAGTACGGCTGTATGTGAGGGATTTGCTTGCGATTAACGGTGATATCACTATGCATATCATTAGTTCTATTTCTTCTATGGATGAGACAGTAGGTTATTGCTATAAGCGGTTGCGGAGGCAATAGCAATTATGGATGCACTGCCCACATATAATTTATCTTACTCTAACAAGTACACACATACTTTATTTCTATCTTTTATTTCCATTGGATGTTTTTGCATAGCTACAGGTGAAACTGAACAACCTAGGCCCTCTCTCTCCATCATGGACAACAACAAAAAGACGCAAGCTACTGGTCCGGTGAAAACACAAAAGGAATTCTAAAACTCCCGAAGGTCCGTTAAAGTAACTTCACTATGCATTCGCGTCCCGTGGATTTGATAACCTAGGTCTACTAGGGAAAAAGAGATATACTACATCCGTAATCTGGATCGAAGGTATCAGTCGCCGTAGACGGTGATGATTCCCCGCAGCCCTAGGAGCTTCATCATGTTGTACGCGTAGTGGGGGCCGCCATGAACTTGGCAAACGCGTGTCACCCGAGGACACAGTGGTAGGGACTACGGAAATTCATGATCTCGAAGACGATTCGTTCAGTGCAGAAGTTGGCTGGTGTGCCGAAGGTGACTGGCAGCGTCACCTTGCTGATCAGATACGCCTTCCGACCGGGGACGATGCTGGGAAAGGTAGTGAGGGTTGATTCGACCATCGACTGCGGGAGCTGCAGTCTCCTGAAGGTATCCAGGTATAGTATGTTGATGGAGCTCCTGTCGTCCATCAGAGTCTTGGGGAGCCAGTAGTCAGCCACTTTGGGCTTGACCACCAGAGCGACTTGCCCAGGGTACTCGATCCTGGGTACGTGTTCCTCGCATCCCGAGGTGATGCTTTGCTTAAACCATTTGAGGAAGTAGGGGATGTCCACTTGATTCACCATGTTTACGGCGACTGCACGGGCGAGCACCTTCTTCTCGCGCTTGGTGCCGATCCTGGTGAATGTATGCAGCGAGCCGACCGCGTGGCCGAATCCTCTAGCATTGACGTTGTCCCTTGGCGGGTCATTGTTGGCTCCTTCCTTGGCTCGCCATGCCTTCTCAATCTCCTTGAGCGAGTAGCAATCGGCGGGGGTGTGAGTCACGGGCTTCCCACGGCTACTGTGGTAGACACAGGGCTGGTTACGCAGAGCAGTGGGGTCGAATTTCAGCCTCACCGCATTGTTGGCTGATACGTTGCTAACGTATCTATAATTTTTAATGTTCCATGCTTGTTTAGTATCTACTTTGTTTTGCTTTGTCAACACTTTGAGTTATTTTTATATGTTTTCTGGGACTAACCTATTAACAAGATGCCACAGTGCCAGTTGCTTGTTTTCTTCTGTTTTTGGTTCCACAAAAGGCAGAAAATCAATATTCTCGGAATTGGACGGGACAAAAGCCAATATGCCTATTTTCCTGGAGCAACACAGAAACACGAAGACGAGACGGAGTAGGGCCACAGGGTGGCCACACCATGTGGTGGCGCGGGCTAGCCCTGGCCGCACCACCAGGTGGTGTGGGCCCCTGGTCCACCCACCGACCTTGCCCTTTCGCCTATAAGAAGCCTCCGATGCAAAAACCCTAAATAGTCAAGCCTCCAGCCACGAAAAGTTCCGCAGTGCCACCGCCATCGAAGGGGAGATTCGGGGGACAGAAAGTCTCTGTTCCGGCACCCTGTCGGGACGAGGAAGTGCCCCCGGAGCCATCTCCATCGATCTCCACCACCATCTCCATCACCGTTGCTGATTCCCATGATGAGGAGGGAGTAGTTCTCTCTCGAGGCTAAGGGTTCTACCGGTAGCTATGTGTTCATCTCTCTCTATGCATGATCATATTGTGATCATGAGATTTGTAATCAAGTAGATCTACCTTGCTACTCAAGTGCTATAATAGATCTCTACTCTCCCCATGTGTGTGAAAGTGACAGCGTGCACACCATGGTGGCACTTAGGCTAGATATTACAAATACTTGTTATGAGTTATATTTGGAGTTGGATGTTTCTAGAAATTTTGGTGTTTGTCGGAACCATCTAGTGCTCAAGGTGACTGTGTGGGGTTATCTAGATGGGAAATGCTTACTTTGAGGTGTGTTGTTATAGCCCTACCATCGATTAGAGTGTTCAACCGGAGAGTAGTTAAGAGTAGTATCGTGAAGATAATATATTATATGAGAGTGTTCACTAGTGAAAGTATGATCCCTAGGCCTTGTTTCTAAGCATTGATACACTGTTTGCAATTAGATCTGTTACATGTTTGCTTGCTTCTATCTTTATTTCAGTTTGCCTTTAGTCTTTTCCCACGTCAACCACATGCCAGCAAGCTATTTTCTAGCACCGTTACCACTTATAATTATCCATACCACTTGTATTTCACTATCTCTTCACCTAACTAGTGCACCTATACACCTGACAAGTGTATTGGGTGTGTTGGGGACACAAGAGACTTCTTGTATCTTGATTGCAGGATTGCTTGAGAGGGAATACCTTTGACCACTTCCTCCCTGAGTTCGATAAACCTTGGGTGATCCACTTGAGGGAAAACTTGTTGTTGTTCTACAAACCTCCGCACTTGGTGGCCCAACAACTGTCTACAAGAATAGAAGTGCGTAGACATCAAGCTCTTTTCTGGCGCCGTTGCCGGGAGGTAAGGTAAAAGGTACTCACATCCTCCGGTGTGAGTGCTCGAAGTTATTTCCTTTAGATTCTACAATTTTGTCTTTTTGTTTCTTGTTTTTATTTTCACTAGTTAGGCTTAATGGAAAACAACAACAAAATTAGAGAGCTTTATAGTATTTATCTTGAGTAAGGACATGAATTGTCTGAAAAGAAAATTAAAAAACCCATGGATCTTTCTTTACATGCTAATTACAATGTTATTAGTATGAATCTTTTGAACACCTTTGTTACTAATTCTATGGAAACATCTAAGCTTGGGGAAGTTAGTATTTATGAAGATGATCTTTTGAATTCCCCAGATTTAAAGAAGAAAATTTGCTCTGATGATACTTTATCTCCCATATGTGGTAATTCTAATGATACTTGTGATATTTTTAATCCACATACTGGAAGCATATCTTTTAAAATACCTATAAAAATTGTTGAACGTGTGATGAACAACTGTTATTTTGGAGATGGAACTGTCCATCCTGGTGATCATTTACTCCTTATACATGAATTATGCGGGTTGTTCAAGTGGGCAAGTATTTCAATGAACCAAGTTAAGAGGAAACTATTCTCTTTATCACTTAAGGGCAAAGCAAGGGAGTGGTATGAGCTACTAGATGATCCTCATCATTTAGAGTGGAAGGAACTTGAATCTCTCTTTTACTCTAAATTTTATCCTCCTCATGAAATTCATAAGGATAGGAATTATATTTATAATTTTCATCCTCATGATGGAGAAAGTATTGCCCAAGCATGGGGGAGATTGAAGTCACTAATGCTCAAATGTCCCATTCATGAGCTCCCCAGGAATATTGTTATTAATAATTTCTATTTAAGGCTTTCAAGACATTACAAGGCTTGTTTAGAGGGATCCTTCAGAAGTAAGGAGGTCAAATCTAAGTGGGATCTTATTGAAACAATTCAAAGCAATACCGAAGATTGGGATAACAACAAAGGTAAAGAACCAGGTATAAACTATGAGTATGATTGCATTAAGTCTTTTGCTGAAACTGCCAATTTTCAAGAGCTTAGTACTAAATTGGTCTTGATCCTCAAATTCTTATTGATTGTTTTAGAACCTTTGCTTCTCATATTAATGTTCCTAAAGAAAAATGGGGCATGTATCATGAGCCTTTTAAAGACACTTGCATGGAAAACGAAATTGTTATTAATTATAGCAATAAACATGCTCAAACCTCTGAAAGTACAATTTCTTATAAGCATGTTAATTTTTGTGGAATACATAGACCTTGTGAGAATAATCAAATTGAAGAAGAATATTGTATCACCCACATGAATGAAAAAACTAGAACATGGTATAGGGCTCTAAATGATCTTGGTAAAAACGGTTGTGCCCTCTATCCTTTTATTTGTGAACTTTGCTTTGAAGTGGGTCATTTCAATTTTCAATGCCCAGGCCATAATAATAGCCCTTCTAATCCAATGAGTACTGCAAGTTTGTATTATGATGACATGATCACTCCGAATCAGAATGATCAACTTACATTATTTTTGGGGTGTAAAGAGTTATCAAGAAAAACCTCTTTGGTAGATATGAGTGCTTTTGATATGAATAGCGTCCTGCATGGTTGTCATCTTTATTCTGTTGATAATTGCCACACAAATACTTACATGCAAGATGCCACGTATCTATAATTTTTGATGTTCCATGCTTGTTTAGTATGTACTTTGCTTTGCTTTGTCAACACTTTGAGTTATTTTTATATGTTTTCCAGGACTAACCTATTAACAAGATGCCATAGTGCTAGTTGCCTATTTTCTTCTGTTTTTGGTTCTAGAAAAGGCAGAAAATCAATATTCTCGAAATTGGATGGGACAAAACCCAATATGCCTATTTTTCCCGGAGCAACACGGAAACATGAAGCAGAGACGAAGTAGGGCCACAGGGTGGTCACACCATGTGGTGGCACGGGCTAGCCCTGGTCGCGCCACCAGGTGGTGTGGGCCCCTGGTTCACCCACCGACCTTGCCCTTTCGCCTATAAGAAGCCTCCGATGCAAAAACCCTAAATAGTCAAGCCTCCAGCCATGAAAAGTTCCGCAGTGCCGCCGCCACCGAAGGGGAGATTCGGGGGACAGAAAGTCTCTGTTCCAGCACCCTGCCAGGACAGGGAAGTGCCCCTGGAGCCATCTCCATCGCTCCAGCACCATCTCCATCACCGTTGCTGATTCCCATGATGAGGAGGGAGTAGTTCTCTCTCGAGGCTAAGGGTTCTATCGGTAGCTATGTGTTCATCTCTCTCTCTATGCATGATCCTATTGTGATCATGAGATTTGTAATCAAGTAGATCTACCTTGCTACTCAAGTGCTATAATAGATCTCTGCTCTCCCCATGTGTGTGAAAGTGACAGCGTGCACACCATGGTGGCACTTAGGCTAGAGATTAAAAATACTTGTTATGAGTTATATTTGGTGTTGGATGTTTCTATGAAATTGTGGCGTTTGTTGGAACCATCTAGTGCTCAAGGTGATAGTGTGCGGTTATCTGGATGGAAAATGCTTACTTTGAGGTGTGCTGTTATAGCCCTACCATCGATTAGAGTGTTCAACCGGAGAGTAGTTAAGAGTAGTATCGTGAAGATAATATATTATATGATAGTGTTCACTAGTGAAAGTATGATCCCTAGGCCTTGTTTCTAAGAATTGATACACCGTTTTCAATTAGGTATGTTACATGTTTGCTTGCTTCCATCTTTATTTCAGTTTGCCTTTAGTCTTTTCCCACGTCAACCACACGCCAACAAGCTATTTTCTGGCACCGTTACCACTTATAATTATGCATACCACTTGTATTTCACTATCTCTTCGCTGAACTAGTGCACCTATACACCTGACAAGTGTATTGGTTGTGTTGGGGACACAAGAGACTTATTGTATCTTGATTGCAGGATTTCTTGAGAGGGAATACCTTTGACCACTTCCTCCTTGAGTTCGATAAACCTTGGGTGATCCACTTAAGGGAAAACTTGCTGCTGTTCTACAAACCTCTACACTTGGAGGCCCAACAACTGTCTACAAGAATAGAAGTGTGTAGACATCATTGGCATGGTAGTTTCCACCATCGCGACGGTAGTTCTTGGGGTCGCGCTTCCCATAGTTGACGTTGGCGACAAAGTCAACTCGCCCATCACCGCGGCGCTTGCCGGTGAGGCGAGTGTTACTGTAGCATAGCTCACGCTGCCTTCTGTTGTCGTGGCCGCCCGAGCGGCATCTCCCACCCGACTCGTTGTCTATGTCTTGATTGGAGTCCTCCTCTTCATAGCACTTGGCGATCTCGAGGAGGTCGGGTATGTTGTCGAGCGTCTCGTAGACCCTCTTGATCTTGAAGACCAGAGGTTCGTATCAGCACACGTTCTTGAAGCAGTGGATCACCGTGTCTGGGTGGATGCTAGAGGCGTTGATCCAAAGTTCTTTCCACCATTGTACCCAATGGTGAGTCGACTCGTGTGGTCTCTGGATGCAGTGTTCCAGGTCCTCGATGGTGGTGGCGCGGGTGTAGGAGCCCTCGAAGTGCCTGACGAAGGCATCTCTCATGTCTTCCCACAAGTCGATGCTATTCTCGAGGAGAGTGTTGATCCATTGGTGAGTCGCTCCCTCCATCATCAGGGGGAGGTAGCGAGTGGCGAGTAGGTCCGTGTGGCCGACAATCCCCATTGCCCTGAGGTACATGTCGATTCACACCACCGGATCGTACATGGGGTCGTAATTATCGATGTCCTTCGGAGCTTTGAAGATGGAGGGGTACTTCTTGCCTCGGATCATTTGTCCGAAGCACTACGGGCCAATTCAGCTGAGGGAGCCCCTGGGCTCAGGCTCATGGTCGCCGCGGTTGGTGAGGGTATTCCTCAGGTCATGTTCCTAGCGAGCTCATCAGGTTTGGTTGTTGATGATGTGGGCCCGCGTGTTGATCGACTAACCGTTGGCGGCGACTATGTTGTGCATAGGTCGCGGCTCGTTGGTGGAGACGGAGGGGTTTGCTGTCCGTGGTTGGAGCTACTGGGGCTCAGGTGGGGAGCAGTTGACTGTGTTGGCTACTGTCGGGCAGGCGCTCGAGGCCGCACGACTGCCGGATGAGCGGGAGTACATCCGCCCCCGCGGGTCAACCGCACGACTTGTTTCTCGACGGCCCTAGCGAGTAGGGCCTAAGCGTATTTGACCTACAATGCGCCCTCTCCCATGAGGTTGAGGTTGGTGACCGCGGCATGTCCCGTGATGACATTGTCCATCGGGATGGAGTAGAGCGGGTGCCCGTTGGAGTTGTGCGCCTGCGGGGAGATCAGGATCCGCGGCTGCTCTGGAGGAGGCGAGCGGCATGGTGGTGGTGGAGCTCCATTCGTAGGTGCCTGAGCTGGTGGGCGACTGCCGCTGAGTGGCGTGTTGTGGCAGAGCTCGCGCTCGGCCGCGCGAGAAAGGTCGAGTTCGTCGTTGAAGTTTAGGGAGCGGCCCTAAACGGTAGAGTTCAGGCGGCTCCTGATGCAGCGTTGATGGTATAGTGATATCTCCTGCACCGTTTGATGCTCGAGGCGGAACTTGTCGCGCTCGGGTTGTTCCCTGACCTTGGTCACCTCCAGCTATTGGTGGCATTCCTCGATCTCCACCACCATCGCTGTCCGTGGGATGGGCATGGAGGAGGGATCTGGTGGCACGTTAGTGCTACCCGCCATGTAGATGGTGTTGTAGGCTTGGATCTGGTCTGCGCATCGTCAAGAGACTCTAATCCGGAGTCAGAGTCGAAGAGCCCAAGGATGGAGAGGTCCTCAAAGTCCTCAGCGTTGGAGACTGACGTGATGGAGTCCTCCTACTATGCGGCGGTGAAGGATCTGGCGGCCGAAGCAGGGACCGTCCAGTCTGCATTGTTGCGGAGAGCCGCGTCGCTCCCAGTCGCGTCGCTGGTGGCCGAGTCGTACTCGGAGGTGAGGTGGGTGATGGAGTGGACCTGCTCCTCCGAGAGCAGACCGCGTGGCAGCGATCTGCCGATGATCGCCATTTCTGCCAGGTCGAATGCGTCCGTGAACCCGACGAAGAGATTGATGGTGTTGACCGGCATCACCGAGTCGGGAGTGACCGGGCGCGATGCCAGGATGTAGCTGCTCAGCAGGATCTGGAGGAATCCGCCGCTCTCAACCAGTCGGTGGCGATCGGCCGGTCGACTAGAATGTAGGTCTCGCCATAGCCCCACGGTGGGCGCCACTGTCATAGGAATGGCCATGGTAGTCGCTACCAGGGGTAGCGATTGATATGATTGGGGGCAAGAGCGAGTCGCCATCTGTGGTGCAAGATTAGGAGCAAACATAAGGGATTTACCCAGGTTCGGCCCCCGTAGGGTAAAGACCTACTTCCTGCTGGATTGTATTGCTGCTGAGTGGATTACAAGATCTGCGATCTCGGTGGCTAGGCACGAGTCGCTTGGAGGGGTTGCTAATAACACGTACATATACAGAGTACCCTAGGGAGGTTTATATAGGGGCACCTGGCTAGGGTTTACAGGATTACCACCGAATCAGTTTAGCTTTCAGAGGATTTGACCTAATCCGACTAGGCCTACCTAAGATCTTGGGCCTTCAGCTTCTAGCCACATTCTAGTCACCATGCATGTAGGCCCACTCGCCATGGGCCCAACTCAGTCAAACTGGCCTTCTAGGTATACACTGATTGGCATATCCCCATTAGTTAGGGAATATCATAGAGTGAGGACTACCTTAATTTTTTCTCCTCTCTTCAAAGGATCTTCTTGAACACTCCTTATTAAAAGCAAACAAAACAAAAACAAAACTAACACAAGATAAAAAACTTTATTTCACATGGGTTGCCTCCCATGAAGCACTTCTAGTTAAGGTCAATTATCTTGACCCAGATGGTGATTATTTAGGCCTTATGAGTGGAACAACCACTCCAAAGTGACTACACCATCATCATTAGGCTTGGTCTTCTTATTCCTAGGGAAGTGGACTATAAAAGGATCTCTAGATGGTATTCCTATTCTCCCATTCCCTTCATGTAAACTGATCACAACTTTAATGGTTCTTAGGAATGGCCTACCTAGAATTATAGGTGTTATGGGATATTCTAGCATGTCCACTCTAACAAGATCAGTAAGAGTAGGTGACATGGGTATACCCTACAGGTACTCGAGCTTGGTATATATGGCCTGGTGGAAGCCCACGGTGTCGCCAAGGCCCAAATAGAGAACTCGAGTAGCCTACGGACTCTTGATTGCTTGAAGAACAAGAAGAAGCTAAAGATAGAAAGTTCAAAGGGAAAAACCCTAACCTGTAACCGACTCGACCTGCTACCCGAGACCTTGCCTATCTATATAAAGGCCAGGAGGGGGCGGCGAGGAGGACACGTGCAACCCTAGTTTCCACAACCCTCACCAGATTGCATTTGTGCACCATTGTAATCCTTGATTCCTTTGATAATTCCACTAGTAGACAAGCAGGAGCAGGGACCTCTATGAGGCCTGAACCTGGGTAAATCTTCGAGTCCCCTGTGTGCTTGTTTGCTAGCCGATAGATGTCTCCAACGCTCCCTCCTTCTCCAAAACCCAAGTCCATAACAATGGGCATTGATGAGTTAAACCCTCGTCAATTGGCGCCGTCTGTGGGAATTGGGAGTGCTGATGTTGCAGCTTCTTCGGCCCCATCAATTGCGATCTACAACTCCGCAATAGCGGAGATTCGCCAGCTCTTTGGCGCGTTCGACTTCACCGTCCACATGACGGCCGCTCGCCCGGCTTTCGAGTCTGTGGGCGATGGGATCAGCTTGGCGATCGGGAGCTTCCGCTTCCAAGTTGGTCAGATGGGCACGCTTCGCATGCCTGACCAGCCGACCATACCATCGATTGCTCCAGCATCTTGGTTCGCTCCGCCAATCGGCACCCTCAGCGAACTCAATGCCTCGACAACAATCGAGAATACGGACAGCGACAGCAGTCGCGAATCCGATCTAGGCGATCTGGCAACTGAAGATGGAGTTCTGGATCTGAAAGTTGTGGGAGCAGCAGCTTCCCCAACCACTTCATATGCGCCGTCATCAACGCAGGCGACTCCTTCGCCAACCGCGACAACACGGGCAACGGTGGCCACGAAGCCGACCCACCAAACGGCAGCATACCCAATGGCGGACCACCACCAAATGGCGGCCCTACCAATGGCGCCCCCGTCAACAACGGAGGGGCAGTCGAACCTCCAACTATAATAAATAAGCAGACCGGCGAACGCGTCGTGATCAGGCTCAATGAACTCGAGTGGGCTCGCTGCCGTGAGGCCCTACGGGGAAACCCTCTACCCTTCGGCTCCCAGCAAGAACTGCTGATGGGCTACCATTGGCTCCTGAAGGAGGACTTCAAGCGCCAAGTGCAAACAATCGCGCAACTCGAGGCACGCAAAAAGGCGGAAGACGAGTCGAGCCTCCGACGAGCTGGGCTCTCCTTCCACGGAGGATCCTCCTCCAAGTGCAACGAGTGCCTCGCTAACAAAAGGCGATCTCGACTGGCCCACCTCACTGAGCAAGAGCGTGTAGAAGCCGCAAAGGTCCTCGACTTTGGCTCCATGACGGTAGATATGCGTGGCAACGTGCTACCAAAAACGCCGCAAGCTGCGGTAACGGCGGCCACCATGTACCTCCTCAACAACCAACCGCCGGCCGAAGATCCTCGGGCTGCCATGCACCGATCTATGATCGCAGGCTTGGGGTTAATCGGGGCTGCCCTCGACAAGGAGCCAACACCGGAGCCGAAAAAAGGCAAGGCTCTAGCAAAACGCTATTCCTCGCCCTCATCCAGCGAAGATAGTCACGATTTGTCTCGACACCGCTGTTCACGACGACATGACCACGACTACGACGCGTGTGACGACACCATGCAGCGCAAGATCGACAAGTCAAGGGCGCGACGTGCTGGATCGACTGGCTCAGAAGACGAGGATGTGGAGCTCTGTGGTGCTAGATGCTTCAGCAGGGCCATCAGGCAAAAGCGAATGCCCAAGGGGTTTAAGCTCCCATCAGAGAACCCGAAGTTTGACGGTCTGGAGGACCCGAAGATCTGGTTGGAGGACCACATATCCTCCGTCAGGCTCCACGACGGAAGTCGAAGCACGGCTATGCAGTGCCTGCAGCTACAGCTACAGGGCGCCGCCCGAGCATGGCTCAACAACCTCCCACGCGGATCCATTCGCAGTTGGGAAGAGCTGGTCTATAGCTTTGTGTACAACTTCAAGGGCACCTACAAAAGGCCCACGTCAATCGAAGAGCTGAGGTGCTACCAGCAAAGATCGGGTGAATCACTACGCTCATACATCCAGAGGTGGTCCATCATCAAGAACTCCACAGAAAATATCTCGGAGGACCGCGCAATCGATGCATTCAATGACGGCGTTCGCCGTAGAGAGCTCAGGGAGGAGCTGGGCCGCTCAAAGCCCAAGACCATCGATCACCTGATGGAAATTGCGAATCGATGGGCGGATGGAGAAGATTCGGTGAAGAATCGCGTTCACTCTGACGAGGAAGCAGAACTCGAGCGCAGACGCGACCGCCGAAGAAAACGGCGAATGCGCATCTACGATGACCGTGACGACGTCAACATGGTCACAGCCGGCTACGCCGACAGGCGCGACGACAACCGCAACAGCGCATACCACAGCGATGGATACCGCGACTCCCGGAAAACCACGCAAGTATGGCAGCGCCACACTCGTGATGAAGCGCCCGCCGCGTCCGTTGAAGACAAGATGTCTGGGCCATGCACCGTGCACTTCTACATTGACAAACATGACGGCGAAAAGAAATCCAGCCACCTCCTCAAAGACTACCGCGAATTCCTCAAACTCCATGAGGGCTTGCCTCGGATGAATCGCGACGCAGTCAACACGGGCTACGGAGCCGCCCCAAGCGCTGTAGCACATGGACCTCCTCCACCACCACCTACACCACGCCAAACGCAGCTGCACCCGACCAGCATCATGGAGGCGAGCTGTACCCGCGGGCCATGGGTACCATGATGATCCCAAAGGGTCGCCCTCCAACCGGGTGCAAAAGGCCATCACTCACCAAGTCAATCGGGCGACAAACTCGCCACCATCTACCGCTGAGTACCTCAGTGGAAGTGAGTCCTACATCACCTTCGACAAGCGCGACCATCCGCGCCAAGTACCTCGTCCAGGCCACTGTCCCCTCGTACTCGAGGCACAAATTGGAGGCTTCGACATGAGCTGCTTCTTCATGGACGACGGAAGCGGCATCAACCTTTATGTTTGCGAGTACCTTGCAAGCAATGAGGATCCCTCTGAGTTGCTTAGAGGCCTCAGACACAACATTCCATGGCATCGTCCCAGGCAAGGGTGTGTATCCCCTTGGAAAAATCAACCTCGACGTCATCTTCGGCACGCCGAAAAACTTTAGACGTGAGCACATTGACTTCAAAGTCGTCGACTGGCCCTCATAGTACCACTGCATCCTTAGACGTGTCGCGTTCGATAGGATCATGGGAGTGCCACACTACACCTACCTGCAGATGAAAATGCCAGGCCCTAATGGCGTCATCACAATCAACGGGAGCTTCGAGAGGTCCGACAGTTGCGCCAGGGAATTCAACAGAATTTCCCAGTCCTTCGGCATGCAGGAAGAACTTGCGAGACTAAAGGAGTCGACATACAACAGTCTGCCTCCCCTGAGCCGGCCAAGTTCACCTGACCTATCCTTCGATTCATCGGTGCACACGAAGAAATTTCAGGTCCACCCATCGGATCCCGCCAAGACGGCCCTCATCGCCAACAACTTGAGTCCCGCCTAGGAACTTGCACTCGTCGAATTCCTCCGTGAGCACTGGGAAATCTTCGCCTGATGTTCAGCGAACATGCCAGGAGTTCCTAGGGAATTCGCCGAGCACGCACTTAATGTCAACCCAGACGCAAGGTCAGTCAAACAAACAATTCGTCGACAGTCTAAGCCAAGAGCAAAGGCAGTCGGAATGGAGATCAACAGACTCCTCAACGCTAAGATTATACGTGAGATCAAGGAAAGCACTTGGCTTTCCAACATGGTGATAGTACCAAAGAAGGACACGGATATCCTGCGGATGTGCGCGGACTTCACCTCTCTGAATAAGCACTGCCCAAAGGACCACTTCCCGCTACCGCGAATCGACCAGATCATCGACTCCACCGCGGGATGTGAGCGCCTCTGCTTCCTCGACGCCTACTCAGGCTACAACCAGATTCGAATGAAGGAAGAAGATCAAGAAAAAACGGCGTTTACAACGCCATTTGGTGTGTTCTGCTACAACACAATGCCCTTCGGCCTGAAGAACGCAGGAGCCACCTACCAGCGGTGCATGCAGGCTTGCCTCAAGAACCAACTTGGTCGCAATATCCAAGTCTATGTTGACAACATAGTAATAAAGACCAAAGAGGAAGCCTCACTAATCGACGATTTGCGCGAAACCTTCGCCAACCTCGACCGCTACCGGATCAAGCTCAATCCGGACAAATGCGCTTTCAGCGTACCATCTGGGCAACTACTCGGGTATCTTATCTCCACGAGAGGGATCGAGGCAAACCCGAAGAAAATAAAAGCAATACTGGCCATGGAGAAGCTGAAAAACATAAGAGGTGTCCAGCAGCTGGCTAGGCGAATCGTGACGCTCAGTCAATTCATCAGTCGAATGGGAGAAAAGGCACTGCCCTTCTACCAATTCCTCCACAAATCTGACAAGTTCGAGTGGACCAACGAGGCACAGGAAGCATTCGAAGACCTCAAGCGCCTACTGTCCACCTCGCCAGTACTGGTGACCCCACGCAAAAGGGAACCATTGTTTCTGTACATCTCCGCCACCAACCAGGTGGTCAGCATAGTGCTCGTAGTTGAACGAGCCGAGGAAAACAAGGTCCATGGGGTACAGCGCCCAGTCTACTACCTAAGGGAGGTACTTACGCCAACAAAACAGCGGTACCCGCACTACCAGAAACAGGCGTACGGCATCTTCATGAAAGCCCGGCGACTGCGCCACTACTTCCAGGAACACCCAATCGTGGTAGTCAACGACGCCCCGCTTGGGCATATCCTCAACAACCCCGACGCCACCGGACGGGTCGCGCTTTGGGGAATCGAACTATCTCCACGAAACATCACATATGAAAAACGCGATTCAATCAAGTCGCAAGTTCTCCTTGACTTCCTCGTGCACTGGATGGAGAACCAACTCCCCGAAAAACCAGATATGTCCTACCTTTGGACAATGCACTTCGACGGTTCAAAGCGAAAGGATGGGGCCAACGCGGGTGTCATACTGACATCGCCCCAGGGGGACAAGCTGAAATATATCCTGTGAATGCAGTTCACTACCTCCAACAATAAAGCCGAATACGAGGCCCTACTGCACGGGATGAGGATGGCAAAAGCCTGCGACGCCAAGAGGCTCATAATATATGGCGACTCCAAGCTGGTCGTCAATCAGACAATGCATAAGTGTGACGCACTGAACGACAACATGATCGCCTACCGTGACCTCTACGACATACTCGAAGGGGACTTCGACGGTTGCGAGCTGCTGCACATAGGCCGCGAAAGCAATGAAGAGGCCGACACACTCGCCAACATAGGCTCTACCTGCGCCCCCATACCACCTGGGCTATTTCTCGAGCGCATCTGCGAACGCTCCATCAAGCCAAAGGCCGCAGAGAAGAAAACAAACGCAATAACAGGCTCGGGGGCTACGCCGCCCAATGAGCCAATGGCACTCGACGACCTGGAGCTAGACATAGGACTCGAAGGACCAATGAGCATCATGATGATCGAGCGATCCTGGACTCAACCATACATCACGTACCTTCTCAACAAGAGGCTACCGGATGATCCGACAGACGCTTGGCACATCGCACGGCGATCCAAAGCATTCGTTGTTATCAACGGCAAACTATACAAGCGCAGCATCACAGGAGTATTCCAACGATGCGTGTCCATGGCTGATGGAAGAGCTGTTCTCCTCAACATCCATGAGGGGACTTGCGGGCACCACGCCGACAGTCGCGCCCTCGTCGCCAAAGCTCTACGAGCTGGATTCTACTGGCCTACGGCCATGCGCGACGCCAAGGACATCGTCCAGAAATGCAACGCTTGCCAGCGATTCGTGGACAAGCCACACGCGCCTGGCACAGAACTCCGACCAATTCCATTGGCCTGGCCCTTCGTGCAATGGGGACTCGACATGGTCGGCAAACTCCCAAGGTCTTCATGAGGAGGCTAAGTCTACCTCCTGGTCGCAGTCGACAAATTCACCAAGTGGATAGAAGCCATGACAGTGACTAATCAGTCAGGATACAGTGCAGTCAAATTCTTTGAGTCCATAGTCTATCGCTTCGGAGTGCCACACAACATCATCACGGACAACGGGACGAACCTCACATCCAAGGAGTTCCCAGAATTCTGCGAGAATCTGGACATCCTTTAATTTCAACAAATAGGTTTTTTTATCCCAATAGTTTGTTTATAAGTTGAATCGGCAAGATGGAGTCTCAATTCAATAGTTGTGAATGGCCCTAAGTTTAGTTTATCGAATGGACCTAAGTTCAGTTTATCAAATAGACTCTTAGAAATTGTTGAAATGCTTGCACATATATCACATAGAGGAGCTATCTCACTAACTCCTATTTTAATTTTAATGGTTGTCTCAAAAATATCATCTACCTTAGCTGGAAGCTTATCAGCTAGTTTCTTATATTCCATCTCTAGCTCACGAACTTTAGATGCTACTTCTTTTATAAATTGTTGGTATGTAGCATCGTTACCTTGTTCTATACCTGGATTCTTTACGGTGATCATCTTTAGTAGATCTTCCATGATATAATCTGGTGATCGTGCATTGCCATAATCTATCTCTTTAGGCTTATAATCTTTGCTTTCTGCCCTCATCATCTTGAGGTCTTCCATCGGGTTTAGCTCAGGCTTTCTAGTGGATTTTGCAAGTATGAGAGCTTGACTCTCGGCTACCTTTACCAACCGTGCCTCCACGGTCTTGGTAGATCCTGCACATCATTTCTAATTGAAATGACTTGGTTAGATAATTTTCCAATACTATTTTCATGGTTCTCCGTGATTTTAATAAGCATATTATTTTGCTCGGTTTGAGCTTGCATAAAGGTTCTAATCGTATTTTCAAAAGAGAGATTTCCATGATTTGCTCCACTATGACTATCATAATTATTATTATGTGGAGCACCTGCAGGATTAGAATACCGTTTTTGAAAATTTGAGCCAAAGTTTTGACTCTTTCAAGCAGGGTTATAAGGATTAGGAACTATAAATTTACTTCGTTAGCATCGATAGTGATAGCATTAATTTGTGTATCTTATTTACCCTTCACAATATTGTGTAACCCATCTACCTTTGGAGTAAGCTCTTGATTATGTTCCTCGGTGATTGAATTCACCCTTTTTGAGGATCTCTTTCTATGCCATCGGGCATGCTTATTTGCGTATCATCAAGTAGTTGTATCGCAACATTCACTTGTTTTCCCATGATGGTTCCTCTTACTGCAGTATCTAGCATAGACTTAGACATTGGGTTAAGACCATTACAAAATAAATGTAGTATAATTCATTCTTCCATCCCATGACTAGGACAGTTCATTACGGCTTCTTTCATTCTCTCCTAAGCAAGCGCTAATGGCTCGCGGTTTTCTTGTCTAAAACAAGTAATGTTGGATCTTAGATGCATAGTCTTAGTTGGAGGGGAAAATTTAGACATAAAAAGATTAGTGCATTCCTCCCAAGATGTAATAGTTCCTTTAGGCAAAGCTAGCAACTAGTCCTTAGCCTTTCCTCATAAAAAGAAATAAATAAACATAATTTAACTTTATTGGAGTGAATATCTTTAATGCGCATCATATCACAAATTTCAGTAAAAGTATTTAAGTGCAAACCTGAGTCTTCAATAGATGAGTCTCTAAATTGATTTTGTTAAACCAAACCTCAAAAGGTTAGTCTTAATTTCATTAGTTTCCCTATTAGCGGATTGAGTAATATGTGCACGAATAAAATCATCAGTGGGAGTAGCATACTCCCCAAGTTTCTTCTGAGCCATGGATCTTTTCTTTTTGGTATTTTGGAATAAGACAAACAAATAACAACCTATTTTTTGGGTTTTCGATAGATAACAATAAGTAAAATAATAACAAGAAATAAATTACAAACAAAAATAAAACTAAAAACAAGATCTCCAGTGACCTCACCAGGATAGCGAATTGCTCCCCCGATAACGGTGCCAGAAAAAGGGTTGATACCTTCGATCCGAATTTACGGATGTAGTATAGTAGATTTTTCTCTAGTAGACCTAGGTTTAATCGAACCTTGGAAAACAATGATAAATGGAAAATAAATGAGACACGTCTACAATAGTTGTTTGTTGGTTTTACCTTCGTTTACCGGACCTTTCTAGTTTACTTTTAGAATGTTGTTTATTGCAATGGGTGGAGATAGAATAGGGTTGAAGATTTACCTAGAGCTGCACATCATATGGAATAAATATAGTAATAGGCATATTCATGTGCAATGATTTAACAAAGATAATTTTTTGGGGAAGCACATCCTAATATACTAGCCCTATACGAGTCACACACATAGAAATAGTCTTTTGAACCAACCGTTATACCACGAAATACCTGGCTACAACAATTATTAAGTAAAAACGCAAATAAAAGCCTTAAGAAGTGGTGTTGCTATTGTTCCCAAATGGATCACTAAACGAAGTCTGTACTCCCCTTTCTATCACTAGGTTTCTTATAAGATCGTCGCACGCCAAGCATCTCACCTCAAGCCTTTATCAATCTCTAGGGTCTTGGGTACCTACAAGTCCATATCAAGACAAGAGATAAAGAAACAAAGATACAATCTCTATTCAATCAATACACAAAACTCCCATGAATTAGAAGTATATAATCGCTGCGAGGTTTCATCACAACCCGTAGCCCGTGAGGACTACTCAATCATAACAATAAGATCAAGGATATAAAACATTGTGCAAAATACTTTATTGAAATCAAATATTCTTACAATTGTCGCCGAATCACAAGGAGATCTCAAGTACAAGATAATGGCTATGGCTTTGGAGAGGATGGAGGATGCAGAGGATGAACTATGGTGGTGGATCTTCTTGGTGGTGTCGTGATGCAATCTGAAAATGTCGGCCCTCTGCACGGCGGTTAGGACCTCGAAATATATAGGCGTATTCACGAAAGTTGTAGGTTTTGACTTGACGAAGTCGCTGCCACCTGGTACAGGCGAACCTTGCACGTACCGTTGGTCGTTAAACCCTCTGTAGGCTGGGTTTCGGCCCTGGTTTGCTTGGATGTGTAGACAACTTCATAATCTTCATTAATAGCTCCTGATTTCGTCTTAAAAGTGTGATTTTCTGCACAACACAATTTAAAACAAAGGATTACACATCTTTTCAATAATTAGTAGCAAGGCTATAGAGATTCTTGGTCATTTATTTGACTAAAAATGCGATTTAAACACGGAGAAAGATGGTTATTTCACAAGCATTAGAGGTGTGCAGGCTCATCGTGAAGTTGTAGAAGGGGCTAGGGTGGCCGGAGGAGGTGTGAGGGCGCTAGAATCGATGAAGATAGATGGAAGCCAGAGCGGATGACAACGACGATCTTTTGGCACATGGGACTCCTTGATATGATTCGCATGGCGAGGAAGAAGCAGGGGACGCTGGCGGACCTCCCGGTAGCCTCAACTCGTTGAAGGGCTACCCATAGAGGCGGGGAAGTGAGACTCTAGTGGCGGCGGCTCGTGCACACCACCGCGGGGAGGCTACTGGAACCGGTGCGAGGGAGTTGGAAGCCACCGCGGCGAGGCAACAAGGGGAGGTTCCACGGCTATTTGACCTTCCCTGTCCTCCCTAGCTTCCTCTGAGGGGGCGGCCACTTGCTTCCCGCAATGCCGGCCGCGATTGGAGGTGGGACAGGATGAAGGGGTGGAGCTGTGTTGGAATCCCCTTGTAATATTTCAAAATAGCCTATGTTAAGTGCTTAAGGGCTCTGGCATATGGGGTTCACTCATTGGCACGCCAGCGCATATATGCTCTTAGGGATGCTCTACACGCTCCAGTGACCTCGATGGGTAGGTCGTCATATCGCGTATTTTTAAGGTCGATGCCCATAACGAATATGCCAGCCAAGTTCAGATACTAACGGTGAATTTTACTCGTATAAAAATACAGATATGTAATACCAAATCAATATCAATAGAGTTATCATAAGATATATTTTCATAATATACTTATTTAGTAATATAATTGTTTGATATTTTCTTTAATATATTTGGTCAAAGTTAAAAAATATTGACTTTTTTTACTTATTTAATAGTACAATTGTTAATAGTACGCCATCTAGTTGGGGACAAAGGGAGTACAAGCTAGCAAAATGTAGGACCAAATTAATCTCGCTTATCTCTATTTCTTCTTTTTGAGTTGCCCCTCGGCTCTCACGTGCCCCATAAGTACTCGAGGAAAGCGAAAACTTAGTTGAGTAAAACTCACTGCAATCAAGTACTCCCTGTGTTTTAAAGTATAAGATGGTCTAGCATTGTGCTTAGTGTGTAGGTTCACTCCAAATCTAAATAAACCTACACAGTAAAAGAAGTGTAAATATACTCCTTTCACAAAGCTAAAACATCGTGTATTTTAAAACGGAGGTAGTAGTTTGGAACACTATAGTTTGCTACTTTAGTCCATTTTATTATTTTTGTTTATCAAGCCACAAAGGAAACTATATTTCTCAAGAAAAATTTAAAGCACAATATTTCATTCCTATGTGTGCATCAGTGAATTTACTCATTGTATAGAAAACTTAGAAGAAGGCTTCGAGTTCTTCAAATAACGGGGGAGGGGGAGATGGGGAGTCATATTGAAGCCTACTCCTCAAAACAGGCGATCGTTCCGCTATGTTAAGCTTACTCCTTGCCGGTTTCTTAATTTGTACTTCCTCTGTTTCACATGAAAGGAGTATATCTTGATCATTTTTAGTACGTATGTACCTGCGTTAAACCAGCGTGAACTTCTTGGTTGTTGCCGTTGTCGTTGTAGTATTAGGGACATGACTATGTGCTTGATGGAGACATGCATTGTACGTGTAGCCCTGCAAAGTGGCAGTACAGTACACATTAGTGAACAGACCTAATACCATTATTCACACATGGACGGTGAATTGGGTGTATCCAAATCTACTCCCTCTGAATATAACTGCTTCGTGAAACGAATATATCTAGACGACTTTAATGTATATATTTAGAATAAACCTATACACAAAAAGACATATACATACATTTATTTCACAAAGCTAAAATATCTTGTATTTATAAACAGAGGGAGTACAATGGATCGGCACACCATTGAATTTTCCGCGAGCGTACCACTTGGCTCGGGACATATCATGGACATTTGCATTCACAGGACAACCACAGCTCATCATATTTTCTTGTACATAGTACAGACGCAGGTAGCAGATACTAATTGGATCGTTGGCATGCTACGCCCATAGCCAAACTGTTGGTTGCAATCATCGCGGACGGTGCACGGCACTGTATGCACACTTAGTTTAGATAATTTCCTAGTGCGGTCCTACCTGAATTAGACTCTCGCTCCGCTATCTTAATATAGAAATCACACGCACAGAGTTCAGGAATTCAGAAACAAAACATACCCAAAAGAAAATAAATGAAAATACAGGCGAATTAACTAGACAACGACGATCCACGATCGATGCGCCCTCCAACTATGTCCGGCCACGCTCCAGGGACCCCGAAGCGCCCCGTACCAAACAGTAGCTTGAAAGAGGGAAGCACCGTCGACATGGCGCTGCTGCCCGGACAAGGCACTGTGCCTAGGGTTTCCCCCGTCACTCGGGGTAAAGAGGAAAGGGGATCACCGCGGCGCCTTCCAAGAAGGAATGGCGCCACCCGAAAGCGGCAATGCAGCGCTGTCGGACGGACCGACATGGATTTCTCCCGATCCCCTCCCACAAAAAAACCTGGCCGCAACTGAGCACCACCACCAACCGTACCGCCCACGAGCGTGCACCACCACGATCTCATATGCACAATCATCGTCCCTTTGTGAACCTTGGTGCGTACCCTGCAAGACAGAGGCCTGACATCGCTAGACGAGGGATAGCAACAGCTTAAGCACGTAGGAGGGAACGACGTCCACCACCAAGAGGCGGTAGTCAACCAGACAAGGGAGTCAGGGGCACACCAGGCCTAGGCAGGCTCGACCGGGCCTAGATCGGTCCCGTAAAGCCCCTGCCACCCTGCTGCAACAAGCATGCCACCTCGTCGCCGTACCTTGTACCAGCAACGCCGCCACCGCCATCTCTAGGGGGCAGAGCAAACACCAGCGTGTCGACCCGCCCAGGTCCAGATGGGGCCCGCGGGGCCCAGATCTGGGCCGGGAAGGCAACGCCGGTGACTTCCACCGAGCTGCGCCACCCGCCGCTGGAAAGCCGGCGCCGCCACATCTTCTTCCACCCAACATGATGATGGGTCGCCATCTTCCGTGGAGCACCGCCGCCGGTGAGAGGGAGGGCCCAACCCACCCTCACAGACACGAGGACAGGCATGCCACCACCGCCTCCCGGGTACGGTGACCCAGCATACCACTACATGATGTAGTACACTATAGTCGTTGACATAACATTAATGAAACACCATTCACTAGTATTACATCCCTCAGAGTGGTACAACAGAAACAAAGCAAGTCCAAAACAATACTATAGGTTACAACTTGACTCTTTACAAAAGATCCAGAGAACACTCTAGGTTAAAGAGAGAGAGAAAACTTCTTACAAAGAAGAACCAGAAATAATAACTCGGAACTATCTAGTAACTACGACTAGTATCTAAACTATTTGGCTTGCCATTGCTGCTATTGTAATGTTCTACATAAGTAGGTTTTAAGGCTAGAGTATCTACTCTTATCTAAACAAAGACTTTGTCTTCACTTTGATTGATATATATGTTGACTTTATTGACTCTATTGAAGAACTTGAGCTGTCGATGATGGTTTCTTGAGCAGAAATTGATGTTGACGTCATCTTCAACGGCTTAAAACCTAGCAAGGGTTAAGAAAGTATGGTTGAGTATGAGCATACTCAGCAAGTTCACTAAAAAGGAGTGTATGATGCACTATCTCTATAGCCACAGACCAAAGATCGTAGGCAATGCAGGTTTTCGTAAACATTTCTTCAAAGGTTGCTTTTATTCTAAAACCTATGTCTGACGGTCTTCATAGGTTGACCAGAAGCTTCGTGGGGTTCCTTTCTTGCCGCGTTCGTAGATTTTTCCCGGAACAGGGAGTAACATGTCACACTTCTTACACTCTGTAGAGGTGCGTCACTTTTCCCACAAGAGACCTTAGCTTTGTTGCACATCCGAGTTGCATTCTCGTCCACACTTCCTTGGTGTGGGGCCCAGTCTAAGATCCAAGCCAGTACTTCCCTCTCTGCGACCCCGTATGAAGACACGACCCCCCGAGAGAACTACCATGGTTACTCTTAGGGTAGCCTCTCGGAGAATCTGTAAGCAGCTCTGTCTGGCGGTCACCATCAGCTATGGTGAACTCTGACCCAGACAACTATGCATAGATAATCTAGACACATAGCTCGCGGGGAACTAAGGGGTCCCACCCATGTGCTGGATTCTCTGGAACTCCACAAGAAATCAACAGCCTCATGATAAGGTCATCCGTCCATGTGAAAGGGAGAAGATACAGCTGACTTTCCCGTCCCATTCCAAGTCTTATGGTTGACGCATAATATATGACGCTAGAATCACTGGCGACATTGGTTGTTAAGTCCTAGATATTATGTTCCTTTACCACTGGAACTGTATCAATAGATTATTACCATTTGGTAAATAATCCATAATCATATTATTATGAAAATAGTGTTTTCTGACCTTTTTGAAATGCAGGTGATGACAACATTTGAGTTACAAGCATTTGATCAAAAATAATCAAAGGACATGAGCAAGTTGTGAACTTGCCTTTTTTGATTGCAAGATTATGCACTCACGGTCTTTGAGACATTAGAAGATCCAAATTCTAAAAGTAACATCATTGGTCCGGTAAGGACTAATGTTTAAAGAAGCAAGATGCAACGATGCATAAGTAATATAATGCAATTTGATAAATGCGAAACCCCGGAATAATCGTATCTAATCTAGGGTTCGGAAACTGGGAATGGTTCTTTAGAATGTGTTGTACTTTTATATTAGTTTCACACTTGTATTTCTTATTCAGGCTTGTGAGTGTGTGTGAAACAATATGTAAAGGCAACAAATAATATGCAACACCAAAGCACTCAAATGGGTCATGGTATCTAACATATTTCTTACACAAGATTAAGAATACATTAGAGCTTTTAAATAGGTGTTCAATGATTACTTTTAATGTTTCTTAAAAGAATAACTTTTGAGGAAAATATTACTTTATAAAGTAAAAAGTATTGAAACTTAAGGCTAACACTTTAAGGTTTTATTATTAGCTAAGATTATTTAAAGAGGAAAACATTACTACATTAAATAATCATAGTATACGTGGATGGATTTACCTTTCTTATCTTAAAAATTAATGGTTATACTTAATTAGTAAATAATAGGTATTACTTCAATTACTTTGGAATTTGGTTTAAATATTTAAGTGGTTTTCTCAAACAGTGAAAGAATTAGTAAATAAGAGTTTGGTGATTTTATAAGTGCATAGGATTCTTGTGATAAACAATATACTATTTTAGTTGATTTTATAATTGGTAAAAACTTTTAGGAAAACTAAAATACCCTTAATTTGATATGATAGTTTTAGTAGATACCTTTTAAAATGTTTTGACCTATGTTATCTTCACTTAAATATTAATTGACTTGTTATTACATTTTTAGACTTTAAACAAATAATGCTAAAGGCAATAGTGGAGATTCATATATTTTTAATGAATTAAAACAGAAGAAAAGTGTTTAAACTATTTTTATTAAACCTTTACCTTCTATTTTACTTCAAAAGTGAGAGTTGATATTTTTAGTGTGTAGATTTAATTTTTGTGATCATTTTGGTATATTATAAGTATTTTTGTGATTTTTAAATAATAAGATGTGATTTTTATAAGTTTAATCGCTTTATAAATACTTAATAAATAATAATAATTATCTAAGTGAAACCAAAAATCTATGATTTTCTTTTGTAAATGTAGATTTTATTTTTCTAAGAATTTGTGGTATATTATTTATATTTTTGTCATTTACCAATATTAAAATATAATTTTCAAAGTATTATTACTTATAAAATCTTTATTAAATAACAATTACTAAATAGTTAACACAATAATATTTGTTAATAAATTTAAATTCTAGATTTTATTTTTCTAAACATTTTGATATATTATACATATTTTTCTGATTTAAATGAATTAGTTATACATTGCATTTGAGCATCTTCATGTTTGTATGCATATGTTTGCCTAAACTTATTTTCTAAAAACCTAGTTTTGTTTTCTAAATATCTTCCGTCTTTATTTCAAATTAAAACTCCAGCCTCTTCCGAATATTTGGTTTATCTAAGAACCTATTTACAAATGTTTTGTTTTAAACAAAATAAAATAAATAATAAAAACATGTTTTGTCTGGCGGAGGCAGCAAACCGATCAGGCCCAAGTGGCCTAGCCAGCCAGCCACCTACCACCCCAGGGAGAGCCACCCCAAACCCTAATCTACACCCCATCCATCCCACCCAGCCGTTGCTGCCAGCGCGCATAGTCCCGCGGTCGCGCGCCGCTCCCACTCTGCGCGCACACGCTGCCTTGACACGGCCACGCAAGCGCGACCCCCGCATCGCAACACCCCTGCGCATGGTACACCTAGTCCAGACCTGCTCCTGCATTGCTTCACGTGACCATCACGCTCGCAACCACCCCGCGATCCCGGTCCCCCCTCACAGACGGGTCGTCCGCCTCGCTCTCATCCCCGCCGCCGCGCTCCCTCGCATCTCTTCCTCACCCTGACGCTCCTCCACCAACCACCTTGTCTCTCCTCGTGCCCACCTTGCGTTGCTCGCACGCAAACCCACCTCGCTTGTCCCGTCTCCTGGCTGCCGCTCGCCTCTCCTCTGGCCAGCCTACGCGCTCGGCCACCGCGAGCCCGCCGTCCGTCCCGTCAAGCGTCTCTGTCCTGCCTTTCTCCAGCCGCAGACCGCCGCCTCGCCTTCTGTGAGCCCCACCTCGAGATCCACTACCGCCAACGAGCGACCTCGCCCGATGCGCTGCTCCTGCTACCTCGACCCCCTCCTTCATCGCTGGCAACCGCCACCACGACCGCCCTTCCTCACCCCTCCGCCGCCTGCACGACCGCCGCCTCGAGCTCCGGCTCGCGCCGCTGGAGCCTGACCCGCGGCCCATATCTGCACCAAGTTTGTCGTCGTGCTCCTTCTCTTCTCCAGCCAGAGGCCCCATTGCGCTTGTCCTCGGCCAAGATCTACAGTGTGCCTCCACCAGCACCTCGCCTCGCCCTTCTGGTTGACCTCTGTAGCCACAGAGCATCGTCGGGCCCCCTGGCTGCAAGCCCTGCCATCCCTCTCCTCACCGCCTTCTCTTCACCGGCCCTGCCCGTAGGCGGTCGTCCACAGCCGCCTCGCGTCGCCCAGCAAACCCCGCGCCGTCCTGCCGACTCCCGTGGCGCCCTAGATTATCGCGCGCTGTCGCGCCCTCCCCACTCAGCGAGGCCCTCTGCCTCGACCCAGACATCCCTGCACCGAGCTAACCATGCCGCCCGGCAGCTGTCCTCGTCCCCAACCCCTCACTGCGTCCTCCGTCTGCTGTAGGCGCCCGCGCCCTCAGGTCATCCTCCGCGTGCCCTGCCGCCCACATGAGCTTCATCCCTGTTGTAGTACATGTTCCTCGGTTCAAGTCGCGTCCGTGACTCCTCAATGTTGCCTTGCTCTGTTCGTTGCTCTGTAGGTCCTCTTCTACTGACCAACGATGCGGAGTGGTGGTAGATTCCATATGTTTCTTTGTGCAACTCTGTTTCATTCGTGTCGATGTGACTGTGTTCAGAAGATGGTCGCACGTGTGAGATCGCTCGATGCCACCTGAAAGACCCTGACGAGAACCGTTCCCCATGCCTAGATCTTCAGAAGACCATGACATCCGATAAGTTCGCCATCGACCGCCACAATGCCAAGATCTTCTAGACAGACGACAAGATCATCAGAATGTAACCGAAGACCAATCTTTCCGAAGACCGAACCCAGACCACATCGAACCCCAAGATCTTCGACCCTTAATGTGTGACCCTTTTTCGGAGCCCTATTTTATAAACTGTCATCCATATATTGATGCATACGAAATTCTTCATGATTGCATACATATTGTGGTTGTTTGGGGGCTTTTGGATGATTCATCTAAATTAAATATGGACTGTTTATGCGGGATACCTTTATCTTATTTCAAACTCCATTTAAATTTGTGTAGTAAACCGATGTCATGTTTTTCCTTGATAATATAACATTTAAATTGCGGGGTATCTAAACAACTTGAACCTTCTAATTAATTTTCGGGACCCCGATTCCGCTTAATATTGCCTAGTCGCATCGCATCTTTGCCATGTCATTCATCATACATGCATCATGCCTGATCTTCTGCCGTAGTATTAAATAGTGCATCCGGTGTTCTTTTAGTGTTTTGCTTCTTCGCGGATTAGGCCGATGAGTTAATGCAAGTGTCGACAAGTCCTTCGGATAATTTATCTTCGGCAGTGTTTCCCATGCGAGCAATCTCCCCCTTTCTACCTATTTTGCATTTATAGTCTTCACTTCCTCCTATGGATCTATTGCTATCCGTATTGCGATGCTTTAGTTTCCGTGCACCATTTATATTCCTTGTAGCCTCTATATTGCCTTGGACACA
Organism: Avena eriantha; assembly: GCA_910589775.1. Taxonomy (NCBI): domain Eukaryota; kingdom Viridiplantae; phylum Streptophyta; class Magnoliopsida; order Poales; family Poaceae; genus Avena; species Avena eriantha. Next base: position 449,769,445 of record OU342742.1, on the reverse strand, counting down.
TCTACTTGCCTGTTGTTTGATAGATAGTCGGCCTTGCGAGTTGTAGTTGCTTACTCAGGTGTTGCTTCGTGTTGTTGTTGTTCCACCGTTGTTGGAAGGTTGGCACATGCTTAATGGTGGAGATGATCATGACTTTAATTTCAACTGATAATTAAAATACCAGGAATAGATATAACTAATGCAGAGGCACCAGTGGGCAATAGATAATATTTGGTTTTTCCATGCTCACTTGTGTCCTGTAGGGCCTGAGTACTTGATACATGTTCCTTGACTATTCGCACTATCCACATACGGGAGACTCTATGAATCTCCCTTTGCTTGAGCTTGATTCACACTTTATTTCTTGGGGCCACAAACTAGTTTGGGGCTTTATTACTATCCTGTACTTATGCCATGGTTTAGTACTTTATTTAGGATTGTGCGCGGAACACCTGTACTGTTTTGGATCGTGACATGTTTTCACTGTATCGACAAGCCCAGTCACACTTTCGGGTTCCCAGTTGTTTACCACCATCTACACAAACCCTAGGTCCGTCTCGGAGCCAGCCAACTTTGTTGTGGGTAGCTTAGTGGGGTGGCCCCCTGAAATAATTTATGAATCCTGTGAATGCTTTGTTGTGAGGCCTCGTTGCTTTTTATTTGGTTCTTCCCGAGGTTGCTCATGTGTGTGTTGCTATTTGTGCACCCCTGCAGGGTAAATCTTTCTAAAAGCCGTGTCCGCGGTTATGGACAACTTGGAGCACAGTATCTCGATCATAGACAACTATAACTAAAGTAGTGCTATAAATTTGACTTTGAAATGTCTAGTAATCAGTTTCAATGAGTAAATAAAAGTACCAACAACTGCTAGAATTGGAATGTATTATGCTAAGTGTATCTGACTAGTAAGTGCCACAATGATAATGGAATGAATAAAACTACCAACTGTGTGAGTTCCTCGGTTTGACTTCCTCGTGTGGTCTCGAGGGGGAAATACCAGGATGGGTATGTTTGGTGTTAGTATCAGGTTGGTTCCGAATAGGTCTTTCTTATCTATCTCTAATAGCCGACAGTTTATCGTGTCTCTATAGGTTGCTTAGTGCATGCTTTGCTGCCGCTTCAGTCCACCATACCTATGTTGGCGAGAGCCACCGAATTCTAGCCTCGCTGTGTACTGGCCTCAGTACTGACGCTCCTCTTTTTCCTTTGCCCTTTGTCGGCACCCCTTTTGTTTTAGAAGGTTTGAGATCGACGTTGTTAGCAGGGTTACCCTTCTGGCTTGGCCTGGGCAGGGTTATGGACGCCATTGGTTATTCTTCAGGGCTCTTAGCTCAATTTGCTTCTTATCCGTACTCGGATGCTGTATCGGTTTCAAGGTGATTTGGATCTTTGTACTGTACATCTTTATTCTTGACTCAGTGAGAAGTTGTTGTATATATATATATATGTTCTGTGGGTTCCATCGTGGACTATTGTGTAATGATATTACTTCGGTTTCCACCCGCACGAAAGTGCCTGGTGGACGTCCTTGAATCGTTTCTATGCGGGTTTGGCAGGAAGCACTAAAACTTGCATAGGGACGATTCGAGGGTGTTACACATGGGTTATTTTTATTTCCATAAATTAATTACAATAAACATGTAAATAAAATAAAAGGAGATATGACCTCATGCTGACGTCAGCACTGGTGATGCTCTCAGGTTGAGCACGCCCCCATCGATCGGTTACGCGTGGGGCCTCGTGGCTAGGCTTGCTGGAGAGAGGGGAGCGAGGCGAGTCGAATAGCAGTGGCACCGCCCTTAAATGGTCGTCGGAGCGACGACACTGAATAGGTCTGGCGGCGGCGCTTGGTGGTGGTCGTTGGCAACACAAACCAGAGCATGAGGGAGTCGGAGGGGAGGTCCAGGAGGACCAAGAGATTAACATGGGCGCGATGATGGGTTAGCTAGGCCGGAGACAGTCGGACGGTGTCGAATCGACGGTGGTCGGCGTCAGAGAAGAGGCGCTCGGAGAGCTCGATTAGGGGTGCGCGGCTTCGATTCCTTCTGCGAGATGACCGAGGGAAGCACGGGAAGCTCAACGGCAGTCTCAGCTTGCCCCGAGGCAACCAGAAACGACGACGCGGCAGAGCACCTGTGAGGTTAGGGTTATGGTTTTGGCACAGAGGGGAGGAGAGAGAGGAACACCGGCTAGGGTTCATCCTTGGCGGCGCGAAGGCGACTTTATATACGACCGGGGGCGGCGGCGTGGATCTTGACGCACGCCGGTGGCGGGGGCATGGCCAGCGAGCTGCTTGGCTCGATCGGGAGGTGGAAGACGACCGGAGGAAGACGACGAAACGGTATCGGGCCAGGTGGGCCAACTTGGGCTGCATACGGGCTGCGGCAAAGGTTGAGCGGCTGCTGTTGCTAGATGCACGGGTGGTGGGTAGAGGGAAGAGGGAATTGGGCTTCAGCCCAGGTTAGGTTAAAACCACTTTTTCTTATTCTATTTTATCATTTCCTTTCCAATTTGATTTCTACAAGAGTTTTAAAATGTCTAGAAATTTTGTAAGACAATGATATATGATAGAGGTTAATTATAACCCATTCCTCTACATTTCTTGTTGTGTATACAAAATATGTTATTATATGAAGGGTTATTTTATAAAGTAAATATAACTTAGGGTTTTATGGTTCACTTCCTATAAGAAAATCTTATAGAAATGATTTGGATTACCACTAAAAGAATGTAGTAGTAGTGGTGGTTTAAGAGACTAATAATTTATGATGGTGAGTGATAGGCATGGAATATATATATATATTTAACCTCTTTTAATAACCGTATTAGATGTTGATTTGAATCCTGGGTTTATAATATGGTGATTTGAATCCCGGGGTTCTCCCTAATTGGTGATTTCACCAAATCCAATTCTACTTGATTTGTAGAGTTTAGAAACACCATGAGTTTTAGGAAGGTTCATTAGACTCATATTATATTATGAATATGGATAAGGCTCAGGGTTAAGGGACACTACTTCTAAATCTATGAGTAGATTTGATACCTCAACTTAGAGTGAGATATTGGAATTAATTCCTAGAGCAATCTTGTTAGTTCATGGGTATAGATTTCTGTTAAGGTTTAAGGTAATAAGGTGGACAAGACTTCCATTTATAAGCACTCATCTGGTTCTCTAATTATCTCTTGGAAGCTTTAATTGTTCAAGAGACATTGTTCAATGGTTACCTACGAATAGGAAATGATTTCACTATCCATTTGATTCTAAGGTTTTAACTAATGAAGTAGACATGGTTCTGTCATGGTTTGATATGATCTTGGTTAACACTTCTAGAGAATCCTTACCTTAATACCTCACTAAGCTTATCTTGAGATAAGGAATTCCTTTCCTAAATATACTCTATGAATCCCTCTTATCTTATTCATAAAGATCACATCTTCCTGAATAAGTCAATCATCTGACTCCACCATATCCATCATCATATGATGAAATGGTCATGCCACTTCAACAATACTCATTATCCATTCTTCTCCTAGTATCTATATAACTTCCATTGCTAAACTACCCTTGATGAATCCATCAATGTAGCTACTTCTAACTCCATCCATTAACTCCTTTGAATTAACCTTGTATCTATATCCAAGGCTTGCAACATTACAATTCTCTCTATACATCACATGTGATAACCATCCTCTAGAATAGGTATAGTACTACTCCCATAATACAAGTTTGTTCTTGTATTAGCTTCGTTAAACTTCTATGCCTTCAACTACTCCATACAACTCATCTTATATGCTTCATAATACTCTAGCTTTACTTCTCATGCTTAGCTAGATGATTCAGCTTACTAGGCTTTACCTAATTTGGTATACTCACAACTCTTTTTCAACACCTTGTCTTCTATTCCCAAGTGACTTGAGAATGATGACCACCATCATTTGATCAAACTAAGCTTAGGCTTCTAATTGTCTGATCAAGATCTATACTCAACTAAGTTGTAGACTTGTACTGGTCTCTCTATAGGCTTATCTTGTTAAACAAGCTTACTCAAAGTTTACACCCACTTGGATTAACAAGATTATTTTTAGATGTACTAATACTACTTGCTTTCTCATAGCTCCATAATTACTATCTAAACTCTTGGGTTTAAATACTTCTTCTAGTTAACTCAGGAGTGAGTTAACTCCTCCAACATCAAATGGTTTGATCTCCACTAAGGATCACATTCCATTGATGATGGTACACTCAACCATATCTAGTTCTTCCTTCAGATTAATTTACTGAAGGTATTTGGAAGGACAACACAATAGGTCAAAGGCTATGAGTCAATAAGTTCTAGGTCAAGAATTGATCACTCAATAGTGATGATTCATTGACACTAGGACTTGGTTAAATAGGAATGCCACCTCTTAATATCATATTAAGAGTATATCTGGATGGTCTTGGCTTGACTTCCTTTTTCTACTCTATTTGTGATAAGAGTTAATGTTTAAGAACTGCCATGATACCCATGGTAAGAATAACTATGACAAGCAAGTATTTCAAGATTTAGTTATATAGTTTGTTTACTTAAGTTATATACTTAACTTGGTATTCAGGGTTTGTGGTAGATAATACCTTGATATCAGCTTTAGAATATTAAGTATTCATCCTTGAGTTGTGGTATGGAATACCATGTAATGATCTCTAGAAGATCAAGTACTCCATATTAAGTAGTGTGTTGTGACTTAGTGTTTTATTACATTTTATCTACCCTTAGATCAAATTATATGACCCAAAGATAAGGTTTGAGCAAAGGTCACATTGAAACTTATCGCAGTCAACTTGATGATCTACTTCAGTTCCACCAAGTTAAGAGAAGCTTCAATCACTTTGACAAGTTTTATTTGAAAGCCTGAAAATTATTCGGATTTTTTATACATGAATGCAATGCACACACCTTTGTTCAGCTTATTTCTAAGCTCTAATGCTGGGGTGTTACAGACTCTCCCCCTTAAAATAAACTTTGTCCCCGAAGTTCGTACTCTCTTACATTTCGGAATGAGGAGTTGACTTGTATTGATCACACCATTTCTCAAATTCCATTATGATCACAGTTGGGGATAATTGTGGTATCCCGTATCCACATCCTTTTCCTTGAATTCACTTCATACTTGGCAACTTCCCATCTTCCGTTTCCAATATGGAGCATAACTCCTTCTACTATAATCCCTTGGGTTACGTCTTCAAAGTTCTACTTAGGATTGGTTTGGGACACATTTAGTCCATTCTAATCAGGCTTTCCCACTACTATACACTAAACTAATTTAGTAAACTCTAGTTCTTCTTAAGGACAACTTACCAGCTGTTTCCCCTTTATAACTAGTCCACTAGGGTTAAGAAGTTATGTCTACTTCGATCATTGATCCAAATATACTCTCAGAAATACTTTATAATGATGGCTTCTTATAACCTTATGAGAGTAAGGCATAATATCATCATAAATTTATACTTCTTCTCCAACCTTTAGTCGAAAAGTTAGATAACAACACTTCAGTGTCTATTGCTTACTCTCCCCCTTGGGGTTTCCTAATGGTCTCGAAATTTCAAGTATAATACCCATTAACTCGATAGCAAGGATATTGGTCTCTGTCTAGCTTATATCTTACATATATAAGGTCTCATGAAAGAATCTACGGTATACCCACACAATCTTGGATCTCCGAAATGAATCTTCCAATGTTACTTGTCTTACTCTTAACCTTCTGGACATTTTCGCTTTGGTAAGCCCGATTTCACGAAGTGTCTCGAAAGACAATCTTTAATTTCATACTTCCTTAGGTCTAACTTAACTTAGGACAAGTTTTATACTATTTAAATTACACAAAGATGACCTACTTCACTACACCGCTAGGATACCAGCTACGGATACCAGCTATGGATACCAGCTGCGGATCCTCGTCGGTGCATGGATTACCCTACGGGTTTTTGACTTCTTATTGGCATTCTCTCTGAATTGTCAGAGCTTGAATACCACTTTTGTTACAAAACTCTTCCTTGCACCGATTCATGATACTTCCAGGAACTTGGTACAACTACTTCATTAGCTTTTGAGCAATATCACCTACTTTGGGTGAACTTAAGTTCATATCTTCATGTTGCTCCACAACTTGTCTGCATTAGTAATCCTTCTTATTGCCAACTAACAATAAGTTGGGATTGATTCATCCTTCAAAATATTGTTAAAAAACCTTATATTTAGCTTCCTTCTTCGTGCAAGTCTTCATCTTGATCTTCGGAACTTGTCACTCCCTTATACGAATTCACTTTTCTATCTAGGTCTATAACATCAAGTAATAACTTGATGATGCAACATGCATATGCACACCAAGTCAAATTTCATGTACGGATCTAGTCAATCAAGAAGATCCAAGAAAAATCAAGAAATCCAAATGTGGTACATATAACACACATCATTCTAAGCCCGAATATAGTAGTTGAGTATAATACCTCTTGAATTCAGGCTTAGTTGTCAACACCCGGATTTTTAATCCCAAATGCCCGTTATGCCATACCTCGCAATCCCGGGATTACCATTTTTGCGAGACATAACGGATTGGATATCACAGTACATCATCCATTACAAACCATACATAAGGTCTTACACAAATAAGGATCTCATGATCCAGTCTTAATACAACAAGCAGCGGAAATAAAAGATAAGCGTAGCGGTGGGGTCCATCTTTAGGGGCACAGGCAATGCTGACGAAGGCGGATAGTCCTAGTTATCATAGCCGTCCTGTTGGCCATCATCTGGATTGTCTCCTTCATAGTATGGCCATGATAATAGCCAGGGAGAAAAGCCATGAGTACTCTTTAAGTACTCGCAAACTACCACTAATAAGTAGGATAGTTCTAAAGTAAAGTGCTAACTCTAAGTTTAACTATAAAGTTAAGTTTGAAACCTAAGCTGAGTTCAGAAGCAAAGAAAGATAAAGTAAAGTTCTAGAAGCACTTAAGTGGGAAGCTAAGGTCATAAACACAACCCTGTTGTAGTCAAGTCAAGATTCATCATTCATTTAAAAGTACTTAGAAAACATCTGCCAACGAAACAGTATGGCCATTCCAACTGTCCATAACCGCAGACGCGGCTATTCGAATAGTTTGACACTCTGCTGAGGTGGTACACTTTCACCACAAGATTCGATACATCTGTCAGAGATAACCCTGAATCATCATACTTAGTATGCAGATAATCAAACATAACCTTCCCTTTACACACCCTAGTATAAGTACCTCTCCTATGAGCATGGCCTCCCAACCATGACCATCAGTCATCTTGGGCACTACATAGGTGGACAACATTGAGAGGTAGCCTCAGCTCAAACCTCTCCCGTGAGGGAACTAATACTAATGCATATAAATTTCCAGCTAAGCCTTACCCAATTCAGGTAGTGTGGTTGTACGGTAAATTTAGAATGGTATCGCATCCGAATCCAACCATCAGTTTTATAAAAGGGGTCAAGGCTCATGCCTCAACATTTTCATCATCATCAACCATTTGTGTTTCTCAACACATGTCAAAACATCTCAATACAATGACTCATCATTCCAAGGTTTTCATAACTCATTTTCATCAAGTGTTCCCATCTAAAGTGACTCAAGTTTTTTATCCACTCTAAATTACTAAGTTAAGAGTGTTCACCAAGGTAGAAAAGATGGGTTCAATCTCATGCCATAGAATGACATCTAAAGGGGTTCTAAATAGGTCAAGTTTATACTTTTTATGCTACCTTCAAAACAAGTAAAGAGATTTGTGTAAACTAAGGGAAGTAAAACTTGTAAATAAAACTTGGGGTACTAATAGTCAAAGGGGTGTGATCAAAGCATGCCTAAGGCATCTTTGCTAAACCATCTAGTTTGGTCCTAGCTTGCTAAGCACTAAACTTGCAAGTGTTAGCTTGCATTGTTAAGGGTGGCTTGCACTTGGATAGTGCTAGCTTGCTAATAGTAGCTTGCCTTGGTTGGTGCAGTGGCTGAAGTTTTCTTCTTCTTCTTCTTCTTGGTAGAACTCCTCCTCCTCGAAAGCTTGGTCGGTACTATCGTCTATAAATACATATGGAGTACACAAATCACCAAACAATACCGAAACTATGGGATCATGTTGACAGATGTCATCACCACATATTTTAACATGGGGGAATGAGATTTAAAGGTTGGATCAATATTACTTTGGTTCAAGTTTATTATTTAATGATTTAAAGTGACTAGAAATTCCTATATAGCATTACTTTGGTACTAGTCCAAAGTCACTGCATGTAAACATTAATATTATTACATATTTAGATAGATATGATGAAATGTGATTTTTGAGAGTTGGAATCAACTCAAAAGCTAACTTGGTTGATTTTATAAAAATGTTGCAAGTTGCAAAAGCTTCTGTTTTGTTATTTTTACTAGGAGAGATCTATAACTCTAATTGGATTAAAATTAACGGGCTTGGATAGATCATTTCAATACCTTTCAGGAAAAATTGGTTTAATGCAAAATGGATTTGTAAAACTCCTAGAATTGAATTTTAAACTGGTGGACAGAAACTAGATTCAACTTAAAAATAAAAATCAAATTTTGAATGGCTGGGCTAGCGCGGGAAAGAACTTGGGCCGGCCCAGTGGCGCTCCGTGGCGCGGGGCTCAGCTGACAGGGGGGTCCCACTTGTCAGCGGCACTTAACACGCGAAACGGTACGCGCGCTGTGGGCCGTAGGATTAGAAGGGGATCTACGACTGAGGGTCGTCGTCGACGACGAACAGGTCACCGGCGAGCTCAAACTCTAGCGGCTTGGTGGGGGTTTATTGAAGACGTACCAGGGCTCCAGCGACGACAGCAAGGCGGGCAAACGAATTGGGAGACGACGGCGAGCTCAGGAACGGTCGACGTAGCTCTGGGGGTGGTCGCAATCAGCGGCGCCCTTCTCCTCCAGAGGCGACGGCTCCGGCTCCAATTCCGGCGAGCTGCTGCTCCCCTTGCTCCGGCTAATGGTGTGGGGACGGTCAGGGAGGTGAGGGGAGTGGAGTGGTGTGCTTCAAATGGCTGGGGGTGCTCTCCTTTTATAGGCTCGACGGCGAGACCGAGAGGGATGGGCCGGCGATGGTGGCGACATGGCTACGGGTGGCTAGCGGCATGGAGGAGGGTGGCGATCGACAGGCGGTCTCCTGGCGATGCTCTAGGAAGTGAATGCGGGCATAGGGGCGGTGGTATGCGGTCTGCGCGAGGTGGCGCTCTAAGCGGCAGAGGCGGCGGTGTCCACGGCGAGCGGTGGCTGTGAGGCTTTGGGCGGCCAGCGGGGGTGTCTGGGGTGTTCCCCAGGTCGTGGCGGAGCGATGGGCGCGGGCTGCGGCCAAGGGGCGGTCTGTGCACGCGGGGACAGAGCGTGCTCTGCGAGCGGCGTCGGCATGGTCGACCAGCTCCGGGCGCGGCGGTTTCTGGCCGTTCCTGTCTCTGGCTCTGGCCTGGGGCTGGTTGGACGAAGGCGGTGGACCACTGGCGACGTGCTGGAAAAGGTGAGAGGGGATGGTGGCTGCTGTAGCGCGATGTCACCGGTGGGGGTGCTCCAAGTGCTCGGCCTTAATGGCCATGACCATTTGGTCGTGTGCACAGGGCTTGGTCGGGCTAGCAAATGGTAGGGTTGGTACTGGGGGAACAAGAGATCAAGGTTAGGCACAAATGGTGACCAAAATTACTGCTCCAAATAGTGTTTGGATTTTGGACAGATTTGTGCACACAAGCTGTTTGATGAAATGGCCGCAAGAAGAAAACTTTTGAATTTTGAGTTCAAAATTTTTGAGTGATCTCCACTGGTGCTAGGTAGTCTCTGGTTGCAAGGGTTTTGGAAGCAGAGCTCAAATAGATGGTTTTTGAAATAGGGGTGATCTATGCATATGCATTGGATTCAATTTTCAAATGCCATTTAAAATAAGTAAAAGAATGTTTTAAATAGATCAAAAGGTGGGCCCTTGGTACCTCATTATGTGTACTAGCAAGGGGTGCAAAGATCATGAATTGTTTCTGTTAAGAAATGAGTGCTAGGAACACTCAAAGTAGTGTAGTGGATTAAAATGGCCAAAATGACTATTCCTCCTTTTTAATTCTTTTTGATTTGATTTTCTTTAGGAAAAGTTTAGGAAAGATGTATATGATGTTTAAATCACCTAAGAAACATTTTACAACCAAAGAATCACAGAACCATGGCAATTCAAATCAATTCCTAATTTAAATGCACATACACATGAATGCTTCCATTTTAATTTTAGAAAAGTTTTTGTTAACCCTAAATTTGATGATTTAGATCTTGATAAGCTTGGATTGAAGTTTTGGGATGTTACATTAGCTATGTAGTATATGACACCTCCTAGTATAGGTTTACCTCGTGATACTTAGCACTTAGGGGTTAAACTTTTTCTTTGTCACAATATCTACCCAAATTGCTCAGGTGCAACGGGATAATTTTGAGCAAAGTGGTCCCACTTTGGTTCTAACTAACCACTTACTTTTCTTTCGGGACTACTAAATACTACGAACTTTCATTCTATCATAAACTATCCTCACATGATCTCTCAAAACTACTAACCAAATTGTAGTTACTACCTTAATCAAAAATTATCGTAATATTATAATACCTATGACTTCTATCATAGCCCTACACTGTTCTTTACTTACTATTGTTACAAGATTATTTACTAAGTACTTGTCCTAATTACAGACTTATCATGGTCTCGTAGTTATTCTCACCATGAACCTGTTAAGATTAACCTAGTCATCATGATCAAAGAGCTCATCTCACCATGACGACTCTTCTTCTTAGCTTACTCTTAACAGAATTCTACTCCATCACATGGAATTCTCAAGTGAATGCCACATGATTTACTTCCAATTGTATCTATACATACTCTAATGGTCTACCTTAAGGGTTATAATGGTATCAACTAATGGTAAGATTCTTCTAAATTACCAGAATTCTAAATATAACCTCCATCACTAATACTACTCCACATGATATCCTAATCTTGGTTGTAATCTTCTTTGATATTTTAACTTACGTAAGATATCTTAGTGGTATTATACCTATTTAAATCTATACTAAAATGACATTTCTATAGAGAATACCCATAACTAATCCTTAACAAAGATGACAAAACATCCCACTTAAGTGTGACAAGGTTATCCTCAAGTGAATATCCATCACAAGTCTTGGTTTAGATAAGATGGCTCCTATAGTCACTATCAAACCTATAGATCTTCCTAAAAGGGTTTTAATCCTAAGGTCAAAGCATATGCTCTGATACCAGCTGCGGTGACCCAGCATATCAGTTCATGATGTAGTACATTATAGTCGTTGACATAACACCAATGAAACACCATTCACTAATATTACATCTCTCAGAGTGGTACAACAGAAACACAGCAAGTCCAAGACATGACTACAGGTTACAACTTGACTCTTTACAAAAGATCCAGAGAACACTCTAGGTTAAAGAGAGAGAAAGAAACTTCTTACAAAGAAGAACCAGAAATAATAACTCAGAACTATCTAGTAACTACGACTAGTATCTAAACTATTTGGCTTGCCATTGCTGCTATTGCAATGTTCTACAGAAGTAGGTTTCAAGGCTAGACTATCTACTCTTATCTAAACAGAGTCTTTTTCTTCACTTCGGTTGATATATATGTTGACTTCATTGACTCTATTGAAGAACTTGAGCTGTCGATGATGGTTTATTGAGCATAAATTGATGTTGACGTCGTCTTTAATGGCTTAAAACCTAGAAAGGGTTAAGAAGGTACGGTCCCTATATCCACAGACCAAAGGTCGTAGGCAATGCAGGTTTTCGTAAACATTTCTTCAAAGGTTGCTTTTATTCTGAAAACTATGTCCGACAGCCTTCACAGGTTGACCAGAACCTTCATGGGGTTCCTTTCCTACCATGTTTGTAGCTCCTTCCCGGAACAGGGAGTAACATGTCACAATTCTTACACTCTGCACAGGTGCATCACTTTTCCCACAAGAGACATTAGATTTGTTGCACATCCGAGTTGCATTCTCGTCCACACTTCCTTGGTGTGGGGCCCAGTCTAAGATCCAATCCAGTACTGCCCTCTCTGTGACCCTGCATGAAGACACGATCCCCTGAGACAACTACCATGGTTACTCTTTGGATAGCCTCTCGGAGAATCTGTAAGCAGCTCTGTCTAGCGGTCACCATCAGCTATGGTGAAATCTAACCTAGACAGCTATGCACAGATAATCTAGACACCTAGCTCGCGGGGAACTAAGGGGTCCCACCCATGTGCTGGATTCTCTGGAACTCCACGAGAAATCAATAGCCTCACGATAAGGTCATCAGTCCATGCGAAAGGGAGAATACAACTGACTTTCCCGTCCCATTCCAAGTCTTATGGTTGACGCGTAATATAAGGCGCTAGAATCACTGGCGACATTGGTTGTTAAGTCCTAGATATTATGTTCCTTTACCACTAACTATATCAATAGATTATTACCATTTGGTAAATAATCCATAATCATATTATTATGAAAATAGTGTTTATGACCTTTTTGAAATGCAGGTGATTACAACATTTGAGTTACAAGCATTTGATCGAAAATAATCAAAGGACATGAGCAAGTTGTGAACTTGCCTTTTGTGATTGCAAGATTATGCACTCACGGTCTTCGAGAAATTAGAAGATCCAAATTCTGAAAGTAACAGCATTGGTCCAATAAGGACTAATGTTTAAAGAAGAAAGATGCAACGATGCATAAGTAATGTAATGCAATATGATAAATGCGAAACCCCGGAATAATCGTATCTAATCTAGGGTTTGGAAACTGGGAATGGTTCTTTAGAATGTGTTGCACTTTTATATCAGTTTCACACTTGTGTTTCTTATTAAGGCTTGTGAGTGAGTGTGAAACAATATGTAAAGGCAACAAATAATATGTAACACTAAAGCACGGACATGGGTCATGGTATCTAAAATATTTCTTAAACAAGATTAAGAATACATTGGAGCTTTTAAATAGGTGTTCAATGATTACTTTTAATGTTTCTTAAAAGAATAACTTTTGAGGAAAATATTACTTTATAAACTAAAAAGTATTGAAACTTAAGGCTAACACTTTAAGGTTTTATTATTAGCTAAGATTATTTAAAGAGCAAAACATTACTACATTAAATAATCATAGTATAAGTGGATGCATTTACCTTTCTTATCTTAAAAATTAATGTTTATACTTAATAAGTAAATAATAGGTATTACTTTAGTTACTTTGGAATTTGGTTTAAATCTTTAAGTGGTTTTCTCAAACCAGTGAAAGAATTAGTAAATAAGAGTTTGGTGATTTTATAAGTGCATAGGATTCTTGTGATAAACAATATACTATTTTAGTTGATTTTATAATTGGTAAAATCTTTTAGGAAAACTAAAATACCCTTAATTTGAGATGATAGTTTTAGTAGACACCTTTTAAAATGGTTTGACCTATGGTATCTTCGCTTATATATTCATTGACTTGTTATTACATTTTAAACTTTAAATAAATAATGCTAAAGGCAATAGTAGAGATTTATATATTTTTAATGAATTAAAACAGAAGAAAAGTGTTTAAACTAGTTTTATTAAACCTTTACCTTTTATTTTACTTCAAAACTGAGATTTGATATTTTTTAGTGTGTAGATTTCATTTTTGCGATCATTTTGGTATATTATAAGTATTTTTGTGATTTTTAAATAATATGATATGATTTTTATAAGTTTAAGTACTTTATAAATAATTAATAAGTAATAATAATTATCTAAGTGATACCAAAATTTATGATTTTTTTTGTAAATGTAGATTTTATTTTTTCTAAGAATTTTTGGTATATTATTTATATTTTTATCAGTTACCAATATTAAAATATGAATTTACAAAGTATTATTACTTATAAATTCTTTATTGAACAACAATTATTTAAATACTTTGCACAATAATATATATCTTTATAAAGTTAAATTATAGATTTTATTTTTCGAAACATTTTGATATATTATACATATTTTTCTGATTTAAAATGAATTAGTTATGATTTTTCCCAATTTTAATCCATTTTTAAATCATTATTAAAACAATTAAATATTTTTAGGATTTAGTAAGATTATTTTCTATCTGGAACCACATGTCATATGTTTATTCTTTTCCAAAAATATTTATGGAAATATTAAAAACCTGCCAGCTTGGGCCCACAGGGGTTATTTTTATTTCCAGAAATTAATTACACAAAACATTTAAATAAAATAAAAGGAGATATGACCTCATGCTGACGTCAGCATGACATCAGCAATGGAGATGCTCTCGGGTTGAGCACGCCCCCATCGACCGGCTACGCGCGGGGCCTCGTGGCTAGGCTGTTGGAGATATGCCCAAGAGTCAATAATAAAAGTGATTATTATTATATCTTTGTGTTTATGATGAATGTTTACATCCCATGCTATAATTGTATTATTAGGAAACACTAATACTTGTGTGTTTTGTAAACATAAGAGAGTCCCTAGTAAGCCTCTTGTTGAACTAGCTTGTTGATTAATTGATGATCATGGTTTCCTAATCATGGACATTGGATGTGATTAATAACAAGGTTATATCATTAGGAGAATGATGTGATGGACACACACCCATAGTAAGCATAGCATAAGATCAAGTCATTTAAGTTCGTATTGCTGTAAGATTTTAAATGCATAGTAACCTAATCCTTCGACCATGAGGTTGTGTTAATCACCATCACCGGATGGGTACTTTGATGACATCAAACACCGCTTCGTAACTGGGTGGTCATAAAGGTGTCATTGGGTGTTATGAAAGTATGTGTTGAAGCGCATGGACCAAGATTGGGATTTGTCCATCCATATGACGAATAGATATGCTCTGGGACCTCTCGGTGGAATGTCATCTAGTTAGCTTGCAAGCATGTGACTGGATCATAAGGGATGACATATCACGGAACGAGTAAAGAGTACATATCAGTAACGAGGTAGAACTAGGTATGAAGATGCTGACGATCAAGCCTCGGATAAGTATAATATCGCGAGACAAAGGGAATTGGTTTCGTATGTAAATGGTTCAATCGATCACGAAGTCATCGTTGAGTATGTGGGAGCCATTATGGATCTCCAGGTCCCGCTGATGGTTATTGATAGGAGATGTGTCTCTATCATGTCTACATATTCACGAACCGTAGGGTCTCTCAATCGATTAAGGTTCGAAGTTGTTTTAAGTAGATGTGGAATGTGCGTTGGAGACCGAATGTTGTTCGGAGTCTCGGAATGGATCCGGGACATCACGAGGAGATCCGGAATTGTCCGGAGAATAAGTTTCATATATTGGGGATCATTTTCTGAGTTAGGAAATGTTCCGGAGTATTTGTATGAGGGTTCTAGAAGGTTTCGGAATGTTCTGGAAGGTTCTGGAAGGTTTCTTGGAGTTTGCTTGAAAACCAAGGAAGGGATCAAAGGAGTCCTGGTGGGTCAAGACTAGGAGTCGTGGGGGAGGAGGACTCCTTCCCCCCTCCCCAATCCGCTGGCCCTAGAGGAGGGGAGTCCTACAAGGACTCCCCCTTCCTAAGGCGCCCTCCCCCCTTAAATAGAAGGGCAGGGGCGCCCCCTCCAAGCCCTTCTCCCATAACTCCAATCTCTGCCGCCTCTCTCCTCCTCCTTTCTTCTGCATAGGCATAGGCGAAGCCCTGCAGAATTCTCTACTCCACCACCACCACCACGCCGTCGTGCTGTTGGGATTCCGTGGAGAAGATATACTACCTCCGCTGCTCGCTGGAACGAGGAGAGGAAGGTCTTCTTCGACTCCGCACGTGTGACCGACTGCGGAAGCGCTGCCGAAACGCGGCGCCGGAAGGATCGTCCACTTGACCGACTGCGGAAGCGCTGCCGGAACGCGACACCGGAAGGATCGTCCACACGATCTTGAGATCGGCAAGTGATCGACTACATCAACCACGAGATCTAATCTCGTTAACACTTTCGGATCTACGAGGGTTAGTTCCTCTCTATCTCGTTGCTCATGTCTAATAGATTAGATCTTGGCTTTTATCTAGATTAGATCTGGGTTTTGTTCCTTCTTGCGGTAGAATTTTTTTGTTTTCCATGCTACGAACCCTTCAGTGGTATCAGAGCCGTATCTATTCGTAGATCTGTTGCACGAGTAGAACACAATGTTTTTGTGGGCGTTGATGCTTTTGTTGTCGGTGTCTTAGCGTGTACTTTGCATCTTGCGGCATGGTGGGATGAAGCGGCTCGGGCTAACATTACATGTCATCGCACATGAGACTTGCTCCACGCTTGACGTGCAACTTGCTTTGCACAAGTGGCTTTGCGGGTGTCTGTCTCTCCCACCATAGTTAAGATTCAATTTACAATGAGCATCTTGACAACACTTGTATCAACGTTGTGGTTCTTGTTCGTAGGTAAGATCGGTCTTATGTGAAAGCCCCAAACCACGTAAAACTTTCAAAGAAAATTAGAGGCGTCTAACTTGTTTTTGCAGGGGTTTTGTGATGTGATATGGCCATCATGTGATTGTGATTGTATTTGATGTATGCAATGATCCTTGTTGTAATATGGAAACCGGCAGGAGCCTAATGGTTGTCTTTAATTCTGTTAAGACCTGCGTGTCTATTCATATTGTAATAGCTTTATTCCAAGTAGTTGTAATAGTTGCTAGTGATGATGGACAACCATGAAGCGGCACCACTGACCTTGACGCAATGCTGGTGATGATGGAGATCATGTTCGTGCTTTGGAGATGGAGATCAAAGGCACAGGAAGAAAAGGCCATATCATATCACACTAATTATGAATTGCATGTGATGTTAATCCTTTATGCATCTTGTATTGCTTAGATCGCGACGGTAGCATTATAAGATGATCCCTCTCACTAAACATCAAGTAATAAAGTGTTCACCCTTAGTTGGCACCGTTGCTAAGACTCGTCGTTTCGAAGCATCTCGTGATGATCGGATGTGATAGATTCTACGTGTGCATACAACGGGTGCAAGCCAGATTTGCACATGCAGAAACTAAGGTTATCTTGACGAGCCTAGCATGTACAGACATGGTCTCGAAAGACGGAATACCGAAAGGTAGAGCATGAGTCATATAAATGATATGATGAACATGAAGATTGTTCGCCGATGAAACTACATCTTCTCTCGTGAAGATCGGACTTGGTGTAGTGGACTTGGTTCGTGTAATCACTAAGACAATGTGAGGGATGTTGTTTTGAGTGGGAGTTCACCTAGTTAGTTTAAAAATTATATTTGAACTTAATTTGTCATAAACTTAGTCTAAACTACTTGCAAATTGTTGTAGATTATGGCGACCCCCTCCATCAATTTCAATGCGTTCCTAGAGAAAGAAAAGCTTAAAAACAATGGAAGCAATTTCACGGACTGGTTCCGTGGACTGAAGATCGTCCTCAGGGCTGGTCAGTTGACCTATGTGCTCGATGCACCGCTAGGTGACCCACCTGCAGATAATGCCACCGATGACAAAAAGAATGTTTCGCCACTTGGAAAAATCATTACTCCATAGTTCAGTGTGCCATCCTATACGGTTTAGAAGTGGAGCTCCAAAAGCGTTTTGAGCACCACGACCCGTTCGAGATCATTAAGGAGCTCGGGCTAATTTTTGAGACTCGCGCGGCTATGGAGAGCTATGAGGCCTCCGAAAAGTTCTTTAACTGTAAGATGGAAGAGGGAAACTCCGTTAGCGAGCACGTGCTCACCATGTCTGGGTACGTTGGGGATTCACCGTCTCCCTCAATCACTGCCACCAAGTTACAAGAACTTTGTGATGAACTACAACATGCACTGCATGAACAAGACGTTGCCTGAACTATCGTCCATGTTGAAAACTGCTGAAGTGGAGATCAAGAAGGAGCACCAGGTGTTGATGGTCAATAAGACCACCAATTTCAAGAGAAAGGGCAAGCCTAGGAACAAGGGCAACTTCAAGAAGGACGGCAAGAAAGCTGCCACACCTGCTAAGAAGCTCAAGGCTGGTCCTAAGCCTGAAACTGAGTGCTTCTACTGCAAGGGAGCTAGTCACTGGAAGCGTAACTGCCCCAAGTACCTGGCGGATCTGAAGAATGGCAACATCAAGAAGAAAGGTATATTTGATATATGTGTTATAGATGTGTATCTTACTAGTAATCGTAGTAGTGCCTGGGTATTTGATACTGGTTCGGTTGCTCATATTTGTAACTCGAAACAGGAGCTCAGAATAAACGAAGACTGGAAAGAGACGAGGTGACGATGCGCATTGGAAATGGCCCCAAGGTTGATGTGATCGCCGTCGGCACGCTCCCTCTAGATCTAACTTCGGGATTAGTTTTAAATTTAAATAATTGTTATTTGGTGCCTGCGTTAAGCATGAACATTATATCTGGATCCTATTTATTGCGAGACGGTTACTCTTTTAAGTCCGAGAATAAAGGTTGTTCGATTTATATGAGTAATATCTTTTATGGTAATGCACCTGAGATGAATGGTTTATTCTTACTGAATCTCGATAGTAGTGATACACATGTTCACAACATAGATGCTAAACGAATAAAATTGAATGATAATTCCACATACATGTGGCACTGTCGTCTTGGTCACATTGGAGTGAAGCGTATGAAGAAACTCCATTCTGTTGTACTTCTTGAATCACTTGATTTTGAATCACTTGAAAGATGCGAAGCATGTCTAATGGGAAAAATGAATAAGACTCCATTCTCTGGTACAATGGAGCGAGCTACAGACTTATTGGAAATAATACATACCGCTGTGTGCGGTCCAATGAGTGTAGCATCGCGTGGTGGATATCGTTATGTTCTCACTTTCACGGATGACTTGAGTAGATATGGGTATGTCTACTTTATGAAACATAAGTCCGAAACTTTCGAGAAGTTTAAGGAATTTCAAAGTGAAGTGGAAAATCATAGTAACAAGAAGATTAAGTTTCTGCGTTCTGACCGCGGAGGTGAATATCTGAGTTATGAGTTTGGCATGCATTTAAAGAAATGTAGAATACTTTCGCAGTTGACACCGCCGGGAACACCACAGCGTAATGGTGTGTCCGAACGTCGTAATCGAACTCTCTTAGATATGGTTCGGTCTATGATGTCTCTTACAGATTTACCGTTATCATTTTGGGGCTATGCATTAGAGACAGCCGCATTCACTTTAAATAGGGCACCATCTAAATCCGTTGAAACAACACCATACGAATTGTGGTTTGGTAAGAAACCTAAGTTGTCGTTCCTTAAAGTTTGGGGTTGCGAAGCATATGTAAAGAAGTTACAACCTGATAAGCTAGAACCCAAAGCGGAGAAATGCGTCTTCATAGGATACCCTAAAGAAACAATTGGGTATACCTTCTATCATAGATCCGAAGGCAAAGTTTTCGTTGCAAAGAATGGATCCTTTCTTGAGAAGGAGTTTCTCTCGAAGGAGGTGACTGGAAGGAAAGTAGAACTCGATGAGGTTATTGAACCTTCTCTCGGATTTGAGAGTAGCGCAGCACCGGAAGATGTTTTGGTGCCGCCTGCACCAATTGGAGAGGAAGCTAATGATAATGATCATGAAACTTCAAGTGAAGTTACCGCTGAACCTCACAGGTCAACGAGGGTTCGTACCACTCCTGATTGGTATGACTCTGCCTTGAATGTCATGTTGGTGGACAACGCTGATGACCCTGCGAAGTATGAAGAAGCTATGGTGAGCCCAGATTCCGACAAATGGCTAGAACACATGAAATCCGAAATGGGATCCATGTACGAAAACCAAGTGTGGACTTTGGTGGACTTACCGGATGGCCGTAAGGCTGTCGAGAACAAATGGATTTTCAAGAGAAAAACAGATGCTGATGGTAATGTTACCGTCTATAAAGCTCGACTTGTCGCGAAAGGGTTCCGACAAATTCAAGGAGTTGACTATGATGAGACTTTCTCACCAGTAGCGAAGCTAAAGTCTGTGAGGATTTTGTTAGCAATTGCTGCACATTTCGATTATGAGATTTGGCAGATGGATGTCAAAACGGCGTTCCTTAATGGTGACATTGAGGAAGAGTTGTATATGGTACAACCCAAGGGTTTTGTCGATCCTAAAGATGCGTACAAGGTATGCAAGCTTCGGCGCTCCATTTATGGATTGAAGCAAGCATCTCAGAGTTGGAATCAACGTTTTGATAAAGTAATCAAAAACTTTGGATTTATACAAACTTATGGAGAAGCTTGTATTTACAAGAAAGTGAGTGGGAGCTCTGTAGCATTCCTAGTACTATATGTAGATGACATATTGTTGATTGGGAATGATATAGAACTTCTTAATAGCGTCAAAACCTATTTGAATAATAGTTTTTCAATGAAGGATCTTGGCGAACCGGCATATATTCTAGGCATCAAGATTTATAGAGATAGATCAAGATGCCTAATAGCGCTTTCACAAAGTACATACTTAGACAAAGTTCTAAAGAAGTTTAGAATGGAAGATAGCAAGAAAGGGTTCGTGCCCATGTTGTTAGGTAAGACCTTGAGTAAAACTCAAAGTCCAGCTACGGCAGAAGATAGAGAGAAAATGAATAATATTCCCTATGCCTCGGCCATAGGTTCTATCATGTATGCCATGCTGTGTACAAGACCGGATATAGCACATGCTGTTAGTTTGACTAGCAGATATCAAAGTGATCCTGGAATGGAGCACTGGACAGCGGTCAAAAATATCCTAAAGTACCTAAATAGTACTAAGGATATGGTTCTTTCTTATGGAGGTGATGAACAGCTTGTTGTAAACGGTTACATCGATGCTAGTTGGAACACCGATCCGGATGACTCAAAGTCATAGTCGGGATACGTATTTATTTTGAATGGTGCTGAAGTGAGCTGGAGGAGTGCGAAGCAAAGCGTTGTGGCGAAATCTTCAACTGAATCGGAATACATAGCTGCTTCGGAGGCTGCACAAGAAGCCGTTTGGATGAAGGAATTCATTACTGAACATGGCGTGGTTCCCAGTGCGTTGGACCCGATGGCCATCTACTGTGACAACACAGGTGCCATAGCTAATGCATAGGAACCAAGGTCACTAGCAAGCTGAAGCACATCAAGCTACGTTTTCACGCTATTCGCGAGTATG
Source organism: Avena eriantha (assembly GCA_910589775.1). Classification (NCBI taxonomy): domain Eukaryota; kingdom Viridiplantae; phylum Streptophyta; class Magnoliopsida; order Poales; family Poaceae; genus Avena; species Avena eriantha. Next base: position 449,748,269 of record OU342742.1, on the reverse strand, counting down.
TCCGAGATGGTGACATAAAGATTTGCAAAGTACACACTGATCTGAATGTGGCAGATCCGTTGACTAAATCTCTCCCTAGGGCAAAGCATGACCAACACCAGAACGCCATGGGTGTTAGGTATATTACTATGTAATCTAGATTATTGACTCTAGTGCAAGTGGGAGACTGTTGGAGATATGCCCAAGAGGCAATAATAAAAGTGATTATTATTATATCTTTGTGTTTATGATGAATGTTTACATCCCATGCTATAATTGTATTATTAGGAAACACTAATACTTGTGTGTTTTGTAAACATAAGAGAGTCCCTAGTAAGCATCTTGTTGAACTAGCTTGTTGATTAATTGATGATCATGGTTTCCTGATCATGGACATTGGATGTGATTAATAACAAGGTTATATCATTAGGAGAATGATGTGATGGACACTTTTCTGATTTAAAATGAATTAGTTATGATTTTTCCCAATTTTAATCCATTTTTAAATCATTATTAAAACAATTAAATATTTTTAGGATTTAGTAAGATTATTTTCTATCTGGAACCACATGTCATATGTTTATTCTTTTCCGAAAATATTTATGGAAATATTAAAAACCTGCCAGCTTGGGCCCACAGGGGTTATTTTTATTTCCAGAAATTAATTACACAAAACATTTAAATAAAATAAAAGGAGATATGACCTCATGCTGACGTCAGCATGACATCAGCAATGGAGATGCTCTCAGGTTGAGCACGCCCCCATCGACCGGCTACGCGCGGGGCCTCGTGGCTAGGCTGTTGGAGATATGCCCAAGAGTCAATAATAAAAGTGATTATTATTATATCTTTGTGTTTATGATGAATGTTTACATCCCATGCTATAATTGTATTATTAGGAAACACTAATACTTGTGTGTTTTGTAAACATAAGAGAGTCCCTAGTAAGCCTCTTGTTGAACTAGCTTGTTGATTAATTGATGATCATGGTTTCCTAATCATGGACATTGGATGTGATTAATAACAAGGTTATATCATTAGGAGAATGATGTGATGGACACACACCCATAGTAAGCGTAGCATAAGATCAAGTCATTTAAGTTCGTATTGCTGTAAGATTTTAAATGCATAGTAACCTAATCCTTCGACCATGAGGTTGTGTTAATCACCATCACCGGATGGGTACTTTGATGACATCAAACACCGCTTCATAACTGGGTGGTCATAAAGGTGTCATTGGGTATTCTGAAAGTATGTGTTCAAGCGCATGGACCAAGATTGGGATTTGTCCATCCATATGACGGATAGATATGCTCTGGGCCCTCTCGGTGGAATGTCATCTAGTTAGCTTGTAAGCATGTGACTGGATCACAAGGGATGACATATCACGGAACGGGTAAAGAGTACTTATCAGTAACGAGGTAGAACTAGGTATGGAGATGCTGACGATCAAGCCTCGGATAAGTATAATATCGCGAGACAAAGGGAATTGGTTTCGTATGTAAATGGTTCAATCGATCACGAAGTCATCGTTGAGTATGTGGGAGCCATTATGGATCTCCAGGTCCCGCTGATGGTTATTGATAGGAGATGTGTCTCTATCATGTCTACATATTCACGAACCGTAGGGTGACACACTTAAGGTTCGAAGTTGTTTTAAGTAGATGTGGAATGTGCGTTGGAGACCGAATGTTGTTCGGAGTCTCGGAATGGATCCGGGACATCACGAGGAGATCCGGAATTGTCCAGAGAATAAGATTCATATATTGGGGATCATTTTCTGAGTTAGGAAATGTTCCAGAGTATTTGTATGAGGGTTGTAGAAGGTTTCGGAATGTTCCGGAAGGTTCTGGAAGGTTTCTTGGAGTTTGCTTGAAAACCAAGGAAGGGATCAAAGGAGTCCTGGTGGGTCAAGACTAGGAGTCATGGGGGAGGAGGACTCCTTCCCCCCTCCCCAATCCGCCGGCCCTAGAGGAGGGGAGTCCTACAAGGACTCCCCCTCCCCAAGGCGCCCTCCCCCCCTTAAATAGAAGGGCAGGGGCGCCCCCTCCAAGCCCTGCTCCCATAACTCCAATCTCTGTCGCCTCTCTCCTCCTCCTTTCTTCTGCACAGGCATAGGCGAAGCCCTGCAGATATCTCTACTCCACCATCACCACCACGCCATCGTGCTGTTGGGATTCCGTGGAGAAGATCTACTACCTCCGCTGCTCGCTGGAACGAGGAGAGGAAGGTCTGCTTCGACTCCGCACGTGTGACCGACTGCGGAAGCGCTGCCGAAACGCGGCGCCGGAAGGATCGTCCACTTGACCGACTACGGAAGCGCTGCCGGAACGCGACGCCGGAAGGATCGTCCACACGATCTTGAGATCGGCAAGTGATCGACTACATCAACCACGAGATCTAATCTCGTTAACGCTTTCGGATCTACGAGGGTTAGTTCCTATCTATCTTGTTGCTCATGTCTAATAGATTAGATCTTGGCTTTTATCTAGATTAGATCTGGGTTTTGTTCGTTCTTGCGGTAGAAATTTTTTGTTTTCCATGCTACGAACCCTTCATAGGCTTGCTGGAGAGAGGGGAGCCAGGCGAGTCGAATAGCGGTGGCGCCTCCCTTAAATGGTTGTCGGAGTGACGTCACTGAATAGGTCTAGCGGCGGCGCTTGGTTGTGGTCGTTGGCAGCGCAAACCAGAGCATGAGGGAGTCGGAGGGGAGGTCCGGGAGGACCAAGAGATTAACCTGGGTGCGATGATGGGTCGGCGAGGCCGGAGACGGTCGGACGACGTCGAATCAACGGTGGTCGGTGTCGGAGAAGAGGCGGTTGGGGAAGCACGGCTTCGATTCCTTCCGCGAGATGACCGAGGGAAGCACGGGGAGCTCAACGGCAGTGTCGGCTTGCCCTGAGGCGACCAGAAACGGCGACGCGGTGGAGCACCTGTTGGGTTAGGGTTAGGGTTTTAGCACATAGGGGAGGAGAGAGAGGAACCCTGGCTAGGGTTCGTCCTTGGCGGCGCGAAGGCGGCTTTATAGACGACCGGGGGCGGCGGCGCAGATCTTAACGCACGCCGGTGGCGAGGGCATGGCCAGCGAGCTGCTTGGCTCGATCGGGAGGTGGAAGACGGCCGGAGGAAGATGACGAAACGGTATCAGGCTAGGTGAGCCGACTTGGGCTGCATACGGGCTGCAACAAAGGTTGAGCGGCTGCTGTTGCTGGACGCACGGGTGGTGGGTAGAGGGAAGAGTGAATTGGGCTTCGGCCCAGGTTAGGTTAAAACCACTTTTTCTTATACTATTTCTTTTTTCTATTTTATCTTTTCCTTTCCAATTTGATTTCTACAAGAGTTTTAAAATGTCCAGAAATTTTGTAAGACATTGATATATGATAGAGGTTAATTATAACCCATCCCTCTACATTTCTTGTTGTGTATACAAAATATGTTATTATATGAAGGGTTCTTTTATAAAGTAAATATAACTTAGGGTTTTAGGGTTTACTTCCTATAAGAAAATCTTATAGAAATGATTTGGATTACCACTAAAAGAATGTATTGGTAGTGGTATAAGAGACTAATAATTTATGATGGTGAGTGATAGGCATGGAATATATATATATAACCTCTTTTAATAACCATATTAGATGTTGATTTGAATCTTGGGTTTATAATATGGTGATTTGAATCCCAGGGTTCTCCCTAATTGGTGATTTCACCGAATCCAATTCTACTTGATTTGTAGTGTTTAGAAACACCATGGGATTTAGGAAGGTTCATTAGACTCATATTATATTATGAATATGGATAAGGTTCAAGGTTAAGGGACACTACTTCTAAATCTATGAGCGGATTTGATACCTCAACTTAGAGTGAGATATTGGAATTAATTCCTAGAGAAATCTTGTTGGTTCATGGGTATAGATTTCGATTAAGGTGTAAGGTAATAAGGTGGACAAGACTTCCATTTATAAGCACTCATCTGGTTCTCTAATTATCTCTTGGAAGCTTTAATTGTCCAAGAGACATTGTTCAATGGTTACCTACGAATAGGAAATGATTTCACTATCCATTTGATTCTGAGGTTTTAACTAATGAAGTAGACATGGTTCTGTCATGGTTTAATATGATCTTGGTTAAGACTTATAGAGAATCCTTACCTTAATACCTCACTAAGCTTATCTTGAGATAAGGAATTCCTTTCCTAAATATACTCTATGAATCCCTCTTATCTTATTCACAAAGATCAGATCTTCCTGAATAAGTCAGTCATCTGACTCCACCATATCCATCATCATATGATGACATGGTCATGCCACTTCAACAATACTCATTACCCATTCTTCTCCTAGTATCTATATAACTTCCATTGCTAAACTACCCTTGATGAATCCATCAATGTAGCTACTTCTAACTACATCCATTAACTCCTTTGAATTAACCTTGTATCTATATCCAAGGCTTGCAACATTACAATTATCTCTGTACATCACATGTGATAACCATCCTCTAGAATAGTTATGGTACTACTCCCATAATACAAGTTTGTTCTTGTATTAGCTTCGTTAAAATTCTGTGCCTTCAACTACTCCATACACCTCATCTTATATGCTTCATAATACTCTAGCTTGACTTCTCATGTTCAAGCTAGATGATTCCGCTTACTAGGCTTTACCTAATTTGGTATACTCACAACTCTTTTTCAACACCTAGTCATCTATTCCCAAGTGACTTGAGAATGATGACCACCATCATTTGATCAAACTAAGCTTAGGCTTCTAATTATCTGATCAAGATCTATACTCAACTAAGTTGTAGACTTGTACTGGTCTCTCTATAAGCTTATCTTGTTAAACAAGCTTACTCAAAGTTTACACCCACTTGGATTCACAAGATTATTTTTAGATGTACTAATACTACTTGCTTTCTCATAGCTCCATAATTACTATCTAAACTCTTGGGTTTAAATACTTCTTCTAGTTAACTCAGGAGTGAGTTAACTCCTCCAACATCAAATGGTTTGATCTCCACTAAGGATCACATTCCATTGATGATGGTACACTCAACCATATCTAGTTCTTCCTTCAGATTAATTTACTAAAGGTATTTGGAAGGACAACACAATAGGTCAAAAGGCTATGAGTCAATAAGTTCTAGGTCAAGAATTGATCACTCAATAGTGATTATTCATTGACACTAGGACTTGGTTAAATAGGAATGCCACCTCTTAATATCATATTAAGAGTATATGCTGGATGGTCTTGGGTTCACTTCCTTTTTCTACTCTATTTGTGATAAGAGTTAATGTTTAAGAACTACCATGATACCCATGGTAGGAATAACTATGACAAGAAGTATTTCAAGATTTAGTTATAGAGTTTGTTTACTTAAGTTATATACTTAACTTGGTATTCAGGGTTTGTGGTAGATAATACCTTGATATCAGCTTTAGAATATTAAGTATTTGTCAAAACCCGGATTTTTAATCCCAGATGCCTGTTATGCCATACATCGCAATCCCGAGATTACCATTTTTGCGAGACATAGCAAATTGGATATCACGGTACATCATCCATTACAAACCATAATAAGGTCTTACACAAATAAAGGATCTCATGATCCAGTCTTAATACAAACAAGCAGCGGAATAATAAGCGTAACAGTGGGCTCCATCTTCAATGTCACAGGCAATGCTGACGATGGGGGATTCTCCTAGTTGTCGTAGTCGTCCTACTGTCCATCTTCCTGATAGTCCTCATCATAGTTTGGCCACGGGAATAGTCAGGGACAAAGCCATGAGTACTCTTTAAGTACTCGCAAACTATCACTAACAAGTAAGGTAGTTCTAATAGGAAATGCTAAGCTCTAAGTTTATTTGCAAAGGCTAGATTTATCTTAAGCTAAGTTCAGAAGTAAAGAAAGTTAAATAATGTTATAAATCACTTTAAGTTGGGAACCTAGTTTTCATATTCACAACCCTGTTGTGGTTAAGTCAAAATCATAGATCACTTCACAAGTCATTTTGAAAACATCTGATGATGGAACAGTATGGCCACTCCAACTGTCCATGACCGCGGACGTGGCTATTCGAATAATTTGACACTCTACAGAGGTGGTACACTTTCACCACAAAATTCGATACATCCGTCAGGGATAAAACTGAATCATCATACTTAGTATGCGGATAATCAATCATAACATTTCCTTTACACACTCTAGTATAAGCACCTGTCCTATGAGCTTGGCCTCCCAGCCATGGCCATCTGCCATCTTGGGCATTGCATAGGTGGACATCATCAAGAGGTAGCCTCAGCTCAAACCTCTTCCATGAGGGAACCCATACTAATGCATATAAACTTCCGGCTAAGCCTTACCCAATTCAGGTATTGTGGTTATACGGTAAAATTGGAATGGTATCGCATCCGAACCCAACTATCAGTTTTTATTAAGGTCTAAGGCTCATGCCTCAACATTTTCATCATCATAAACCATTTGTGTTTCTCAACACAAGTCAAAACATCTCAATAGAATGACTCATCATTCCAAGGTTTTCATAAGCATTTTCACCAAGTATTGCCATCTAAAGTGATCAAGATTTATGCTTAGCACTAGCCACTAAGGTTAAGAGTGTTCACTAATGAGGAATGCTAATCTCAATCTCATGCCATAGAATGACATCTGAGTGTAACTAGATAGGCCTAGTTTTATACTCTTTATGCTATCTATATTAAAAGTAAAGAACTTTGGTAAAGTAAAAGAAAGTAAAGCTTGCAAGTAAAACTTGGGATTGGTATAATCAAATATATAACCAAAGCATGCTTAAGGCATCTTGCTTAACTTGCATCTAGTGGTGGCTTGCCTTGATTGGTGTTGAAATTCTCCTTGTCTTCTTCGGGGGAGGACACCACTACCACTGATGGCGGTGGTGAAGCCACAAACGGTAGCCACGAACCGAAGAAGCCCTGGAAGGACCGGACCCCGATCACGGTCGGCTCAAAAGGTCCATCTTCACAAGCGTTAGCACTAAAGGGGTGCCTTTGGAGCTGGTGAAATTTGTCGTGTCGTACTCACTGCAGCTCTCTACAATCCTCTAGAACACCGTCACGATCAACACCGAGAACCTAAAGGCCCGTGAGAACGAGCCTTACCGCCATCAGCTCTTTAGGAAGCTGCATGCAAGGTACGTGTTCCCGGGTGATGAGGACAACAAATACAACAATGACAATCTCAATGGGAATCTAGTAAACAAGTTCGCCCTCAAGACGATGACCAAGGCCTTGTCGAATTGGAAGGCACGGGTGAAGAGGCTCATTTACCAGAAATATCAAAGTTACGAGGAGGTCATCAAGAAGGAGCCTCTGGTCACGGAAGAACACTTCAAGGTGTTCAAGGCCAGATGTGAATCCGCCGCGGGCAAGGCCAAGAGTAAATACTTCAAGGAGTTGTACGAGATGAACATTGGTACCCACCATCTTGGCTTCGGCGGTTATAGAGTTGTGATTCCCAAATGGGAGAAGGAGGACACCATAGCTCGTGAGAAGGGGAGACACCTCCCTTTTCCAATATCACTGAATCGTGGGCAAAGTACTTTGTCAGAGCCCGGTTTCGCAAGCCGAAAGGGAGTTCTGAATATTCCTAGGAACCCTGCGGCCCCTTTGCTCCGAAGGTGACGGACTTCACCAATATATATGTAAGTAATTTGCATGCAAGTCGATTAATTGCATTCACAATTAATCAATGAAGTCCAACTTCTGAAATGCTTCATGTTCCTTATGCGCAGGACGAGGAATGTAGGAGCTCCTCATCCCAGGGGTCGACGCCGGTCGCCAAGTGGGACACTACTTTTAACAGGGTGCTGAAACGGGTCAAGGAGGCCGAGCCCCAGGTGCCACCAAAGTCGGCTGGCCATGTGCCCGGCTTTGGAGGTATTACATGGTCCGAATACAATGGCACTTCACTACAGAAGGGCAAGAACCAGGCCGAGAGTGTCGAGGTAAAACACCTAAGGGAACTAGTGGAGATGTTTCCGCAGTTGCTCCAAGATATAGTAAAGGAGACTGTGATGACAATCCAGACACAATTCCAATCACAAGTCCAGACACAAGTGACCGAGAAGCTCAACACCATCCTTCCTGCCTACTTTGAACCGTACGCCAAGTGGAAGAAGAGTGGTAAACATGGGTCGCGCCGGTTCCAAAATCATCAGCGCCCAATCGGACAATGTGGCGCCGGAGGTGTTGGTGACTTCTCCGGAGGGGCCCGAAGGTCTAGAGCTTACCTTGTCCGGTGCGGCGAAGGCGCCAGCCCGCACCTTGCTAGCAAGCAGCCACTCCGCCACTTGCGCGCTCGTCATCAGCGGTGGTGCCTCGACATTGGCCGAGCTCAACGCCCTCAAGGTAACTAATTAAAGCGAGAGTTGGGAGGCTCAACGATGACTTCATCTCCCTTCTCTCCCAATTTTACTGATGACCGGCCTATACATGTCTTTCGCAGGAAGACACTCCTTGCACTCTAATGCACTAGGTGAACAACGAGTTGAAGGATGTTTCCAAGGCTTCTATCAACAAACCAATGGCACCCCACATGCTTAGGGTCAGATACAGTATGGTGCTTCCGGGCTACGAGGGCTTGGAACCTCCCTCTCGACCTCATGGATGGGATAGTGTCGAGCCGGCAGTCCTCACTACCGGCTTCAGCTACATGTTCCTATGGCCAAAGAGCCAGATCTGTCTAGGGATGGAGGGCCGGGGCACCACCCTAGAGGCAGCACAACCAGCACATCATGAAGACATCGAGATGGCATAGAAACCCACTGACGACGATGATGAATTTGATGAAAACTTTGGTGAGTAGTTCTTGAACATAATGGTTGGTGATGAGGATGAGCAACAGTGAGGCCAGGTGTTCACGCAGATAGTTGACGAGCCCCAACCAGCACCTGGACCCTTGGCAAAACCCACTTGCCAACTGCGTCTCTTCCCATCTAGTCAGAAGACGCTGCCACCCACCGCATTCACCGAGCCTCAGCTGCCAGCTCGTCCTATGATCAACCCCAACAACCTCCATAGGGCGGCCGGTGAGGTGATAGCGGTGGCCAATACTGAAGCCGTAAAGGTCAGGAAGGGTCGCAAAAGGAAGCCTAAGGGTGTGAGCCAAAAACTAAAGCGTGCTGTCCAGGCTCATGACGGCCCTGCAGAAAATCCCAGGAAGCTGGTCCACGAGGCAGGTACACCAATGCTCAATGAATCGATGCTCGCGGTCGCAGGCTCGCATATGCATAGTATTCATCATGGTTGTATGTTTGTTGAGGAGCTCCGCATTCGAGAGGGTGATCAGTCGTACCTGGTTTACAAGGCTAAGGTGCCAAATGTTCCGGGATTCGTCACAGTAGCCCCCGGGGATATTTTATACATGCGGCATACCGACCTCTTCGACATGTTGCAAGGATTCCGGATGCACGATACCCTGGTCTGGTTGTTCTCGCTCAATATGGCCATGCAGATCATTAGAGACGGGACCCCGGGCATCACAATAGTGGATCCCTACTTCATGCGTGATGCCTTCTTGAGAACACATGAGGGCATACAAATGGCGGCCGACTACCACTCATACTTCCTGCAAACAAACCTGGGCAAGGATGTAATTCTCATCCCCTACCATCCAGAGTTGGAGAATGGTCGCCAAGGTTGCGTGCTCATATCCTTGAATGTGCAACACTCAAACGCCTTGTATCTCGACTCGGGTAGTTCAACGAGGAAAGACTACTCCACTATCAAGAGAGTTCTTGATGAGGCTCTCAACGGATACATCGCAGCAGGAGGCGTGATCCCTAGTAGGATAGTTAAGAGGCACGACATGCACGTGTTCAGCCACACAACGGAGTTCCCCTGCGTCAAGCAGGCGCCTGACAGCGGGAAGGATGCCTTCTACGCCCTACACCACATGAAGGCATTCGTACGGGACCAGCATAACGGCGCGCTGCCATCTGACATTCGAAGGTGGGCTGAAGATCTTCAACGTATACAGTATCGCAACCTCAGGATGGATTTCTTCGATATCCAGGAGGAGATCTCGACAATCGTGCACCAATAAGTCAAAAAAATCTTGGGGCATCTTCTACGGCAGCACTCCAACACGCACAAGGACATAGATGAGCATGTAGGGAAGTAGGGTGACGGCATGACGTTCATGACGTTAGCGAAAGGAGCTAAACAGGGCTTCGTGAATATCCCCGTGCCGACTCATCAGCCGAAGAAGTCTTGATGTTTTCCTAGCTAGCTGTTAGTTCCAAACTTGTGTTGTAAACTTTATCGTCCCTATGTTAACTTGCCTAGTAACCTCTAGAGTATGTTTCATAAACCTTTGAACTTGATTGTGAGCGATGCTAGTTATTTGTGTTGTGAATTATTTTAGTGCTTGGTCATATGTTGCTTCTCATTCCTTATTGCCGCCCTACTTCTTGGTTTGCTTTTTCTGTATTTCAAATATTTCATTGTAGCCCCAAAGTCGAAAGGAAAGACATTACTTCACTATTCGTATAGCATTGGCGACATTGTTATATGAATCGTGGAATGATTTCTTTCCTTTCGCCTTTGGTGATATAATGAAATGATAAACCATTTCATCTCGCAGCCCCAAAGTCGAAAGAGGACAAATATTTTCAAGATTCATATACATAAGACATAATATGTCTAATGGTAAGCCAAGGAAAGGATTCTTGGTCCACGACAATGACTCATTTGGACACACCAAACTCGAAATGAGTCGTTGCCGTGGAGACCGAATCCTTTCCTTGCTTTACCATTAGACATAACATGCCCATGCTATATGAATCATGGAAGTATTTCTCTTCTTTTGTCTTTGGCGATACGAATAGATTAGATAGCATGAATTAAATGAAATGGTGAAGTATTTAGTTTCAAATATCTCATTGTAGACCCAAAGTCGAAAGGAAAGACATTGCTTCACTATTCGTATAGCACTAGCGACATTGTTATATGAATAGTGGAATGATTTCTTTCCTTTCGTCTTTGGCGATACAATGAAATGGTAAACTATATCATCTCGTAGCTCCAAAGTCAAAAGAGGGAGATATTTTTGAGATTCATATACATAAGAAATAATATGTTTAGCGGCAAGCCAAGGAAAGGATTATGGGTCCACGACAATGACTCCTTTAGACACACCAAACTCGAAATGAGTCGTTGTCGTGGAGACCGAATCCTTTCCTTGCTTTGCCGCTGGACATATCATGCCCATGCTATATGAATCATGGAAGTATTTATCTTCTTTTGTCTTTGGCAATACGAATAGATTAGATAGCGTGAATTAAATGAAATGGTGAATTATGTAGTTTCAAATATCTCATTGTAGCCCCAAAGTCGAAAGGAAAGACATTACTTCACTATTCGTATAGCATTGGCGACATTGTTATATGAATCGTGGAATGATTTATTTCCTTTCGGTGATACAATGAAATGATAAACTATTTCATCTCGTAGCCCCAAAGTCCAAAGAGGACAAATATTTTCAAGATTCATATACATAAGACATAATATGTTAAGTGGCAAGCCAAGGAAAGGTTATGGGTCCATGACAACGACTCCTTTAGACATACCAAACTCGAAATGAGTCATTGCCGTGGAGGCCGAATCCTTTCCTTGCTTTGCCCCTTGACATATCATGCCCATGCTATATGAATCGTGGAAGTATTTCTCTTCTTTTGTGTTTGGCGATACGAATAGTATGAGGCATGAATTGAAGCCATTCTTGGTTTGCTTTTTTTGGTCTTTCTTCGAAATGCCGATGATTGAAACGTGTTGTGGCGTCATGTGTATGACTATGCCACTGTTTGATATCGTGTGCCAAGTAGACTAGTAATTTGGGCATATACTCTACTTTTGCCGCACAAGATCAAATAGCGAGCATTGTTATTTCCATGCCAAACCTAAGTATGAGGCACTAATGCAAGTCATTCTTGGTTTGCTTTTTTTGTCTTTCTTCGAAATGCCGATGATTAGAATGTGTCGTGGCATCATGTTTATGACTATGCCACTGTTTGATCTCATGTGCCAAGTAGACTAGTAATTTGGGCATATACTCTACTTGCCGCACGAGATCAAACAGCGAGCATTGTTATTTCCATGCCCAACCTAAGTATGAGGCACTAATGCAAGTCATTCTTGGTTTGCTTTTTTTGTCTTTCTTCGAAATGCCAATGATTAGAACGTGATTTCTTACAGCTTGTTGCACCCATATATATATGCATGATCTTATCTTATGAACTGCTATTGCTTTCCACTGACATAGCTAATATCATCTATCTTGTGTACAGGAGATGGCGAAGAAGTGCTATGTCGTGTATGTCGGTAGGGTTCCAGGTGTGTATGAGGAGTGGAAAGACTGCCAGAAGCAAGTGAACGAATTCTCGGGCAATAGCTGCAAAGGCTACAAGAGTAGAGAGGTGGTGGAAGAGAAGTGGAGGAAGCACGGGAGGAAGAAGTGGAGGAACTTCGTCATGATCACCACCTTGCTCTTTATTGTAGTAGCTTGTGTGCTCTACTTCACCTAGCTAGCTAGAGAGCTCCACCGTGCATGTAGTTGTAATGCGATTGTGAACTTGTACTCGATCGGTCCCCCGAGAGATCTGAACTTGGTGTTGTGTGTGTGATGTATGCTCTAGTTAGTTGATGTATGAACTCTCGTATGTCGCGAATTAATTCAAGTTGATGTGTGATATAATTGTATTAGTGATGTACTTGTATTAGTGTTGATGTGTGATGCAACTTTCTGAAAATTATGTGATGTTTATATTGTTATTGACTGTATAATACCTGTATATTGTGTATTGTGGATTATATTGTGGGTCTGTAAAATTTAAAATTCGAAATTGATATTTGAGTCGCATTCGTGATCATATTAGAGGCGCACATGTAAACTTATGGGAGGCGCATATCTAATACATACTAGAGTTGCATATGAGATACGCCTCCTATAACCTATATATGCGAGGCGCATATCAATATGAGCCTCCTATAGGTTATAGGAGGCGTATCTCATATGCGACTCGGTTAACAAATACTTGAGACGTGGCGCTTGAGTCGCATCCATAATGCGACTCTAATGGCTTTTCATATGCGCCTCCAGTAGGCTTTTCCCTAGTAGTGAATTGTGGTGGAACGCGATGAGGAAGGAAAGTCGGTGCAAAGGCCGGTGTATTACTTTAGAGAGGTATTGTTGGCTTCAAAACATAATTACCCTCACTATTAGAAGATGGCATATGGCGGCTAAGAAACTCAAACATTACTTTGAGGAACACCCCATCAAAGTGGTGTGTGAAGCACCCATATCCAAAATTATGGGTAATAAAGATGCTAGCGGCCGAATTGCAAAATGGGAAATTGAGTTAGCCGCGTATGCACCGCAGTTTGATAGAAGAGATGTGATCAAATCACAAGTTGTGGCGGATTTCTTCATAGATTGGGCCGAGATGCAGTACGAACCACCTCTGCCGGACTCAAATTACTGGCGAATGCACTTTGATGGGTCAAAGCTAAAGGAAGGACTAGGGGCCGGGGTAGTACTTACCTCGCCCAAGAATGACCAATTGAAATATGTCCTCTAGATCCATTTAGCGCATCAAACAATCTGGCCGAATACAAAGCACTTGTGCATGGACTCAAAGTAGCAAAGGAGGTAGGCATACGTCGAATACTGTGTTTTGGTGATTCGGATTTGGTGGCATAGCAAGTTCTGGCAACTAGGATGCTCTGGACGCTAACATGGCACTTTAGAGATTTTATGTCTAGAACGTAAGTAGTTTCTTCGAGGGGTATGAATTCCATCACGTACCTCAGATTGAAAATGAGGTGGCTGATGTATTATCCAAGTTGGGGTCATCCCAGAAGCCAATTCCGCCAGGCATTGCATTGGAACACTTGAGAAAACCATCCATTACACCATGACCAGAATCCGAATCAATCTATATCCCGGCCATCTCCGGATCAGAGGCTACTCCTATGGAAATAGACTAAGGAAGCACTTCAGCAAACCCGAGGACTGCTTCGGCAGACCCGGGGACTGTTCAGCTTGGTCCGGCTAGAGTTATAATGGTGGATGCAATGGAAGTTGATGAGGAGCCTTTCCCCATCTGAGCTATACCTGCATGGGCAAAGCTGATATTTGAGTTCCTAAAGTAAGGGACTTTGCCAGATGATGAGATACTATCAAGGCGAATCTAGAGAAGAGAAAAGGCATACACTATCATCAATGTCAAGTTATACAAAAGAAGTGTCACCAGTGTTCTGCAATGATGCGTAAACCCGGATGAAGGGCTTGATATACTCCGAGATATTCATCAGGGAGAGTGTGGTCATCATGCATCTTCGAGAGAATTAGTGGCAAAAGCTTTCCGGCATGGATTTTATTGGCCAAGTGCCCTGGAACAAGCAGAGGACCTAGTGAGAAAATGCAATGGTTGTCAGAGATGCGCCACAAAAACCCATATGCCAATGTCGGAACTCAAGACCATCCCCATTACCTGGCCATTTGTCGTATGGTGCCTGGATATGGTGGGACCGTTCAAGCCAGCAAAGGGAAGTATGACCCACATCTTGGTTATGGTGGACAAGTTTACCAAATGGATTGAAGTTAAGCCAATCAGAAAATGTTATGGGGCAACAACAGTTACATTCCTCGAAGATATAATCTTGAGATATGGCTATCCCCACAGTATCATAACTGATAATGGCACAAATTTTGCTGAAAAATCACTTGCAAGGTTCTGCCGAGAGAATAAAATCCGGCTAGATGTTGCCTCTATAGCCCACCCTGCATTGAACGGACAGGTGGAAAGATCCAACGGACTAGAATTATCCAGGATAAAACCCTGGCTCATTGAGCCGCTACAAAGATCAGAGGGGTGCTGGATAGAAGAACTACTAGCGGTACTATGGAGTTTAAGAACAACTTTGAATCGATCAACAAGCTATATGCCATTTTTCTGGTATATGGGGTAGAAGCTGTACTACTAGCCGACAAAGAGCATGATTCGCCAAGGGTCACCCAATACACAGAGGCCAAAGTGAGCGCAGCCTGGCAAAATGATGTTGATCTGCTGGAAGAAGCGAGAGAACTGGCCTTGTCCAGATCCTTCATATATCAGCAAAATTTCCGATGCTACCATAGCCGAAAAGTAAACCCCGAGTCTTCTGGGAAGGTGATCTCGTACTTCGGCTGGTGTAGGGCACTGCTGGCATGCATAAGTTTTCACTTCCATGGGAAGGACCCTTCATTGTAAGCAAAGCTTTGCACAATGATTCCTATTAGCTTATCGATGCACAGCCACAGGAGAAGAACAAGGCGGATAGATCCGGAGAGGAATCTAATTGATGAGGGTTTAACTCATCAATGCCCATTGTTATGGACTTGGGTTTTGGAGAAGGAGGGAGCACTGGAAGCATCAATCAGCTAGCAAACAAGCACACAGGGGACTCGAAGATTTACCCAGGTTCAGGCCTCGTAGAGGTCCCTACTCCTGCGTGTCTGCTCGTGGAATTAACAGAGGAATCGAAGATTACAATGGTGCGTAGATGCAATCTGGCGAGGGATGTGAAAACTAGGGTTGCGTGTGTCCTCCTCGCCGCCCCTCCTAGCCTTTATATAGATAGGCTAGGTCTTAGGTAGCAGGTCGAGTCGGTTACAGGTTAGGGTTTTCCCTTTGAACTTTCTATCTTTAGCTTCTTCTTCTTCCACAAGCAATCGAGAGTCCGTAGGTTACTCGAGTTCTCCATTTGGGCCTTGGCAACGCCGTGGGCTTCCGCCATATTCAGCCCATATACTCCAAGCTCGAGTACCTGTAGGGTATACCCATGTCAGTAGCCCCCGAGTGTCCAATGGAATCGCTGATTCTACTGGGGACTTTATGAAGCCTTTCGAGTGCATGACTGAGTATTTGTTCGACTGTTCTATTTGTGTCATAGGGATTGTTGATGTGCGTGCCTGATTTAGCCGATGCATCGGTATCAGTTAACTACCTTAGAGTAAAACAACGCAATCTACTCAAACTCGAGTCCCTAGACTCGAATTCGGAAAAGTGCTTGTGTAATTCGACTCAAGCCACGGAGGTCTTACAGGAGTCGAATTCCAGTATATGGGTGTGAGCACTCGACGCGTCCGTCAAGGCATGTTCATCATACCTGTTGGCACGGATATACTTCTGGGAGTGTGCAGCAAATGCGTTGTCAGGCCTTGTTCATGTCTTATCTTCACGCTGCAAGCACGGCATCCGAATTTTGTCATCACGGAGATGATTCAGGTGACCCAGGAGACGCAGTCTCTTTGTAGGGAAAATATATGAGGCGGTGTCTCCATAAGTTTTGAGTGTGGATGTTATTGACATACAGTACGATGTACAAATAATCATAGGGTGCACGACCAGCGCTCCCTATGGGAGTAGCCTCCGAGTGCCTAGTTTAGTCGAAGACTCGGGCAGGGACTAAAGAACTTTTGCGACTGCTGTCGTCTTTTGTTTGCTTGTTTCAGTCGAATTTTTTTCCAGCGCTCCCTATGGGAGTAACCCATGTCCATAATCGAATCGCGGATTCGAGTGATTGGGTATGCTTTAAATGTCCATGTTCCTGGAGAAGAGAAAAGAAAAATTGTAGGGTGCGCGACCAGCGCTCCTATGGGAGTAGCCCCCGAGTGCTTGGTGGAGTCGAAGATTCGAGCAAGGACTAAAGTAGTCGAAGTCTTCTGCTTGGATGACGTCAGTGCTGACAATGCGATGTCCTCAGTTGCCCACGTGAGCGGGTTTGACGGGACGGGACGAGCGGTGGGTCCCATTTTCTGACTCTAACTTAACCGGGAGTGCGTAATCTTTGTTTTAGCTGTGCCTCCTCGATTTCCACGCGTAAGGGGGGGTAGTGGGAGACGGTTCGCGCTTCAGGTCCTCCACGTGTCGATCACGATGAACGCCACGCGTCTGAAAGGGTTTTTGCTGGCTGTTGGATTACATCTTCCAGGGGGTTAAGTAGCAGTGTTGCGACGGTAATTTTTCCCATCTGCTCTTTTCTATGCCTTTGCCTCCATCGCCATTGCTGCTTCTCCTCTGCTTCCTATAGTTCATCTTTCTCGCGGCACTGGACCAGCTCTGCGTATTCCCTAGTTACATCCTCCGGTCACATCGCCACCACAGGATGGGGAAGAAGAAGGGAGGTGCCGCGGCTGAATCCACCGCCGCCACTGTTGCTACCAAGAAGAAGGGCAGCTCCGTCGCTGTGGGCACCAGCACCGCCGTCGCCAGGAAGAAGAAGGGTGCGGGAACTCGCATCACCAATGGCGCGTGGGGCGCATCCATTATCAAGTCTTCTGAGCTCCATCTCCTGTGCCAAGATGGAGTTCTATCTTCTGCAGTCGCTAACACGCATGTCCCCGGTGGTGAGGTAATCCCTTCTCCTCCTGCTGGTTTACAGGTGATGTTCCTAGTGTTCATCATATGTGGTCTCTCGCTGCCCTTGCATCCTTTCTTCAGGGGCCTTCTTTGCTTCTATGGGCTCCAGCTGCACCAGCTGTCCCCCAACTCCATCCTCCATGTAGCTTGCTACATTACTCTTTGCAAGTGCTGGCTCGGAATCAAGCCACACTTCGGTCTCTTCAAACGTCTCTTCAAGCTAAAGTGCCAGTCGGTGTCTGGCTCCGTAGTCTACAATGTAGGCGGCTGCGGTATCCACGTCGACTCCTCTGTCACGTAATTCGATATCAAGCTCATGGCATCCGTCCAAGGGTGGAGGGACAAGTGGTTCTACATCCGCGACCAGAAGGCCGATGGAGACCACTTCGGACTTGCGCCCTTCAATCCCGCGACGCCGTGCAAGAGGAGGCGCTCCTGGAAGAACGTAGTGATGCCCGGCGAGTCCGCGGAGATAGATGTGCTGTACGAGCGCGTCTGCGACCTTGAGTCACATGGGTAAAGAAGAGGGAGGTTGTGCCCTCATTCGCACGTGGCTGCGCCATTGTGTCCAGCCCCTACAGGCCAGAGTCCACCCTATGTTCCAGTGGGCTGGCGCGGACGATGTCACTCTCGTATCTGCCGATGGCATTTCTGCGAGTGAGGTAGATAAGAGGGTGTGACTGGTCACCAAGTACACCACCAAGGATGTGCTCCCCAGTGAACCAGTCGTGCCTCCATTCGATGTTGCTAATCCTCCTCCTGAGGTACGGTTGTGCTACTAAGTAGCTTTATTTGTCGAATGCTTCTCTTTTCTTGACTTGTGCTAATTTGTTTTCTGTATGCAGGATTGGAGGGTGTCACCCTGTATGCCCCCTCTTCTTGAGGGTTTTATCCCTCATGAATCCTTGGAAGAGGACGAGTCGAAGTCGACCGTCCCATCTGAGGGGGAGGAGGAAGCCCCCGAGTCGAGTAGTCCGGACAATCGCAAGCATTCGCGCATCGAGGATTCGGATGCATCTTCTCCTTCGACTCCGGAAGGTGCGGTTGTTGGTGCTGAGTCACCGATACCTGCCATTCCTGTGAGCGCCGTCACGCCATCTTCCTGAAAGAAGATGCGACTGCCGAAGAAGTCGTCGTCAGAGTCGGGCGATCAAACGTTTGATTTTGACAAGTTTGAGTGGTAAGTATATGAATCTTCCTTTTGGTTCTTCTTTGGAGTTGCGTTTTCTTGATGTTGGTTTTGTTCTGCAGTCAGCCGGTGTCGTCATCTTCTGGCGACGTCCAAATTTTGAAGGAATCTGGAGTCGCGACCTCCAAAGCCAAGAAAGTGGCTGAGCGCGCCCCTTCTCCTCCATTGGCGGCCCACTCTGGGCATAATTCATCAAGTTCTCCACACGATGTGGAGCACCAGATGGTTATCTGGACGTTTGCGCGTCAATCGACTTCAGAGTCATTGGAGGATCATGTATGTGTAGTATTTTCTTCTTCTGATTTTGCAGTCGAATTTTTTTATCTATACAATATGCTGATCCTTTGTTGTTTCTTTTGTCGCAGCTTATTGTGAAGGAAGCCGCTTGCCTGGCAGAGCAGGTGCTTGCGATGGGTCGCCAGCATGCAATGCTGGACAATCGCCCTCGCGTGGTTGAAAGTGAGTGTTTTTGCTTCTTCTTTGTCATATTTGTGATATATTCGACTGACGGTCTGCCTTTGTTTGTGTCACAGCTGAGCACAATGCACTTCCTCGCGACGCCGCTTCCCTGGAAAAGGCGCTCGCCGCGGCTGTGAAGAGTCGCGATGAGGCAATCGTAGCACGTGACGAATCACAGAAACACGAAGAGGATCTGCGTGCCTCCATCGTAGCTAGGGATAAGTTGTTCGAAGTACAGCTTTTCTCGATTGCCAAGGCTCTCTCGGGTATTTACTTGTCTAGATTTTCGTCGTGTCCTTTCTTTCGAATTTGTTGTTGTTCTGACTTTTGTGCCAATGCTTGATTCATGTGTACATGCCAGCGGTCTAAGCTTCAACCCCCAGGCACTCTGTCATGATGATGCCCTGGCAGGTGTCATCTCGGCAGTCGAAGATCGTAGTGCTGCCATTCAGGGGACGCTCACCAAGGCCAAGGGCGTGCTTAGTTTTCCTCCGTGAAGAGTTGGCGCCCAAGGCTAAGTTAATCGAGAATATGGACGATATGGTGTAGTCCCTTGCCGGAGGCATTCCTGCAAGCTTCAAGAACTCACTCCGTGCGGCTGGCGCTTCGATGTCACTCGCAATGGTTCAAGCCCATGGTGTGGAGATTGATCCTGCAGCGGTCTCCAAGGCGATGCCTGTCAACGCGGATGGCCAATAGGTAGTCTTTACTCCTTTTGCAGCTACATGTGGCAAGTACGGGCCACAGCTAATCAATACAGTTGCAAAGTATTCCGAGGAACTGCAGCGAGCCAAGAAGGCGGCTAAGGCTACGGCGTCAGAGGCCGGCGGGAAGTCTGTGGCGTCAGATATCGCCACAGACTCGATGAGGACCCCAAAACCAAAGTCCAAGTCAAAGAAACCAGTTGCTCCTTAGTAGCCGTGTCTGTAATAGTTAAATAGCATATCTCTTTTGTCTAGAACATGCCTTTGGCAAATGTATCTGATGATACTTTATTATGCTTTGAATGCACTCGAGTCTTTTGTCTATGCATGGCCTTAGTCTTCTTATTGTCTCTTGCTTGGCTTGTGATAGGGCACATCGAGTGGTCCTTCGAGTGAACCTCGGAATATGCCATCCGCTGATGATACTTTGGCGTAGTCGCGCTCAAGGGTAGATGAATTGTCTCTACTCTTGTGACTCCGTGACCGCGTGAAGCAGTTGGAGCGCGAACTGCATGTGCTCCGTGGTAACGCGGATGTGTGGAAGTCGAGGGCGGAGAAGGCCGTCGCCCGAGAGAAATATTTGCTAGGGGAGGTGACGCAGCTGGGCGACCAATCCAAGTGTTAGCTTTCTTCTTCCTTACCTTTTTCTTGTAGTCACCCGCAATAGTTCATTGTCTTCATACTTTTGCCTTTGCTTGGTATAGTTGTTAGTGCACGCCATCCACATGATGAGAAGGATAGGATTGCCATTCTTATGAATGATCTGACCCAAGAGTAGCTTCAGGCGAGTGGATACTTTTGGGCTTATCATGATCGCGCAATTGCACTTGCGACCCTGCAGGATCGTGCGTCGTGAGTTCTTCACTTCCTGAAGAAGTTGCAATCGTTCTTGAAGAATATTTACCAGACGATGTTCCCGCTAGACGTCGTTCCGTCGAGCCTTCTGGCCCTTCTTGCCAAATTCTAAAACTTCAGTGTGGTCCGCGAGTGTGTGCGGCAACAGTTAGTGGCTGGTCCCAAGGCTTCTCTGTCGCTGGTGTGACTGCACAGGCCTGACGAGATGTGGCAGCAATTGCGGCCGGACCACCAGCGCCGCCAGTAGGTTCGACTTGGAACATGGTTCCTCACTACCAGGCGGTGGATCGCCCAGCGGAGGAAATTGTTGACTTCTTCGAGGTGCAGACCAACGTTCCTTTGTTACAACAGTAGTTTAGTTTTTATCATGCACATAGTTGCACTAGTGTTGTAAAGTTCAGATATACATGCTGTGTATAATTGATTGACGTTGATGTATAGAAAGAGCTTGTTAGCGTGTATGTTTTGCGAGTGCGTTGCACTATGCGATTCCTTTTCGTTAGCCTGACTTGTGCTTATCTCAGCACCTTGTCAACCCGTCAGGTGCGTTGCAACTGGGTTGGTATTTGTCAAGGGTTTCGATCGGTACGTCAGCTACTCAAGATATCGCGTTAGTTCGTAGAAAATATGTGTAGGGTGGCACAGCCCCCGAGTGGATAATTTGCAAAAATAAGAGGAACACCGAGTTTTGGGGCACTTAGATTTATTTATTCGCAGGATAGTACGTGGTACAATGTGTGGCTAGGTAGCCTTGGCTAAGTAGCCTTATTTGCAATGTAAAAAATAAAAGACAACTAAGGGTAGAAGCGTCGTAGCTGCGCGACGTTCCAGGGGTTGGAGTATGCGACTCCTGTTTCGAAATCTCTAAGGCGATAGGCGCCTCCTAGGATTACTTCTGTAATCACGTATGGTCCCTCCCAGGGGGACTCGAGCTTGAGATGCCCTTGTTGTTTTAGTCGCAGGACTCGGTCTCCTTCGACGAAGGACCTGTGCCGTAGTCTTCTGCTGTGGTAGTTGCGCAGGTTCTGCTGGTAGATCGTTGATCTTTCCGCGGTGATTTCCCGTGCCTCGTCAAGGAGGTCGATGGAGTATTCGAGTGCAAGAGTTGACTCCTGCTCGCTGTAAGTGGCCACTCGTGGTGCTTTGTATCGTACCTCTGCGGGTAGTACCGCTTCGGCCCCGTGCACCATGAAGAACGGGGTGTACCCTGTGGCGCTATTTGGAGTTGTGTGTAGGCTCTAGAGTACCGATTGCAGCTCGTCTGGCCAGCAGCCCACGGCCTGTTCGAGTGGCCTGAGGAGTCGCTTCTTGATGCCGCCGCAGACGAGACCGTTGGCTTTTTCGACCTGACCGTTGGTATGTGGATGTGCCACGGAGGCATAGCTGACACTGATTCCCAGATTCTCGCATAATTCTTGGAACTCCTTGGATGTGAAGTTCGTCCCGTTGTCCGTGATGATGCTGTGTGGTACTCCGAAGCGATAGACGATGGACTCGAAGAACTTTCCTGTGCTGTATCCTGACTGGTTAGTCACTAGCATGGCCTCTATCTACTTGGTGAATTTGTCGACTGCGACCAGGAGATAGACGTAGCCTCCTCGTGAGGACTTTGGGAGCTTGCCGACCATGTCAAGTCCCCATTGCGCGAAGGGCCAGGCCAATGGAATTGGCCGGAGCTCCACGCCAGGAGCGTTGCATTTTTGGACGATGTCCTTGGCATCATGCATGGCTGTAGGCCAGTAAAATCCAGCTCGTAGAGCTTTGGCAACAAGGGCTCGACTGCCAGCGTGGTGCCCGCAAGTCCCCTCATGGATGTCGAGGAGAACAGCCCTTCCATCGGCGTTGGAGTACTCATGTAATGCTGCGCTTGTACAGTTCGCCGTTGATAACAACGAATGTCTTGGATCGCCACGCAATGTGCCCCGCATCAGTCAGGTCGTGTGGTAGCCTTTTGCTGAGAAGGTACGTGATGTACGGTTGAGTCCAGGATGGCTCGATCATCATGACACTCATCGGTCCTTCGAGTCCTATGTCAAGCTCCAAGTTGTCGAGTGCCATTGGCTCACTGGGCGGTGCAGCCCCCGAGTTCGTTACTGCGCTTGTTTTCTTCTCGGCGGCCTTTGTCTTGATGGAGCGTTCGCAGATGCGCTCGAGAAATACCCCAGGTGGTATGGGGGCGCAAGTAAAGCCAATGTTGACGAGTGCGTCCGCCTCTTCATTGCTTTCGCGTCCTATGTGCCGCAGCTCGCAACCGTCGAAGTCCCCTTCGAGTGTGTCATAGAGGTCACCGTAGGCGATCATATTGTCGTTCAGTGCGATGCACTCGTGCATTGTCTGGTTGATGACCAGCTTGGAGTCGCCATATATTATGAGCATCTTGGCGCCGCAGGCTTTTGCCATCCTCGTCCCATGCAGCAGGGCCTCGTATTTAGCTTCATTGTTGGAGGCGATGAATTGCATTTGCAGAATATATTTTAGCTTGTCTACCTGGGGCGATGTCAGTATGAGGCCTGCGCCAGCTCCATCCTTTCGCTTGGATCCATCGAAGTGCATTGTCCAGAGGTAGGACATATCTGGTTTTTCAGGGAGCTGATTCTCCATCTAGTGCACGAGGAAGTCAGGGAGAACTTGTGACTTGATTGCATCGCGTTTTTCATATGTGATGTCTCGTGGAGACAGTTCGATCCCCCAAAGCGCGACTTACCCAGTGGCGTCGGGATTGTTGAGGTAATGCCCAAGCGGGGCGTCGTTGACTACCACGATTGGGTGTTCCTAGAAGTAGTGGCGCAGTCGTCGGGCTGTCATGAAGACGCCGTACACCAGATTTTGGTAGTGCGGGTACCGCTGCTTTGTTGGCGTGAGTACCTCGCTAAGGTAGTAGACTGGGCGCTATACCCCGTGGACCTTGTTTTCCTCGGCTCGTTCTACCACGAGCACTGTGCTGACCACCTGGTTGGTGGCGGAGATGTATAGCGGCAATGGTTCCCTTTCGCGTGGGGTCACTAGTACTAGCGAGGTGGACAGTAGGCGCTTGAGGTCTTCGAATGCTTCCTGTGCCTCATTGGTCCACTCGAACTTGTCAGCTTTGCGGAGAAGTTGGTAGAAGGTTAGTGCCTTTTCGCCCATTCGACTGATGAATCGACTGAACTCCACGATTCGCCCAGCTAGTTGTTGGACACCTCTTATGTTCTTCGGCTTCTCCATGGCCAGTATGGCTTTTATTTTCTTCGGGTTTGCCTCGATCCCCCTCGCGGAGATGAGGTACCCAAGTAGTTTCCCAGATGGTACGCCGAAGGCGCACTTGTCCGGATTGAGCTTGATCCGGTAGCGGTCGAGGTTGGCGAAGGTTTCGCGTAAATCGTCGATTAGTGAAGCTTCATCTTTGGTCTAAATTACGATGTCGTCGACATAGACTTGGATGTTGCAACCAAGTTGGTTCTTGAGGCAAGCCTGCATGCAATGCTGGTAGGTGGCTCCTGCGTTTTTTAGCCCGAAAGGCATTGTGTTATAGCAGAACAAACCAAAAGGCATTGTAAACACCATTTTCTCTTGATCCTCCTCCTTCATTCGGATCTGATTGTAGCCTGAGTAGGCATCAAGGAAGCAGAGGCGCTCACATCCGTAGAGGAGTCGATGATCTAGTCAATTCGTGGCAGCAAGAAGTGATCCTTCGGCAGTGCTTATTCAGAGAGGTGAAATCCACGCACATCCGTAGGATATCCGTGTCCTTTTTTGGTACTAGCACCGTGTTGGCGAGACAAGTGCTTTCCTTCATCTCGCGTATGAATTTGGCATCGAGGAGTCTGTTGATCTCCATTCCGACTGCTTTTGCTCTTGGCTCAGACAGTCGCCTAATTGTTTGTTTGACTGGCCTTGTGTCTGGGTTGACGTTGAGTGCGTGCTCGGCGAATTCCCTAGGAACTCCTATCATGTCCGCTGGACACCAGGCGAAGATTTCCTAGTGCTCACGGAGGAATTCGACGAGCGCAAGTTCCTATGCGGGACTGAAGTTGTTGGCGATGAGGGCTGTCTTGGCGGGACCCGACGGGTGGACCTGGACTTTCTTCGTGTGCACCGATGAGTCAAAGGATAGATCGGGTGAACTTAGCCGGCTCAGGGGAGGCAGACTGTTGTCTGTCGACTCCTTTAGTCTCGCGAGCTCTTCCTGCATGCCGAAGGCCTGGGAAATTCTGTTGAACTCCCTGTCGCAACTATCGGACCTCTCAAAGCTCCTGTTGATTGTGATGACGCCATTAGGGCCTAGCATTTTCATCTGTAGGTAGGCGTAGTGCGGTACTGCCATGAACCTAGCGAACGCGACATGTCTGAGGATACAGTGGTACTGTGAGGGCCAGTCGACGACTTCAAAGTCGATGCGTTCACGCCGAAAGTTTTTTGGCATGCCAAAGATGACGTCGAGGTTGATTTTGCCAAGGGGGTATACACCCTTGCTTGGGACGATGCCGTGGAATGTTGTATCCGAGGCCTCTAGGCAGGTCAGAGGGATCCTCATTGCTCGCAAGGTACTTGCGAACATAAGGTTGATGCCGCTTCCGCCGTCCATGAACATGCGGCTCATGTCGAAACCTCCAATCTGTGCCTCGAGTACGAGGGGACAGTGGCCTAGACGAGGTACTTGGCGCGGATGGTCGCGCTTGTCGAAGGTGATGCAGGAGTCGCTTCCACTGAGGTACTCAGTGGTGGATGGTGGCGAGTTTGTCGCTAGATTCACTTGGCGAGTGATGGCCTTTTGCACCCGGTTGGAGGGGCGACCCTTTTGGATCATCATGGTGCCCATGGCCCGTGGGTACGGTTCGCCTCTGTGATGCTGGGCAGGCGCAGCTGCGTTTGGCGGTGGTCCGGGCGGTGGTGGAGGAGCGCCATGTGCCACTGCGCCTGGGGTGGCTCCATAGCCCCTGTTGACCGCGTCACGGTTCATCTGAGCTAGGCCCTCATGGAGTTTGAGGCACTCACGGCAGTCTTTGAGGAGGTGGCTGGATTTCTTTTTGCCCTCATGCTTGTCGATGCAGAAGTGTACGGTGCATGGCCCGGACAGCTTGTCTTCAATGGATGTTGCGGATGCCTCATCGCGAGTGCGGCGCTGCCATACTTGCGTGGTTTTCCTAGAGTCGCGGTATCCATCGATGCGTAGCCGCTATTGCGGTTGTCGTCGCGTCTGTCGGCGTAGCCGGCTGCGACCATGTTGACGTCGTCGCGGTCATCGTAGATGCGCATTCGACGTTTGCTTCGGCGATCGCGTCTGCTTTCGAGCTCTGCTTCCTCGTCTGAGTGAACGCGATTTTTCACCGAATCTTCTCCATCTGCCCACCGATTCATAATTTCCATCAAGTGGTCAATTGTTTTGGGCTTTGAGCGGCCTAGCTCCTCCCTGAGCTCTATGCGGTGAACGCCGCTGTTGAATGCGTCGAATGCGCGATCCTCTTAGATATTTTCTGCGGAGTTCTTGATGATGGACCACCTCTGGATGTACGAGCGTAGCGATTCGCCCGACCTTTGCTGGCAGCACCGTAGCTCTTCGATTGATGCGGGCCTTTTGTAGGTGCCGTTGAAGTTGCGCACAAAGCTCTAGACCAAGTCTTCCCAACTGCGAATGGATCCGCGTGGGAGGTTGTTGAGCCATGCCCGGGCGGCGCCCTGTAGCTGTAGCTGCAGGCATTGCATAGACGTGCTTCGACTCCCACCATGGAGCCTGACGGAGGAGATGTGGTCCTCCAACAAGATTTTTGGGTCCTGTAGACCGTCAAACTTTGGGTTCTCTGATGGGAGCTTAATCCCCTTGGGCATTGGCTTTTGCCTGATGGCCCTGCTGAAGCATCTAGCACCACAGAGCTCCACATCTTCGTCTTCTGAGTCAGTCGATCGGACACGTCGCGCCCTTGACTTGTCGATCTTGCGCTGCATGATGTCGTCATGCGCGTCGTAGTTGTGGTCATGTCGCCGTGAGCGCCAGCGTTGATACATATCGTGACTATCATCGCTGAGGGCGAGGAATAGCGTTTTGCCAGAGCCTTGCCTTTCTTCGGCTCCGGTGTTGTCTGCTTGTCGAGGGCGGCCTCGATTAACCCCAAGCCTGTGATCGTAGATCGGTGCATGGCGGCTCGAGGATCTCTAGTGGGCGGCTGGTTGTTGAGGAGGTACATGGTGGCCGCCGTTACCACAGCTTGCGGCGTTTTTGGTAGCATGTTGCCACGCGTATCCACCGTCATAGAGCCGAAGTCGAGGACCTTTGCGGCTTCTACACGCTCTTGTTCAGTGAGGTGGGCCAGACGAGATCGCCTCTTATTAGAGATGTACTCGTTGCACTTGGAAAAGGATCCTCCGTGGGAGGATAGCCCAGCTCGTCGGAGGCTCGACTCGTCTGCCGCCTTTTTGCGTGCCTTGAGTGGTGCGATTGTTTGCAGTTGGCGCTTGTACTCCTCCTTCAGGATCCAATGGTAGCCCATCAGCAGTTCTTGCGGGGAGCCAAAGGGTATAGGGTGTCCCCGTAGGGCCTCACGGCAGCGAGCCCACTCGAGGTCATTGAGCCTGATCACGACGCGTTCACCAGTCTGCTTGTTTATTATAGTTGGAGGTTCGACTGCCCCTCCGTTGTTGACGGGGGCGCTGTTGGTGGGGCCGCCGTTTGGTTGTCCGTCGTTGGGTATGCCACCGTTTGGCGGGTCGGTTCCATTGCCACCGTTGCCCGTGTTGTCGCGATTGACGGAGGAATCGTCCGCATTGATGACGGCGCACATGAAGTGGTTGGGGAAGCTGCTGCTCCCGCAACTTTCAGATCCGGAGCCGTAGGCTCCATCTTCAGTTGCTAGATCGCCCAGGTGGGATTCGCGGCTGATGTCGCTATCTGTATTCTCGACTGTTGTTGAGGCATTGAGCTCACTGAGGGTGTCGATCGGCGGAGGGAACCACGATGCTGGAGCGATCGATGGTATTGTCGGCTGGTCAGGCATGTGAAGCGTGCCCATCTGTCCAACTTGAAAGCGGAAGCTCCCGATCGCTAGGCTAATTCCGTCGCATACGGATTCGAAAGACGGGCGGGTGGCTGGCGTGTGGACGGTGAAGTCGAACGTGCCGAAGAGCTAGCGAATCTCCGTTGTTGCGGAGTTGTAGATCGCAGTTGATGTGGCCGAAGAAGCTGCAATATCAGCACTCCCAATTCCCACAGACGGCGCCAATTGGCGAGGGTTTAACTCATCAATGCCCATTGTTATGGACTTGGGTTTTGGAGAAGGAGGGAGCGCTTGAAGCATCAATCAGCTAGCAAACAAGCACACAGGGGACTCGAAGATTTACCCAGGTTCAGGCCTCGTAGAGGTCCCTACTCCTGCTTGTCTACTCGTGGAATTAACAGAGGAATCGAAGATTACAATGGTGCACAGATACAATCTGGCGAGGGTTGTGAAAACTAGGGTTGCGTGTGTCCTCCTCACCGCCCCCTCCTAGCCTTTATATAGATAGGCTAGGTCTTAGGTAGCAGGTCGAGTCGGTTACAGGTTAGGGTTTTCCCTTTGAACTTTCTATCTTTAGCTTCTTCTTGTTCCGCAAGCAATCGACGGTCCGTAGGTTACTCGAGTTCTCCATTTGGGCCTTGGCAACGTCATGGGCTTCCGCCATATTCAGCCCGTATACGCCAAGCTCGAGTACCTGTAGGGTATACCCATGTCACTAAGCGTCCATGGAATATAGCTCTACTTCATCCATTTTACACTTGATAAAGAGGTGAATGTATCTGGGTTACTCATATGTCGGTATGTGTCTCGGCAATGAGCATATCAATGAAACTTCAGTACCCCCAGCAGAAACTCGGGGACTGCCTTAATAATTGCGTTATCTGTATGTACCTTTTTACCGTAGCCGGATTAGTAGTGTGTAAGCACCAAAATCCTAACTCTTCGACTTTGCTATTACCCAACAAGAATTGGCTTCATGGCAAGCAAGAGAACAAGTTTGGAATCACAAAGCACATGAAAGACGACTAAGGAAAGGAAAG
This sequence comes from Avena eriantha, assembly GCA_910589775.1. Classification (NCBI taxonomy): domain Eukaryota; kingdom Viridiplantae; phylum Streptophyta; class Magnoliopsida; order Poales; family Poaceae; genus Avena; species Avena eriantha. Next base: position 449,719,638 of record OU342742.1, on the reverse strand, counting down.
TAATCGAGCCGACATTTGTTATTTGGACTAACCTTGTATTTACTTTATCTATATTGCGTCTGATTATTTTGAGCTAATCTCAAAGTTTCAAGTATTGTTAAGTCAATTTTTTGAACCTCGGACTCGTAAGTCAAAAACCGAATCAAGCTAGACGCGAGCCGAGTCATAAAATTGGAGGAACAAGAAAAGGAAACTCGGGGACTTCGCCCAAGTTAATCCGGCATTAAAAACTTAGTAGCAAAACACAAATAATTGTAGCAAAACGAACCTTTGTGCATAAATACAACTGTGCCCGGCATACCGGGGGTCTGATGAATGTCACTAAGTGTTTATAGCTCATGGAGCAGCAGCTATAGACGGATCATCGGTTGAGGGAGGAGGTACTTTGGCGTTAGTAGGCGAGGCACTAGTCCCTACCTCATCTTCGGGGTTAGCCTCCTCATCCTCCGGGTCTTCAGTGTCATCGCCAAGCTCGGAGGCTTCCTCTTCATCTTCTTCGCCCTCAGCACCATCCGAAACATAGGCATCATCAACTGTGTCGAGGAAGCTTGAACCCTCATTCTAGCTATGGCAGAAGGCGTACTGGATAAGCTTATTGGCACAAGTTTTGCATTGGGAGATGCACTCTGGATCATTGGACCATTTAGATCCGGTGCGCAGACAGTCAAGCAACTCCAGGTCCAGCCCTTCATATGATGAAAGAACGAAGTTCAGCTCCGGCTCGTGCAGCAGATTCCTGCCATAAGTTCAGCTGAGTCTCACACTCCATTAGCTTGGATATAAAAGTTGTACTACCTTTGGGAGTGAGCTCAGTGGGCCAAAGAGTGCTGAACATCCGGACTGCTGCTGGCATGATATCCACGCCATAGTTCTTCACCAATTCAACACGGGCAGCAAGGCTCACCAACAAGTCCTCTGTGTCATAAGGAACTGACTCGGCGGCAAGGTCGGCTGGGGTACCTCGCTGCGTGCGGGACTTGGTTGCAGCAGCAGAAGCAAGGGGATCACTCTTTGTGAACTTGCATGTAAGCAAAACAGAAAATGTCAGTGAGCAAGGACACTTGACCCAGAGAGACAAGAGTCAGAAAGAGGAAGAGAACTCACGTGAAATCTAGCAGAGGATTCGAGTAAGCTCATTATGTTCGTTGGCATTCCGCGATTGGAGCTCCTCATACTCAGTGGTCACCAACTTAAGTTTGACGTTGGCTTCCTTAAGCAAATCATTGTCCTTGGCGATTTGAGTCTTCAGGCGCTCTTTCTCCTTGGAGAACTCCTGGTCAGCCTTGTCCTGCTCGGATTTATGCAGATCCTTGAGCTTCTGGATTTCGGCGTTCAGCCGAGTAATCTCATTGTCCTTGAGGCGAAGCTGGGCAATTTCATCCTCTTTTTTCTTCAATTCAGGCTGGTGCTTTCTTGCTTGTTCGAGAAAGTGAAGCATCATGTCAGGAATGGGCATGCTATCTTGTAGTGTAACTGCAATAGTGAGTTGACCCGGCAAAGCCAAGGTGTAAATATCTACCGAGTCAAGGGAAGAGAATGAAAAGGCTAAATGAACAAGGTGGATTACCTTGGATATCAGCCAAATCATTGCGCATGATGACATTCTCAGCCTTGGCCTCGGCTGCATACTCCAGATGATAAGTTAGTACGGATAGCAAGTAACTCGAGGGAATGAAAAGGAAAAGGTCTTAAGCAAAGAAATTTACCCTTCTTTTGGTGATCCACTAGCAACTTGCCGTATCTGGCGCGAAGATCCTTGTATGAGTCTAGTAGATGCTGGAACTCAGCAGTTCAGCGGTTGGTGGTGATTTAAAACAAGCCAATGTTAGTTTAGAAATAGGAAGAAAGTTATTTGAAGTCTACAAGATCCACGCCAAGTGGAACTTAACCCGGCTCTAGGTGTGTAGATATTTGAAGTGTACAAGATCCGAGCCAAGTGGAACTTAACCCGGCTCTAGGTGTGTAGATATTTGAAGTCTACAAGATCTGGGCCAAATGGAACTTAACCCGGCTCTAGGTGTGTGGATATTCGAAGTCTAAAAGATCCGGGCCAAGTGGAACTTGACCTGGCTCTAAGTGTGTGGATATTCGAAGTCTACAAGATCCGGGCCAAGTGGAACTTAACCCGACTCTAGGTGTGTGGATATTCAAAGTCTACAAGATTTGGTCTAAGTGGAACTTAACCTGGCTCTAGGTGTGTGGATATTCGAAGTCTACAAGTTCCGGGCCAAGTGGAACTTAATCCGGCTCTACGCGTGTGGATATTCGAAGTATACAAGATCCGGGCCAAGTGGAACTTAACCCGACTATTGGACTGTGGATATTTGAAAATACTAAGAACTTGCGCTAATTATCCAAGAGCATCCGACAGAGTAATGAATTACTCTCCCGGAGGCTTGGGGACTAGTGGGTATATCTCTAAGTTTTTGCGTATATAAAAGGCATAGCAGAAAAGGGCTTACCTCCATCATCCGACCAGCAAGGGAGATGGCCCTAGTGGTGGTGTTCATCCGAGCGCTGAACTCCGCCGGACCAAACTTCTTCGGGAGATCATCGTACGGGTTTATAAATTCGATGTCATTCCAATTGTTGACATACTCGATGAGTGCTGGACTATAACTCTCCCCGCTAAGCGACTGGCTCGTCACCAAGCCCTTAGCATGGGCTTCCTTCCTTGCAGACTGAGCGGCAGTCGGGCTAGTATGCATGGTCAATTGTTTGCTGCTCTCTGGTCTGGCAGCAGAAGGGCCGGAGGATGAATATTTGGCTGTCTCGGCGACCTTCTTGCTTTTGCTAGCAGATTTCGGTTGCTCTAGAAGAGCTGAGGCTGCCGCTTCGGAGTGAGCTTGAGAGGCCGGCTAAAATATGTCTTCAATAGACACAGTTAATCCAGAGGCGGCAGCCTGGGGTTTTTTCTTCGTGACTAGCTTTGATGCTGGTGCTGCTGGTGTTGCTGGTGCTGGTACTGGAGCTGCTAGTGCTGGTACTAGTGTTGCTAGTGCTGGTGCTACTGGTGCTGGTGTTGCTGATGCTACTGGAGAAACTAGAACTGAAGAAGAAGTTGTCTGGGGCGGTGTCGATGAAGCTGGCACCTTAGAGGCTGACGGTTGTAGTGGAGCCGAAGAACTAGAGAGATCCGGCATCACTATATCCTCGGCAGCTCCACTGCCCCCCACATCGACGTTACCCTCCTCATGGCAAGGTGGGCTCAGATTTGGCGCTGCTGTGGAACCCTCTTGGATAGGGCTCAGCGGACGAACGTCGTCATCACGGGGGGAGATGGGTCGCTCCGGATTGGAGAGGAGATGCTGGGGCCACTCTAGGAAATCACCCAGGGAGCACTGCAGAATCATAGAACAACAAGTCAAAGGGAAATAGAACAAGTGATATGCAGAAATGTTGAAGCAAGACCCAGAAACGAGCAGGGAAATAAACGTGACTCACTCAACCAAAGTTGGGGGCTCCCGAGGCTTGGGCGCTCTCCGGACGGTGCTCTTGACCGCAGGCTTGGCTGAACCCTTGACCCCGGATTTCTTATGCCTCTTCCTGGGTGGGGGCGCCTCCGAAGCTGGGGCCGAGGTAGCCGAACACTTCTGGGAAGGGGCAGGAGCCGGATCATCCATGGCAAGAGGAGGAACCTCGTGGACTTGACCGCCCAGGTTAGCTGAAGATTCGGAGATAACTGGAAACACATAAGAGATGGGCACTAGATAAAGTACCTCCATAACCTCAACATTGGAGTCATCATCATCTGGCCAATCCCTTAAAGAAGTGGCCTTACTAGAGGTCAGCTTGGCCGGAGTAGGCAAAAACCTCTCCGGTGAGGCTCCTCCGCGTCCGGCTCTGAGCGGTCCCCCACCCATTTGAGAGTCGGCTCCTTGCCATCCTCAATGGTCTGCTGGAGAAACAACTGAGAGCAAAAGTACTAAATGGTCAAGTTAGGATGCAATCCGATATACCGCAAGACTCGGAAAGAATACCAGGAGAAGAGCATACCTTAGGTGGCAAGTTGGCCCGGGTGAAGGATGCAAGCCCCCACTTCCATGCCTCAGAGAACTCCTCTCTATCTTGAAAATGGCTTTAACCTGGCGGAATACTTCGAAGTTGCTAAGCTCGAAAGAGGAGGTCCGGTTGGGGTCAAGGGGGCCGCTCAAATGGCAGATCTTGTGGGAGCGTTTCTGTAGGGGGCAGACCCGGCTGCGGACGAAAGTGATCATGACGTCCTCGCTGCACAGGTGCAGCCCGACAAGCTCCTTGATTCAGCGATCTACCTGGTTCGCCAGTGTAGTAGGTCGCTTCGGGATTTTCTCCGACAAGGAGGTGTCCGAGACACCCATCTTGAAGGGGACAAGATGGATCAGATCTTCATTCGTGATGTTCCTGACGTAGAAGAAGGTCCAGGCCCAGCCCTTGGAAGATTCAAGGCCGGTAACCCGGGGAAAGGCAGTGTTCTTGCAGGGAGAGATTGAGGCTCCACCGCACTGGACCAGATGCTTGTCAGCAGGGGCGAGATGAGGATCCGGGATAACATTTTTCTTAAGACCAAAGAACTTGATCCAAAGTTCTTTGGTAGGCCAGAGGCCGACGTATCCCTCTATGCCGAAGGCGAAAGAGGAAAGGGATGTGATTGCATTGGCAGGAAGGTGGTGAGGCTGAAGCTAGTAAATGTTGATAAAATCATGGAAGAAATCACTCATAGGCAAGCCAAAGTTGTGCTGAAAGTGAGAGAGAACGACGATGAACTCGCCTAGATTTGGAGAAGGAGCAATCTCCTGGGCGGCGAGGTGGCACGTGACGCCAGCAGGAATGCGACGGGTCGTGTAAAGCCAGTCGATGTCATCTTGACGGACGAAGCGCCCGCCTAGGCGCCATGCTCGTGGGTTTCTTCTTCCTCCTCCTCCTCAGCAACAATGGCGGTTTCCTCTTCAGTCATGTCTAGATTGGGGTCTGCGAAAGAATAGTCTGCGGTGGGAAACGGAGATTTGGAGATGCAGGGCCCCGTGGCAGAGAGGTTGCACAGGAGCAGTGGCGCAGTCGCGGAGGAGCGGCAAGGCACAGCTGTGGCGGCACTACGCTAGAGAAGAAGCGGCGGTGGTGGCGCTGTGGAGAAGAAGAGGCAGAGGCAGGGGCACATGCGAAATGGGGGAACTTCCCCAAAGGACGCCCATCTCCCCTATTTAACTGCGCCACAGGGGCGCGTAGTGGGATCAACCACCGTGGCGCAGCCACACGATGTGGTCGTGTATCTGCTAGGCTAGCCAACTAGATGCAGGCCACACCAAGGGCCAAAAGGAGCAGGGGATCCCACGACGCGACGTTATGATACGATTAACGAGGGGGTTGCCACGACGTGACGCGTGCAGCAGTTATTCCTGACAATCAATACAGTAACCGACGCAGTAAACTGGCGCGACCCTTAAAATGAGTCAAAGTGATGATTACCCTCCATGTGGGACGTGGGGAAGCGTATGAGAGAAGGAAAGATAACCCGGATACATGGATAATAACCTGGCCAACGAGAAGTAACTCAGATTGAGTCAAGGGAATATCAAACCAAAGAGACCGGGTTACAGGATAACTCGGCAAACAAAGTGTGGATCTTGATAAATGGAACCTGTTGTGGCCTTATCAGCTGAAGTTGATAAGACCGCACCAGTTTCGGGGACTAATGTTGGGGGGATACCTCTGGGTAGGGTCACGCCGGGGTATAAAGGCTGAGTTAGCCGAGGTACGTCACAACAAGGCGAATGCCGGTCGTATCACCTCAAGGCAGGCCGACTTACGGGGTAACCCGGTCTGGTAGGTGTTCACCTAACATTAAACCGGCCAACATAAAATATTTGTCGGCTATGCCTGATTTATCATGTCTGCAGGTACCCTCGTAGCCGGGTTACCACTTGCCTTCTAAGAAAAGTAAGGAATCTCCCACTGGTCAAAAGATGGCCTTGATACGTCCATAACGTATCTATAATTTTTGATAGTTTTATGCTAATAATATGCTTTTGACACTCCTTTTTGTATAAAGTTTATGATTTATTTGGACTAACCTACTAAGACTTGCAAAAGTGCATAATGTTCTTGTTTTACACTTTGATGTGTAGAAATTACAAAGAATACAAGTGGAAACCTTGTTGGAGTCAAATTGGGATTTTTTCACAAATCTGTCTCAGAACTCTTTTTGAAGATAGTCACGTTTCAGTTCGAAGACGGCGTCAAAAGGAAAACTCTTCAATTACAAAGTTGTTGGAAATTTCGCGACAAACGTTCTGGACATAAAATTTAGCTGATTCCTAGTCCGGACGGGACTTTTAGGCCCGATTTATGGCAGCCCAAGATGTGGTGACAGGAATCCAAGAAGCATTATAAAGGAAGGAAACCTAATTCGCCCAGGGCATCTCCACCCACGAATTTGCAGCCACCAAAGCCATATTTTTGCCTCCCCCATGGATCCCATCTCCATGGGGGAAGGCTCCCAAGAAGCCATGAAGGAAGGGGGCTAAGGGGCGGTGCTCCCCCATGATACCGACGGCAGGGAAGGAGTCCCCCGCGCCGCCGCCGCCCTCTTCACCATATTCACCGCCATATCCATCACCTAATTCTCCTAGTATGCAGTGGTTCTTCCTCCCACACACCCCTGTACCGTCCTATGTAAACATGGTGTTTGATGCTATAAGTTATAATCCTATGATCTATGTCATGTTTGCGTAGTTTCTTTGTTCTTAGATTGAATGGTTGAACATCTTTGGTTCATTAGAGTTGTATGTTGATATGGTACAGTCCTTTGGTGTCCATTATATTTGTGCGCGCATAGATTAAACATCATAGGGTTTGTAGTATGTGTAAGAGGAAGGGGGAAGTTCTCTCGGAGTGACAGAAACCTGAGGACGCGAACCGGAACATTGCACGTATGGGAGTAAGAGGACCATTAAACTTAACGCTACGGTTGGGAAAACCATAATGCATTGATTAGCACTTACGGATGTTTGCTAACAATCCAATCATATAGTACATGTAATTTCAAGTAGTGAAGCGCATGTATATTTAGCCTCTCCCACATAGAAAACTGCATCGAAGACAATGAACCTGATCTATTCGCTATTTAAACTTGGAAAATGTCACCACAATTACCAACACTATTACACACTCATGGTTCTGTTAGTTTAGTGTATTTTATTGCTACGGCAACTAGCTTTACTTTCTTGTTATTTATTATCATGCAAAGCTATCTCTATTACTCATATTGTTGCTCTAATTTTATTTCCTAGATAATGCAAATGTTTAGTGTGCCTAGAGTTGTATCAGTGGTTGATAAAACTTGAGAGAATATTTATCCTACCTTTAGCTCCTCGTTGGGTTCGACACTCTTACTTATCGAAAAGGCTACACATGATCCCCTATACTTGTGAGATATCAAGACCTCTTTTGGCACCGTTGCCGGGGAGCAGTAGCGTGTGGGTGAATATTCTTGTGTGCACTTGTTTGCTTTATCTCGAAGCAGGTTTTACTTTCAGTTTTAAGTTGTTCTCTATCTTAGTATGGATAGGGAATCCGAATTACAAAAAAAAATAGTTGTACTTGTTACCTAAAAACGTTTTCAAAGAGGAAAGTGATTGGAAAGATGAGCAATGGTTAAGTGGGGGTCGACCTTGAACACTTGTGTTCATGCCTATGAAACCAAAACAAATATTTCCATGGAAGCTTTTCAGTTAAAACTTGTAGGCATGCATGAAGCCTTGAAAAAGAAAGATATTTCTGGTATTGATCTTAATGCTTATTCATTCGAAAATACTTGAATCTTGATCCTATGCCTAACTTAAAGGCATTAAAGAAAAATGTACTTATTGGGAGATAACCCAAAAGTTTTAGTTGAGTCTTGGAAGTTATTGCTTCAGTAATAACCTCTTATTATTCTTTTTATTTGCTTTTTGTGCCAAGAGTAACCTCTATTGAGAGAGAAGTAATGCTTGGGAAAGTTGCTGTCCCGAAACAGATTTTTGTGCTTCGCTATAAAACTTCGTGTAAAATCTCTGTACGTCAGTTTGAGATGTTATTTTTTGTGCTTCTGAACCAGGTTGTTATCCAACTTTTGTTAGTTCAACACTTTTCGATTTTAGAAACAGAAGGTCTTCGAAAAAATTGGTTTCTATCTGCTGGTCTGTTTTGACAGATTTCTGCCATAATTTGCATTTGCTTCTTATTGATTCCTTTTTGGGTTCTCTTTGGGGAATTGAGATTTTTAAGGGAAGTGCTACAGTAGCTTGTGTTTTAATGAAAGTTTTATTGGTGTTCAAACTGAACCCAAAGACTTATTATCTTGAGTACACTAATGTTCCTAATAAAGATTATGTGAAATTTTGTATGAAGGAAAAATTTTAGGTGTTAAGGAAAGAATGATGTAATGAGATGAAGAATGGACTAAAGCCAAGCTTGGGGGTGCCACCCCGTGTCACCCCAAGAAATATCCAAGAAGTACAAGCGTCAAAGCTCGGGTATGCCCAAGACATCCCCTTCTTCATTAATAAAAATGTCAGGTTCTTCCAACCACTTCATTTTTATTTTTTCCATGCATAGTTGTGTTGTTCTTGGAGCGTCTTCGTTTTCGTTTGCTTGATTTGCTTAGTTTTCTTGAATAAATTTGTTGTACCCCCTCTTTCATACATTAGTTTTAAAATAAGTGTGGCTTGGATTGGAAAAAAGTAGGAAAAGTTCATGCTTAAGTGGTAAAAGGAGCTCGTTTTTTACGGTGGCCTATGCTTTGTCATGGCATGCTTGATATTGTTTTGGCTTTATGCTTAGTGATTTTTGCTGTAGCATGACATGTTATAAACAATTGAGATTGCTTAATGTGCCTTGAAAAAATCATGCGTTGTTTTAGCATATTAAAGCATAGTATTGTGGTATTCTCCTTTGATGCTTTATTTGGGTTGACTTGGCGCATGCTCACACCATGTTATGACTATCCCAAGTCACCCTAGCCTTTATGATCCTTTAGTTTTCGACTTGTAATATCACTTTACGCTTTAATTAATGATGTTTTGTCGCTTTAAATGATTATGGCCATTGTTGCTCTTTTAGTTGGTCGCTCCCAATCTTTTGCTAGCCTCTATAACCAAGTATGAGTTCCGCTCATGCATCCAACTCCAAATAAAACCAAGTTATCCCAAAGAGTCCACCATACCTACTTATTAGAATATGCTATTCCAAGTATATTCATATTTTTATCTACCTTCCGAATTAAACTTGTTATGAGAAAACTAGTGATTAAAGCTCTCACGAACTTGATGGCACACTTTACTTTTCTTGCCCCTAATAAACTTGAACCATTGTGTCATCTATGTTGTATATGCTTGCATTTATATGTTGGGGATTAGCAGAACCATGCTGTCATGGGGAACGCTTTCAACATTGCACTTGTACATCGTACCTAGTTGATATCATGCTCTTTTGTCTATGGATGTCGTCGGTGTGAAATGAAAGGGGAGCTTGTAAGTCCATGGAGTTATGTATGTGTGTTAGAGAAACGCCTGGGTCGCCGGTCTAATCCATGCCTAATCATGGTGGAAACCTGCAGCGTAACCATAATGAGCAATCTATGAAGCATTCTTCTTATAAAAAAGAGATAGAGATTGAAAAAAAGAAAAAAGAGATGAGAAAAGAGGAAAGAGAGAAAAAAGCACCATTTTCCCATGGTAATTAAGAAGATTGCTGAGATGCTCGTTGTCTGCTTGCCTTGTCATTTTAATATGGGGATTCTTCCATATCATCGGGCAAGGGGTACCCTGTTTGCGGTTCTCTATGATACACATGTACTTACTATGACAAGAACTTACCGGTAACTAAACTTGAGTAGCATGAGGAGCGGCCCTCGTATTCAAGGGCATGAGATTTCCAACTTATACTTTGTTAAGCATATACTCCATAGTTTGTTCACTTTAACCTTAATCACTTCAAGATGCTTATGATAGGGGCAATGAGAGCTGAAAGCTAATAAGTACCATACTTTTTGGAAGCTCTTTATGAGACTTGAATCCCTGCTTCCTTCTATAAAGGCCTTTATTCCACTTTTATATTGAGTCTCCACCTTCTATCTTTATGCACCAATTAAGAGAGCATAGTTGTCATTCTTAGTTCTATGTGAATTGACCCAAGACTTGTTGATTGATGCATAACTTTGATACTGCTTGTTCCTAAACTGTTTGTATCTAGTCACCCTTATGAACTTTGAAGGTGTCCTATACATTTATGTTTTGCTACTCTATGAGGGACAAGCTGAATACCATTCTCATTATCCTTTATTTATGTAAACCAAATAAACGTATTGCAAAGCATTGTTAGTCATGAATCTTTTGTTTGTGTCTTTTCATGTTATAACATAGTTGCTATGTCTTATTGTTAGAACTCTATCTTTCATGATTCATGTTTAGAGTACCTTAATCCTGGCTATCAATACTTTTACAATAATAATGATCAAGATTGTGTTGTCTGCATGTCACCTCAAAAATTATATTGTTTTGATCGTTTACCTACTCGAGGATGAGGAGGAACTAAGCTTGGGGAAGTTGATACGTCCATAACGTATCTATAATTTTTGATGGTTTTATGCTAATTGACACTCCTTTTTGTATAAAGTTTATGATTTATTTGGACTAACCTACTAATAGTTGCAAAAGTGCACAATGTTCTTGTTTTACACTTTGATGTGTAGAAATTACCAAGAATACAAGTGGAAACCTTGTTGGAGTCAAATTGGGATTTTTTCACAAATCTGTCTCGGAACTCTTTTTGAAGATGGTCACGTTTCAGTTTGAAGACAGCGCAAACGGAAAACTCTTTAACTACAAAGTTGTTGGAAATTTCGCGACAAACATTCCAGACATAAAATTTAGCTGATTCCTAATCCTTACGGGACTTTTAGGCCCGATTTACTGCAGCCCAAGGTGGGGTGACGGGAATCCGAGAAGCTATATAAAGGGAGGAAACCTAATTCGTCCAGGGCATCTCCACCCACGAATTTGTAGCCACGAAAGCCATATTTTTGCCTCCCCCATGTATCCCATCTCCATGGGGGAGGGATCCCAAGAAGCCATGAAGGAAGGGGGCTAAGGGGCGGTGCTCCCCATGATACCGGCGACGGGGAAGGAGTCCCCCGCGCCACCGCCGCCCTCTTCACCATATTCACCGCCATATCCATAACCTAATCCTCCTAGTATGCAGTTGTTCATCCTCCCACACACCTCTGTACCGTCCTATGTAAACATGGTGTTTGACGCTATAAGTTATAATCCTATGATCTATGTCATGTTTGCATAGTTTCTTTGTTCTTAGATTGAATGGTTGAACGTCTTTGGTTCATTAGAGTTGTATGTTGATATGGTACAGTCCTTTGGTGTCCATTATATTTGTGCGCGCATAGATTAAACATCATAGGGTTTGTAGTATGTGTAAGAGGAAGGGGAAGTTCTGCCGGAGTGACAGAAACCTGAGGACGCGAATCGGAACGTTGCACATATGGGAATAAGAGGAACATTAAACTTAAGGCTATGGTTGGGGAAACCTTAATGCATTGATTAGCACTTACGGATGTTTGCTAACAATCAAATCATATTGTACATATAATTCCAAGTAGTGAAGCGCATGTATATTTAGCCTCTCCCACATAGAAAACTACATCGAAGACAATGAACCTGATATATTCTCTATTTAAACTTGGACAAAGTCACCACTATTACACACTCATGGTTCTGTTAGTTTAGTGTATTTTATTGCTGCGGCAACTAGCTTTACTTTCTTGTTATCTATTATCATGCAAAGCTATCTCTATTACTCATATTGTTGCTCTAGTTTTATTTCCTAGATAATGCAAACGTTTAGTGTGCCTAGAGTTGTATCAGTGGTTGATAGAACTTGAGAGAATATTTATCCTACCTTTAGCTCCTCGTTGGGTTCGACACTCTTACTCATCGAAAATGCTACACACGATCCCCTATACTTGTGGGTTGTCAGACCTCTGTCCACTATAGTGTGAGCAAAACGAGCAGAGGGAAGGACTAGCGGGGCATGGCCGACAGAGGTGACGTGGGCAGTGTCGGCTGACGTGATCCATGTCTAGTGACGCCAAAAGACAAGGAGCTCATAGAGGATTATGTCCATAGTCCAGACTAGCCGTTTAAAGTGAATAAAGAGGCATCTAGCTTTAACCAAAGGGCATATTCGGGGAATATGCTTCCACGTGTGCCCTAACTTGGTAACCTGAGCTCCCCTATTTAAGGAGCACCAGGGCCTCCATTGCAGGGGATCGATCATTATGTGAAGGAAGAACTCTAGGGCTTTGTAGTGGGGGGTAAGAGAACTAGTCTCCTTCTCACGAACAGCTCGAGGAGCCCTTCTAATCCACCATTGCAGAGGGAAAATACAAACACTTGTGTGTGGAATCAGCACACTATCCCTCCCTGGATTCCTCTAGTGCACATTTGCCCCATCTTTAGCCTATCCATGGCATTTGTTGTGCCACCACCACGACACTATCCGGGTTGTTGGGGTCCGCTCCCTTCGTGGATGGGGTCTGTAAATGTCCCAAGAAAATGTCTGGCGGAATTGGTCGACGAGCTGATCCAAGCTTTGACAGCAGATCTGTCATCTCATTCTCCTCCCTTTTGACGTACTTGACTTAGTAGCCGTCAAAGCACTTGGCTATTTCGTCTACTTCGTCTCGATATGCCGCCATCATAGGGTTCTGCGTGTTCTAGGTGCCAGCTACTTGTTGGGCAACCAAGTCGGAATCTCCACATCAAACTATGCGCTTGATGCCAATATCTTTAGCCACGTGTAGTCCGTGAATGAGGGTCTCACACCCCTCCATGTTGTTGGTAGCATTGAAGTGAACCTATAGGACGTATTGCAACTTTTCTCGTGTTGGTGATTGCAATAATACACCAGCCCCCGAGCTGTTGAGTAGCTTTGATCCATCAAAGTGCATGACCCAATATTCTGGCTCTAGCACAAGAGTGTCTTCTGGCAGTTCTGTCCAATCTGCGATAAAATCCGCCAATGCTTGAGATTTGATAGCGTCACGTCTCTTGTAAGTGATTTCAAAGGTGGCAAGTCCAATGCCCCACTTTGCCACTCTTCCTGTAGTGTCGCTGTTTTTGATGATGTCGGCCAGTGGAGCTTTTCTTACCACTATGATAGGGTGCTCCTAGAAATAATTCCTTAGCTTACGCGAAGCAAGGAAACTCCATAAGCTATCTTTTGGTAGTGCGGGTAACGCTGTTTGGATTCTATCAAGACCTCACTTACATAGTAAATGGGTCGTTGAACTCCGTATTCGTGCGTTGGCTCTTTGCGCACCACCACGATAACGATGTTGATTACTCGGTTGGTTGCCTCCATGTATACTAACATAGGCTCCCTTGACACCGATGCTGCAAGTATTGGTGGGGAGGAGAGTATTCTCTTCAACTCCTGAAGTGTCGCGTCAGTTTCATCTGTCCATGTGAATTTGTCCGCCTTCTTAAGCAACTTGTAGAGCGGCATAGCCTTCTCACCAAGTCGGCTGATGAACCGGCTTACTACTGCTATGTAGCCCGTGAGCCTTTGTATGTCCTTCAGGCATGTTGGGCGTTTGATGTCGAGGATGGCCTTGATTTTCCCCGGGTACACCTCAATTTTGCGATGCAAAACGATGAAACCCAACAGTTTGCCGAAAGGTACCCCGAAGACGCACTTCTTGGGATTCAGCATCATGTTGTATTTCCGGAGGTTCTCAAAGGTTTCATGCAACTCAGCGATAAGATCATTTGATTTCTTTGACATTACCGCGATGTTGTCCACGTAAGCGTGTACGTTGTGACCTATTTAGTCGTGCAGGCAATGTTGCATTGTCCGCTGGTAAGTAGCACCAGCGTTTTTCAACCCAAAGGGCATAGTGACATAGCAATACGTGTTGTAGGGTGTGGTTAACGAAGTGGTGAACAAAGTGGCCAGTTGGTCCGACTTTCGCATCCAGATTTGGTGGTAACCTGAGTAAGCATCGATAAAACATAGAAGTTCCAAGCCAGCCGTGGAGTCAATGACTTGGTCAATGCGAGGCAAAGCAAACGGATCCTTCGGACATGCTTTGTTCAAGCCGGTGTAATCAACGCACATTATTAATTCATTGGTTCCCTTTTTTGGGGACAAGTACAGGATTTGCCACCCATCGGGTGTGAATAACTTCCCGGATAAAGCCAGCCTTAAGTACCCTAGCTATTTGTTTGCCTATAGCCCTTCGTATTTCGTCACCAAAGCGTCGTAGAGGTTGATTCGCCGGTTTGGCATTGGGATCAATATTCAAGATGTGCTCGACAAGTTCCCTAGGTACACCTTTCATGTCGGTAGGTTGCCAGGTGAAGATGTCTCTATTCTCACGGAGGAACCTGATGAGCGTGCTTTCCTATTTGGGATCTAGGTCCATGCCAATGGCGGTGGTATTGGAGGAGTCTCCTTCAACAAGCTCCACCTGCTTGGTCTTGATGGCAGCCTTGAATGCGAGTTCGGCAGCAGCGATCTGTTTCTTCGAAGCCTGCATCTCCGAGGCATCAACCTGGTTCTGGATCTCCTGAACTCCTCACCGTAGAGAACTACTTCGGCAAAGGCGGCCTCACTAATCTCGCACTCCCGTGCCTTGGTGAAGCTTCTATCAATGGTGATGATGTCGTTTGGTCCGGGTATCTTGAGCTTGTTGTGGACAAAGCATGGCCTTGCGAGGAAGGAGTGGAAAATGTCGTGTCCAAAGATGACGTGGTACACACTCTTGAAAGGCACCACTTCAAAGGTCATGCGTTCTTGGCGGTAATTATTAACATTGCCAAAAGCGACCAGAAGGGTGATGCAGCCCAGGGAAATTGCTTGTCGGTCGGGGACAACCCCATGGAACACAGTGTTGCTCTTCCTTAGCTGGGTCTCCGTCAAGTTCATCTTGTGCAGTGTATCCAGGTACATGATGTTGATGCTACTTCCACTGTCCACGAGGCACTTGGTGAACTATGTGCCGTCAATCAAAGGGTTGATGACCATGGCATACTGGTTCTCTGTTGGGATGAGGTCTGGGTGATCCTTCCTATCACAAGTAATTGGAATTTCCGACCACCTAACGTACTGAGGAACTGGAGGGAGGGTGGCCATCAATATCCTTAGAGAGGTTTTCTGGGCCCGGATGGTGGGAGTGCCAAGGAAGGTGTGGTAGACTGGAGCCTTCTTTTTTAAGGGATTTTTCCCTTTAACCTCTCCCTTGTCAGAAGATTTGGGTTCCACGTCTTCATCCATATCACTTGACTCCTTGGACTCCGCCTCCTTCTTCTTCCCTTTGCCTTTTCCGCGGGGTCGGTTCTTCTGACTTTGCTTGCAGCCGGACTCAGGGTCTTCCTTGAGGCCGTTGACAAATTTGCATTGGTGGTTGGTGTAGGTGACTTTGCCGTTTGCGTCCAGGTGGACGAAACACGGCATATCATGGGACTCTTCGTATGTTTGGGGACCGAGGGGTGTTGAGGGTGTAGGATCACTCCTTTGCAGGCTACTGCTAGCCCCCCGGCCACATCCACGCTGTCCACCTCCAGCCCTGCCAGTGAACGATGCGGCGACCATGTCGTCCGCCTGCTTTTTTTTAGTCGGATTCTTCCGCTTGTTATTGTTGTTCTTCCTGGCCTAGGTAGGGATTGCTATTGTCGGCAACGATCCATGCGCGTCGTCATCAGCAGTGGAAAACTCGCTAGCCATGGCGATCATTGCGTTGAGGTTGAGCTCATTATTGTCTTGCTTGCGTTTCAACGTACGCTGGAGCAAAGTTCCCTTTTCCAGACCGTCGATGAAGGCGGCCATAGCGGTCTGCTCATGCACCCCTGTGCAGGAATTTTTCATATGCAGCCAGCGAGAGCGGTAGGCACGAGAGGTTTCATCCTGTTCTTGCACACATCGTTGTAGGTCTCCGACAGTGCAGGGACGTTTGTACGTACCCTCGAAATTCTTGGTGAACACATAGGTAAGGTTCTGGAGATTTTTTGGGGCGAAATCTTCTCGTTTGCGACCTTTTGGCAACTATACGGGTGGAGCTATACGACCAGAAAAATAGCTCCGGCTGTATAGTTGCTCGTCAAACAGTTTGTACCCTTTAGTATTTTGGCTGTCATTTCTTCATGCGAACTCCATTTTGGGTGTTCTTAGGCTCGTTGAGTTCGTATCATCGAGGGCTAAAACCCTGTTGTCTTGGATCTTTATTTTGAAAAGTTGGAAAAATTCACTTCTCCGACACCTCAAATGGCTAAGTCTGGTCCCTGTAGCTCCTCCATACTATGCTCTCTTTGTTCCTTTTGCCTTTGTTTTATCCATAATCATAATCAACACCTACACACATGTCATAGACGAGGAAAGTGATAAAATTCTACCTAAACTACTAAATGTGCAAAGCTCATATGAAAGTAAATGAGAAATAGAAATCATGCATATAAGGCATAACTATAGCTGGAAGAAACATGATATGAGAGATAAATGGCACAATTATATGGCTAAAAGAGGTAGTATTTCACAACCATCACTAACCATATTAAATTACTTCCCACTAGCATGGAATCTTAGCAAATCAACCAACTAAGATAAACAACTCAAACTTCATAAGTGAGAGACATAGGACATACCTCTCATAAGTGACTTCACGATCCTCTTCCTTATAGGGATGTGTTCCTTCAAAACTCAAACACGATTACTCTCAGCAAATAGGCAAAGTGTGAATGCACATTTAAGAAAAAGGAAGAATGGAAAAATATTTTTATATTTTTGAGGATAGGGATTAAAGAATAGAAAAGAACTTGCGACCAAGAAAGGGTTTTAAGAAAAGAAAAACAAACGAAAAACAAACACAAACTAAAATGAAAGCAACCTGGAAAGAAAAGGAAAAAAGCAAAGTGTTGGAACAAGCTAACACGAGTGTTTCATAGCACCCAAGGAGTTGTAGTACTGTAACACCCTCGAATCGGCCCTATGCAAATTTCAGCGCTTCCCGCCAAACCCGCATAGAAACGATTCAAGGACACCCACCAGGCACTTTCGTGCGGGTGGAAAACGAAGTAATACCATTACACATTAGTCCACGATGGAACCCATAGAACATATATATACAACAATGACTCCATGAGTCAAGAAGACAGATATACTATACAAGGATTCCAATCACCTTGAAAACGATAGAGCGTCCGACTACGGACAAGAAGCAAATGGGGCTAAGAGCCCTGAATAATAACCAATGGCGTCCATAACCCTGCCTAGGCCAAGCCGGAAGGGTAACCCTGCTAACGACGTCGATCTCAAACCTGCTAAAACAAAAGGGGTGCCGACAAAGGGCAAAGGAAAAAGAGAAGCGTCAGTACTGAGGACAGTACACGGCGAGGCTAGAATTCGGCGGCTCTCGCCTACATAGGTATGGTGGACTGAAGCGGCAGCGTAGCAGCACTAAACAACCTATAGAGACTCAGTCAAACTGGCGGCTATTAGTGAGGGATAAGAAAGACCTATTCGGTTCCAACCTGATACTAACACCAATCATACCCATCCTGGTATTCCCCCTCGAGACCAAACGAGGAAGTCAAACCGAGGACACACAGTCGGTAGTTTTATTCATTCCATTACAGTTGAAGATCTTACTAATCAGATATAGATATCATGAGTCATCCTGATAGCATAAGTAGTGGGCAGTTTTAGTTAACCATTCAGTAGTAGTTGCAGTACTTACTCGTCAGATACAATTAGCAGGTGACATCCCAACCCAGCAGCTATTGGCACTTTTATTTCATTCCATTGGAGTTTCAATACTTACTAGACAGGTACAGCGTGTCACAAAACAACCCCAGATCCACCAGTTGTTGGCATTTTAATATCCATTCCGTGATAGTTGAATCTGATTACTAGTCATATATCAAGTCAAGTTTATAGCACTACTTCAGTTATGCTTGTCTATGATCAAGATACTATGCTCCAAGTCGTCCATAACCACGGACACGGCTTTCAGAAAGATTTACCCTGCAGGGGTGCACAAATAGCAACACACACAGACGATCAACGTCGGAAAAACCAACTCAAAACCCAACAAGGCTTTCACGACAAAGCAATCACAGGATTCATAAAATATTTTAGGGGGCCACCCCACTAAGCTACCCGCAACGAAGTTGGCCAGCTCCGGAACGGACCCAGGGTTTGTGACGACGGCTGTAAACGACTGGGAACCCAAAAGTGTGACTGGGCTTGTCGATACCGCGAAAACGTGGCATGATCCAAAACAGTACAGGTGCTCCACGCACAATCTTAAATAAAGCAGTAAAGCATGGCATAGGTACAGGATAGTAATAAAACCCCAAACTAGTTTGTGGCCCCAAGAAATAAGAAATGAATCAAGCTCTGGCTAAGGGGGATTCATAGAGTCTCCTGTATGTGGATAGTGCGAATAGTCAAGGAACAGGTATCAAGTACTCGGGGCCTCCTCTTTCATTAGTTATCCCGACAATTTAATAGTTGTATTTAAAGGCCTGATCAACTCCACCATTAAGCATCTCCACCATTTATCATGTGCCAACTTGCCGTCAACGGTGGAGCGACAACGACGCGAAGCAACACAAAAGCAAGCAACTACGACTCGCAAGGCCGACTATCTATCAAACAACAGGCAATAGGATGTGTCCAAGGCAATAAAAAGGCTGCAGGGAATATATCTGGTACAGAACACTAAAGAAACGCAATACGGTAGCAATAGATCAACGGGAGGAAGTAAAGACTATAAATGCAAAATAGGTAGAAGGGGGAGAGATGCTCGCCTGGGAAACACTGCTGAAGGTTCATATCCAGAGAACTTGTCGATACTCGCATCAACTCAACGGCCTAATCCGCGAAGAAGCAAACACTAGAAGAAACACCGGATGCAATATTTAATACTACAGCAAAAGATCCGGCATGATTATGATATGATGCATGGCATGTCAAAGGTTTGGTGCAATTAGGCAGTATTAAGCGGAACCGAGGTCCCGACAATTAATTAGATGGTTCATGTTGTTTAGGTACCCCGCAATTTAAAGGTTGTCTTAACGAGGCAAAACATGGCATCGGTTCACTGCACAAATTTGAATGGAGCCAATATAAGACTAGAATAGCCCGCATATGTGCTCCATATTTAATTATGAGGTGAATCGACAAAGTACCCAACCCACAAAATATGTATGCCATCATGAACAATTTAATATGCAACAAGTGACAATATCATATTATGAAAATAGGGGTCTCAGATAGGGGTTATACATCAAGGTCCGAAGATATTGGGGCTTGGAGGGCTTCGGGCCCTAGGGTCGGTGAAATCGGTCTTCAGATCCAGGGGATCGGTCTTGGGGCCGGCGGGATCGGTCTCGATCTCCGGACTCCGGGGTTCGGTCTTCAGATGCACTTATACTCGACGCGGGGATCTTGACATCGGTTGAACTTGGGAAGGGTACTATCCATCTTCTGGTCTTCTATCTGAGCACTAGCATAGCAACGTCACCACCAATCCATCTTCACAGTCATCATCGCCACACCGGACAAACATCTTCAAACGCGAGGACACAAAGCTACATACACGCGTACACCCGAGACGAGGAGCTGAGGATGTTAGTGCAGACGTGTGGCTTACTAGAGATGGGGCCCGGAGTAGAACATGGCGAGACAGGGGTGTCGACGCCATCAAGGAGGCAGACCGCGCGTCGGGGAGGCGTCTGCCGCTGCTGGGACATAGGAGGCGTGCGACCGTGCTGCAGGGGTGGTCGTGGCGACGGAGCTTGGTTGGGCCGACGAGGCGTGCATCGGCGCTCGAGGCGGAGGCTAGCGCGGAGCGGCTCGGTGACCCGCGGTGTTGCGAGCTCAGCATTTGGGAGGTGCAGTGACAGGGATGCGCTCGGGGAGGAGAGTAGATGGGCTCGAGGCCGAGCTTGAGGCAAAGCCGGTCGACGATGGCGGCACGGTCTCGGGCAGAGGTGCGGCCGGACGTGGCGAGGAAGGCCGGCGAGAGGGGTGCCGAGGAGGCCGACGATGGTGTCCTGGGGTCGCGGCGCTCGCGTGGTCCAGGCGAGGCTGGGCTCGGCGGCGAGGGAGGAGAGCTCGGGGGACGCGGGGACGCGGGGTCCCGTGGCGGTGCAGCAGAGGAGGCAAGCCGAAGAGGGGAAGGCTAGCGGCAGCGGGCCGAGGCGCTCGGGACCGGAGGACAGCGGGATCGACGAGCTCTACCGTGGGGAGGTCGAGCGCGGCAAGGACGAAGAGGGCAGGACCGAGGATGAGGGCGGCAGCTCGCAGAGGAAACGAGGCGAGGCAGGGCTCCAGCCGGAGGCGGCGAGGTCGCCGGCGACGCAGCCACGCGCGGGAGGAGGACGAGAGGAAGGCCCGGCGGCGGGGCTTGGGGATCGAGAGGGGGACGTGGGGCTCGGGCCGCGTCAGGGTGAGGAATTGCGGGGAGAGGAGATTGCGTGCGGGAGGGAAGATCGAGGGAGGTGGGGCCGGGTTCGGTGGAGATCCTGAGGGGGGTTGTCGGCACAGGCTGGGTGTGTGGCGTGTGGCTGTTGCCGTGTACCACACGTGGGGTAGGTGGGTCGGTCGATGTGGTCGCGTGCGCGCGGCAGGCGACATGTGTGCGTGTGTGTTGTGCGTGCAAGGGCTGCGGCGGCTAGCGGGATGGGGTGTGGCGGTGGGGTGTGGTTTTGGGGTAGGTAGCTAGGGTTTGTCTAGATAGATGGGCTGGGGTTGTAAGCCGGCTGGCTGGGCCTTTTGGCTTGGCCGGCTGCCTCCCCCTAAAAAGATTTTTATTTTTATTTTTAGAGAGGCTTTTATAAATAGTTTTTAGACAAATAAAAGGCCCAGACAAGACCGGAGTTTTTATTCGAAATTAAGACACGGGATATTTAGAAAACAAAACTAGGCTTTTAGAAAATAGTTTTAAACAAACATATGCATGATGATGACGATGCTCAAATGCAATGTGGCATGATGACATGAGCATGCGGTCATGATGATGCGATGCACAAAAACACAGCGATTTTCTAGTAGTGGTTTTACCAGGGTGCTACAAGTACAACCTCATTATTACACAAATAAATTTGCCGGGGAACACATCCCCAAGCTCAGGATTTTGCAAGCCCTTTTGTTGCTCATTGTAGTGGCGGTGGATAATCTCCCATGTTCCATTGGCTACTCCAATCATGGAACTAGGTGGCGGGGCTTGTAGTAGCATCTCGAAGGTTGATGGAGAGATTGTTCATGTTTTGAATATTTCCTTCGAGTGTATAAATGTATTCATAGGTGGTGTAGTAGTTTGGTGGCTGCTCATCTTGTTCGGGTCCTCTTTGTTCTTCTTATTCGTCTTCTCCTCCTCCCATGGGTATTTCTTGTTGGGGGTAGATTAGCTTCAACCTGCACTTCAAAACGCAAATGTCCATCCTTGATAGAGAATAAACCGTTAGGCCAAGGATCTAGGATCAAGTGATCCGCTCCAGGTATATCAAAGAAATATCTATCATGATTCTTAGAAATCATACCACATGCTCTCATAGTAGAGAGACCGAGACAGTGACTTCCTGTCAACGGTTGGATGTTACCTAGGTCGATGCGACATGCATGTGCAAGAACGGTCACAACTCCTCCTCCGCATATGGGTCCTCGAGATTGAAGAGCCTGATGCTTAAGATAAAACACAAGAAGAGCGCCCAAATTTGGCGTTAAGTTACAATTAATAATAGCAGCTTTTGCGAGAATCAACATGTCCTCCTTAGTAACTCTAGTAAACTCATCATGTGTCTGCAAAGTGTTAGCAATCACATAGAATAAATATCAGATAGCAGGATGATCAATTTGGTTCCCCTTTGGTGTGTTTCCACGAATTTTCATCAAATTAAAGTATTGTGAAGGGGAAGGATCTAAAACAATAGTGGGTGTGCGTACATCGGTAGTGTTGTTGGCAAACCCAAAGTATTGAGCCCATTGGCTGAATGTTAAGGTGTACTCACAGTTCAGAACTTGATGCGATCAACTCTAGGCCTTTGTTCCTCGGTACAACCGTAAGGGTCCACTGTGTGCGTCAAGGTGCTAAAGAACTCAAGCTTCAAGCGGCAATACATGGAAACATCCTGAAATACAAACCAACATTGTTGCAAAGTAAATCAAAATCAGCACGAATGCCAAGTTGGTTCAGGATATAAGGACACGCCCACCTGGTGGACTTGATTTCTCGAAGCTTGAGACGATTGAAACGGTTCGGCTAAAACTCCTCGGTGAACTCGATGCCAAGTGACTTGGGGGTCAACGTCTCAATGGGTGGTGCAGAGGATTCCGCGGCCATCTCACCTGTATGGCTCCTTGTGTTCATCTAAAAATAATAATAATAATAAGACAAAGTAAATAAATTGTTAATAATTTTTTGTCCAACAGAAACATAGCATAAGTGATCCTCTACACTAACTACAAAAGAAACTCCTCTAAAACAATATTAAGCATCCTCAATATGAAGATTGAATCAAGAACAAGACCTAAGTATAGATTGGCAATGATGAAAGATTGAGTGAAGCTTTTGCACAAATAAGTTGAGGATTGGAGGAGAATCATACCTTAGATCGAATGAGTGCGAGGTAGCAAAGAAAGATTAAGTAAATTTGAAGATCCAATGGAGGTAGTTTGGAGTTTGGAGGAAGAAGAAAGAGAAAGATTGGTTTTGGGGATTTTTAGGTTACCTCCTCGGGCTGAATATGGCGGTCGCGTACGTGGTACGGGAAGGCGGTACGGCCGGCGCCCGCCCATACCGGGTGACATACCTTGGGAGTGACGGCTGCTCCTAGGCGGTGCACTCGGTACGGGCGCGTGCCCGTACTGCTGGTCCTTATCGGTTCGGTACCTTTGCTTGAAATCTGATGTTTACTCGAGGGTACGGTACGGGCGCGTGGTACGGGCGCGTCCGGCCGTACCAGTGGTCGTTACGAGCACTGATCCCTGCGGCAAAAAACAGAATTTCTATCTTCCTTCAGCTTGATGTGGTACGGACGCACGGTACGGTCCCTTCCGGCCGTACCATTGGTCGTTAAGAGCACTATGAGCTACAAAACTCAATTTTTTATTAGAAGCTCCGTGTGCCTTTGCACATCTTATCATAAGACAAAATAACAGCAAATATACTTCATAAAAATCCGCAATACTTCTTAGGTCATGTGTTAGTTAAATAAAATATAGAGGATTACCGTACTTCTTCTCCTCTCTCCAAAGGTCTTCTTGAACACTCTTTGTTAAAAACAAAAACAAAACAAAACTAACACAAAAGTAAAAAACTTTATTTCACATGGGTTGCCTCCCATGAAGCGGTTAAGGTTATTAGCTTTATCCTGATGGTAATCATTTAGGTTTAAGAAGGGGAATACCCACTCCAAAGTAGTTGACTTTTAAAGTGATTATACCATCATCATTATGGTTGGCCTTCTTTTTCCTAGGGAAGTGTACTATAACAGGATCTCTAGATGGTAGCCATATTCTCACATTCCCCTCATGTAAATTAATCAAAGCTTTAATAATTCTTAGGAATGGCCTGCCTAGAATTATAGGTGCTACGGAATCTTCAGGCATGTCCACAATAACAAGATCAATAAGAGCGGGACTGCCTTTAATTTCAACAACTATATTTTCTTTAATCCTAATAGCTTGTTTATAAGTTGAATCGGCTAGATGGAGTCTAAATTCAGTAGTAATAAATGGTCCCAAGTTTAGTTTATCGAATACGCTTTTGAAAATTGTTGAGACGCTCGCACCAAGATCACAAAGTGTGGATATCTTATTAACTCCCAACTTAATTTTAATAGTGGGCTCAAATATATCATCTAGCTTAGCTAGAAGCTTTTCAGCTAGTCTTTTATACTTCATCTCTAAATCGCGAACTTTAGATGCTACTTGTTGTATAAATTGTTGGTACATAGCATCATTACCTTGTTATATACCTCGATTCTTCACCGTGATCATCTTTAGTAGATCTTCCACGGTATATTCCGGTGTTGGCGCGTTGCTATAGTCCAGCTCTTCAGGTTTATATGCATTGGTTACCACCCTCATCATCTTGAGGTCATATACCGGATTTGACTCGGGTTTTCCAGCAAACTTTGCTAGTATGAGAGCTTGGTTCTCAGCTACCTTACCCAGTTGAGCCTCCATGGTCTTTGTCCTTTCATGTAGAGCCTACACATCATTTCTAATTGCAATGTCCTGGTTAGATAATTTTCTTATATACTACTTTCATGGTTCTCCGTGATTTTAATAAGCATATTATTTTTCTTGGTTTGAGCTTGTATAAAGGTTCTAACAGTTTGCTCAAACGAGAGATTGCCATGATTTCCTCCATTAGTGTTATCATAAGGAGCTCCTTCAGGATTAGAATGATATTTTTGAATATTGGAAGCATAATCATTTTTCCATGCAGGATTAAAAGGAGTGTGAGCTATAAAATTAACATCATTAACATCGGTAGCGATAGCATTAATTTGCGTATTTTTTTATCCTTTACTAAGCTAAGCAACTCGTCCACCTTAGATGTAAACTCTTCATTATTTACCTTGGTAATTGAACTTACTCTATTCGAGGTTCTTTCCACATGCCATTGGGCATGGTTGTTTTGCATATAATCAAGTAACTCCTTTGCAACACTCACTTGCTTTCCCATGATTGTTCCTCCTACTGCAGTATCTAGCATAGACTTAGACATTGGGTTAAGACCATTATAAAACAAATGTAATATAAGCCACTCTTCCATCCCATGACTAGGACAGTTCATTACGGCTTCTTTCATCCTTTTCTAAGCGCTAGTTTCTCACGGTCTTCTTGTCTAAAGCTTATAATGTTGGATCTTAA
Source organism: Avena eriantha (assembly GCA_910589775.1). Taxonomy (NCBI): domain Eukaryota; kingdom Viridiplantae; phylum Streptophyta; class Magnoliopsida; order Poales; family Poaceae; genus Avena; species Avena eriantha. The sequence continues at coordinate 449,694,729 of OU342742.1, read as the reverse complement.
CTGCATAGTTTTAGCTCGGGGGGAAAATTTAGTCCTAAACAAGTTAGTACATTCCTCCCAAGATTTAATAGTGCCCTTTGGTAGAGATAGCAACCAATCCTTAGACTTTCCTCTAAGAGAGAAAGGAAACAATCTCAATTTAACAACATTTGGATCTACATCCTTAATACGCATCATGTCGCAAATTTTAGTGAAAGTGTTTAAGTGCAAACCTGAATCTTCAGCGGATGAGCCCCCAAATTGGTTTTGTTGAACCAAACTTAAAAGGTTAGGTTTTATTTCATATGTTTCCGCATCAACTGCGGGCTGAGTGATGGATGCACAAATAAAATCATCAGTGGGAGTACCATACTCCCCTAATCTCTTTTGAGCCATGTCTCTTATATTTTTGGTATTTTTTTAAGTAATGAAAATGAATAACAAGTAACTATTTTTTTGGGTTTTCAAATAGATAACAAGAAAGTAAACTAATAACAAGAATTAAACTACAAACTAACAATAAAACTAAAAACAAGGTTTCTAGTGCCCTCATCAGGATAGCGAAATTGCTTCCTCGGCAACGGCGCTAGAAAAAGGGTTGATACCTTCGATCTGGATTCACGGATGTAGTATAATATCTTTTTCCCTATAAGACCTAGGTTTAATCGAACCTCGGAAAGCAATGCTAAAAGGAAATAAAAAGGACATGTCTACAAGACTTTGTTTATTCGGTTTACCTTAGTTTACCGAACCAATCTAGTTTACTTTATAATGGGTTGAATCAATGGATGGAGATAGGCCAGGGTTGAAGATCCACCTGCAGCTGCACATCATATGGGATAAAAGATAATAATAAGCATAGTAATGTATAATGTTTGAATGGAGATAATCTGGTATGGGCAACACATCCTAATATACTAGAGCCCCCATGATGCAGTGGGCATAGCAATAGTATTTTAATCCAACTGAGTGCACACCGAAGCAACAGGCTACAAACAATTATTAAGTGTAAAACACTGATCAAAGCTTTAAGTGGTGATGTTGTTGTGATCCTGAATGGGTCGCTAAGCGAAGATATCTTAATCCAATTCTTTTTTCAGCCAGGGACACTTCTTGATGTCGTGGACATTTATTGTATTAATCAGTTTTGGTGTTTGGTACAACTTGGGGACCCTTTTTACCGTGTGCTAATGGTGTCAGGTTAAGCTACGGAAAAGTGAAAATTCCACGGCATCAAGAAGTGTCCCTAGCTGAAACAAACGTTCCATGGAAGATGCAGACTGGAGTCTCTGGACTAGACAGTCCGGAGTCTCCGTTGTGATCCTCAAAAACTAGGTCTGGGCCAAACAGTATAAGGGTCCGGACTTTGTCCGAAGATAGGCCGGAGTCTATGGTGTGTGCAAAGACCGGAGTCTCCGATGTGCAAAGACCGGAGTATCTAGTGTTCCCATCCGAAGTTTCGGGCAAGACTCTCCGGAGTGATCCTCAAAACCATGCCTGGGTCATTCTGATTGGGGATCCGGAGATTTTCCGAAGATAGACCTGAATCTGCGGTGTGAAATAACTACAGGCCGGAATCTCTGGCCTCTAGACCAAAGTCTCTAGTGTGGGACTTGCCCAACAGGCAGAAAACGGTCTGTAGAAGGTGGGGTTATAAATAGGGGATTTCATCCCCTACCTCAGGCTGCTTGTTCCCCAACCTCAAGAACCCTAAAGCTAAGCCACCAAATCAATAAGATCTACCTCTCCAACCACCCAAAGTCCCTAATCTTTGGGGAATCGAAGGAGGAGGCCTTGATCTACATATTCACCAAGAGAGATCCTCATTTCCCCCTCATTCACTTAAGGTCCCCTTGCTCTAGTGTTTCATTGGAAACCCTAGGCCTTGATTTGGTTCTTACAAGATTGTCTTTTGATTGTTGTGACAACTTGCTTGCATTTGGGAGCCTCCAATTCAGTTGTGGATGTGTGCCTCGAACTTGTTATAAAGGTGTTGGCTTCCACCTCGAAGGTTACCGATATAGTTGAAGAGTGAATCGATCCCTTTGGGGTGACGTTCACCGGAGAACAAGGGATGCCTTTTGTGGCATTGGTGGTTTGAAACCGCCCTTCTCCAAATGCAGATGTACTTCCCCTAAAAAGGAAGGAACTGCGGGAAATCATCCTTGTGTCTTCATGTGCTCCATTTTGTTTACTTATATCCTTTACTGCACTTCACTTATATATTTCTCTTGCTTAGTTAGTTGTGCTAGTGTGACATATAGGTAAATTCACCTTAGTTGCATATCTAGAGAATTTACCTTTTGTGCCAAATCCTAAATTGAAAAGGAGTAAAATTTGAAGTAGCACCTATTCACCCCCCCCTCTAGGTGCCCATACAATCCTTTCAATTGGTATTAGAGCCTTGGCTCTTTATTCGGTCTTAACCGCCTAAGAGTGTATGGGTAACCCGGAGGAAGATGGAGGGGGTGAGGCTAGCACCTCGGTGACCATGGTGGATCTCAAGAATTTGGAAAGAAGCTTGAGATCTTCCTTGTGTAACGAAATCCAACAGTTGCGTCAACTAGTTGAGCAACTTGTTAAGGAAAAGATAGCCTCACCACCTCCTTCTCAAGAGGAACCCCCTCCGATTCTGAAGGTGAACACTTCCGCTAAGCCAACGGGTGTAGTAGTGGGGGATGAACATATTGCAACTAACTCCTCCACCAAAAAGGGCGATGAGAAGGAAGAGCACCATTCGGTTCCCAGCTGGTACTCTCTCGACCCTCCGATCCCCCATCCACATATAAATAATAGAGGTGACCCATTGATGACTACAAGTGCATATATCATTTGGAGCTAGTTTCGAAATAAATATATTGATCCAACAGAGAGAAGGAGTCTGAAGTCTAATAATTCTTGAAATAAATATTACGATAGAAATGCTAAATAACGTTCTAAGTGACAAGATAAAATGCGAGTATTGTGTAAAAGGGTGTTTTTGGGTTTTAGGTATAAGAGCAACAATAAAGTAAAGGAAAACAACTGAATACAGAAAGTAAGTATCGCGTATGTAATAGATATTAGAACTGCAATAGGGAAAGAGCGTTCTCAGGGAGTAGTGGATACACCACTAGAATTATAAGGAGCTAAGATAAAGATTATTATCATGAACATTCTCAACTATGTATGTGTGGGAGGAACTTCGTATTTGGACAAATAGGCAACAACCGATGCTCACATCATCCTCATAACCACAGCACTCAGCAATCTACATCAATCAAATTACTGCGCTATTAAGGGATGTAATCTCGTAGGACGTATCCCATGGCATGGATAGTGTTCCGTGAGTTTCCTCGGTTTCCCAAGTTGATATGTAAGGTGTGCTAACAGCTTTATTGTCACTGTAAGTGCTATCACACCTCCGTCTACCAACAAGTTCCCTCCATCAAGTCCCCATGAGAGGTAAATATTGAGAGGTCAACTTCTCACAACATCAATATGTAGAAAATCTAACACATGGTAGAACGATGAATATCATAATAGACTTTATCTTATTTCAATCTCATACTAGGGTTTCTCCATCTCCCCAAGAACTAATGATCTACTCAGACATGGGGGCAATCAACATCATGGCAATATCAATGGAATGTATCATAGATGAATAATACTTGTATAAATCCACAATGAGTACGGAAATTACAACAAGATCTAGACAAGATGTAGATGGGATGGATGGAGATGGTGGTGATGCAGCAGTGGATGATAAAGATCGATGCCTTAGCCTCCTGGATCTATGCAAGGTGAAGATGGATCCATGGTGGATGAGTTCCCCCTCCAGATGCCTTCCGAAGGTGAGGTTTCGGTGATTTATGTGTGTTCTGTATGTCGTCTCTCCGATCTAGTTGCACGAGGTGAAACTATTTGAGGAGGCGGAGGCAGCGCCAACTATATAGCCCGAACTATCTGGTCGAAATATTTATTCAGGTCGTATAGTTGGTCGTTGAACCCTCTGTCTCCTTTGTTCGTTTCTGGTTTTCTTTTGGTATTATTAATATTTCCAAAAAAGCGATTTACGTTGTTTTTTACTCCTTTTCTCCATAGTACAACTGCTCCAAGAATTGTATCCATGGGATCCATCATCTATCCTTATCCTGGTGAAAACAGACATAAAATGTGCACGCGAGCACCGTAAAATACCAAGATCCTACATCTATAGTGTAAAATAATAGTGTAAAACATGATGCAAATATGCACTCATCAACCTCCCCAAGCTTAGACCCTTGCTCGTCCTGAGCAAGTTTAACTTAATGGATGTGATACTCATGTTCATGAAGCTAGGTCGATAAAATAAATGAGGCAGTTGCAGCATGTGCTTATCATATTTGATACATAGGAATAAGTTCATGAATAGTACCTTACTCGAACCATCTGAATAGTATTAGCAGGCTTCCACACCTTAGTGATCAACAGTTCATAAAAGATGAATCTCAACATAATGTAAAAATATCTGGTTCAATCGAATGAGTTAGCGAGGTAGTACCAAGTGTTTTTAGGATCAACATATTCACTTGGGATTCAAAATCTTAAAAGTGTCTCTTTGTCATACTACAATACAGTGGTATATGCCAATTTGGTCTTTGCACACTCGCTCTTTTTCTTCTTTTTATTTTTCTCTTTTCTTTATACATGCTCACACTTTTGTTTTAGTGTTGTGCAAAGAAGCTAGCCATACATTGCACTTCATGTAGGAATCCAAAGTTTAACAATCGCAATTATCAAATTCCAATTGTATATGAAGCATTTTTATGACTTGAAGATTCTACCTCGACTTGTTCTCACTCTACACTTTCATTTTTCTTTGTTCAAGGTTTCTTTTTCAACTTTAGGGTATAGATAATTTCTCTTTGTAAATCAAACCGTAGACTTACAGCATATTGACCAAATTATCTTTATATGTTCCTTAATACCAATGGTGTGGAAGACTCCTATTGCTATCATCAAGTTCAAGTAAAATTATACTCAAGCCATTCATATATCCAATAAAATAAACACAAACTCAATATTGCTCCATATATAATAATAAACTCGGAATTTCATTAAAGGGATCGACTATTCCTGAAGGGAATTCTAATGATGCAAATGTTATTGCTAGTTTGAACTAATGCAAAAATAATAATAATAACTTATAAGATAGATTACAAGGTCTTAAAGATCTCCCCAAGCTTGGAATCAAGCCAGGCGGGATCAAATAATCCATTGTGATTATTTGATACCGTGATTGTTGTAGATCATTGTGGTGCCATGGCACGTGGTATCTTCTTCTCATGGGCCAGCCTGAGACGGAGGGATTGATTGACAGCTTCTAATTCTTTAACACGCGGCTTGTAGAAAAGATTGTTCCTCTTCAGCACTTTCACTTGTTCTTTAATGAACTCATTGTTATCATGAAGTGTTTGTAGCGCCTTAAGACTCATAGAAAAACCTGCTTCGGTTGTCCGCTTGATATCTTCATCAAGTTTGTCAAGATAAAGTCACAGCAATCGAAGGTGTTTGGGTGTTCCTGTCTTCTCCTTGTCCAACTCTTCAATCTTCAGCTCCAGGGCCTTCAAATCCCTCTTCCGACACCCATGGTCGGTGTCGAGGAACTCTATAGGGAGGGTCTTGATCTCCTTGCCTTTCTCGCAATTTCTTGCAATTCCTGGCTTCTCCTTGTCCAACTCTTCAATCTTTAGCTCCAGGGGCTTCAAATCCCTCTTCCGACACCCATGGTCAGCGTCGAGGAACTCTATTGGGATGGTTTTCATCTCCTTGCCTTGCTAGCAATTTCTCCCGATCTCCATAGGAGCCTTTCTTCTTGACTTCTATCCTTTGGTTGAGAGTCCTCACGTGTGAATAAGAGGTAGACCAGTTTTTGGAGATTATGATTAGAGAGAGAGACAATGGCAGTATATAAGGAGGGTCAGAGGTTGGTAAAACTCGTGAGAAACAACAAATTGTCTCCCAAGAAAAGAATCTTAACGAAACAGGGAAAGAAATCACGGATTTGGAAGTGTCCTGCCGTGTAACGACCAACTATACGGGCACGACCCGTATAGCTCTAGTCGTATAGTTGGTTCCGGGCAGATATTTCCAAATATCTTGAGTACGGGTCGATTAAATCACGACTCCGAATCGACAATAACATTTTTTTCAATAAAAACGAAAAGTGTCTATGAGTTTAACGACCAACCATACGTCCGGAATTTTGGCTCCGGTTGTATAGTTGTGACCGTATAAATATAGACACCAAAAAATAAAAGTGTCTGAGAGTTTAACAACCAACTATACGGCCAGAATTTTGGCTCCGGACGTATAGTTGCGACCATATAGGCTCAGATATCGAAAACAATTTTATGAAGATGATACAAAGAGTTTAACGACCAACTATACGGCGGGAGTTTCCTCTCCGGTCGTATAGTTCCGCCCGTGTAGTTGGGAAAACCCTCTAAATTTTTTGAAAAACATAAGGAATTCAAGGGCAAAATTTTCAGAAGTAAAATTTGTGAAAACAGATCACTTATTTGGGTAAGAACACTTACCTTGCACTTACCGTTTGCTTATTTGGGGATGAAAAGTGAAGGGAATATGCCCAAGAGGCAATAATAAAGTGGTTATTATCTTATTCCTTGTTTATGATAAATGTTTATTTTGCATGCTATAATTGTATTAATTTGGAAATGTTAATACATGTGTGTTTAATAAACAAAAGGAAAGTTCCTAGTTATGCCTCTCTTATAAACTAGATCATTGATTAACAAGGTGATCAAGGTTTCCTGATCATGGACATTGGATGTTGTTAATAACAAGGTCACAACATTAGTGGAATGATGTGATGAACATTCATTCAAAGTATAGCATTACAATCAAAGTCATTGTGTATATATTGCTATAACAGCATACGAAGTAATCCTAGGCCTTAGACCATGAGATCATGTCAATCACTAACACTAGAAGAGTATCTTGATAACATCAAACATCACACCTTGAAAGGGTGATTATAAAGGTGGGTTCAGTGCTATGAAAGTGGTATGTAGAGGCTCATGGATCAAGAGTGGGATTTGTCCATCCCGATGATGGATAGATATACTATGGGCCCTCTCGATGATATCACAATGAGAATAGCTTCCAAGCAAGTGATGTGATCACTAGAATGTCATCTCACGGGAAGGACAAAAGAGTACATGTCGGTAACGAGATCAAACTAGGTATGGAGATACCTATGATCAAATCTCGGACATGTAATATATCGTGAGACAAAGGGATTTATTTACGACGTTAAAGGTTCACACGATCACAAGAGTCATCGTTGAATATGTGGGAGTCAGTACGGATCTCTAGGCCCCGCTGCTAATTATTGATCAAAGAGGGGTCTCGATCATGTCTGCATTATTCATGAACCGTAGGGTGACACACTTAAGGGATACTGACACCATTTGGAGCAAATATGTTTCATATAAATATTTAAGAAAGCGCTGGAATTATTTCAATACACACCGAAACTATTTCGGGTGAAATTGCTAAAATTGGTTGTGCATGTAATATTGAAATGTTGCAAGGGGTTTTATATGAATGTTTGTTAATTAAAGTAATTAACAAAATTCCGAATAAAATTAATAAAACAGTTTTATTAAATGAGAGAGCATTAAATTTGGAGAAATTTAATGCATTTAAAGTGGAGACTTTAATAGAGAATGTGAAGGGGCATATTTATGTGGAGGGGGTTACCACCACATGAATGAGGGAGGTGAAGGGGCGCCGTCCATGGGGAGGGGATGCCCCCCTCCTCCTATAAAAGGCCCCCTCTCCTCACTTCTCACACACACCTCCTCGTGAAGGATCTCTCTCCTCCTCTAGTATTTTTCCCCCATGGTCTCGGATTAGCAAGATACATGTTCCCGGTGGCTTTATCTGGAAAGGAGTTGCTGCTTCCGCTGCTTTGCTGGAGCAAGGGATGGAGGTTGTCAGGGTACCAGACATGTGTGCGATCACGGATGCACCGCTGCTTTGCGCTGCTGGACTTGGTGGTGCTAGACTTGCTAGAACTGGATCTGATGGACGTGCTAGAGCTGGACCTGCTAGACTTGATCACGATCTTGAGATCGGTAGGTGTACGACTACATCATCCACAAGTTCCATCTTTTTAACAAAGCTTTGTTGTCTTCGAAGGTATGTTCTCTATGGATGTATATCCACCCGTTGCTTGTATCTAATAGATAGATCTTGGCGTATAATAGTTCCCATCGTAGGAAATTTTTGTTTTCTATGTTGCGAACCCAATAGTGGTATGAGAGCGTGATCTATGCGTAAGTGCTTTGCACGGGTAGAACACATAAGAGTATGTGGGTGATGATGATCATGTTATTGATTCTTTCATGTATTTTGGATATTGGTGGCATAGTGAGATGAAGCGGCCCGGACCAGCTTTACATGTCATCGCACATGAGACCGGTTCCATGACTGACATGCAACTAGTTTTGCATAAGTGGCTGGCGGGTGTCTGTCTCTCCTACTATAGTCAATATATGATTTACAACGAGTTTCTAATAACTTAGTTATCATCGTTGTGGTTCCATGTTCGTAGGTAAGACCGATTATATCTTCCAAAGCCCTAAGCCACGTAAAAACTTGCAATTGATAAATTAGAGGCGTCTAGTTTAGATTGTTGTTGGGCAAGTGTCATGATATGGAAATGTTGTAAGATGATGTATAGTTAGTACCCTTACAACACACCTAACGTGTAAGTTCCATAGACCTTGGCCTTACACACAAAGGAATGATAGAGATCATACCACGATGCACATGATAGTGATCAAATGCATGGACCATATCATTCCACTTTACACATATGATGTTTGCATCTTATATTGCTAGTTTAGCATTTTAGTAGCGTTATAAGATGATCCCTCATTTAAATATCAAGATAAAATGTGTTGTTCCTTAAGTATGCACCGTTCTATGGATTGTGTTTCGAGACATCATGTGATGATCGGGTGTACTCGACTATGCGCTTTCATACAGTGGGTGTAAGACAGTTTTACACACGCGAGCACTAAGGTTCTTACTTGGTGAGCCTAGCATGTACAGACGTGTCCTCGGAACACAGACCGAAAGGTTAAGCATGAGTCATATAGTTGATGTGATGCCCATATTGATGCGCGCCTTTGAAGCTACACCAACTCACGTGATGATCGGACTTGGTGTAGTGGATTTGGTTCATGTAATCACCAAAAAGGCACGAGGGATGTCGTTTTGAGTGGGAGTTCATTTCGAATTTGGATTATTCGAACCAAATTTGTCATAAACTAAATCAAAGTGAATTTGCATAATTTGTTGTAGTCATTGGCATCTGTTTACTACCTTATGCTTAGTTTTAATTGAGATAATAGAACTATAGAATTCTAGGCATTTACTTTACGAACTGGTATCGTATTGTTTTGAATGTCAATTTAAATTTTAGAAGTCCTATTGCAAACCTTTAGCAAACTCTATTTACTCCATGAAGTTTAATAGGTAGTATTAAATCAAGAGTAAGAATTCCCATGTTAGTATCTAAAGTATCATGTTTTCCTCCATGATTATTGATATTCAAAAGTTGTTTTAATATCAAGATTATCTAGGAGCTGAAAAAATTGTTTCCGAAACCATCATGTTTGGAAGATATTGTGATATCTGATACAATGTTTTTAGTTGCATTATCATAGAGTATAATTTAGAAAAATACATGTTTTCATATTGTATGAGAATTTGTGAAGGATGGAGATGATAGGCATCCAAATCTCCCAAAAAGGTTTTGGAAACTAACATTATACTCACGATTCTTCCTTATAGGCTATAGTAGCTTGATCATGAAAGTTGGCATGATAAGGATGAATATAAGATGTAAGTAAAATGTTTACTACACTAATAGATTACTAAAGAATGGATTTTTGAAAAAACACCAAACATTTGATGATGGTGGTCCACTTCAAAGTGCAAGTCCAAAGGTATTAGTATTTGACTATATACACTTTGTACTATGTGTCATGTGAATGACACCACTATTGATGTTGATAGATTCTTTTAAAAGAAAAGGAATTGCTGAAAGATAATCTATAAAATATTTGGCAGAAAAGAAAAGGTTGGAGATGTCCAACTTAGGTATATAGAAGATATACATGTTATGGCTGTATTCCTTGCTTGTTAAACAATGTGGTTCTTAGGTATTGGATACCGGTATTGGATACCGAATTGGTTGGTGTGAAGTGTCAAACAGAACAACACAATTCATGAACTACAATGGCCTAAGTAACTAGCAAGAGAATAAGTGATGATGTTCATCAAAAATAAATAAAGTGTTATTGTGTTTTTCGTTGTTGTCAAACCTAGCCTTCAAGATTTGTTTTAATAATTGTTATTTTGTTCCGGTATTACAAGAACAATGGTTGTTCAAATAATTACCGTATTCCATAAAGGATGGATGAACTTTTACAAGTCTAGTTGGAGAAATCACATCCATAAACATTATTCCTAAAATGTCTTAAAACAAATGATTGGAATATCACTTATGAAGTGACGTCACTGTTTGAATTATATTGGAAAGTAAACATGAAGAAACTCCATGTTGATGTATTTTTGGAGTCTTTTGATTTTGATCAATTGACACGTGTGAAACTTTTCTCGAGATAATTGAAACTCCGTTCATAGGCCAAAGAGGAACGGATGACTATCTTATTGGAAATTGTGCATGCTGATGTGCATAGTCCATTATGTGTAGCCATATGCGATGGGTCTTTTTGCTTCATATGCTTTCTCCAGAAATTTGAATGAATATATCTATATATTTACTTAATAAGGAAGAAGTATGAAACATTTGAAAATTGTTCAAAGACTTTCAAGATGAAGTGAAAAATCATTGTAAAAAGAAAATAAAAGAGTTTATGATTTGATAATAAAGGAGGATATTTGAGTTACAGGTTTAGCAAAACACCTAAGATTTCAGGAACTATTTCATGAATTTGCACTTCTCGATAAACCACAGGAGTATGGTATGTTCGATAGATCAAATCAAACCTTGTTTGACATGGTAAGATCAAAGGTGTCATTTATAAAACTACCATTATGTTTTAAGGATTAAAGCTTTAGAGACTACCGCTTTTGCACTGAAAAGAGCACCATCGTGATCCATTGAAATGACACCATATGAGTTATGGTTTGGGATAAAATCCGAATTGTCTTTTCTTAAATTTTGGTATGTTATGCATAAGTAAAATTTTTACAACCAAAGTCGGATAAGCACATCTTTGTAGGTTATCCCAAAGAATTTGTTGGGAATTCCTACATAACGCCGAGGACAAAAGAGTTTTTTGCTTGGAACATCAAGTTTCTTGAGAAGGAATTTTTCGTGAAAAGTTAAGTGGGAGGACAACAAAACTTTGATAAGGTTGTTGAACCTTAGCTATATGTGCTAAGTAGCGCAGCGCCAGAAAGTGTCCCAGTGGCGGCCACAATGCTCATGGCTCTCGTGATTACAAAGGGTGTGATCTTGGAGATTAGAGTTCCTATTTGAACCGTATGCATCGGGTAAGAATCAAATAGTGAGATTGATAAACAAGTCGTTATTGTTTTGACAATGATGAACCGACTGCATGGAAAGAAGCGATGATGGGCCCTGACTCCATAAAATGACTAGAAGTCATAGAATCCGTGATAGTATCCATACATGAGAAATCAAGTTTCTGAACTTGGAAGGCCCTCCAGAAAGGCGTGAAGCCTATCGGTCATGTTTGGATATATAAAGAAATAGACATGGATGTTTACATCTATGAAATAGTCGACATGTCGGAAAGAAGTTTATGGCAATGTTCAAGGAGTTGACTATGACAAGATTTGATCTTTCATAGCGATATTTAGTCTTGATGGATTAATGTAGCAACCACTACATATAATTTGGTGTATGGTAGTTGAACAAACAAAACAATGTTCTTCTAATAGAATGGTTACCTAGGACGTGTACAAGACACGGTCCGAAGGGTTTTGTTAATTCAAAGGATGCTAAAAGGGTATGCAAACTTCAATAGTTGAAGTAAGCATAGCGGAGTTGGAATATTCACCATGATGAAAATGTTAAAGAAGTTTAATTTCATCGGAGACGATGAAGATGCTTGTATTTTCAAGAAATTAAGTGGGACACTGAGACAAATTGCCAATACATTATGCAGAGTACATATTGTTGATTGGAAATGATGTATCTTTTATTGACATGAGTTAAGAATTTCATTAAAATAGGATTTCGATGAAAGACTTGGGCAAAACCGTATCTGGCATCAATATCTATATGGATAGATTGAGGCGCTAATATGGTTGTGCCAGACGTACATATATGAGATATTGAAAGGGTTCAATATGGAAATAACAAGAAAGGTTCTTGCTGCATGGAAAGGATTATATCAAGATTCAAGTGTTTCAACACATGGTGAGTAAAATCACATGAAGATTTTGATAGATTATACCGTGATATGTATATATCCAGATATGTCCTATGCTCTAAATATTATGAGCACATACCAGAATGATTCTTAAGATGATCATTGGATGATAGTAAAGATATTCTTATGAGCTTTGGAAGAACTAAGAATATATCATGTATAAGTGACAAATAGCTAAAGGTAGTTCATTGTAAAGTGTTACATTGATACTAGTTTTGTCACAAGATACAAATTAAATTTATCTCAATTTAGACTATGGGTGGCACAATGTAATGGAAAAGATGTTTCATGATGGATTTGGAGGAGTTCCAAAGTTGAGACATTGTGACGTATACTACAACAAAAGGCTAAGTATATGACTGCTATAGTAGCAGCAAAGGAGGGCATTTGTGTTAAGTAGTTTGTTATCAAACTAGGTGTGGTTCAAAGTGGTCTAATACTATGAAGATATATTGTATGACAATAATATCAACATATTTTAACCCGAACGAACTAAAGGTCTTACCAGAGGACCAAATTTATACAATGCCATCTCATTTGAGAATGAGTGATGCGTAGAGACGCAAAGACATGCAAATACACACGGACCTAAAACTGTCAGATTCGGAGATTATGTTAACCACTAGCAATCGCGTATATGCAACACCAAAAAGCCATAGGTGTTCAATACGCAAAGTTTTTCAAACTAGATTATTAACTCTAGTGCAAGTGGGAGACTGAAGGGAATATGCCCGAGAGGCAATAATAAAGTGGTTATTATCTTATTCCTTGTTTATGACAAATTTTTATTTTGCATGCTATAATTGTATTAATTTGAAACGTTAATACATGTGTGTTTAATAAACAAAAGGAAAGTTCATAGTTATGCCTCTCTTATAAACTAGCTCGTTGATTAACAAGATGATCAAGGTTTCCTGATCATGGACATTGGATATTGTTAATAACGAGGTCATAACATTAGTGGAATGATGTGATGAACATTCATCTGAAGTATAGAATTACGATAAAGTCATTGTGTTTATATTGCTATAACATCATACGAAGTAATCCTAGTCCTTAGACCATGAGACCATGTCAATCACTAACACTGGAAGAGTATCTTGATACCATCAAACATCACACCGTGAAAGGGTGATTATAAAGGTGGGTTCAGTGCTACAAAAGTGTTTTGTAGAGGCTCATGGATCAAGAGTGGGATTTGAACATCCCGATGACGGATAGATATACTCCAGGCCCTCTCGGTGATATCACATTGAGAATAGCTTGCAAGCAAATGATGTGATCACTAGAATGTTATATCACGTGAACGAGAAAAGAGTACATGTCAGTAACAAGATCAAACTAGGTATAGAGATACCAATGATCGAATCTCGAACATGTAATATATCGCGAGACAAAGGGATTTAGTTACGACGTTAAAGGTTCACACGATCACAAGAGTCATTGTTGAATATGTGGGAGTCAGTATGGATCTCCAGGTCCCGCTTCTGATTATTGATTGGAGAGGGGTCTCGATCATGTCTGCAGTATTCGTGAACCGTAGGGTGACACACTTAAGGGATACCGACACTATTTGTAGCAAATATGTTTTAGATAAACATTTAAGAAAGCGCTGGAATTATTTTAATAGACACCGAAACTGTTTCTGGTGAAATTGCTAAAATTGGTTCTGCATGTAATATTGAAATGTTGAAGGGGGTTTTATATGAATGTTTGTTAATTAAAGTAATTAACAAAATTCTGAATAAAACTAATAAAACAGTTTTATTAAATGAGAGAGCATTAAATTTGGAGAAATTTAATGCATTTAAAGTGGAGACTTTAATAGAGAATGTGAAGGGGCATATTTTGTGGAGGGGGTTACCACCACATGAATGAGGGAGGTGAAGGGGCACCCTCCATGGGCGCCGTTCATGGGGAGGGGCTCCCCCTCCTCCTATAAAAGTCCCCCCTCTCCTCACTTCTCACACACACCTCCTCGTGAAGGATCTCTCTCCCCCTCTAGTATTTCCCCCATGGTCTCGGATTAGTGAGATACGTGTTCCCGGTGGCTTTATCTGGAAAGGAGTTGCTGCTTCCGCTGCTTTACTGGAGCAAGGTACAGAGGTTTTTGGGGGTACCGGACGTGTGTGCGATCACGGATGCACCGCTACTTTGCGGTGCTGGACTTGGTGGTGCTGGACTTGCTGGAGCTGGATCTGATGGACGTGCTAGAGCTGGATCTGCTGGACCTGCTGGACTTCATCACGATCTTGAGATTGGCATGTGTACGACTACATCATCCACGAGTTCCATCTTGTTAACAAAGCTTTGTTGTCTTCAAGGGTATGTTCTCTATGGATGTATATTCACCCGTTGCTTGTATCTAATAGATAAATCTTGGCATATAATAGTTCCCATCATAGGAAATGTTTGTCTTCTATGCTACGAACCCAACAAAAAGCTCCTCCAACAACAAAGACTCCTTCACTTTTGGAGGAATTGACCTTAGTTCATTAAACAATTCTCGTAAACGAAAATCACCAAGACTAAAGTTCCTCTCAACAAGATTGGTATCTTGCTGGGCAAATATGGAGACTGCATCTAACATCTTTATTTCTTGCCTCTGCATAATCTGCAACTCAAATTCTTGAAGTGAAAGAATCCAACGTATCAATCTTGGCTTATGGTCTTTCCTCTCAAGGAGTTCTTTTAAACCATCACTATCCGTATGAACTCTTACCTTTGCATCAACTATGTAAGAACGAAATTTAACACAAGAGAAAAATACACCAAAAAGTTCCTTTTCTTCTTTATTGTAATTCTTCTAAGCACCATTTAAAGTTCTACTAGCATGATGTATAATGTTAAATCTGCGACCATGTTTTGTCCCAGAGTTACTCTTACAGCATCATCACTAGCTTCACATATTAAGTCAAAGGTTGTATCCCGGATCACTACAAGAAATCTGCTCACTAGTGACCTTTCTTTAATGACCATGGGTTTTTTGGTCATAGATTTATGACCATTCTAAACCAATTGGTCGTGGGAAATTTAGGAGGGTCCAAAGTTTAAAAATAACGACCAATTTAGTCAAAAAGGTCATGATGCACTAACACGAAAAGGTCAAAGATAGATATGATTGGTTTGGAGCCTTTTATTTGGTAGACTACGACCATTTTAAATGGTCGTTATGGTTAAATTCCGAGGCAAAAAAATTACAGGATTGCCAACTTAGCAATATCACCTTCATATCATGTCTATGTGTCATTTTTTGCCTACTTGTCATATCTAGGTGGCATTTGGGACCAGCTGATGTTTGGAAATAATTTTAAAAAAAGAACTAAGGCGGGGGTTCAAACTCAATACTCGACCTCTCACTCCGGCCCCAGGATCCTAACCACTACACCACTGGCCTCGTTCGTGCTAATAAGGGAGCTCGGCCCAAATAATATGTTCAAGGTACACGCTTGAAATATTAATGGAAAAAGGAGGAGAGTGGAATGGGACGTCAACCCGCGACCTCTCACTCCCGCCGAAGTAACCAGGCCACCCCACTAGCGGAACCTTGTTGTTGCAAATTCCCGTGCCGCCATCTTTATTCAATGTAAGCCACTGTTGGGCTTGGGCCTCAAGCGACCGAGCCATGTCCTACTCGGCTGGCTGGTCAATAGCCCATTAGAGCTTTAGCATGTCTATTTTATTGAAAAATTTAGAGTTTTTACAAACTTTGAGCCCACACAAATGGATGGACTTTATTTTTTTTGTAAGTATACAAATGTAATTTCTCTATAACTTTTGCATATCAAGTAGGATTGAGATGATATAAAAATAAATTTGGTTCACCTTTAGGAGGTTAAGCTAAAAAATATTTTTTTCAAAAAATCATGATCATTAGATCATGTACATGTAGTTCAAATCGGACCCGCTTCCTACCGATTCGGCAGGCATTTGTTTTTTTTCACGAGGGGTGGACCGAAAGGTTTGAGATGCCCCAGTTCGGACATTGTCCATGTAACATGGTCTAATATTTTTGAAAAATGTGGTGAAACCATTTTGAAACTCTCATTTGGTGGTTGCTTTACAAAACGTTCCGTTTTTCGGCATTCAAAAAATAGAAAATGCATTTTCTGTGCGACGAAAAGGAAAACTTCCTTCTGCAACATTGTTCTCCTTCCCAAGATGCACATGCGTGCACAATATGGGCACATTATCACAAACTATGCCGTAATTCTGGTCATAACATTGGTCGTTTGACCCAAAAACCATGAAACCTCGGACATGATAGGTCATTTCTAAGAAGGTTTTTTGATACACTTGCAATATACCAAGTTTGATATTTTTTCTTGAAAATATGTCACATAACAAGACACGGCGCGAAAATTTTACCTCGTTTGGACCGTTTTTGAATTTATTATGCCTGTTTCTAACTATGGTCAAAACGGAGGGCATGAAGGTTCCTAGCTAGGGGATGAGCCTCGCTAAAATTTCATTAGATCTCTGATAACATATCATATTGTGAACCTAAAAATGATTTTTGCAAAAAACATGAGCATTAAATTATGTACACGTAGTTCAAATCAGACCCACTTCCTGCCGATTCGGCAGATATTTGTCTTTTTCGTGAGGGGTGGAAAGAAAGGTTTGAGATACCCTGGTTGGAACATTATCCATATAATATGGTCTAGTATTTTTTTTAAATATGGTGGTAGCATTTTGATTGAGCACTTTGATGGTTGCTTCATAAAACGCCCCGTTTTTGGCACTCAAAAAATGGAAAACGCATTTTTAGTGCCACGAAAAGAAAAACTTCCTCCTGCAACATTGTTCCCCATCCCAAGATGCACATGTGTGCACAATACAGGAACATTATCACAAACTATGCCGCGATAATGGCCATAACATTGGTCGTTTGACCTAAAAGCCATGAAACCTCGAACAAGATAAGTCATTTCTGTGAAGGTTTTTTCGTGATGTAATCAATATACCAAGTTTGGTACTTTTCCTTGTAACCATGTCACATAATAAGACACCACGCGAAGGTTTTACCTTGTTTGGACCGTTTTTGAATTTCTTATGCCCGTTTTAAAATTTGGTCAAAACAGCGGGCATGAAGGTTCTTAGCTAGGGGATGATTCTCGCAAAACTTTCAGTGGATCTATGATAAAATAGCATATTGTGAAGCTAGAAATGATTTTTCCAAAAATTCACGAGCATTAGATCATGTACATGTAGTTCAAATCGGACCCCCTTCCTACCGATTCGATAGGAATTTGTCTTTTTCTCGAGGGGTGGACAGAAAGGTTTGAGATCTCTCGGTTAGGACATTGTCCATCTAACATGGTGTAGTATTTTTGAAAAATATGGTGGTAGCATTTTGAATTAGCGCTTTGGCAGTTGCTTCATAAAACGCCCAGCTTTTGGCACTCGGAAAAAGAGCTAGCCAATCAGAACATAGAGCCAGCCTATCCACGGATCTCCCTGCCAAAGCAGATCTGAGCCGTCTACCCGCATCCAACGATCCAGACCCAACCTCTCCTGCCTCCCCACTTTGGACTGCAAATGATGAAGACACCCCCACAAATCCTAACTGCACTACCGAAGTATGTAAGGATAATTTTGTCAAAGTCTAATTTCTAAATGAGCAGCAGAGGGAAACTTTTAAAAATCACCGCGCGTCCTCGAATTTTTCGATCTTTCCTACCCAGAGGGTAACCCTAACTCCCCTCCCTTCATTTCCACCCTTCTCCCGTCCTCACTGTGGCGGCGCCTCCTCTACTCCACCGATGCCCGTGCCAGATCCCCACCTTGTCCTGCTCCCCATCCATGCGCGCTCACCGCCTCTCCCTTCATCACCTGCGACGGTGGCGCACCCCATCCCTCTCCCCAACTCTCGCCTCCGTCTCCACCTACCTCCGGATCTATGACCTCCGTATCCAGGCCTCCGAACTCCTGCCCCGCTTCTACCGCATCCCTACGAAGCCGAGGATGCTCCCGTCGCTGGCGCGCGCGGGGGATGCTCACCGAGGCTGTCGACCTCATCGTTGGCTGCCGAATCGAGGCAGACAGGCCCAGGCGGCAGGGACGCGGGGTCCTCCGCGTCGCCGGCCGATAGCACCAGGAGGAACCTGCATACCCAGATGACGGGGAACATCGGCGAGTCCTCCATCTTCGACAGCGAGATCTTCCCCTCCTCTCGAACTCGCCCGTTGCCAGCAAGATCGAGGCCACCAACCCACGCGTCACCAACGCCTCATCCTGACCATGTAGCAGCTGGATCTACGCCTCATTCTGTAGAAGTATGTTATTATTCATGCTTTTGTTCAATTTTCCTCAGGTCACAGCCCTTTCCTGTGGTGGTGCCCTTTAGGGCTGTTGTGGTGGTGGTGCTGTCCACCAGAGCTACTGCTAGTGCTGCTGGTGTTGGTGTGACCGGGCCGATGCTGCCGACGTCAACTATGGCCCACTGGTCATGGGGCCGGCAACAAGAAAGCAGCATGGAGGAGCAGGCGAGCCAACCACAAGGGGAATCCACGACGCGCACATCGCCATGGTCTTCGGCATCGCTAGGATACTCAAGGACCGCGAGCACCTCCTCGGCGTCGCGACTAGCAGTCCGACCTGCTCTTTTGTGTTCTATATATTTCCCCACAATAGGTAGTACTGCTCCCCCCGCTCTTTTGTGTTCTACCTATTTCCCCATGTTTGACTGATCTGGATGCTAATTTACTGTGCTTTGCCTATGCCACTACTATAATCTCTGCTCCCTGTTTATCTGGCTCTGGATGTGTGTAGGCTTTGATTGAATCCCCGCAGACATGAGTATTGGACAATGCAAATCATCTAGGTGCAGACAGAGTGTAGTTTCATAGCTCCTTTGTTTTGACGCTCATGGTTGATAATAATAATAACAAAAGAATACATCCCATCTTAGCTTATTATTTATCCTCTGCGTGCTAATATTTCTAAATACCTACTACTTACTTTCTACATAAAGGCAAACTCCATCTTAGATCCTTTATTTGCATCTCCTGTTATAAGAACATAATAGCTCCTTTATTTGCTGTGGTTTGATTCTCATGGCTCATGGTAACATGGATAATAAGAACAGAATATTACTAGTGTTGACAATGTTGCTGGCATATATTATTGCACATGAAGTGAATTAATTCTCACAGAAGTTGTTTGTTTCTCTAGTTTGATTCATAGTTGACACATGTTATTTAATTCTGGTATGATGATCTAACTTAGTGAGTGTAACTATATATTGTGATTCCGGCCAGGTGCACTACTGTTAGGAGATCACAATGACGAGCATGGCGGCGAGCTGCGAAGCTGTTACTAGGAGATCATGATGACAAGAACTGTGAGATGTGGAGCTACTGCTAGAGATCATGACGATAAGCATAGCAAGCTGCTGCTGGAGATCACGATGTGGGGACGAGCTGCAAAGCTACTGCTGGCGATCATTTGCATGTGTATTCATAGTCTGGGATGAATGACATGGTTCACATCTTCTTTTGATGGATAATTGCTTGCTGATGACTGGATATTAGTTGTACATGTGATGATCTGGCTATCATGTGGTATGATAGTCTTAATTTTTGGCCTTCTTTATTTACTGGTTGTGTAATGGAGTAATTCAACCCGGCTGAGTCCAAATGCTGGAGTTCAAACTATTTAATTAACCTGTAAATTATATTGTTTGAAACATTGTTGTGCTAATTTTGGGTCTTTTTCTTAAAAAGGCCTTGGAACCTGTACTGTATCTTACAGAGGCCTTGGCCCAGAATTGGATGGACCGAAATGGTCTACTAGAAAAACTAGAACAAAATGGATTATAAAGGGCCATAAATGGACTGTACAGTATATACATAAAAAGAATTAGAACAGGATCAATAAAAAATAGACCGTAAAATGGGTTGTAAAGAGGCTAAAGCCCATGACTGAAATGATCATAGCAAAGCACATGCTCAATAAGAAATGGACCATAAAAGGCTGAAATGATGGGCTTGGCCCATGTAGATGGTTGAACTGGACTGTAAGACCCAAACCTAGCTTGGTTTGAATCCCTGTGATTACAGTGCTCGTCCCTGGATCAAATAGCTAGCACCCGCAGTTTAAGATGTAATATCAAGATACAAAGGTCATATTACATCGCATGATCCAGAATATGAATACTTTATTACTTCCTCATAGCCATAGGCTATCTTATTACAAAGCAGCAGAATACAAGTAAAGCATGGAGTCCTTCATCTTCATGTGCCACAGGCAAACATGTTGGGTGTAGACTCATAACTCCTATCATCAATCCTTACTCATCAATAGAATAACCTGCAACATGATAGGTTGCAGCCACAAAAGGGTCAATACTTTGAATGTATTGGCAAGTGTCACAAGTTGGTGAATATAAGATGGACTATCACTACATGCATATTTGGCTAAGTAGATCTTAGGCTCATTTGCAGAAAGCAATATGGTTTTATCCTATGTTTGTAAAAATAGTTTTGATCTTTCAACAACTTTCTGAACTCCTTGGCAAACTCCAAGTTCTTATAATCCCTTGTTGACACCATCAAGTTTTACTTTGAGAAATTGGAATGTCGAGATCTTCCACAGCTTCAGGCCTTAGTTGCTCAGAGTTTTCCATAACCGGGGACACGGCTAAGTACTTAGAATTTAATCTTCTGCAGAAGTTGTACACTTTACCCACAAGACACAATCTCGTCTTGACGCCACCAGTGGCCCCTGGATTAGTACTCACCAAGGTGGAGTACCGGCAGATCGAGAATGTGACAAAGTCTTTCCATAGGAGTCCTCCCAATACATAATGCCAGCACATCTACTAGGCACCAATGCAAGGATAAACCTCCAATGCATAATTCCAGTTAACCTGAAGAGGTACCAATGCATGGGTCTCCCACTATGTAATTGACTAGGCCAGAGCCCATTTGGCATGTGGCTGTACACGAAAGCCCCTGTACGAGAAACATGTTCAGTCTCTAAGTTTCTGGGTGGTGTTCTCCTAGTGCACACACTAACGAGATAGACATAGACATGGTTCCCTTCGTTGCCACCTTATTCTCAACTGAGTATCCACTTTCCACCCAGGTGATTCATTGAGTACTTGTTTTATTATATAAAACATATATTTTTCCAACTCCCCATATAGTCACAATATGGTATATTCCACCCCATATCTATAGCAGGGCTAAGCATACTACCACTATGGTATTTCCACTAAGGAATATATAAAGGACATCCTAATAGGATATAGCATAGCATAGTATCATAGTAGC
This sequence comes from Avena eriantha, assembly GCA_910589775.1. Lineage (NCBI taxonomy): Eukaryota > Viridiplantae > Streptophyta > Magnoliopsida > Poales > Poaceae > Avena > Avena eriantha. Next base: position 449,672,987 of record OU342742.1, on the reverse strand, counting down.
CCTATCATGCATACTACAAAAATCCACTAAGTGTAATGAAAATAGTAGGACATGGCTGATAGTGTCACTTGCCTTAGTAGTTGGTGGTGTTGGTACACTCTTTACAGTAACACACTTGACAATCCACACAATCTATCAAACAAAACAACCAAGACAAAACATGCACAAGATCAACACTAATGGCAATACAAAAATCATGCAAAATATGCAAGCATGCAAGATGGCAATTTTTATTGTACAAATTGTTATAACAAAGGTTTTGAACAATACTAAGTGTTCTCTGAACAGTTTACAATTGCAAGATTACAAATGCAACCATTTGTGCAATTGTAATAATTAGCAATGATTTCTAGCATTTGGAAAGGCTAGACTCACTAAATAATTCCCATGCTAATAGGTATAGTTAACCAAATTTATATTTTGGTCTCACTAGACAGAGGGTTCAATTTGCAATCCATAGCAAAAAGATTCACCCAAAAATAATTTACAAAACAATTTTTATGGTTAAAATACTCCTAAAAAGGTTCTGCCTAAAACTTCTATTTTATAGAAGCTAAAGGGTTAAATAATGCCTCAGCAGTGAAGCTCTCATTTTTCTGAATCCATAGACACCAAATTTGTATTTTTCTGAATTGTGGATCAAAAGTTATGAAATTTCTAAGTTTAATACTAAATCTGCCTATTTTCTAATTTAAACAATAGCCTGGGCGACGTGGCATGTTCTTATTGGCTGGTACCGGTTCGGGCGGATCGACCACGTGGGCCGTTGGATTTTAAGAGGAACTAACGGACCAGATTAGCTGATACCGCTTCGGCTAAGTGATCTAACCCGCTGGATTAAGATCAGACGGTGCTCAGCGCGTGGCCAAGAACTGGCGGCGCTGGTCCTCTGCGCGCGGCGGCGACGCGTCGGACGGGTGGTGCTCCGGTGATTCTAGAGGGTTAGGGCGGCGGGAACCTGCGACTCACCGGAAGTCACCGGTGAACGGCGGCGGCAGAAAAAGCTCCGGTGATGACCGTGGTGATGACCTGGGGCGGTACAAATCGAACAAAAAATGTTAGACCGTGCGGCAGAGTGTGGTGGAGATAACAGGACAGAGGGGAGGGCACGGGGCAGTCGGTTCTCGCCGGAATCGTCGCCGGAGCTCGTCGGTGTCTGCGGCGGTCCGAGTTCGATTCCGAGCAGCCTAGGGGCTCTCAGGTGGTGGGGTGTGAGGGGAAATGGAGAGTAGGGAGTGGGTATTAAGGGGCAGGGCTCGGAGTAGAGTTTAATTCGCAGAAACGTTCGAATTCGAACGGATTAGAAACGGCAGAGGGAGGGAGAAGCAGTTCGTCCCCATGGTGGAAGAAGGTGAGGTGGAGGTGACGTGGAGTGGGACCGCGGTGTCAGCGAGAGGGGGTAAAGGGGGGTCGGTGAGAAAATGAAGCAGCGGGGAGAAGGGGAGTGCCGTGTGGCTTAGTGGGTTGGGGGTTGGGCCGAGCTGCTGCTGTTGTTTTTTTTATACCTTCAGTTCTTCTTTTTCTTTTTCTGTTTTCTTAAATAACTTTTGATTTAATGAATCAATTTGAATCAAACAAATTTCTAAAAATTTGTAAAACTCAAATTAGGTTTTTAGGGCATTATAGAACACATTTACTTTCCAACTCAAATTTTTCTAACCAAATTTATTCACTTTGGCTTTAATAGTTAATATTGCTTTTATTAATTCTATTCTCAAAATAATTCATATCTTTTTATCCATGGCTCCAAATTGGATGAAACCAATTTCTATTGTTTTATTGTTTTGCCCTTTATCTTTTTATCTCCCATAGGAGTTCTTTGGTTTAATATAAATATGAAGTATATCCATAATATTGTGTTGTTCTTAGGGTTAACCAATAATTAGAGTTTTAGGGTTTGAGATAATTTTCACTTCTCTTAGGTTTTTTTTTTAAAATGCAACCAAGTCAAGATGCTCATGCATGCTTCATGATTTGGGATTTTAAAACATGCACACCACTTCTCAAACAAAATCATTTTGTTTGGCTTGGGTTTGGAGGCATTATATTTAAATGTTCCAAAACTTTTTGTTCCTTCTGAATTTCAAAGAACTGGATTCTTTTGTTTTGTTTAAATTTTCACATTTCAAAATTTGGAAAATTTTGGGATGTGACAGACTACCACTCTTAAAAGGAATCTCGTCCCAAGATTCGAGAAGGCTAGAAAAAAAGGTTGGGTTTTAGGATCACTTGGGTGCTACCACCCTTAAAAGGAATCTCTGTTGGGTTGCATTTGATGATTCACTTGGCTAAGGGTCCAAAAGATTGATATCCAAGGTTGTTAACATTTCTTCATCTTGAGATTCTTATACCACTGAATTAAGTTAACTAAAGCTTACCATCCACATCATATAGTTCTTCAAGGGTTCCATACATGTTGATGTGGTTCACATGTCCTTCCTGGGTCACATTGGAATTGCTTCCATTAGAGTCTCCAATATTCTCATTCTTCTCCTTAGGACAGTTTGCTGCAAAGTGTCCAAGTTGCCTACAATTGTAACACTGCAATTGGCTAATGTCTTTCTTGGGATCACTATGTTGGTTCTGACCAAGGTTATCTCCATTGTTAGTACCATTCACATTGTTACTACCACTTCCATTGTTGATGTGGTGATTCTTATGGTGATGGTGATTATGTCCATTTCCTTCATGCTGATGTGATCCAGAATCCCCATTGTCCTTTCTGAATGAACGCATCTTCTTTGATGATCCTGAGTGATATTTGTCAAAGCTATGCTTCCTCTTCCTGTTCTCAACTTTACTCTTCTTACTCTCTAAAATTCTAGCTTTGTCACATAGTGATTGATAAGTTGGAACATAAGCAACTGATAATTGCATGGAAAGTTCATCATTCAGTCCATCTAGGAACTTTTCCTTCCTCTTAGCATTAGTATCAGTATCGTCTGGAGCATAACGTGATAGATTGTTGAATTCTTCAATATATTCAGCAATGCTACGGTGACGCTGTTTAAGGTTGTGAAACTCCTTCTTCTTTAGGCTCATCACGCCTGAAGAGATATGATTAGTGCGGAAACCATCTTCAAATATTTCCCAAGTCACTTCTTCAATGGGGTGAGTGACTTGAAAGTTGTCCCACCATGTAGCTGTAGGGCCTTCAAGCAAGTGCGCTGCAAATCTCACTTTCTCAGCATCAGAGCATCCAACAGTCACCAGATCCCTGTTCACTGAACGTAACCAGTCATCAGCTACCATTGGATCAGAAGTACCAGAGAACTTTGCAGGTTTCAACCTCAGAAATCTAGTGAGCATATCTAGAGGTGGTGGATTGTTGTTGTTATTGTTGCTGTTCTGATTCTGATTGTTGATGGTTGTCATGAATTGTGTCATCATCTGCATTAGCTGAGTCTGTCCAGTCATCATCTGTTGCATCTCATTTCCATTGTTGTTGTTGTCTCCATTGTTATCGTGGTCATTGGCGCGTCTTGGAGGCAGCTGTTGGTTTAATAGGGATAAGTAATGATAGATACATAGATCTAAGGGAGTTCTAACACACTCAACCCAAAACAAACCAGTTCAATCAAACATTCATCAAGCAACCAATCACTTAGCAACTTTAACTCATTAGTTGAAGAAAACAACAAGTTTTCTTTAAACAAGCAACCTAGTATAGTCATACCACATAGGTCGGCATGATCCATACGCTAACACGATATCGATAACTCAAACATGATAATTGGTAGGCAATCTAATGTCTCATGGGTCGCACTATGATAACATCAGTGGGAGCTCTCTTTCGAGTTGGGCAATCATCGGTGAAGTGTCCTATCTTCCGGCAGCGATGGCAAAACACTTTTGTCATGTCTCGAGTACTTTTTCTTGAAGTGTTGTTGTGGTTTTCTTGAACTTCCTTCTCTGGGCATTCATCGGTATTGTGTCCTTCTTTCTTGCATTTGGAGCTGATGATATGGCTAAGGTTTTCTTCTTTCTTCCTAAGAGCTTGATACATTCCATCCTTGACTTGTTCTTTCACTTGTTGCACTATGAAGTCGAGATGGCACTTGGCAGGAATGTGGTTGGTTCCTTCACATAGGTAACAAGTAACTTGAGATGTGGTGCATTGTCCAACTGGATGGTTGTGATCACAAAAGGGACATTGATCTTGGTGTTCCTTAGAGGTGTGGCCCACTTCTCCACATATTTTGCAAGCTCGAGGACTTGTCGCAACTTGTATCTTGAACTTCTTGTTGGCATGATCCATCCTTAAGGTCCTTAGAGAAAGCAAAGGCTGGTCCTCTACAAGTTTGAAGGAGAAGAGATTCAGTGAAGAATGATCAAGGTATACGAGAAAATCTAATAAGTAAAAAATATAAGTTCATTCGTAACAAGGGGTTTGTCCAATTCCTAGGGTTACGAACCTACAGGCAACACAGTGCTCTGATACCATCTGTAAAGACCCAAACCTGGCTTGGTTTGAATCCCTGTGATTACAGTGCTAGTCCCTGGATCAAATAGCTAGCACCCACAGTTTAAGATGTAATATCAAGATACAAAGGTCATATTACATCGCATGATCCAGAATATGAATACTTTATTACATCCTCATAGCCATAGGTTATCTTATTACAAAGCAGCAGAATACAAGTAAAGCATGGAGTCCTTCATCTTCATGTGCCACAGGCAAACATGTTGGGTGTAGACTCATAACTCCTATCATCAATCCTCACTCATCAATAGAATAACCTGCAACATGATAGGTTGCAGCCACAAAAGGGTCAATACTTTGAATGTATTGGCAAGTGTCACAAGTTGGTGAATATAAGATGGACTATCACTACATGCATATTTGGCTAAGTAGATCTTAGGCTCATTTGCAGAAAGCAATATGGTTTTATCCTATGTTTGTAAAAATAGTTTTGATCTTTCAACAACTTTCTGAACTCCTTGGCAAACTCCAAGTTCTTCTAATCCCTTGTTGACACCATCAAGTTTTACTTTGAGAAATTGGAATGTCGAGATCTTCCATAGCTTCAGGCCTTAGTTGCTCAGAGTTGTCCATAACCGGGGACACAGCTAAGTACTTAGAATTTAATCTTCTGCAGAAGTTGTACACTTTACCCACAAGACACAATCTCGTCTTGACGCCACCAGTGGCCGCTAGATTAGTACTCACCAAGATGGAGTACCGGCAGATCGAGAATGTGACAAAGTCTTTCCACAGGAGTCCTCCCAATACATAATGCCAGCACATCTACCAGGCACCAATGCAAGGATAAACCTCCAATGCATAATTCCAGTTAACCTGAAGAGGTACCAATGCATGGGTCTCCCACTATGTAATTGACTAGGCCAAAGCCCATTTGGCATGTGGCTGTACACGAAATCCCCTGTACGAGAAACATGTTCAATCTCTAAGTTCCTGGGTGGTGTTCTCCTAGTGCACACACGAACGAGATAGCCATAGACATGGTTCCCTTCGTTGCCACCTTATTCTCAACTGAGTGTCCACTTTCCACCCAGGTGATTCATTGAGTACTTGTTTTATTATATAAAACATATATTTTTCCAACTCCTCATATAGTCACAATATGGTATATTCCACCCCAAATCTATAGCAGGGCTAAGCATACTACCACTATGGTATTTCCAATAAGGAATATATAAAGGATATCCTAATAGGATATAGCATAGCATAGTATCATAGTAGCCCTATCATGCATTCTACAAAAATCCACTAAGTGTAATGAAAATAGTCGGACATGGATGATAGTGTCACTTGCCTTAGTAGTTGGTGGTGTTGGTACACTCTTTACAGTAACACACTTGACAATCCACACAATCTATCAAACAAAACAACCAAGACAAAACATGCACAAGATCAACACTAATGGCAATACAAAAATCATGCAAAATATGCAAGCATGCAAGATGGCAATTTTTATTGTACAAATTGTTATAACAAAGGTTTTGAACAATACTAAGTGTTCTCTGAACAGTTTACAATTGCAAGATTACAAATGCAACCATTTGTGCAATTGTAATAATTAGCAATAATTTCTAGCATTTGGAAAGGCTAGACTCACTAAATAATTCCCATGCTAATAGGTATAGTTAACCAAATTTATATTTTGGTCTCACTAGACAGAGGGTTCAATTTGCAATCCATAGCAAAAAGATTCACCCAAAAATAATTTACAAAACAATTTTTATGGTTAAAATACTCCTAAAAAGGTTCTGCCTAAAACTTCTATTTTACAGAAGCTAAAGGGTGAAATAATGCCTCAGAAGTGAAGCTCTCATTTTTCTGAATCCATAGACACCAAATTTGTATTTTTCTGAATTGTGGATCAAAAGTTATGAAATTTCTAAGTTTAATACTAAATTTGCCTATTTTCTAATTTAAACAATAGCCTGGGCGATGTGGCATGTTCTTATTGGCTGGTACCGGTTCGGGCAGATCGGCAACGTGGGCCGTTGGATTTTAAGAGGAACTAACGGACCAGATTAGCTGATACCGCTTCGGCTAAGTGATATATCTAAGCCGCTGGATTAAGATCAGACGGTGCTCAGCGCGTGGCCAAGAACTGGCGGCGCTGGTCCTCTATGCGCGGCGGCGACGCGCCGGACGGGTGGTGCTCCGGTGATTCTAGAGGGTTAGGGAGACCGTGGACTATTACCAGCGATCACCGAGGTCGAGGTGGTCACGGGGATGGTCGCGGTGGAGGGAGGGGCGCTCAGAGTTGCCGGGGATTCCACGCCAGAGTACCTGCTGACGGTGGAGCTCGCGTCTCCGAGATGGTGTCGTCGACCTGGGGCTCGAGTAGACAAGGCAATAGGTCAGCGAGGTGCGCTAGGTCGTGCAGAAGCTTACGGTGGCCAAAGTAGGGCGGCGGGAACCTGCGACTCACCGGAAGTCACCGGTGAACGGCGGCGGCAGAAAAAGCTCCGGTGATGACCGTGGCGATGACCTGGGCGGTACAAATCGAAAAAAAAATGTTAGACCGTCCGGCAGAGTGTGGTGGAGATAACAGGACAGAGAGGAGGGCACGGGGCAGTCGGTTCTCGCCGGAATCGTTGCCGGAGCTCGTCGGTGTCTGTGGCGGTCCGAGTTCGATTCCGAGCAGCCTAGGGGCTCTCAGGTGGTGGGGTGTGAGGGGAAATGGAGAGGAGGGAGTGGGGATTAAGGGGCAGGGCTCAGAGTGGAGTTTAATTCGCAGAAACGTTCGAATTCAAACGGATTAGAAACGGCAGAGGGAGGGAGAGAGGCAATTCGTCCCCATGGTGGAAGAAGGTGAGGTGGAGGTGACGTGGAGTGGGACCGTGGTGTCAGCGAGAGGGGGTAAAGGGGGCTCGGTGAGAAAATGAAGCAGCGGGGAGAAGGGGAGTGTCGTGTGGCTTAGTGGGCTGGGGGTTGGGCCGAGCTGTTGCTGCTGTTTTTTTTATACCTTCAGTTTTTCTTTTTCTTTTTCTGTTTTCTTAAATAACTTTTGATTTAATGAATCAATTTGAATCAAACAAATTTCTAAAAATTTGTAAAACTCAAATTAGGTTTTTAGGGCATTATAGAACACATTTACTTTCCAACTCAAATTTTTCTAACCAAATTTATTCACTTTGGCTTTAATAGTTAATATTGCTTTTATTAATTCTATTCTCAAAATAATTCATATCTTTTTATCCATGGCTCCAAATTGGATGAAACCAATTTCTATTGTTTTATTGTTTTTCCCTTTATCTTTTTATCTCCCATAGGAGTTCTTTGGTTTAATATAAATATGAAGTATATCCATAATATTGTGTTGTTCTTAGGGTTAACCAATAATTAGAGTTTTAGGGTTTGAGATAATTTTCACTTCTCTTAGGTTTTTTTTTAAAATGCAACCAAGTCAAGATGCTCATGCATGCTTCATGATTTGGGATTTTGAAACATGCACACCACTTCTCAAACAAAATCATTTTGTTTGGCTTGGGTTTGGAGGCATTATATTTAAATGTTCCAAAAGTTTTTGTTCCTTCTGAATTTCAAAGAACTGGATTCTTTTGTTTTGTTTAAAATTTTCACATTTCAAAATTTGGAAAATTTTGGGATGTGACATGGACCAGGCTGATTTTAGTTTAGGACCATTTGGATTGATCACAGATTTGCCACGTAGGATCGGCCACGTAGGATCTGACGTGGACAGGGCAGACAGTCTGTGACCAATGCAGTTGGTCATAGAATCTGTGACCAATTGTATTGGTCATAGACGTCTATGACCAATTCAGAAAAAAGATCGTGGTGTTTAACTAGTGACGCTCAGCTTTTGACCTTCTGTATTTGGTCACAAAAGGTCACAAATTAAAAACTATGACCTTTCAGTGACCAATATGGAGGGTCATGTATCACCAGATTTGTTGTAGTGGATAGGTGGTTTAATAAGAGGAGCACGGGATAGAGCATTTTTTCGTTTATCAAAGGCTTCAAGACATTTATCATCAAAATTAAATCTTACTCCCTTTTGTAGGAGGGTCAAAGGTTTAGATATTCCAGAGAAATTTCTAATGAACCTTCTATAAAAACCCACATGACCAAGGAAACTTCTTATACCCTTAACATCCCTAGGTTGTGGCATTCTCTCTATTGCATCAACCTTAGCTCTATCAACTTCAATTCCCTTACCTAATACCTTGTGTCCAAGGACTATACCTTCTTTGACCATAAAATGGCACTTCTCCCAGTTTAGAACAAGGTTGGTTTCTTCGCAAGGCTGCAAAACTCTTTTGAGATTATCCAAGCAACTAGTAAACGAAGTTGCATAGACGGAAAAGTCATCCATAAATACTTCCATTATAAGTTCTATAAAATCCGCAAAAATAGCAGTCATGCATCTTTGAAAAGTAGTTGGAGCATTACATAAACCAAAAAGCATATGTGTATAAGCATGTAAACCATAAGGACTAATGAAATTTGTTTTAAGTTGGTCATCGGGATGAACAACTATTTGAGAAAAACCAGAGTATCCGTCCAAGTAGCAAAAATGAGTATGGTTTGCTAACCTTTCTAAAGTTTCATCTATGAATGGTAAAGGATTGTGATCTTTCCTAGTTTCTTTATTTAATTTTCTAAAGTCTATTCACATCCTATGCCCAACAATAGTTCTAGTAGGTATCAATTCATTGTTTTCATTAGGAACAACAGTGAAACCGCCCTTCTTAGGGACACAGTGAACAGGACTTACCCATTCACTTTCTTTAACAGGATAGATTATACCTGCATCCAGTAGGCGTACAATTTCTTTCCTTACAACATCCTTCATTTCAGCTTTCAATCTTCTATTAAATTATGCAACTGGGTTAGCACCTTCTTCCATGAATATTCGATGGACGGTTATCATGGGACTAATGCCCTTCAAATCATCCATTGAGTACCCAAAGGCCTTGCGATGCTCCTTAAGTATCTTCATGAGTTCCTCTTCTTATTCTCCTAAAAGTTTTGCACTAATAATAACAGGAAATTTATTTGTATCATCTAAAAGCCTGTATTTAAGATTGTCTGGTAGAGTCTTCAACTCTGGAGGTGGAAGTTCCTCGTCCCCTCTCTTTTCTGGCTCTTCAAAAGCCTCAACAGTTGGAGGTCCCATAACGGAAGTGAATCGAATTCATCTTCTAGTTCTCCCAGGGACTTGTCCTCCATAACTATTTCTTCATAATTTGGATCTTCATTAATTTCTTCTTCTTGATTACTAAAGAAAAGAGCTGTCATTTCCTCAATAGTTCTCTCTTCCTCGTCTTGGAGGTCCCATAACGGAAGTGAATCGAATTCATCTTCTAGTTCTCCCAGGGACTTGTCCTCCATAACTATTTCTTCATAATTTGGATCTTCATTAATTTCTTCTTCTTGATTACTAAAGAAAAGAGCTGTCATTTCCTCAATAGTTCTCTCTTCCTCGTCTTCTTGTATTTGTGGAGGCCTGTCTTTAAATTTGGAAAACTGCAATTCATTTTCCGCTCCCCAAGCTTAAGGGACACAATATCCTTCTTGAAATTAACATAGGCACCTATATCACCCAAAAAGTTCCTTCCAAATATGATTGGGAAAAGATTTTCAGCTGGCATATCAACAACTACAAAATCAATAGGAATTTTTTTATTGCCAATTGTGACAGTTGCATCTTCAATTACTCCCATTGGAATTCTAAGATTCTTATTGGCTAACATAATTGTCATATCAGTATTTTCAATTGTAGTTGGTTCTATTTATTGTTTTATTTCTATGTAGAAATCATAAGATATAACATTAACTTCGGTACCAATATCACATAAACCATAATTCAAGGTTTCTTTAAATATGCAGGGAACAATAGGCTTGCCCACATCTTTTATCTTTATTTTACCTTCAACCAATACGGAAGTCTCTTCATCAAGTTCAACTATGTTACAATGTGCATACATAGCCATAATCGCTTCCTTGGTTACCTCTTCATCTTTGGTTTCTTCCAGATGTTCCACGACTTCTGGCATACTTTCTTCTTCCTTCTTTTCCTGTACTTCTTTGACCTACTCATATTCAAAAATATGCTTTTGTGAAGTGATGTCTACGCATGCTTCTATTCTTGTAGATAGTGTTGGGCCTCCAAGTGCAGAGGTTGGTAGAACAGTAGCAAGTTTCCCTTAAGTGGACCACCCAAGGTTTATCGAACTCAGGGAGGAAGTGGTCAAAGGCATCCCTCTCAAGCAACCCTGCAATCAAGATACAAGAAGTCTCTTGTGTCCCCAACACACCCAATACACTTGTCAGGTGTATAGGTGCACTAGTTTGGCGAAGAGATAGTGAAATACAAGTAATATGGATGATTATAACTGGTAATTGCAATCTGAAATAAGAGTGGCGACAAGCAAACATGTAACAGGACTGATTGTAAACGGTGTTTCAATGCTTAGAAACAAGGCCTAGGGATCATACTTTCACTAGTGGACACTCTCATATAAATATCTTCTCTTCATGATGCTACCCTGAACTACTCTCCGGTTGGACGATGTAGGGCTATAACAGCACACCTTAAAGTTCGCATTCCCCATCTAGATAACCCCTCACTATCACCTTGAGCGCTAGATGGTTCCAACAAACACCACAATCTCATAGAGACATCCAACTCAAATTATACTGATGATAAGTATTTATATAACCTTACCCAAAGTGCCACACGGTGTGCACATTGTCAACTTCACACACGTGGGATAAGCAGAGATTAATTAAAGCACTTGAGTAGCATAATAGATCCTAGATTACAAAGCTCGTGATCTCAATAAGATCACGCATAGAGAGAGAGATGAACATGTAGCTACTTGTATAGCCCTTGGCCTCGAGAGGGAACTACTCCCTCCTCATCATGGGATCTGCAACGGTGATGGTGGTGGAGTCGATGGAGATGACTCTAGGGCACTTCCCTGTCCCAGCAAGGTGCCGGAATAGAGACTTTTGTCCCCCGAATCTCCTCTTCGGTGGCGGCGGTGCTGCGGAACTTTTCGTGGAAATCTGATCTTGTCCTTAGGGTTTTTGTCCTGGGAATATATAGGCGAAGAGGCAAGGTCGGTGGGTGCCTGAGGGGCCCACACCACCCCCTGGCGTGGCCTGGGTTGGCCCGCGCCACTAGGTGGTGTGGCCACCTTGTGGCCCCTCTCCGTCTCGTCTTTTGGCTCCGTGAGTCCTCTGGTAAAATATTGACTTTGGCTTTTGTCCGGTCCAATTCCGAGAATATTTCTTTTCTAGCTTTTCTGAAACCAAAAATAGCAGAAAACAGGCAACTGGCACTATGGCATCTTGTTAATAGGTTAGTTCCAGAAAATGTACAAAAATACCTCAAAGTGTGAACAAAACATAAGAAAGTAGATACTAAACAAGCATGGAACATCAAAAATTATAGATACGTTTACGACGTATCAACATCCATAAGCTTAACTCCTGCTCGTCCTTGAGTAGGTAAGTGATAAAAAGAATAATTTTTAAAGTGACATGCACCATCACAATCTTGATCAAGGCATTTGTAAAACATTGATAGCTGGGGTCATAGTACTTTAACATAACATGAAAGATATAGTTCTAACAATAAGACATAGCAACTATGTTGTAACATGAAAAGGCACAAACAAAAGATTCATGAATAACAATGCTTTGAAAGACGTTTGTTTGTTTCACATATAGAAAAATAATGAGAATGGTATTTAGCTTTTCCCTCATAGTGTATCAAAACATAAATGCATAGGACACCTTCAAAGTTCATAAGGGTGACTATATACAAATAGTTTAAGAACAAGCAATGCACATTAAACTAAGAATGACCACTATGCTCTCTCAATAGGTGCATAAAGATAGAAGATGGAGACTCAACATAAAAGTAAAAGAAAGGTCCTTCGTAGAAGGAAGTAGGGATTCAAGTCTCATAAAGAGCTTCCAAAAATTATGGTACTTAATAGCTTTCAGCTCTCATTGCCCCTATCATAAGCATCTTTAGGTGATTAAGGTTAAAGTGAACAAATATGAGGATATGCTTGACAAATTATATGCTGAAAATCTCATGCCCCTTGATTACGAGTAATGTTCCTCATGCTACTCAACTTTAGTCACAAGTAAGTTCTTGTCATTGTCAGTACATGTGTATCATAGAGAACCGCCAATGGGGTACCCCTTGCCCGATGATACAAAAGAATCCCCATATCAAAATGACAAGGCAAGCAGACAATGAGCATCTCAGCATCCTTTTATTTCCTATTTGCATAGGCCATTTTTTCTCTCGTTTTTTCCTTTCCTATTTGCATAGGCTTTTTAATAGAGGATGCTTCATAGATTGCTGACTATGGTTACGCTGCAGGTTTCCACCATGATTAGGCATGGCTTAGACCGGCCGCATAGGCGTCTCTCTAACACATATTTGAACTCCATGAGCCTTACAAGCTCCCCTTTCATTTCACACCGCCGGGATCCATAAGCAAAAGAACATGATATCAACTAATAAAGTGCAATGTTGAAAGTGTTCCCCATGGTAACATGGTTCTGCAAATTCACAACTTACAAAACGCAAGCATATACGCAACATAGATGGGCACAATGGTTCAAGTTTATTAAGTGCAAAAAAGTAAAGTGTGCCATCAATTTCGTGAGAGCTTTAATCACTAATTTTCACATAACAAGTTTAATTCAGAAGGTAGATAGATACATGAATATACTTGGAATAGCAATAATGCTAATATGTAGGTATGGTGGACTCTTTGGAATAACTTGGTTTTATTTGGAGTTGGATGCATCAGTGGAACTCATACTTGGTACATGTGGAGGCTAGAAAAAGACTGGGAGCGACCAACTAAGAGAGCAATAATGGCCATAATCATGCAAAGCGACAAACCATTATTAATTAAAGCATAAAGTGATATTACAAGTCAAAAACTAAATGATCATAGAGGCTATGGTGACTTGGTATAGTCTTCACATGGTGTGAGCACGCGCCAAGTCAACCCAAATAAAGCATCAAAGGAGAATACCACAATATTATGCTTTTATATGCTAAAACAACGCATGATTCTTTCAAGGCACATTAAGCAATCTCAATTGTTTGTAACAAGTCATGCTAGAGAAATAATCACTAAGCATAAAGTCAAAGCAATATCAAGCATGACATGATAAAGTCTGGCCACAGTCAAAAACAAGACTCTTTTATACCACTTATAAGCATGAACTTTCCTACTCTTTTCCAATCCAAACCAACTTATTTGAAACTATGTATGAATATGGGGGTCCAACCAATTTATTCAAGCAATAAGCAAACAAAAACTAAAAACAAAAACAAAGATGCTCCAAGAACAACACAACTGTGCATGAAACAATAAAAATGAAGTGTTTGGAAGAGAACCTGAGATTTTTATTGATGAAGAAGGGGATGCCTTGGGAATCCCCAAGCTTTGACGCTTGTACTTCTTGGATATTTCTTGGGGTGACACGAGTGGCATCCCCAAGCTTGAGCTTTTTTCCATACTTCATCTTATCACATTATTCTTCCCTACACTTAAAATTTCCTACATACAAAACTTCACACAATCTTCATTAGCAACATTAGTGTTCTCAAGATAATAAGTCTTTAGGTTTAGTTTCAACATAAGTAAAACTTCCATTAAAACACAAAATAGTGTAGCACTTCCTTTTAAAAGTTCAAGTGATGAAAGAGAACTCAAAAAGAAAGAGATTAAGAAGCGAATGCAAATAATGGGAGAAATCTGTCAAAATAGACCAGCAGGTAAAAACCGATTTTTTCCAAGACCTTCTATTGCTCAAATAGAAAAGTGTTGAACTAATAAAAGTTACATAATAACCTGGGGCAGACGCACAAAAAATTACAGCTCAATCCGACATACAGATATTTTTCACAAATTTTTACAGCAAAGCACAAAAATCTGTTTCGGGACATCAACTTTTCCAAGTCTTACTTCTCTCTCACTAGAGGTTACTCTTGGCACAAAAACCACACAAAAAGGATAGGAAGAGGTTATTACAGAGGCAATAACTTCCAAGACTGAATGAAAGAAAAAAAATTTGACTAAAATTTTGGGTTATCTCCCAATAAGTGCTTTTCTTTAACGCCTTTGAGCTAGGCATAAGAATTTCGATGATGCTCACATAAGAAATATGAATTGAAGTAAAAGAGAGCATCAAGAAGCAAATTCAAAACACATTTAAGTCTAACCCACTTCCTATGAAAAATACTCTTGTAAATAAACAAGTCATGAAAGCACAAAGCAACAAGCATAGGAAAGCAAAACAAGTGCAACTTCAAAATTTTCAACATAAAGAGGGGAAACTTAATATTGTTGAGATACATAAAACCATGTTTTCCTCTCTCATAATAACTTTCAGTAGCATCATGAATAAAATTAACAATATAACTATCACATAAAACATTCTTATCATGAACCACATGCATAAAAGAATTAATACTCCCCACATAAACATAGTCATTCTTATTAACTGTAGTGGGAGCAAATTCAACAAAATAGCTATCATTATTATTCTAATCACCATAATCATCAAATATAGGGGGCATATTGTAATCATAATTAATTTTCTCCTCAATAGTAGGTGGACTGAAAATATCATATTCATCATTGCAATCATCATATATTGGAGGTATAGTATCATCGTAAGCAATATAATAATTATCTTCCAAAGTGTGTTCACTTGTAAACATATCATCATTGGAAGGAACATGGATAGTACTAATAGTACAACAATTATTAATATCATCATTTTCAGCATTTGTACCGAAGAGATTTTCAATATCAAAAGTAGTGTGCTTTTCCCAGTCATGATCACTACTATAGGTAATAGGCATAGGAACATCATCGAGTTCAAACTCATCAAAAACTATAATAGGAGCAACATGCTTAGGGGAAAATACCATTTCATCCCTCCTTTTACTCCTCCTCTTCTTCTTTTCCTTCTTCTCTTTAGGAGGGAGAGGCTTGAAAGGAAGCTTCTCGATATACCCTGGTTTATTGTTAGAGACAATAGAAGAAACTTTGGAGGATTCCTTCTTTTCATTAATAAGATCAAAACACATATTGGTCCTGTCATATTTTGGTAAGATCTCTTCTTTTATAATATTTTCTATGTAAGTATTTGTGTGGAAATTATCAACACAATAAAGATGACAACCATGGAGAACGTTATTCATATCAAAAGCAATCATATCTACCAAAGAAGTTTTTCTTGATAATTCTTCACACCCCAAAAATAATGTAAGTTCATCATGCTGATTAGGAGTGATCATGTTATCACAATACAAACTTGCAGTAATCATTGGATTAGAAGGGCTATTATTATGGCTTGAGCATTGAAAATTAAAATGACCCATTTCAAAGCAAAGTTCAGAAATAAAAGGATAGAGGGCACAAACTTTTTTACCAAGATCATTTAGAGCCCTATACCACATTCTAGTTTTTTCATTCCTGTGGGTGATACAATATTGTTCTTCAATTTGATTCTTCTCACAAGGTCTATGTATTCCACAAAAATTAACATGCTTATAAGGAATAATAGTTTTAGAGGTTTGAGCATGTTTATTGTTATCATTAATAACAATTTCATTTTTCATGCAAGTGTCTTTAAAAGGCTCATGATACATGTCCCATTTTCCTTTAGGAGCATTAATATGAGAAGCAAAGGCTCTACAATAATCAACAAGAATTTGAGGATCAAGACCATATTTAGCACTAAGCTCTTGAAAATCGGCAGTATCAGCGAAAGACTTAATGCAATCATACTCATAATTTATAGTTGGTTCTTTACCTTTGTCGGTATCCCAATATTCGGTATTGATTTGAATTGTTTCAAGAAGATCCCACTTATCTTTGACCTCCTTACTTGTGAAGGATCCATCTAAACAGGTATCTAGATAGTCCTTGTAATGTCCTGAAAGCCTTGCATAAAAATTATTAATAACAATATTCCTGGGGAGCTCATGAATGGGACATTTGAGCATTAGTGACTTCAATCTCCCCCATGCTTGGGCAATACTTTCTCCATCATGAGGATGAAATTTATAAATACAATTCCTATCTTTATAAATTTCATGGGAAGGATAAAATTTAGAGTAAAAGAGAGATTCAAGTTCCTTCCCCTCCAAATGATGAGGATCATCTAGTAGCTCATACTACTCCCTTGCTTTGCCCTTAAGTGATAAATAGAATAGCTTCCTCTTAACTTGGTTCATTGAAATACCTGCACAGTTGAACAACTCGCATGATTCATGTATAAAGAGTAAATGATCACTAGGATGGATAGTTCCATCTCCAAAATAACAGTTATTCATAAAACGTTCAACAATTTCCATAGGTATTTTAAAAGGGACGCTTTCAGTATGTGGATTTAAAATATCACAAGTGTCATTAGAATTACCACATATGAGAGATAAAGTATCATCAGAGCAAATTTTCTCCTTTAAAGCTGGGGAACTAAAACGATCATTTTCATAAAAACTAACTTCCCCAAGCTTAGACGTTTCCATAGCATTAGTAACAAAGGTGTTCAAAAAAATCATACTAATAACATTGCTATTAGCCTGCAAAAAAAGTTCCATGGGTTTTTTAATTTTCTTTTCAGGCCATTCATGTGCTACCTTAGGAAAAATACTAAAAAGCTCTCTAATTTTTTGTTGTTTTCCATTAAGACTAACTAGTGAAAATAAAAACAAGAAACAAAAAGATATAATTGCAGAATCTAAAGGAAATAACTTCGAGCACTCACACACCAGCAAGCGCACTAGAAGATAGCTTAGTAGCCAGAGGATGTGAGTACCTTTTATCTTACCTCCCCGGCAACGGTGCCAGAAAATAGCTTGATGTCTACGCACGATTCTATTATTGTAGACAGTGTTGGGCCTCAAAGTGCAGAGGTTTGTGGAATAGCAGCAAGTTTCCCTTAAGTGGACCACCCAAGGTTTATCGAACTCAGGGAGGAAGTGGTCAAAGGCATCCCCCTCAAGCAACCCTGTAATCAAGATACAAGAAGTCTCTTGTGTCCCAACACACCCAATACACTTGTCAGGTGTATAGGTGCACTAGTTCGGCGAAGAGATGGTGAAATACAAGTAATATGGATGATTATAAGTGGTAATTGCAATCTGAAATAAGAGTGGTGGCAAGCAAACATGTAACAGGACTGATTGTAAACTGTATCTCAATGCTTAGAAACAAGGCCTAGGGATCATACTTTCACTAGTGGACACTCTCATATAAATATATTCTCTTCATGATGCTACCCTGAACTACTCTCCGGTTGGACGATGTAGGGCTATAACAACACACCTTAAAGTTCGCATTCCCCATATAGATAACCCCTCACTGTCCTTGAGCGCTAGATGGTTCCAACAAACACCACAATCTCATAGAGACATCCAACTCAAATTATACGCATGATAAGTATTTATATAACCTTAGCCAAAGTGCCACACGGTGTGCACATTGTCAACTTCACACACGTCGGGATAAGTAGAGATTAATTAAAGCACTTGAGTAGCAGAATAGATCCTAGATTACAAAGCTCATGATCTCAATAAGATCACGCATAGAGAGAGAGATAAACACGTAGCTACTTGTAGAGCCCTTGGCCTTGAGAGGGAACTACTCCCTCCTCATCATGGGATCAGCAACGGCGATGGAGATGGTGGTGGAGTCTATGGAGATGACTCCGGGGGCACTTCCCTGTCCCGGCAGGGTGCCAGAACAGAGACTTTTGTCCCCCGAATATCCTCTTCAGTGGCGGCGGCGCTGCGCAACTTTTCATGGAAATCTGATCTTGTCCTTAGGGTTTTCGTCCTGGGAGGAATATATAGGCAAAGAGCCAAGGTCGGTGGGCGCCCGAGGGGCCCACACCACCCCCTGGCGTGGCCTACGCTGGCCCGCGCCACCAGGTGGTGTGGCCACCTTGTGGCCCCTCTCCGTCTCGTCTTCTGGCTCCATGAGTCTTCTAGTAAAATATTGACTTTGGCTTTTGTCCGGTCCAATTCCGAGAATATTTCTTTTCCAGCTTTTCTGAAACCAAAAACAGCAGAAAACGTGCAACTGGCACTGTGTCATCTTGTTAATAGGCTAGTTCTAGAAAATGTATAAAAATACCTCAAAGTGTGAACAAAACATAAGAAAGTACATACTAAATGAGCATGGAACATCAAAAATTATAGATACGTTTACGACGTATCATGAAGTGTTAGGGAAAGGCATCTCATTTATTGGTTCTAGGGAGGCAAGTGTTGCTTTATCTTTTCTTTTCTTCTCAGGTTTGGGGGGTGAATCATACTTGACTGAACCCTCTTTCGGAGCTTTGATATATTCTATAAAAGCTTTAACAACTTGCAACACAAGATCTGAATCCAGGTAGAGTTCTTTAGATAATTCTTTAACATGGCCCTTTTATTATAGTCATGAATGCAATCATGTTCTATTTCTATGCCTCCTTCACTTCCTAGACCAAAATTCCATAAAACTCTATGATCACGAATTCTATTAAGTAAAGCCCAAGCTTTAGGTATAGGAAGATTCATAAAGGCTCCTTCCGTGAAAGAGTCTATTTCAATTTTATTAGGTTTAATTAAACCGCCATAAAAGATATGCAATAAATACCATTTAGGCAAATCATGATGAGGACATAGACGTAGTAAATCTTTAAATCTAATATAATCTCTTACTAGTCCTTCATTAGAGCGATTCCTCCAAGTCATTATAAGATGCCTGATTCCAAAAGATTTTGATGATGGATAATATTTTGATAGAAATTCACGGGCTAGATTATCCCAAGTAGTAGTGGCTTTAGGGGTTGAGATCTATACCATGAGAGAGTTGTACTTGTCAAAGTATGACTAAAAAGTTTAACTCTTACCTCATCGGAGGTATATCCCGTCAATTGAGAAGTGCCACATATATCTTTCAAACATGCAATATGCTCATATGGATCAGGATCTTCTTCATCTCTAGTAAATTGCTTCTTGTGTAGAATACCAAGTAGTAAGGGATTTATTTCAAACCCCCTTGTCTTCTCATTAGAGTTGTCTCTTTTATAAATGTCATAGGGCTTTCCAAAGTAGTTGAGTGGGTTAGCACTAGTCATATGCTCAAACTCCATCATGTTGGTGGAAACCTGTAGCTCAAAACAAAACTTAGCAAGACAAAAATAAATAAGCAAAAACTAAAAGACCTACAACGCTTATCTCCCCAGCAACGGCGCCAGAAAATAGCTTGATGACTGCACGTGCACAGATCGTTTGTAGCTAGTTTTGAAATAAAGATATCGATCCCACGGGGAGCAGGAGTCTAAAGTCTAATAATTCTTGAAATAAATATTACGATAGAAATGATAAATAAAGTTCTAAGTGACAAGATAAAATGCGAGTATTGTGTAAAAGGGTGTTTTTGGGTTTTAGGTATAAGAGCAACAATAAAGTAAAGTAAAACAACTGAATACCAAAAGTAAGGATCGTGTATGTAATAGTGATTGGAACTACAATAGGGAAAGAGTATTCTCAGGGAGTAGCGGATACACCGCTAGCATTATAAGGAGCTAAGATAAACATTATTATCATGAACATTTTCAACTATGTATGTGTGGGAGGAACTCCGTATTTGGACAAATAGGCAACAACCGCTTCTCACATCATCCTCATAACCACAACAGTCAGCAATCGACATAAATCGAATTACTGCGCTATTAAGGGACGTAATCTCATAAGACGTATCCCATGGCATGGATAGTGTTCCGTGAGTTTCCTCGGTTTCCCAAGTTGATACGTAAGGGGTGCTAACGGCTTTATAGTCACTGTAAGTGCTAGCACGCCTCCGTCTACCAATAAGTAGTTCCCTCCATCAAGTCCCCATGAGAGGCAAATATTGAGAGCTCGACTTCTCACAACATCAAGATGTAGAAAATCTAACACATGGTCACAACGATGAATATCATAATAGACTTTATCTTATTTCAATCTCATACTAGGGTTTCTCCATCTCCTCAAGAATTAATGATCTACTCAGACATGGGGGCAATCAACATCATGGCAATATCAATGGAATATATCATAGATGAATAGTACTTGTATAAATCCACAACGAGTACGGAAATTACAACAAGATCTAGACAAGATGTAGATGGGATGGATGGAGATGGTGGTGATGCAGCAGTGGATGATGAAGATCGATGCCTTAGCCTCCCAGATCTGCGCAGGGTGAAGATGGATCCATGGTGGATGAGTTCTTGGTCAAGTTGCACGGGGTGAGGTTTCGGCGATTTCTGGATGCCTTCTGGAGGTGAGGTTTCGGCGATTTCTGTGTGTTCTATATGTCTTCTCTCCGATCAAGTTGCACGGGGTGAAACTATTTGAGGAGGCAAAGGCGGCACCAACTATACGGCTGGAATATTTATTCCAGTCGTATAGTTGGTCATTGAACCCTCTATCTCCTTTGTTCTCTTCTGGTATTATTAATATTTCCCAAATAAGCGATTTACGTTGTTTTTGACTCCTTTCTTCACAGTACAATTGCTCCAAGAATTGTATCCATGGGATCCATCATTTGTCCTTATCCTAGTGAAAACATACATAAAATGTGCGCGCGAGCACCATAAAATACCAAGATCCTACATCTATAGTGTAAAATAATAGTGTAAAACATGATGCAAATATGCACTCATCACCCACCTATGCTAGTTGCACATTATTTTTCTCAATGGCAAGTTTTGATGAGATCTCATGTGCGTAACTCTTGCATTGATTTGTGGAATATTATTGAAGAAGGACTCAAAATTGAGAATCCAACCAACTTGACAAGAAGAGAAGTGGTCAATAGTTAACTCAATGCCACCGTGTTGCACATGATTCAGCTTGGTGTGGGGCCAAAATATTTTCCTTACATTGAACACCTCAACGCCGCCAAGGAAGATTGGGATGCTCTCATTGATTTGTTTGTTGGTAATGAGAGCATGAGGATAAATTGTTATGATGCCTTGAGCAATGAAGCCAAAGGCTTCTATATGAAAGATGGTGAGGAACATGAAGACATGTATCGAAGACTCAAATTCACTACCACATCATTTAGAAATGTTGGTGCCTCTCATGTGGATGATGCTTGGATAAAAAGGAAGTATGTGAGTGCACTCATGCCCTTCAAGCCCACCGACTTGAAGAGTCTCCAGGGAAGACACAACTACCATCTCATGACATCCAATGAAGTTATGCAAGAGACGCCCACCTTCAAGGTTGCTGCCAACAATGCAAAAGATACTCGCGCTCGTGCCCTTGGAATGAGCAAATGGTGTTAATCTTGCCTTGAAGGCCAAGGTTGTGGAGTATGAGGAAGAAGAAGGAAGTGATGAAGTCCTTTCTATGAGTTGATACATTGCAAATGTATCTATAATTTTTGATGTTCCATGCTTGGTTTTATCAACTTTCTTGTGTTTTGTTCCAACTTTGGAGTACTTTTCATATGATTTCTTAGACTAACCTATTAACAAGAGCCACAGTGCCAGCTGCCTGTTTTATGCTGTTTTTGGTTCCAAGAAAGTCAGAAAATGAATATTCTCGGAATTGGACGGGACAAAAACCAAAGTGCCTATTTTTTCGGAAGTGATCAAGTGCCAGAATACGAGACGAAGAAGGGCCAGGGAGCCACCACACCACCTGGCCGCACGGCCAGGCCTGGCCCGCGCCAGGGGTGGTGTGGCCGCTCCCGTCACCCCCTCGGCCTCTCCTTCCGCCTATATATTGCCCTCGGGACGAAAACCCTAAGTACCCAATCAGAAATCCATGAAAAGTTCCGCAGCACCGCCACCACCGAAGGGGAGATTCGGGGGACAGAAAGTCTTTGTTCTGGCACCCTGCCGGGACAGGGAAGTGCCCCTGGAGCCATCTCCATCGATCTCCACTGCCATCTCCATCACCATTGCTGATTCCCATGAGGAGGAGGGAGTAGTTCTCTCTCGAGGCTAAGGGTTCTACCAATAGCTATGTGTTCATCTCTCTCTCTATGCATGATCTTATTGTGATCATGAGCTTTGTAATCAAGTAGATCTACCTTGCTACTCAAGTGCTTTAATAGATCTCTGCTCTCCCCATGTGTGTGAAAGTGACAGCATGCACACCATGGTGGCACTTAGGCTAGAGATTACAAATACTTGTTATGAGTTATATTTGGAGTTGGATGTCTTTATGAAATTGTGGTGTTTGTTGGACTCATCTAGTGCTCAAGGTGACAGTGTGGTGTTTTCTAGATGGGAAAGGCTTACTTTGAGGTGTGCTGTTATAGCCCTACCATTGATTAGAGTGTCCAACCGGAGAGTAGTTAAGAGTAGTATCATGAAGATAATATATTTATGAGAGAGTGTTCACTAGTGAAAGTATGATCCATAGGCCTTGTTTCTAAGCATTGATACACCGTTTGCAATTAGATCTATTACATGTTTGCTTGCTTCCGTCTTTATTTCAGTTTGCCTTTAGTCTCTTCCACACCATCAAGTTATTTTTTATCATCATTACCGCTTATAATTATCCGTACCACTTGTATTTCAATATCTCTTCGCCGAACTAGTGCACCTATACACCTGACAAGTGTATTGGGTGTGTTGGGGACACAAGAGACTTCTTGTATCTTGATTGCAGGGTTGCTTGAGAGGGGATACCTTTGACCACTTCCTCCTTGAGTTCGATAAACCTTGGGTGATCCACTTAAGGGAAAACTTGTTGCTGTTCTACAAACCTCTACACTTGGAGGCCCAACAACTGTCTACAAGAATAGAAGTGCGTAGACATCAAGCTATTTTCTGGCGCCGTTGCTAGGGAGGTAAGGTAAAAGGTATTCACACCAGAGGATTAAAGAAGAAGAACCTTCCACGGCAAACGCCTATTTTCTGGTGTGAGTGCTTGAAGTTATTTCCTTTAGATTCTGCAATTTTGTCTTTTTGTTTCTTGTTTTCACTAGTTAGGCTTAATAGAAAATAACAAAAAAATTAGAGAGCTTTATAGTATTTATCTTGAGTTAGGACATGAAGTGTTTGAAGAGAAAATTAAAAAACCTATGGAACTTTATTTGCATACTAATAGCAATGTTATTAGTATGAATTCTTTGAACACCATTATTGCTAATGCTATAGAAAAGTCTAAGCTTGGGAAAGCTAGTTTTGATGAAAATGATCTTTTTAGTTCCCCAGCTTTGGAAGATAGCTATTCTATTGCTTATGATGATACAAAACCTCCAACATATGATGATTACAATGATGAATATGATATTTTCAGTCCACCTACTATTGAGGAGAAAATTAATTACAATATGCCTCCTATATTTGATGATTATGGTGATGAGAATAATAATGATAACTATTTTCTTGAATTTGCTCCCACCACAATTAATAAGAATGACTATGTTTATGTGGAGAGTAATAATTATTTTATGCATGTGGGTCATGATAAGAATGTTTTATGTGATAGTTATATTGTTAATTTTATTCATGATGCTACTGAAAGTTATTATGAGAGAGGGAAGCATATGTATCTCAACAATATTAAGTTTCCCCTCTTTATATTGAAAGTCTTGAAGTTGCACTTGTTTTGCTTTACTATGCTTGTTGCTTTGTGCTTTCATGACTTGTTTCTTTACAATATTCCTATGCATAGGAAGTGGGCTAGACTTAAATGTGCTTTGAATTTGCTTCTTGATGCTCTCTTTTACTTCAATTCATATTTCTTATGTGAGCATCTTCTCAAACTATCAAGCCTAACTTAAAGGCATTAAAGAAAAGTACTTATTGGGAGATAATCCAAAAGTTTTAGATGAGTATTGGAGGCTATTACTAACCGCTCCTTATCCTTTTTATTTTCTTTTTGTGCCAAGAGTAACCTCTAATGAGAGAGAAGTAATGATTGGGAAAGTTGCTGTCCCGAAACAGATTTCTGTGCTTCACCATAAAAATTCGTGTAAAATCTTTGTACGTCTTTTTGAGGCGTGAATTTTTGTGCTTTCTGCCCCAGGTTGTTATCTAACTTTCTTTAGTTCAACACTTTTTGATTTGAGCAACATAAGATCTTCAAAAAAATTCGTCTTTACCTGCTGGTCTGTTTTGACAGATTTCTGCCATTTTCTGCATTTGCTTCTTGTTGGTTCCTTCTTGAATTATTTTGGGGAATTGAGATTTTTGAGGGAAGTGCTACAGTACCTAGTGTTCTAATGGAAGTTTATTTGGTGATAGAACTGAACCTTAAGACTTATTTATCTTAAGTGCACTAATGTTGCTAATAAAGATTGTGTGAAGTTTTGTATGAAGGAAAAATTTCAGGTGTATGGAAGGAATGAGTAATGAGATGAAGGATGGACTAAAGCTCAAGCTTGGGGATGCCACGCGTGTCACCCCCAATAATTATCCAAGAAGTACAAGCGTCAAAGCTTGGGGATACCCAAGGCATCCCCTTCTTCATTAATAAAAATATCAGGTTTCTTCCAAACGCTTCATTTTTATTGTTTCATGCACAGTTGTGTTTTTCTTGGAGCGTCTTCTTTTTCGTTTTGGTTTTGGTTTTTCGTTTGCTTGGTTTTATTAGTTTGCTGAATAAATTGGTTGGACCCCCTCTTTCATACATTGGTTTTAAAATAGTTTGGGTTGGTTTGGAAAAGAGTAGGAAAGCTCATACTTATGTGGTAAAAAGAGCTCGTTTTTGACTGTGGCCTATGCTCTGTCATGCCATGCTTGATATTGTTTTGGCTTTATGCTTAGTATTCTTTGCTGTAGCATGACTTGTTATAAACAATTGAGATTTTTTAATGTGCCTTGGATGAATCATGCGTTGTTTTAGCATATTAAAGCATAGTATAGTGGTATTCTCCTTTGATGCTTTATTTGGGTTGACTTGGCGCATGCTCACACCATGTTATGACTATCTCAAGTCACCATAGCCTTTATGATCCTTTAGTTTTTAACTTGTAGTATCACTTTATTCTTTGATCAATGATGTTTTCGCGCTCTGCATGATTATGGCCATTATTGCTCTCTTAGTTTGTCGCTCCCAGTCTTTTGCTAGCCTCCACAACAAGTATGAGTTCCACTCATGCATCCAACTCCCTAAACCAAGTTATTCCAAAGAGTCCACCATACCTACCTACTAGCTTATGCTATTCCAAGTACATTCATGCTTTTGTTTACCTTCCACTTGTTATGAAAAAACTAGTGATTAAAGCTCTCACGAACTTGATGGCACACTTTACTTTACTTTCCCTTAATAAACTTGAACCATTGTGTCTTCTATGTTGTATATGCTTGCACTTATTTGTTGGGAATTAGCAGAACCATGCTTTCATGGGGAACGCTTTCAACATTTCACTTGGTACTTGTACCTAGTTGATATCATGCTCTTTTTATATGGATGTCGTCGGTGTGAAATGAAAGGCGAGCTTGTAAGTCCATGGAGTTATGTATATGTGTTAGAGAAACGCATGGGCCGCTGTTCTAATCCATGCTGACATGGTGGAAACCTGCAGCATAACCATAATGAGCTGTCTATGAAGCATTCTTCTTATAAAAAAAGAGTCCTATTGAGAAAAAAAAGAGAACAGAAAAAGAAAAAAAAGAGATACTATGAAAATAGGAAAGAGAGAAAAAAAGCACCATATTCCCATGGTAAATAAGAAGAATGCTGAGATGCTCGTTGTCTGCTTGCCTTGTCATTTTGATATGGGGATTCTTCCGTATCATCGGGCAAGGGGTACCCCGTTGGCGGTTCTCTATGATACACATGTACTTACGATGACAAGAACTTACCGGTGACTAAACTTGAGTAGCATGAGGAGCGGCCCTCGTATACAAGGGACATGAGATTTCTGACTCATACTTCGTCAAGCATGTACACCATAGTTTGTTCACTTTAACCTTAATCACTTCAAGATGATTATGATAGGGGCAATGAGAGCTGAAAGCTATAAGTACCATAATTTTTGGAGCTCTTTATGAGACTTGAATCCCTACTTCCTTTTACAAAAGGCTTTTCTTCCACCATTATATTGAGTCTCCACCTTCTATCTTTATGCACCTACTTTGAGAGCATAGTTGCCATTCTTAGTTCTATGTGCATTGTCCCAAGACTAGTTGATTGATGCATAAATTGTTATTGCTTGTTTTAAACTATTGTATCTAGTCACTCTTATGAACTTTGAAGGTGTCTTATGCATTTATATTTGCTACTCTATTGAGGGACAAGCTGAATACTATTGTGCTAAGTTTTCTTTATGTGAAACAAACAAACGTCTTGCAAAGCATTGTTATTCATGAATCTCTTGTTTGTGCCTTTTCATGTTGCATCATAGTTTCTTTGCTTATTGCTAGAACTTTGTCTTTCATGTTATGATTGAAGTACTATGATCCCAACTTTGAATGTTTTGCAAATACTTTGATCAAGTCTTTGATGGTGCATGTCACCTCAAAAATTATTCTTTCTTTTTATCACTTACCTACTCGAGGACGAGCAGGAGTTAAGCTTGGGGATGTTGATACATTGCAAATGTATCTATAATTCTTTATGTTCCATGCTTGGTTTTATCCACTTTCTTGTGTTTTGTTCCAACTTTGGAGTACTTTTCATATGATTTCTTGGACTAACCTATTAACAAGAGCCACAGTGTCAGCTGCCTATTTTCTATTGTTTTTGGTTCCAGGAAAGTCAGAAAATGAAAATTCTCGGAATTGGACAGGACAAAAGCCGAAGTGCCTATTTTCCAGAAGTGATCAAGTGCCAGAATATGAGACGGAGAAGGGCCAGGGAGCCACCACACCACCTGGCCGCGTGGCCAGGCCTGGCCCGTGCCAGGGGGTGGTGTGGCCGCTCCCGGCACCCCCCTCGGCCTCTCCTTCCGTCTATATATTGCCCTCGGGACGAAAACCTTAAGTACCCAATCAGAAATCCACGAAAAGTTCCACAGCGCCGCCGCCACCGAAGGGGAGATTCGGGGGACAGAAAGTCTCTGTTCCGGCACCCTGCCGGGACGGAGAAGTGCCCCTAGAGCCATCTCCATCGATCTCCATCGTCATCTCCATCACCATTGCTGATTCCCATGATGAGGAGGGGGTAGTTATCTCTCAAGGCTAAGGGTTCTACCGGTAGCTATGTGTTCATCTCTCTCTATGCATGATCTTATTGTGATCATGAGCTTTGTAATCAAGTAGATCTACCTTGCTACTCAAGTGCTTTAATAGATCTCTGCTCTCCCCATGTGTGTGAAAGCGACAGCATGCACACCATGGTGGCACTTAGGCTAGAGATTACAAATACTTGTTATGAGTTATATTTGGAGTTGGATGTCTTTATGAAATTGTGGTGTTTGTTGGACTCATCTAGTGCTCAAGCTGATAGTGTGGGGTTTTCTAGATGGGAAAGGCTTACTTTGAGGTGTGCTGTTATAGCCCTACCATTGATTAGAGTGTCCAACCGGAGAGTAGTTAAGAGTAGTATCATGAAGATAATATATTTATGAGAGAGTGTTCACTAGTGAAAGTATGATCCATAGGCCTTGTTTCTAAGCATTGATACACTGTTTGCAATTAGATCTATTACATGTTTGCTTGCTTCCGTCTTTATTTCAGTTTTCCTTTAGTCTCTTCCACACCATCAAGTTATTTTCTATCATCATTACCGCTTATAATTATCCATACCACTTGTATTTCACTATCTCTTCGCCGAACTAGTGCACCTATACACCTGACAAGTGTATTGGGTGTGTTGGGGACACAAGAGACTTCTTGTATCTTGATTGAAGGGTTGCTTGAGAGGGGATACCTTTGACCACTTCCTCCCTGAGTTCGATAAACCTTGGGTGATCCACTTAAGGGAAAACTTGCTGCTGTTCTACAAACCTCTGCACTTGGAGGCCCAACAACTGTCTACAAGAATAGAAGTGCGTAGACATCATGAGTCACCCTGAAGATGTCAAGGTTGTTCATGGTGAATACATGGCCTTTTATGCAAGGAACTTTTGGAAAGATCCAGCCAAGGACAAGATGGAAATGCAACGAAGAAGCAACCCAAGTGGTAGAAAAGAGAATGGTTCAAGATTGAGAACTTGCTTCAACTGTGGTGACTGCTATCATTGTTTTGCCGAATGTCCTTATGAGAAGAGAGAAGATCATGATGGTGTACTTGTTTTGAAGAAAAAGTCAAAGGTCCCTTTCAAGAAGCCCTTTTACAAGAAGAATGTCACCAATAAGAAGTTAGCTGACATTGCGTTGATAGCCCATGAAGAGTTCTCATCCGATGATGAAGATGAGGAAGAAGAAGAAGAAACATGGAATGGTGTGGCAGCCATGGCCACCACCTCTACATCCACTTCCTCACTTTTCAACTCTCCAAATGAGAATATCTCCAACAAGAACGTCACTTGCCTTATGGCAAGAGCATCGGAGGTATCATCATCTCCTCTCTCCACCTCTATAATCAATGATGAATTGAATAATGATATAACTCTTGAGGTGAAGAAGGAAGTAGTTGCTTTTTGATACTTATATGACTAACTTGCAAGGAGAGCACAAGAAGCACTTTGTAAATCTCTTGAATCAACTTTCTCACACACAAGAGATTCTTGATGAGAGATGCAAACTTGGGAGGGAGCACATCCTTGAGATGGATGCTCTAACCAATGCTTTAGAAGAAGAGCAAGAGACTAGGGAGTCTCTTGAAGAAAAACTTGAAGGCCTCGATGAGTCAAATGATCTAATTGTTGTTAAACTCATTAAGGAACACGATCATGCCATTTCTAAGTATAAAAAGGCTAAAAAGGATAAGATTTAGTTTGGTATTGTTCATGAAAAACTTGTCGAGGACTTTGAAAAGCTTGACAAGGCTCACAAGGCCTTGGAAAGTGAACTCTTGACTATCACAAAGTCTCGTGAACAACTTCAAACTCAATTGACAAATGTTGCCTCGCCTAGTATTTTCATTCCTTCTAGTAGTACAAATATCTTTGAAGAAAATGCTAGGTTGAAGGGGGAGCTTGCAAAGGCCACCTTCCCTAAAGGGAACAAGTCTCTTGATGACCTCTTGAGTAAGAAAATGTCAAATAATGAGAAAAGAGGCATTGGCTATGTGTCCAAGGCCAAGAAGAACAACAAGAAAAAGAAGGCCGAGCCCACACAAGCAAAGTACAAGACCATTATGAGACATACCACAAGTGGCAAAACTATGTCACAAGATCTTTGCGGGAATTGCTAATCCTCACTATGTTTTAATGCATGATTGTTACCGTGATGTTTATGCACAATATGTAGGCCCAATTTATGGTTATATTGCTTGGTCTATTTGGGTCCCAAGACCCTTTTCACTAACAAAAGAGGACCCATTAAAAAATGGGTACCTAAAAACTAGTTTTGATCTCTTGTAGAACTATGCTTCTGGTGGGTCAAAGTGGGTGCTTGACAGTGAATGCACAAGTCATATGACCCAAAGCAAGGAGATAATGATAGAGATAAGGCCAAATCATGATCAAATAGCCATCACATATGCCGATAAATCAAGATCTCAGGTAATAGGTTTTGTCAATGTTGTGGTTGCACACGATACTACTCTCGTGGACGTCATGCTTGTTGAGACCCTTGGGTATAATCTACTTCCAGATCGTGCTCTTGGATAGATGGGCTTTGCCGTCTTTATTATTGATGATATTGTGGTTCTCTTGTGGAGAAAGACTCTAAAGGTCGCTTTCGTTGGGTATGTCAAAAATGACTTGTATGTGGTGGACTTTTTGGGGAAAACCACTACAAGTGTGATATGCATATTCGGAAAGGTTGATTTGGGTTGGCTATGGCATCACCATCTAACCCATGTCAATATGAGAACTTTGCAAAGTCTCCACAAGGGTGGCCATATTGTTGGACTAAAAGAAAATTTTGTTTTGCCAAAGATTGTGTGTGCAGGGCTTGCATTGAAGGAAAATGCATGATTCTCCCCACAAACCCAATAACATCATAAAGTCCAAGAGGATCTTGGAGCTCCTTCATGTGGATCTCTTTGGTTCTCCATCTCATACAAGCCTTGGTGGGAAGAAATATTGTTTGGTGATTCTTGATGAATACTCAAGATACACATGGGTATACTTCTTCAAATTGAAGAGTGAGACCCAACAAAACTTTATCGACTTCGTCAATATGGTTCAACGTCAATACAATGTTCCCGTGTTGGTGATAAGAAGCGACAACGGCACCGAGTTCAAGAACTACACCATGAATGGATTTCTTAGTGATGAGGGGATAAAACATCAATATTATGCTGCCTATACCCATCAACGAAATGGTGTAGCCGAGAGGAAAAATCGGACATTAATGGATATGGCAAGATCCATGTTGGCGGAGTTTAAGTCTCCATACAACTTTTGGGCTGAGGCAATCTCCACCACATGCCATGCATCGAACCGGCTCTACCTCCACAAAAAGTTGATCAAAACTCCATATGAGATACTTACCGATAACAAGCCCAATGTTTCATACTTCTGGGTGTTTGGTTGTAAGTGTTTCTATCCCATAAAAGGTGGTTGTTTGTCCAAATTTGATTCCAAAGCTTTAGAGGGTATTTTTGTTGGCTATGGTCTCGATTCCCGCACTTATAGAATATATGATACTCTCCAGGGTTGTCATAGAGTCTTGTAGTGTGGTTTTTTGAAGAATATGATGGCCCCCCAAGAGGGGCGTGTTAATTTTTGTGATGTAGATGATGAAATATATCAAGATTCCATAATAAGAATGGGTGCGGGATTCATCCGCCCCGTTGAGGAACCCCTTGTGGCGGATCAAAAAGAACTATGCTCTACTCAAGTGGAGCCCTCATCTTCACAACAACAAGCTCCTATTGGTGAAGCCAATGATGACGCAAGCCAAAGACAAGCTGAGAATCCTCACCATGTTGATCAGGCTGGAAACTCTAGGCCAGACTATCCGGCCTCTCCATTGACCGGATTGTCCAGCCCTGCGCAGTCAATTGCACAAGGCAGATTCATTGAGTCGTCCGCAAGGACATCTCAACATCTCTCAAGAAGTATGCCTGATCAAGACCAAGATCAACCTATGCAGCATGATGATGAGAATGAACCCACTGATGATCAAGGTCAAGTTGAAGGTTAAGACGAGGACCAAAATGATGAAGAGATCCCTACAAGAAACAACAAGGAGATCGAAACCCGTCGCAAAGCTAGAGTAGACAGAATGTTGGAAAGAAGAGACCACACTCTTGAAAATGTTCTTGGTGATCTAAGGAGTGGAATGTCCACTCGAGCTCAGTTGAAGCATTTTGGTGAGCATCAAGCTCATATATCCATGGTGGAGCCCAAGAAAGTATGGGAAGCTCTTGAAGATTCATATTGGTTAGAAGACATGCATAATGAGCTTAACAAATTTGAGAGAAACAAAGTTCGGAAGTTCGTAAAAAATCCCAAAGAGTGCCGCAATGTTATTTGCACTAAATGTTCAAGAACAAGCAAGATGAACATGGAATTGATGTGAGGAACAATGCAAGATTGGTAGCTAAAGGGTTCTCTCAAATTGAAGGCATTCATCATGGAGAGACCTATGCTCTCGTGGCTCGCCTTGAGTTTGTAACATCCCAAAACTTCAATCCAAGCTTATCAAGATCATGTCAATCAAATTTGGGGTTAACAAAAACTTTTTCAAAGTTAAAATGAAAGCATTCATATATGTGTGCATTTAAAATAGGAGTTGTTTTGAATTGCCATGGTTGTGTGATCCTTTGCTTCTAAAATGTTTCTTAAGTGATTTAAACATCATCTACATCATTCCCAAACTTTTCCTAAAGAAAATCAAGTCAAAAAGAATTAAAAGGGAGGAATGGTCATTTTGGCAAATTTAACTCCCATGCCTACTTTGGCTATTCCTAGTACTCAAAACTTAACAAAAACAATTCTTGATCTTTGTACCCCTTGCTAGTACACATAATGAGGTACCAAGGCCCACCTTTTGATCTGCTAAAAACATTCTATTAACTATTTTAAATGACAGTTTAAAATTGAATCTAATGCATATGCATAGATCACCCCTATTTCAAAACCCATCGTTTTGAGCTCCACTTTCCAAACCCTTGCAACCAGAGACTACCTAGCACTAGTGGAGATCACTCAAAAAATTTAAAACCAAAATTCAAAACTTTCTTTAATGCGACCATTTAATCAAACACTTGGCATGCATAATCTCTCCTCTAATCCTAGCTCACTGTTTACTATAGGGTTTTGCCCCCATTTGATCCCCATTTAATCCCCTTGTCCCCTCTTGATCTAACCAGAGCCTAACCAGCATCTCCCCTACCCCCTAGCTGCACTGTCATGCCATGCCGAGCACCACCTTGCATGCGGACAGTGCACTCGCAACAACAGCCCTCTCTAGCCTCTCTCCTCATGTCTAGCAACTTGCTTGTGGTCCACCTCCACCGCCCAACCAGCCCTAGGACAGAGACAGAGGGCAGAGCGGCCAGGAACCGCCGCGCCCGGAGCTGGTCGAGCATGCCGACGCTGCCCCCAAAGCACGCCCTGTCCCCGCTCGCACAGACCGCCCATTGGCACCAGCCCGCGCCCACCGCTCCGCCTCGACCTAGAGAACACCCCAGACATCCCCGTTCGCCGCCCAAAGCCTCACAGCCACCGCTCGTCGTGGACACCGCCGCTTCTGCCGCGCAGAGCGCCACCTCGCCCCGACCGCGTGCCACCGCCCCTACGGCCGCATTTAAGTTCTAGAGCACCACCAGGGAACCGCCCATCGATCGCCACCCCTAGCCATGCCTCTACCTCTCCGTAGCCATGTCGCCACCGTCGACCGCCCATCCCGCTCGGTCTCACCGTCGGGCCTATAAAAGGAGCCCTCCCTAGCCTCTCCACTCCACACCATTCCACTCCCCTCACCTCTCTGAACCTTCCCCACCTCTAGCCGGAGCAAGGCGAGCTCTGCCTCGCCGGAATTGGAGCCAGAGCAGCCGTGGCAGGAGGAGAAGGGTGCCGTTGATTGCGACCACCCCAAGCTCCGCCGCGACCATGCCTCGCCTGGTCGTCGTCTTCCACGTCGTTTGCCTGCCTCGCCGACCCCGCTTGAACCCTGGTACGCCCCCAGTAGACCCCCACCGAGCCGCTAGGGTTCGAGCTCGCGGGCGACCTGTTCGTCGTTGACGACGACCCTCAGCCGTAGATCTAGCTTCTAATCCTACAGCCCACAGCGCGCGTACCGTTTCGCGTGTTAAGTGCCGCTGACAAGCGGGACCCCCCTGTCAGCTGAGCCCCGCGCAGCAGAGCGCCACTAGGCCGGCCCATTCCTTTTCCCGTGCTAGCCCACACATTCAAATCTGGATTTTTCTTTTTAGTTAAATCTAGTTTCTGTCCACTATTTCAAAATTTAATTCTGTGAGTTTGACAAATCAAAATTGCATGAAACTATTTTTTCCTGAAAGGTATGGAAGTAATCTACCCAAGCCCGTTGGATTTAATTCATTTAGATTTATAGATCTCTCCTAATAAAAATAAGAAGACAGAAGCTTTTGCAACTTGCAACATTTTTATAAAATCAACCAAGTTAGATTTTGTGTTGATTCCAACTCTCAAAAATCACATTTCACCATATCTATCCAAATATGTAATAATATTAAGGTTTACATGCAGTGACTTTGGACTAGTACCAAAACAATGCTATATAGGCATTTCTAGTCACTTTAAATCATTTACTAATGAACTTGAACCAAAGTAATGTTGATCCAACCTTTAAATTTCATTCCCACATGTTAGAATATGTGGTGAGGACATGTGTCCACATGATCCCATATTTTGGTGGTGAATATTAAATATTAGTTAATTTTTCAATGAGTAGAAATTACTTTTCTCAAATAAAAAGGATGAAACTATTGAATTAAACTTGTGATGTTGTGATGATAATAGATCATCAAATATGTGTTTTAGAATACTACTTAGCCTAGTTCAGTATCGTTTGGTGATTGTGCACTCCCTATGTATTTATAGACGATAGTACCGACCAAGCTCTCGAGGAGGAGGAGTTCTACCAAGAAGAAGAAGAAGAAAACTTCAACCACTGCACCAACCAAGGCAAGCTACTATTATCAAGCTAACACTATCCAAGATTAACCCTTGCAAATTAGTACTTGCAAGTGTAGTACTTAACAAACTAGAATCAAACTAAATGGTTTAGCAAAGATGCCCTAAGCATGCTTTGATCACACTCCCTTTTGACTATTAGTACCCCAAGTCTTAGTTACAAGTTTTCCCCTTCTTAGGTTATACAAAGTCCTTTACTTGATTTGAAGGTAGCAAAAAAAGTATAAAACTTGACCTATTTAGAACCCTTTAGATGTCATTGTATGGCATGAGATTGAACCCATCTGTTCCATCTTAGTGAACACTCTTAACTTAGTAGTTTAGAGTAGATCAAAAACTTGAGTCACTTTAGATGGG
Source organism: Avena eriantha (assembly GCA_910589775.1). Lineage (NCBI taxonomy): Eukaryota > Viridiplantae > Streptophyta > Magnoliopsida > Poales > Poaceae > Avena > Avena eriantha. The sequence goes on along the minus strand of OU342742.1, from coordinate 449,638,010 downwards.
AACACTTGGTGAAAATGAATTGAGAAAACCTTGGAATAATGAGTCATTCTATTGAGATGTTTTGACATGTGTTGAGAAACACAAATGGGTGATGATGAGGAAAATGTTGAGGCATGAGCCTTAACCCTTTTATAAAACTGATGGTTGGATTCGGATGCGATACCATTCTAAATTTAACGTACAACCACATTACCTGAATTGGGTAAGGCTTAACTGGAAATTTATATGCATTAGTATTAGTTCTCTCACGGGAGAGGTTTGAGCTGAGGCTACCTCTCAATGTTGTCCACCTATGCAGTGCCCAAGATGACTGATGGTCATGGTTAGGAGGCCATGCTCATAGGAGAGGTGCTTATACTAGGGTGTGTAAAGGGAAGTTTATGTTTGATTATCTGCATACTAAGTATGATGATTCAGGGTTATCCCTGACAGATGTATCGAATCTTGTGGTGAAAGTGTACCACCTCTACAGAGTGTCAAACTATTCAAATAGCCGCGTCCGCGGTTATGGACAGTTGGAATGGCCATACTGTTTCGTTGTCAGATGTTTTCTAACTACTTTGAAAAGAATGATGAATCTTGACTTGACCGCAACAGGGTTGTGTTTATGACAATAATTTCCCAACTTAAGTGATTTTAGGACTTTACCTTATCTTTCTTTGCTTCAGAACTCAGCTTAGGTTTCAAACTTATCTTTATAGTTTAACTTAGAGTACTTTAACTTAGATTTATAATACTTGTTAGTGGTAGTTTACGAGTACTTAAAGAGTACTCATGGCTTTTGTCCCTGGCTATTATCATGGCTAGACTATGAAGGAGATTATCAAGATGATGGTCAGCAGGACGACTATGATAACTAGGACTATCTGCCTTCGTCAGCATTGCATGTGCCCCTGAAGATGGACCCCACCGCTACGCTTATCTTTTATTTCTGCTGCTTGTTGTTTTAAGACTGGATCATGAGATCCTTATTTGTGTAAGAACCTTATGTATGGTTTGTAATGGATGATGTACTGTGATATCCAATCCGTTATGTCTCACAAAAATGGTAATCCTGGGATTGCGAGGTATGGCATAACGGGCACCTGGGATTAAAAATCCGGGTGTTGACAAGTTGGTATCAGAGCCATCCTGACCATAGGAGACCCTAGTTAGAATGGACGTCAAACAAAAACTTAGTTGCCAAACCAAAGTGAGTATTTATGAAAAACTATCTCCTCTCTTACCCTTATGGATTCTTTCTCAAAAATTCATGTTCCTCAAAAATTCTTATACTACTACTTAAAATTTGACACACTTGATCACTTCTCTAACTTCCTCATCCTTAATTATTGTAGATGGAGACTCAGTTCAGCAAGTTTTACCAGTTGGGAAACGGAGGTCAGCTGATCTTCGAGAGGGATCTGGATTCACTGTCAGAGTTACTGGGACGCCCACATCCGGAGTTTCTTGGAGCTCACCTTCCAGGACCCCCAGGAGGAGACCTATAGTGGCTAGTCACCGCAGATCTTAGAGGAAGCATTGAAGCACCAACTTCTGGAAGAATTTAGTTCTTGGTGAGAGAGAACAACTAGCTAGATGGATTAGCCAGGGCAATGCATGAAGCTCTCGCACGTCTATGTGCCATCAACGTCAACAAGACCCAAGGAACCTGTTTTGCTCAATATGCAAGATGTGACTTCATGGGACTGCCAATGGAAATGTCGGGCCATCCCGAGTTGAGGCGTCAAGTGGAGAACCTTGACTTCTTGCTTCACGACAGATAGCAAGAACTGGACAATGCCAGGGAGTTAGCCAACCAGAACCGTGCCATTGCCGACCAGAAGGCCCAGACTTTCGCACTGCATGTCCAAGACCGTCAGTCTCTTCGCCGCCAGTGTGCCAAGAAGGATCGCACCATCGCCCGTCTTCGCAAGAAGGTGGCCGACCTCGAGAAGACCGTCAAGGAGCAGGAAGCTCAGCTTGCAGCAAAAGAAGAAGAAGATGAGGGTGAAGACATCCAGGGAGACATGGATTCTTACCTGAGCAATGATGATGATTTTCTGGCGGAGGATGCCGTGGACTTCTACACTGAGGATGAGGACTCCGACTTCATCGACGATGAGTAGATGCACTAGAGCACTATCGTAGCCTGAGATGTATCATCTCATTGTATCGTAGCTTGCAGAATGGTTCTTCAAACCATCTGTTTTCCCTTTGATTGTTGTGGTGTGTGTTGTATCGTGTGCTTGCTTGCATGAACGAAAATGAAGTTAGATGAGAAACCTGAGTTTAACTCAAAGTTTTAGCTTTGAAAACCCCAAACCCATGAACCTTAGAATTTCCCTCTTACCCCTATATCTATCTCAATCCTCAGATGACTCGTGGAAACCAAGGAGGGGGCAGCTCATCGCAGGACCCAATGCTGCAGATCTTGCAGAATCTCATCGCAGACCGTGAAGCAAGCAGGGCAGAATGCCAAGCCAACTTAGCAACACTTCAACAGATCGCCCAGATGGCTCTCAACAACCAAGGACATGGAAATCAGGACCACCATGGATCCAAACTCAAAAAAATTCAGAACACTAATCCCCCAATCTTCAACCAATCTGAGAACCCACTAGTTGCTGATGACTGGTTGCAGACCATGGAAAACAACCTCGAAGTTGTAGGAGTTGATGAAAATGAGAAAGTTCTCTTCGCCACCCACTATCTGGCGGGAGATGCCAGAGCTTGGTGGAATAGCATCCGCAATATGAACCATGGTCAAGTGATGACATGGGAAGCATTCAAAGTCAAGTTCAGCCGCACCCACGTGCCGCAAGGTCTAGTCAACCGGATGAGAGATGAGTTCCGCGAATTGAAGCAAGGAAGAATGACTGTGGTGGAGTACCGTGACAAATTCCTGTCACTTGCCAGATATGCACCTGATGAGATCAATACGGAGGCCAAGAAGAAGGAGAGATTCTTGAACGGACTGCATGATGAGATGCAGACTGTCCTCGTCAATATCCGTTTCCAGGATCTCGAAGAGCTAGTCAACTCTGCCATCTAGATGGAAGGGAAGATTAACCAGGAAAACGACAATCGCAAGCGTCGTATGATACAGTAGTATGGATCCAACAGTCACCAGAAGTACCGTCCCAACCCTTCACCAGGATATGCACCAAGGAACAACCGACCCCCAAATTCTCGCCCAAGTTACCCCAACCGTAGCGGAAGCAATGTGAAGTCCGGAGGAAACAATCACAACTCCGGTAATGCCAACAATTTCAACCGTGCACCTCCAAAGAACCACAATAACAACAACAACAGCAACACTGCACCCAGATCTGGCAGCAATGCAGTACCTGTCGCAGTCAAGGACAAGTCCCAGATCACTTGTTTCGAGTGTGGAGTGAAGGGTCACTACTCCAATGAGTGTCCCAAGAAGACTGCAGCCAATGCCAATGTGAATGCCCCAGCTCAGCAGCAGCGCCGTGTTCAACCAGGAAGGAGATTTACCCCAGGGGACCCTCACAACTGCAACGGCTGTCTCTTCCACATGAATGCAGAAGAAGCCCAGGAAGCGCCAGACGTAGTGTTGGGTATGTTTTTTGTCAACTCGGTTTTAGCAAGAGTATTGTTTGATTCGGGAGCATCGCACTCGTTTGTCACCGAAGAATTTGCATGCACTAGTAAGATTCGTCCAACCAACCTGAAGCATGTCATGATAGTTCAAATCCCTGGTTCAACAACAAAAGCTAGAAAAATTTGCAAAGCTGTACCTATCAGAATGCATGGGATAGATTTTTATGCCAACCTAATTGTACTTGGAACCAAAGGATTGGAAGTAGTACTAGGTATGGACTGGATGTCAAGGCATAAAGGATTGATAGACTGTGCTAAGAAATCCATCACCATGACCAGTAGTTCGGGAGTCACAGTAGAGCATATCTCTGAAACCTTACCCCGTCAATTCAAGTGCAACCAGAGTGTAGCCTTGCCCACCATTGACCAAGTCAGAGTAGTCTGTGAATACCCTGACGTATTCCCAAATGAATTGCCAGGTATGCCCCCAGATAAGGATATTGAGTTCATTATCAAACTAATCCCCGGAACCAGACCTATAGCCCAGAGACCCTATAGCATGAACCCATCAGAGTTAGTGGAACTGAAGAAGTAGTTGGATGCTATGCTAGCCAAAGGTTTAATTCAACCAAGTGCATCGCCATGGAGATCACCAGTGTTATTTGTCGACAAGAAGGATGGAGGCAACCGTCTGTGCACAGATTACAGAAAGTTGAATGATGTCACCATCAAGAACAAGTACCCTTTGCCAAAGATAGAGGATCTATTTGATCAGTTGAGTGGAGCCTAGGTATTCTCAAAGATTGATCTTAGGACTGGTTATCACCAACTTAAGATCCGTGCAACGGATATTCTGAAGACCGCCTTTACTACTCGCTATGGTTTATACGAGTATATGGTTATGTCTTTTGGGTTAACCAATGCCCCTGCTTATTTCATGAATCTCATGAATAAGATCTTTATGAATTTCCTAGATAAGTTTGTAGTTGTGTTTATCGACGACATCCTTGTCTACTCCAAGTCCGAAGAAGAGCATGAACAACATCTGAGAGTTATCCTAGAAACCCTGAGAGAGCATCAGTTATATGCCAAGTTCAGCAAATGTGAGTTTTGGCTGAAAGAGGTAGGATTCCTAGGACATACTGTGTCTGCCGGAGGAGTCTCTGTTGATCCCGCCAAGATCAAAGATGTCGAAGAATGGGAAGCCCCAACCACTCAAACCCAAGTCCGTGCATTTCTCGGATTAGCGGGATAATACCGCAAGTTCGTAGAAGGATTCTCGAGCATAGCCCAACCAATGACCCAATTGTTAAAGAAGGACAAGATGTTTGAATGGACAGACAAATGTGAAGACAGTTTCCAGGAGCTGAAGAGGAGATTTATATCAGCCCCAATTTTAGTCATGCCGGACATCAAGAAGCCCTTTAATGTGTATTGTGACGCATCCAAGATTGGTCTAGGATGCGTATTGATGCAAGAAGGCAAAGTCATCACGTATCTGTCTTGACAACTATAGCAACATGAGCAGAACTATCTAACCCATGATCTTGAGCTAGCAACGGTAGTTCTAGCACTGAAGACCTGGCGTCATTATTTGATGGGTAATCGCTATGAGATTTACTCAGATCATAAGAGCTCGAAGTATCTCTTCACTCAGAAGGAGCTGAATATGAGGCAGAGAAGATGGATAGAGTTAATCAAGGATTATGACCTTGACATTCACTATCACCCCGGCAAAGCCAATGTGGTAGCGGATGCTCTTAGCAGATTGCCGTGTAGGCTTAACACCATGATCAAGGAGAAGCAACCCAGTTTGTATGAGGAGTTGGAGCAGTTCAGGACTGAATTAGTTAGCCAAGGATTCTTAGCAAGCATTGAACTTCAACCCACTTTGATTAGCCAAATCAAGGAAGCCCAGAAGGGGAATGAAAGTATCGACGGAATCAAACGTCGTATTGGTACAGGAAAGGTACCTGGATTCACCGAATACGAAGAAGGAGTACTATGGTACAAAGGACGTATCTGTGTGCCAACAGATTTGGAGCTGAAGGAAGTTATCATGAAGGAAGCCCATGATACTATTTATTCTATCCACCCTGGAGGAACAAAGATGTATCAGGATTTGAAGGAGCAATTTTGGTGGCACAAGATGAAGAGAGAGATCGAAAGCTACATCGCCAAATGTGACATCTGTCAAAGAGTCAAGGCAGAACACCAGAGACCTGCAGGACTATTGCAGCCATTGCAGATTCTGGAATGGAAATGGGATTTTGTCGGAATGGACTTTATCACCGGTTTACCTACTTCTAGTAGGGGAAATGACTCAATCTGGGTCATAGTTGATAGACTGTCCAAGGTAGCCCATTTTATACCTGTCAAGACCACTTACCAGAGTGCAAAGTTAGCAGAGCTATACATTGCTAGGATTGTGAGTCTACATGGAACCCCCAAGACCATCGTATCAGATCGAGGAACCCAGTTTACCTCAAGATTTTGGCAGAAAGTGCAGGAAGGTTTAGGAACCAAGTTGAACTTCAGTACCGCGTATCACCCGCAAACAGATGGACAGACTGAGAGAGTCAACCAAATCCTAGAAGATATGCTTAGATCTTGTGTGTTGGAATATGGATCAAAATGGGAAGACTGCCTGCCTTTCGCAGAATTCTCATATAACAACAGTTATCAAGCTAGTTTGCAGATGGCACCATTTGAATTCCTATACGGAAGAAAGTGTCGTACCCCTTTGAATTGGTCACAAGTAGGAGAGAGTCAGATCTTCGGACCCGACATTCTTCGAGAAGTAGAAGAGAAAGTTCACAAAGTCCGTGAGCACCTCAAGACCGCCCAATCCAGAAAGAAGAGCTATGCTGACAAAAGAAGGAGAGACCTGACTTTCAATGTCAGAGATTTTGTATATCTCAAGGTTTCACCCTTGAAAGGAACTCAACGCTTTAGTCTGAAGGGAAAGTTAGCCCCCAGATATATCGGACCTTTCAAGATTCTGAACCATCGAGGAGAAGTATCTATAAGTTGGAACTGCCTGAAGAGATGTCAGCCATCCATAATGTGTTCCATATCTCGTTACTTCGCAAATGTCTGGAAGTGCCCGAGAAGACAGAAGTTTTCAAGAACATCGATCACAGAGCTGTGGAAATCAACAAGGACCTGACCTATCAGGAAGTGCCCATTCGTATCTTAGAAGAAGCCTACAGAACCACCAGGACCAGGAGTATCAAGTTTCTCAAGATTCAGTGGAGCAACCATAATGAGGAGGAAGCTACTTGGGAGCGAGAAGATTACATTAGGACAGAGTTACCAGATCTCTTTAGTTCCTAGTTTTCTTTGTAAATCTCGGGACGAGATTTTTTTTAAGGGGGAAGGTTTGTAACATCCCAAAACTTCAATCCAAGCTTATCAAGATCATGTCAATCAAATTTGGGGTTAACAAAAACTTTTTCAAAGTTAGAATGAAAGCATTCATATATGTGTGCATTTAAAATAGGAGTTGTTTTGAATTGCCATGGTTGTGTGATCCTTTGCTTCTAAAATGTTTCTTAGGTGATTTAAACATCATCTACATCATTCCCAAACTTTTCCTAAAGAAAATCAAGTCAAAAAGAATTAAAAAGGAGGAATGGTCATTTTGGCAAATTTAACTCCCATGCCTACTTTGGCTATTCCTAGTACTCAAAACTTAACAGAAACAATTCTTGATCTTTGTACCCCTTGCTAGTACACATAATGAGGTACCAAGGCCCACCTTTTGATCTGCTAAAAACATTCTATTAACTATTTTAAATGATAGTTTAAAATTGAATCTAATGCATATGCATAGATCACCCCTATTTCAAAACCCATCGTTTTGAGCTCCACTTTCCAAACCCTTGCAACCAGAGACTACCTAGCACTAGTGGAGATCACTCAAAAAATTTGAAACCAAAATTCAAAACTTTCTTTAATGCGGCCATTTAATCAAACACTTGGCATGCATAATCTCTCCTCTAATCCTAGGTCACTGCTTACTATAGGGTTTTGCCCCCATTTGACTCCCATTTAATCCCATTGTCCCCTCTTGATCTAACCAGAGCCTAACCAGCATCTCCCCTACCCCCTAGCTGCACTGCCATGCCATGCCGAGCACCACCTCGCCTGCTGACAGTGCACTCGCAACAGCAGCCCTCTCCAGCCTCTCTCCTCATGTCTAGCAACTTGCTTGTGGTCCACCTCCACCGCCCAACCAGCCCTAGGACAGAGACAGAGGGCAGAGCGGCCAGGAACCGCCGCGCCCGGAGCTGGTCGAGCATGCCGACGCTGCCCCCAAAGCATGCCCTGTCCCCGCTCGCACAGACCGCCCATTGGCACCAGCCCGCGCCCACCGCTCCGCCTCGACCTAGAGAACACCCCAGACATCCCCGTTCGCCGCCCAAAGCCTCACAGCCACCGCTCGTCGTGGACACCGCCGCTTCTGCCGCGCAGAGCGCCACCTCGCCCCGACCGCGTGCCACCGCCCCTACGGCCGCATTTAAGTTCTAGAGCACCGCCAGGGAACCGCCCATCGATCGCCACCCCCAGCCATGCCTCTACCTCACCGTAGCCATGTCGCCACCGTCGACTGCCCATCCCGCTCGGTCTCACCGTCCGGCCTATAAAAGGAGCCCTCCTAGCCTCTCCACTCCACACCATTCCACTCCCCTCACCTCTCTGAACCTTCCCCACCTCTAGCCGGAGCAAGGCGAGCTCTGCCTCGCCGGAATTGGAGCCAGAGCAACCGCGGCAGGAGGAGAAGGGCGTCGTTGATTGCGACCACCCCAAGCTCCGCCGCGACCATGCCTCGCCTGGCCGCCGTCTTCCACATTGTTTGCCCGCCTCGCCGACCCCGCTGGAGCCCTGGTACGCCCCCAGTAGACCCCCACCGAGCCGCTAGGGTTCGAGCTCGCGGGCGACCTGTTCGCCGTCGACGACGACCCTCAGCCGTAGATCTAGCTTCTAATCCTACGGCCCACAGCGCGTGTACCGTCTCGCGTGTTAAGTGCCGTTGACAAGCGGGACCCCCCTGTCAGCTGAGCCCCGCGCCGCGGAGCGCCACTGGGCCGGCCCATTCCTTTTCCCGTGCTAGCCCACACATTCAAATCTGGATTTTTCTTTTTAGTTAAATCTAGTTTCTATCCACTATTTCAAAATTTAATTCTGTGAGTTTGACAAATCCAAATTACATGAAACTAATTTTGCCTAAAAGGTATGGAAGTAATCTACCCAAGCCCATTGGATTTAATTCATTTAGAGTAATATATCTCTCCTAATAAAAATAAGAAGACAGAAGCTTTTGCAACTTGCAACATTTTTATAAAATCAACCAAGTTAGCTTTTGAGTTGATTCCAACTCTCAAAAATCACATTTCACCATATCTATCCAAATATGTAATAATATTAAGGTTTACATGCAGTGACTTTGCACTAGTACCAAAACAATGCTATATAGGAATTTCTAGTCACTTTAAATCATTTACTAATGAACTTGAACCAAAGTAATGTTGATCCAACCTTTAAATTTCATTCCCACATGTTAGAATATGTGGTGAGGACATGTGTCCACATGATCCCATATTTTGGTGGTGAATATTAAATATTAGTTAATTTTTCAATGAGTAGAAATTACTTTTCTAAAATAAAAAGGATGAAACTATTGAATTAAACTTGTGATGTTGTGATGATAATAGATCATCTAATATGTGTTTTAGAATACTACTTAGCCTAGTTAAGTATTTTTTGGTGATTGTGCACTCCCTATGTATTTATAGACGATAGTACCGACCAAGCTCTCGAGGAGGAGGAGTTCTACCAAGAAGAAGAAGAAGAAGAAGAAGAAGAAGAAGAAGAAGAAGAAAACTTCAACCACTGCACCAACCAAGGCAAGCTACTATTAGCAAGCTAACACTATCCAAGATTAACCCTTGCAAATTAGTACTTGCAAGTGTAGTACTTAACAAACTAGAATCAAACTAAATGGTTTAGCAAAGATGCCCTAAGCATGCTTTGATCACACTCCCTTTTGACTATTAGTACCCCAAGTCTTAGTTACAAGTTTTACCCTTCTTAGGTTATACAAAGTCCTTTACTTGATTTGAAGGTAGCATAAAAAGTATAAAACTTGACCTATTTAGAACCCTTTAGATTTCATTCTATGGCATGAGATTGAACCCATGTGTTCCACCTTAGTGAACACTCTTAACTTAGTAGTTTAGAGTAGATCAAAAACTTGAGTCACTTTAGATGGGAACACTTGGTGAAAATGAATTGAGAAAACCTTGGAGTGATGAGTCATTCTATTGAGATGTTTTGACATGTGTTGAGAAACACAAATGGTGATGATGAGGAAAATGTGGAGGCATGAGCCTTAACCCTTTTATAAAACTGATGGTTGGATTCGGATGCGATATCATTCTAAATTTAACGTACAACCACATTACCTGAATTGGGTAAGGCTTAACTGGAAATTTATATGCATTAGTATTAGTTCCCTCACGGGAGAGGTTTGAGCTGAGGCTACCTCTCAATGTTGTCCACCTATGTAGTGCCCAAGATGACTGATGGTCATGGTTGGGAGGCCATGCTCATAGGAGAGGTGCTTATACTACGGTGTGTAAAGGGAAGGTTATGTTTGATTATCTGCATACTAAGTATGATGATTCAGGGTTATCCCTGACAGATGTATTGAATCTTGTGGTGAAAGTGTACCACCTCTGCAGAGTGTCAAACTATTCGAATAGTCGCGTCCGCGGTTATGGACAGTTGGAATGGCCATACTGTTTCGTTGTCAGATGTTTTATAACTACTTTGAAAAGAATGATGAATCTTGACTTGACCGCAACAGGGTTGTGTTTATGACAATAATTTCCCAACTTAAGTGATTTTAGGACTTTACCTTATCTTTCTTTGCTTCAGAACTCAGCTTAGGTTTTAAACTTATCTTTATAGTTTAACTTAGAGTACTTTAACTTAGATTTGTAATACTTGTTAGTGGTAGTTTGCGAGTACTTAAAGAGTACTCATGGCTTTTGTCCATGGCTATTATCATGGCCAGACTATGAAGGAGATTATCAAGATGATGGCCAGCAGGACGGCTATGATAACTAGGACTATCTGCCTTCGTCAGCTTTGCCTGTGCCCCTAAAGATGGACCCCACCGCTACGCTTATCTTTTATTTCCGTTGCTTGTTGTTTTAAGACTGGATCATGATATCCTTATTTGTGTAAGAACCTTATGTATGGTTTGTAATGGATGATGTACTGTGATATCCAATCCGTTATGTCTCGCAAAAATGGTAATCCTGGGATTGCGAGGTATGGCATAACGGGCATCTGGGATTAAAAATCCGGGTGTTGACAGAGTCCATCTGTATCCTTCTTGCATATGTTGCACATCATAACTTTAAATTGCAATAAATGGATGTGGAAAGTGCTTTCCTAAATGGTCCATTGTAAGAGTTGGTTTATGTTAAGCATCCCCCGGGGTTTGAGGATCCCAACTTCCCAAATCATGTCTACAAGCTTGATAAGGCGCTCTATGGGCTTAAACAAGCTCCACACACATGGTATGAGCACCTTAGAGAGTTGTTGTTTGACCGTGGGTTTGAACTTGGGAAATTGATCCCACTCTTTTTACTAAGAAAGTCAATGGGGAGCTTTTCGTTTGCCAAATATATGTTGATGATATTATCTTTGGCTCGTCTAACAAAGCTTTTAATGATGAATTCTCAAATCTTATGACTGATAGGTTCAGGATGTCTATGATGGGAGAGTTGAGGTTGTTCCTTGGCTTTGAGATCAAGCAATTAAGAGGAGGAACCTTCTTCAATCAAGCCAAGTATACTCAAGACATGCTCAAGAGGTTCAACATGAAAGAACTAAATGGATCTCCTAATCTCATGGCCACCAAGACTCATCTTGAACTAAATCCAAATGTAAAGATGTGGATCAAAAGGTATACCGGTCCATGATTGGTTCTTTTCTTTAGCTTTGTGCATCTAGACCCGATATAGTGTTAAGTGTAGGAGTGTGTGCAAGATATCAAGCAGCTCCTAAATAAAGCCACTTGATGGTGTTCAAAAGAATCTTTCGATATTTGGTTCATACCCCAAACTATGGCATGTGGTATCCTAGGGGCTCAACATTCTCTCTTTGTGGGTACACGGATTCGGATTGGGCTGGTGACAAGGATGATAGGAAATCAACCTCTGGGGCTTTCCAATTTATTGGTAGGTCCTTTGTGTGTTGGTCCTCCAAGAATAAAAATTGTATATCTCTCTCCACCGCCGAAGCTAAATATGTGGCAGCCGCTAGTGCATGCACTCAACTGTTATGGATGAGGGAAACTTTAAATGAATATGGTGTCCATTGCGACAAAGTGCCTCTTTTATGTGACAATGAAAGTGCTATCAAGATTGCCTACAACCCAGTGGATCATACAAGGACGAAGCATATTGAGATTTGTCATCATTTCATTAGAGATGATGTTGCTCGGGGGGATATTGAGCTATCTTATGTTTCAACCAAAGACCAACTTGCAGATATTTTCACAAAGCCTCTTGATGAAGCAAGGTTTTTCTATTTGGGGAATGAGCTAAATATCGTAGATTCAAGGAGTTTGACTTGATCATCTTGCATACTCACCTATATCTTGATCCTTATTTGGTTTAGGTATGGGCATGGAGATAGGGGAGTGCGGTCCTAATCCATTGGGCTATCACTCCCCCCATAATGCCAAAAGTAATAATGTCATACTAGTTGTATCATTTTTATGATATGTGGGTCTCAATGACGAGTAGTGTCTATGAACTCAGGATATATCCTTGCTGTGTCATGACACATATACTCAAACATGGTGGCTACAGCCACCAACCCTCTCATGGAGAGGTTGCTTCTCATTGATAATATGTTGTTTTGGGTCTGTTAGAGGATTTGCTTGCATATACTCTTAGTCCATTATTCCATGGCTTTATTGTCAATCCTCTTGTGTTTTATGGTTTTCACAGAATGACATCTTATCCCAAGCCTTATTCCCTCCCCTAAAGACATGCTTTATATCATATATGTCCTCATACACATAACCCATCAGTTTTGGTCGAAGAGGGCCGGAGTTTCCGGTGTTTTCACACCGGAGTCTCCGTTTAGTCTGGAGTTTCCGGCCCCATGGACCAGAGTCTCCTGTCTAATACGGTTTCAGGCCCTGGCTTAAGGGAGGCCGGGGGTAAGAGAAACACACAGTTCTCTTTCTTCCACCCTCGACCTTCCCCAACTCTCCGTCACCTCCTCCTCCAAAACCACCACCCCGTGGCCCTAGTGCCGCTAGGATCCGCCGTACCGCCAGCCTCCTCCACCCTCTCCATCCTTGGGTCATTCCCCACTGGTGGATTCACTTCATGGATGAATCTGGTACATTTTTCTCGCCATGAATCTAGGGTTCATTTCCTTTGATTCTTTTAAGACTTTACCAATTTCTTCCATTGGAAACTCGTTTTGCGGACACTCCTCTCACAATAGCTCCATTCCCTTGCTCGATCTACTTGGAATAAAACTCCCGTGGCCTCCTTTGTACAACCATATCTTTGGACCAGCGTTTCCGGTCTCCCGGACCGGAGATTCCGGTGTTACACACCGGAGACTCTGGTGTGGTTTGCCTCTAACACATCAAGTAAGGGTTTGTGGCTGCTGTCTTGGATCCTGGACATATATGCTTATCTTCATGCTTTCCCTCTTACTCTATATTCACAGGTGGCTCTGGTTCTCGTTGTGCACCTCGCACCAAGGCCAAGTCTAAAAGGGCAGATCCTCAATATGATGAAGCAGCTGGCCAGTATGTGATTCCACCCTCTAACCGGAGGCAGCAAGCCAGAGATGCTGCCCATATGCAAAGGGAAACTGAGCGGATTGAGAATGAGTCCCATGCCAAGAGATCCAAGTATGACAACTTGCAGTCCTTAGCCCACATGTCCAAGAAAGAATAACATGAGCTACACAAGATGAGGTTCTATGACATGCCAAGAACCAGTGATGACCCATGCTATTGGAGGAAGGAGCAAAAGGTGTTCATGATGGATATCTGTCGCAAGCTCGCCAAGTCCCCGGTTTGTCCAGAGAAGTATATGGACTTTGACTACATGCGTGCAAATGCCTATTTCACGGAGGCTCTTTGGATCATTGAGAAGCTTAGGCTGCATAATCTTATGGAGCTCCATGAGTACTACAACATTACCCTTGTCCAACAATTCTATGCCACCATTGTATTTGATCATGATGAGGCAAGAACCATGACATGGATGACTGGTAACTTCTGTTGCACTACAAACTTCTATGATTTTTCCAGAGCCATTCACTAGACCTTCAGTGGCGTGTCTGTTCCTATTGGTCACCGCATGCATGATGCCACTCTTGGTGAAGACAATGGCAAGCTTGCACCTCTCTATGGGAGTAATGCCATGTTTGGGGAGTCTAAGGGACACAAAACTCTCTACAATCTATTGTTGAGGATCTTTCGCCACACCATTGCTCCAAGTGCTGGAAATGATGATGCTATCCGGGGTGGACTTGTCAACTTTCTCCATCATGCTCACAAGGTGGTGTGTGCTAGGCCTACTGTTGAAGGATTTGCCATTGACGTCATGGATTTCATTTTTGAGGAGATGCATCATGCCATACTTTTCAAAAAATCTCCCCCATATGCAGATCTTGTGATGAGGCTCATCAACACTAAACCTCATGGTTCACCTCTCGTCCTCCCTCCCAACCTTGAAGAACATGGTTCCATGGCCCTCCAAAAGAAAGGAAGGATGGGTCCAGCTCCTAGACAACACTATGCTAGTGAGGATGAAGAAATTTCTGAGGCTGAGCGGGCTCCCACTATGGGGCTCTAGGAGGAAGACTGCCTCCAATATTGCTATGCCTCCTGTCACTTGCGAGTATGTCCAGTAAAAGGTCAAGAAGGCATCCTTTTGGGAGAATACACTATGTTGCATGAATGTGGATATTCGCAAGGAACAACATGCATCTTACAAGAGTAGTCGCTGAATTGAGAAGCTCCTTAAGGAGATTAAGGCTCAAGGTGAATAAAAAGAAGGGGAGTAATACAATGATGAGCATGGGGCTGAACCGTTTGAGGAATCGGATCACACTCTCTCTTTTGGTGCATGGAACAACAGAACAACAACCTGGTTGATTGGAGGACCTTCTCTGAGGTCATGTCTGGCTTTGTTTCTTGGGATGCTTCCTCCTCTCGCCCTCATGGCAAAGGTCCCAAGGACCTAGGAGGTGATGATGACTATGAAGAGGATGAAGATGAAGGTGATGACAACAACAATGAGTGATTCCTTTGGGCGCTAGCTTGGTATTTTCCCTTTTTGGCATCTCGATGCCAAAGGGGGAGAAGATGTCTAGGATCATCGGGATTTGCATGGCTTTGGGCATTAGGCTACTTCTTATTTGCTAATGCCATTTTATCTTAAATTTCAAACATTTGCTTCTTAGTTGCTTCTTATGTGAAACTATCTCCTTTTCGTATGGACATGCTATGCCTGGTTCGTTATTGTAATGTTAAAGACTCAGGTGGTAATCTCTCTACTCTATGCGAGCCTTTTACTTTCTATTCCCTGATATGCTTTGTATTACATGAATATATTGATGCACATCCTCAGGGGGAGCATAGTTATGGTACTTGGGTTAAGAATTTCATGCGAAACCTCTTGTTGTCATCGAACACCAAAAAGGGGGAGATTGAAAGGACATTTATTGTCTTAATCAGTTTTGGTGTTCGGTAACAACTTGAGGACCCTTTTTACCGTGTGTTAATGGTGTCAGGTTAAGCTACTGAAAAGTGAAAAGTCCACGGCAACAAGAAGTGTCCCTGGCTGAAACAAAGGTTCCATGGAAGATTCAGACCTAAGTATCCGGACTGGACAGTCCGGAGTCTCCGGTGTGATCCTCAAAAACTAGGTCCAGGCAAGATAGTATAAGGGTATGGAGTTTGTCCGGAGATGGACCGAAATCTCCAGTGTGATGTCATAGGCCAAAGTCTCTGGTGTGCAAAGACCAGAGTCTCCGGTGTTCCCATCCGGAGTTTCGACAAGAGTCTCTGAGTGATCCTCAAAACCATGCCTGGGTCATTCTAATTGGGGGTCCGGAGATTGTCCAGAGATAGACAAGAATCTCCGGTGTGAAATAATTGCAGGCCGGAATCTCCGGTCTCCAGACCGGAGTCTCTGGTGTGGGACTTCCCCAACGGGTAGAAAACGGTCTGGAGAAGGTGGGGTTATAAATAGGGGACTTCATCCCCTACCTCAGGCTGCTTGTTCC
This sequence comes from Avena eriantha, assembly GCA_910589775.1. NCBI lineage: Eukaryota > Viridiplantae > Streptophyta > Magnoliopsida > Poales > Poaceae > Avena > Avena eriantha. The sequence goes on along the minus strand of OU342742.1, from coordinate 449,622,116 downwards.
TCAACCTCAAGAACCCTAAATCCAAGCCACCAAATCAACAAGATCTCCCTCTCAAACCACCCAAAGTCCCTAATCTTTGGGGAATCGAAGGAGGAGGCCTTGATCTACATCTTCACCAAGAGAGATCCTCATTTCCCCCTCATTCACTTGAGGGCCCCTTGCTCTAGTGTTTCATTGGAAACCCTAGGCCTTGATTTGGTTCTTACAAGCTTGTATTTTGATTGTTGTGATAGCTTGCTTGCATTTGGGAGCCTCTAATTCAGTTGTGGATGTGTGCCTCGAACTTGTTGTAAAGGTGCCGGTTTCCACCTCGAAGGTTACCAATATAGTGGAGTACTGAATTGATCCCTTTGGGGTGAGATTCACCAGAGAACAAGGGAGGCCTTTTGTGGCATTGGTGGTTTGAAACCACCCCCTCTCCAAACATAGACGTACTTCCCCTCAAAAGGAAGGAACTGTGGGAAATCATCCTTGTGTCTCCACGTGCTCCATTTCAGTTACTTCTATCCTTTACCGCACTTTACTTATATCTTGCTCTTGCTTAGTTAGTTGTGCTAGTGTGACATATAGGCAAATTCACCTTAGTTGCATATTTATAGAATTTACCTTTTGTGTCAAACCCTAAATTGAAAAAGAGTAAAATTTGAACTAGCACCTATTCACCCCCTCTAGGTGCCCATACGACCCTTTCAAGGGGCTACTTAAGCAGGCCTCTATGACCGACGGTGCTGCACTTCCCTACTCTCACCATTGCCATCGCTGTCGCTAGAGCCTCCCAGTGTCTCACAACCATTGCCACAGCCACAACCACCACCATCGATGAAGAATCCGGGGTGGTTCAAGAAGGGCAAGAATGACCACGAGGCCGGCGGATCCGGGCGAGCGTCCGATGCTGCCAGGGGAGCACCATGTCGGCCTTCCTTTGGGGGGGCATGCTGCCTCCGCCTCGGGCGCATGACTTAGTCGGCGTCACCGCTGCTCGCTAGGAGGAGGAGAGGCCAGCTCGCGGCAGCCTCTACTTCCGTGTGGCAGAGTGCGACTAGCGGTGGAGGGAGGAGAGAGGCATCGCCCACCATGATGTCTCCCTCCCCACGGGCTGGCACCTCAACCGGGAGCGGGTGCCGGTGCCACCCGCGCCGAAGGAGGGCAAAGCCCTAGATGAGGAGATTGCCCGCCGCATTCGCAAGCTCCCGCCGACCTTCCAATATGATCGTGCCTACCACAACCCGGCATTCTGGAAGCGATTCCTCGAGTGGGAGCACACGGCACGACGCGTGAGCTCCTACTGAGGCGAGTTTGACCCTTGGGGGTTCCACACCCTCCCCGCCTTCGAGCCCGACAACGACGGCGCCGTCAGCCACTCTGACGCCGACCTCTGCGACGACGATCTCGACTTCATCGTCAAGGAGGAAGAGGAGGAGGAGACCACGTCTGCCATCACGCACCTCCCTCGGAGTACCAGGAGGTCCTGGTGCGGGGCTACGACGAGGATGCCTTCCTCGAGCAGGCCATCACGACCAGCACGAGGGAGGAGGAACGCATGTGGGACGGCTAACAGGAGGCCGTCCAGCTCACCGGACTCGTGGCGCAGGTGAACGCGGAGCAGTCGCTGCCACCGCCCCCACCACAGCCGCTACGAGGGTGGCTGCTCCGCCCGCGCCGGGGTGGTCTGATATGCTCCCCCGCGCTGGTGGAGACGGATGCGTGGCTAGTGTGGCCCGACCAGATGATCTACCAGCCAGCGCCTCCCGCACCCGCACCGACGTCAGCTCTGGGACTGTCGCGGCCCACCTCTTGACGTCGCCGGAGTACATCGACCTCGATCCATAGATGGACGGGGCGGCGCCGGCGGCGAGTAGATCATCAGTAGCTAGGGCTAGGGCTAGGGCCAGTCTTTTAATTTCTTTTCATGTTTTTAATGTAATATTTTGTATAATTACGTTCGAACTTTGTCAGTTTACGCACGAAATGTCTCGGTTTGAAATTCGAAAAAAAACCGTCGTGACCCTGTTGGCCAGACGCGGATAGATGGGTCGCGCCACTGGATGCAGCTGACCGAACATACCGGACCGCGAGCCCAAAACGACCACGGTCCGACTCAAACGGTCACACGTTTAGGTCGGCCCAGTAGAGATATACACTAATAACATTAGTAATACTGCGATTGCATAGTCGTGTCACGTTTTTTACCCATTGCGATGTACACTGACCAGAACTATAGGCACGACCACTCCACTCGTCGACACCACTAGGCTCTCCTGCTCTCACGTGATACCGCCATGGAAAGTACACGTAAACACAAAATCGGATAGGACCCCTAGACAAGGGGTAAAGCCCCCCCATGCGGTCGCTGCGTCGTCGGGAAAGCCTGTAAAAAGGCTGAGAAATTTTTCGCCCAACAGCAACAAAGATCAGATCAACCCTGGGGAGGTAGCAGCGAGCGGCTGGGAGTGTATCGTGGACGTGGTCCACCAGGACCATGTCAGTAGCCTCCGCTGTGCGCCGGGACCACGGGCGGGCCGTGCACGGCCTGACACTGTCGCGCGGTCCCCACCTGGGAGCTGGACCGCCTGCTCACGAGACAGCACCCTGAGCGAGCAGCATTTACTCCGCGAGACGCCAAAGACCGTCCGATCAGGATCTGACGACCGGGCAGCGCCAGGAACGGCCGGCGACAGCGACCAGTTTTTAAATGCGTGAACTGCTGCAGTGGCTGCCTGCGTTGTGAACGCGACGGAGTATGGAGGGCAGAACGGGTAATTTATGACTCGACGGCGATCGATGTAGGAACTGAAGCCTGAAGAGGTTAAGCGTCACGCATAGCAATGGAGGTTTAATTGCTTCCGCTCCTTGGCTCTTTAATGGCCACCTCTACCCGCGCACCCGCATCCGCTCCCAGTCCCACGAGTACGCACTAGCGGCCTAGGGTTTTCGCATCGTACCAGTCGCTCGGCGAGAGACCACACTACTACGGCGCGGAGGTCCTCCCTCGTCGTCTTCACCGGCGGCGGCCGCGGGCGTTTCTCCGGTGGGTGTCTTGGTCCCCTTTTGCCCCGTCGGTTCCTGTTTGCGTTTTCGTTTGTACGAGCTTCGATTTTGCGTCCGACCGGGAGGCAGAGAGACCGGAAACTTCGGGTGGACAAATTATATTTTCCCCTTTTTAGAATGCTATAGAATAGATATTCGTTTATGGAAAGGAATGCGAGTCAAATATCTCGTCGGAGATCCGCTTGCTGGCCTAGCATGTGGAATGGGGGAAATTTCTGTTGTACAAATTGACTCGGTTTTGTCCCACTTGCCCCTTGCGCTTGCGGCGGCCATTTTCGAGGCGGAGAGCGCGGCGAGATCTGCCAACAATTATTTGGGGATTCCTACGCCGTGCTGGGAACCGTGCAGGCTAGGAGCACTGTGCAATCTGACCGGTCTAGCGCGACGGCGAGGCGGGGTCGCCTCGTCGCCCAGCCTTTGGGGCTCTCTCCCCTTCCTCGTGCCCCTATCCCGGCTACAGTGGCGGCGAGGACATTCACAGGCGGCAGTGGTGCCCTCCTCTGCGGCCAGCCATAAAGTGGGCGATCTTTCCCTCCATCCGCAGCGGCTCGGTCATCGTCAGTTCGGGACCCAGAGGAGGAGGAAAGGGCCTCTCCTTTTTACTACTACCTTGCCGCCATCTTTACTGGTCTTTGGCTACCTTTTGCTTCTGTGAACAGAGTTCGGTGTCGAACTCGGCTGGCAACTGTCAGTAGCTCGGTACTCCCTCCTCCTATCTCATTTGCATTTAAGCACTTGGGGTGTGGTTGTTGCAATGTTTGTACTAGGCATCCCTACTTCTACTTGTTTGCTTCTTCTTCTTGGGTCTACGAGCAGTTCGCTTCTGCAGCTGCTTGGAGAGAGGTTCTTGATTTGTAGTTGTAGGGGGCACCTGCTTAGAGAGAGGTTCTTGATTTGTTGGCGGCAGCTGCTTAGAGAGAGGTTCTTGATTTGTAGGCGGCCTCCGCTTACAGAGAGGTTCTTGATTTGTAGGCATTGCTGAAGGTGATGGCGAGCTCTACCAAGCAGCAGCAGCTGCTGCTGCAGAGGAAGGGCAAGGCTGTGGCCGAGAAGGGCACACCGGCTGCTGCAGAGAAGGTGGTGGTAGCGGTGCGTGCGGCCATTCGGGAGATCTCGAAGACGGCCATCGTCTGGGCCTTGACACACGTCGTGCAACCTGGCGGCAGCATCATACTCCTGGTTGTCATCCCGGCGCAAAGCTCTGGTATGGTTTTCGTTACCTTGCAGTCTTATGTGTCCTTTGCAAATCCAGTTTTGTTGTACTGCTGGATTTTTTTGGGGGGCTTAGCTTTGCAAAGCAGTCCTATGTGCATCCTGTACTCAAATACTCCCATCATTTAGCTTGCACAATTAAACGCATGTGTGGACTGCCATCGTTGATTCCTGAAGTCCTCTCTTACCATTATCACTTTAGTTGTTGCACTTTCTTCAGTAGCATCCCTGAGTTCCCGGTCGAGTGCTTCCCTGTGTTTTGTGTTAGTAGCCTCTTAAATGTACTATGGTTTTCCTCTGTTCCAGGCAGGAAGTTCTTGGGCTTTCCGCTATTTGCGGGAGATTGTGCAAGTGGCCATAAGACAATGCTGGATCAAAAGTCTGATATCTCGGAGCTGTGTACACAAATGATGCTCAAACTTCATGATGTTTATGATGCAAGCAAGGTTTGCAGTCAGGGTTAATGCTTCTATGCATGTTTGCTTGACTCTTGCAATACACTTGCATGATTAATCTATGTATGTTGTCATTTGTGTAGATAAATGTGAAGGTCAAGGTTGTTTCTGGATCGCCACCTGGTGTTGTAGCTGCCGAGTCTAAGCGAGCACAAGCCAGCTGGGTTGTGCTAGACAAGTAATGTCAATGCTTTACTGTAATTTTGTTCTGTGCATTCAAGTCTTGTATTTCCTCTTTCCTTAAGCTGCCCATGCTACTGCTGCTTAGGGAGCTGAAGCATGAAGAGAAGCGTTGTGTGGAAGAGTTACAGTGTAACATTGTTGTCATGAAGCGATCACAGCCTAAGGTTCTTCGGCTGAATCTTGTGGGATCTCCTGATAAAGAGTCCAAAGGATCCTTTTCACTTACACCAGTGTTGGATAATCCTGTTGGTAAAACAGCAACTGATGTAAAAGAGCCGCGGAGTTCAGTTCGAGGACCAGCTGTAACACCAAATAGCAGCCCAGATTTAGAGACGCCTTTCGGAAGTACCGAGGCGGGAACATCCTCTGTCTCAAGTTCAGATCCAGGGACTTCCCCATTTTGTGCTTCTGAAACAACGGGCTCTCTGAAAAAAGAGGTGCAAGCAACAAAGGATAAGGTCCAGAATTCAGATGTCAATATTTCTGATACTGACAGTGAAACATTGAGCCCCTCAGCAACCTTCTCGCTTCAGCCTTGGATGGCTGACATTCTACAGGGATCTATATCCTCAAGATCACTTGGAAAACCACCTCGAAAAACTCGCACTGCAACAGCTGATACTTTGCTTGAGAAAATCTCCAAGTTGGATCTTTTGAATGAAATAAGTTCTATGAGGAGCAGATCAGATTTAAACTTCCGAGGAAATGTCAGGGATGCTGTCTCGTTAGTAAGGAGTGCACCTCCTGGGCCACCTCCGTTGTGTTCAATATGTCAGCACAAGGCACCTGTTTTTGGAAAACCTCCTCGCTGGTTTAGTTACGCTGAACTCGAACTTGCAACTGGTGGTTTCTCGGAGGCAAATTTCCTGGCTGAAGGTGGATTTGGATCTGTTCATCGAGGTGTCCTTCCTGATGGTCAGGCTATTGCTGTCAAGCAACATAAGCTTGCTAGTTCCCAGGGTGATGTTGAATTCTGCTCAGAGGTGGAAGTTCTGAGTTGCGCACAACACCGTAATGTTGTAATGCTGATTGGTTTTTGCGTCGAGGAAAGGAGGCGTTTATTGGTTTATGAGTACATCTGCAATGGATCCTTGGATTCACATCTTTATGGTATGTTATTTTCTCCTTGCATTTTTTATAGGAAATATAATCATGCTAATGTATTTTCCAGTCTGCAGACTCTACATGCCAATACAAGTTTATTCTTTACTTGCCTATTGCTGTTTGGCCTTGTATGAGCAGAAGTTAGTGTTGTTGCAATACATCATGTTAAGCTATGCTTGAAATATCTTTCAGGTCGCAATAATAAAGAGACATTGGAATGGGCAGCCAGACAAAAGATTGCTGTTGGTGCTGCACGAGGATTGCGGTATCTACACGAGGAATGCAGAGTTGGCTGTATAATCCATCGTGACATGAGACCAAACAACATCCTCGTCACACATGATTTTGAACCTCTGGTACAGATTGCACTTGCCTATTGCAATTTGAAAATAAGTATCTGTGCTCCGTGTATTGCACTAGATCTCTTTCCAGATATCACATTAAATTTGCATTCCGGATTGATTGTACTGCAACTTCCCTGATAGTTATCTTACAGAAACTTAACTTTTAAATTCTGCCAATATCCAATCTTGTACTCCCTCCGTCCCAAAATAAGTGACTTGAGTTTGTCTAGATTCACATGTACCTATATACTAAAACGTGTCTAGATACGTCCGAATCTAGACAAACCCACGTCACTTATTTTGGGACGGAGGGAGTATTACGCACGCCCACTGAGTAATAATTACATGATTGGGTTGTATGTTTTCAATTATGTTCTGACAGGTTGGAGATTTTGGTTTGGCACGATGGCAACCTGATGGAGACATGGGTGTTGATACAAGAGTCATCGGCACATTTGGGTATACACTGGAATTTGCAAAATATCTCATTTTAAGCAATTTTGGGCAGTGATTTATTCTAAATGCCCCTGTTGCAGTTATCTAGCACCGGAGTATGCGCAGAGTGGACAAATAACAGAGAAGGCCGACGTGTACAGTTTTGGGGTTGTGTTAGTAGAACTTGTCACTGGACGCAAGGCTGTTGACATTAACCGGCCGAAGGGCCAGCAGTTTCTAACTGAATGGGTGAGTGAGACAAGTGTTTTTGGGAATATAGTTAGCGTGCTTAAGGTTGCAAAATCGCAAATAAGCAATGATAGTATCTTGTTGATTAATAAACTTATTGCCTGAGGGTCTCAGAATTGCTACACTAATATCTCACCGCTATGTCGAAATTATGTAGTAGAGTAGTATCTTGTGCGACATGAGTATTAATGAAGTTTTAATTTATGACAGGCACGCCATCTATTGGAGGAGCATGCAATAGATGAGCTCATAGACCCACGCTTAGGGGACCGCTACAGCGAAAATGAGGTCCGCTGCATGTTGCATGCAGCAAACCTGTGCATACGACGTGATCCTCATTCAAGGCCGCGCATGTCTCATGTTAGTAGTAGTAGTTCTTTCTGGGCTCAACATTCATTTATTCATTTCTGAATATCCTTGGGTAAACTGAATGATCCCATTGCTTACCACATTTCCTATCTTTGTTTTAGGTTCTTCGCTTGCTAGAGGGTGACATGGTTGTGGATTCTGTCTCTGTTTCGGCTCCTAGTAGTGATTCTGGGAGCAGGAGCTGGCGAATGGCAAATGATCAGCAGCATTATCAGGACTACAGCAGCCCAGCTCGCCGAGATTCGCAGCGAGTGGTTGATAGAAAACAACCTTATGAGGCCTTGAGGGCTTCCTGGGACCGAGACAAGAAGAGCATCTCTAACAGATATTAATGTTCTTCGCCAGAGGAAAACCTGTGAAATCTAGCAACACAATCATGTATTATCCCCTCCCCTTCTCTCCCAGACCCTCTACTTTGGGAGCTTTTGCTGCTACCTTGCCCTGGTGTATAGTAGAAATGCCAATAGGTTAACAAGTATATTGAGCTCTTGGCTCTTCTTTTGTGTGTCGGTGGAGAAAAATTTGATCAGAAATGTCATAGTCGCTCGAAAATCTCAGTGACTTACATTATTGCAATTCCTCAGTTTCCAAGGTGAGGATGGGGGCATGGTGTTCCCACTATGCAATATATGCCAATATGTGCCATTTATAGATCTCGATGACATATCTGCATCGGAAATAACTCACGTACAATAAAATGCTTACGATTTCTTTACGACTAGACTCAGCAGGGGCTTCCCATGAGCTGACTATCTGCATTGCCGGCTGTACTGAACTTGGGTGGGGTGGGTATCGCCACGCTGTTTGTCTGTTCAATCATGGTTTGGGCGATGTGTTATTTTGTGGTACAGATAATCAGTTGGCGTTCAGCAATACCACATGGCATGAATAGTTGCCTCAACCATGACCAAGGGAGGGCCCCTGAGCTGTTATGTTTGTGCATATGGCAGCTGGAAAATCTTGGACCGAGATATGCACCAGTGTGGTGTGGCTGGTGGGGGTGATGGATGCCTTGCTGTGCGTCTATGACTGCAACTATACAAGGGTCTTCTTGTACTAATCCCTGTCGACCAACCAATAGTTTGTTGTGTGGGCCTGCATTTTAGAACGTAATAATGAGGGCCCTTTGTGCTAATGCAGAACCAAAAACAATGTTCGGTTAGGGCAATGTTCATTCGTTGATTAGACGGTATTTTCCGATGCATTTCATATTATACTAGATCATGATGGTGCACCCGTCCATTACGGCTATAGATTGTTGGGCATTGATGAAAATATTTGGACATGAACTCACAAAATTTTATTACTCCCTCTGATCCATAATAGATGTAGCTGATTATGGATCAGAGGGAGTACCATTTTTTACATACCCGAAGTTTGGAAAAAATCAAAAGATATTCGTGAACCATGATTCAAGATGTCATTCAAGAAAGTACCAAGAAGCAAATAGGTTGCATGTCACGAACCCATCCCTACTGAAATAGTTCCACAACCTTGTTTTAGACATTTTTTTAATCAATAGAAGCCTTACTTTTCAATAGTACACATAGTAGAAACCTCGTTATATGTGGCTTTTCCCCAAGCAAGCATGTTTAAAGAAGAATCAAGTAATTAAGAACACCAAATACTAAAAAAACCAGGCTATATCGCACTTCCATAGATGTAAAACAAAGCTAGTATATTCAGCCTCATATTTACAATAGAAATAAAAATAAATATGCAAATTGAAACTATATAAAAATCAAAAAAAAATATAACTCAGGACAATAAATATTACCTTGCCATTGCAGTGTCACGAAAATCAAGAACCAATATGATAACATATAGTTGACATACACAGACAATTCTAAAACTGACTCTTCACCAGAGTTAACTTCCAATAAGAATATTTTGATGGCAATGATCTAGAGCTAAGTAAGCTTGGAAGACCCTCGATGATAACCATGCTAAAAACATAATATTCTAGGGTGGCTGTAATAATTACCTCCCAGTGACACGGAAATGGTGTGTAGTGCTGAAATTCTGCAAATATATAATAGCTTAAATGTCAAAAATTATATACATAGAATTTAAATTCTAATTCAACCGATCCATCAAATAATTCTTTACAATTTATTAGTACAATAGTGCAAGCAGGTTCAGACTTCAAATAGGATAGAACTGAACTGTTATGAAACAATTATGTAGATCAGGAAATGTCGCTACCTTTTTCAGAGCAATTCTCAATACGAAATCTATGTCCTGTCTCTACAACTATTACTTGCAGATATGGGCATAAAATACTTCCTAAACCATGTAGACATCTAGCAGATAGTGTATGGACTTTTTCAAGTTGTAAAATGCTTATCTTCGGTTTTGCAATGTCTGAACCTGAAATCCTGAATAAACAATAATACATGTTCAAATTGCTAAAGATGGACAGATAAAAATGATGAGTTGGGTCGGTATTCGGCGACATGGTGGCCGCAAGGGCGCCGACGAACAGGTTGTTAGGCCAGCAATGAATCCTAGGGATGTCAAGGAAGATCTCCGAGTGGGCAGCGACCGACGGACCTTGTCGGGAGCAGTGGCGACCTTGAAGTGGCCGTCGTCATGGAGGTGCGGAGACTCGAGGTTGCAAAGAAAAGAGTAGCGGAGGGGGCCTGTCTGGTGGAGGGAGGCAGGATCCCACCAGTGTAGACGGACGACATGGGGCGCCGTCAGAGATGGCGAGTCTGACAGTCGTAACTGGCGATGAGGTCGGGAAGACGAGAAGGAGCAGTACTATGCCTTTTTTTTCCTTTTTTTTAACTGGTGCGAGAATCCTCACGACGGGTTTGTTAGTCAGATGGGCTTTAATGTGTACAAAGGCCTAGTTCACCAGAGATCACCGATTTTACCCCCAGAGTAGCTGCCGAGGGACATCCGGCCCATCTCGCAAAACTGATCTAAATCAATGGTTATGAGTAAACTAAACCGACGATCGGACGGTCCAAAATATCTAGGCTGTGAGAGAGCTTTTTTTGTCCCAGTTATAATATCCCTAATAGAGAAGACAGAATAACATGATGAGATTGATGAATGGTCATCGTCACTGTCTAAGACACATGAAGGCAAAACATCGAAGAATAGCTACTTACCAAAATCAGGAAACAACTGATCTAAATTGGTGTACAACAGTTGCAACAACTATTATCTGCCCGTCCACTACCATCCAACGGACCTAATTTCCTTGCAACAAGCATTAATGTTCTTGTGTTGAAACATAATTTTTTTCCATACTTTCATGCTAATTCCGCCTAATAAAGTTTTTTTAGTAAGGGTAACACGGGTACAAAGATACCAAGCAAATTTTTTGATCTTCAGAGGTTATCTTCATCTTGTTGAAACATAAATGCATTCCTCTCATACTGTATGTGTTCAAATAAAAATATCAACATCTAAAATTTTAGTTGTCTATAATATTTTTTGGAAATGGAGTTGTCTATAATATAAAAGTATTCCTTGATGATTCTAATGGCAATGATATAAATTTTGATGTTTTTATATAAGTGATATCGATCAAATTTGACAAGCAGGATCGAATACAGATTTGAGAGAATACTCTAGTCTATTCAAAATGGCTCATTTGATTCGTAGGATTCTCATAATGCGGGAACGGGAAAAGTGCATGATTGCAAAAGAAAACCGAAGGAATTGTAAAAAGAGTTGAGTGGATGGAATGTTTTCTCCAAACTAAGGGCATCTCCACCGGGGCGACCCAAATGGGTGACCGAAACGGTTCGATTCTGTCCGTTTTGGTCGGCCCGCGGTCACTTTAGGGTCGCGGTCCGGCCTGTTCGGCCAGGCGTGCTCAGCGGCGCGACCCATCTGTCCGCGCCTGACGTTTCTGGGCGCATCGCTGGCCAAGGCTTTGCCAATGGTCAAACACACAAATTCAAAGGCAATAGCACACAAACTGACTATCACACAAATTGGGGACGTGTGCCATCACTCTTTGGGCATCACTAGTGGCCAATGGATCTCATATGTGCAAAAGGGGGGCTATATCATACACAATGTACAAAACAACAACAACTTCTCTGCCCAAAAAGTTGGAGTTGCCGTTGTCATTGCTGTTCAAGCATCGCGTGTCCGGATGGTCTGCTACCTACGCGCGACCTAGGCCCTGCGATTAGGGTCGGCGATGGTGTCCAGGTCAGTGAGCATGATGGAATTCTCCTCGACCATGATCTTGGCTTCGGCCTCCTTGTCCTTGGACTCAGCCTCCGTCACCCTAGATCTGGCCTCGGCCTCCTTGGTCTTGGCTTCGGCCTCCTTCGCCTTTGCCTTGGCCTTGGTGTTGGCCTTCTCCACCTCGATAGACCTAGTCTAGAGCTCGACAAAGGTCTTGGCGATGGCCTCTTTCTCTTTGCGCCATCTCTCTTCCCTCTCGGCGACAAGTCTTCCTTCTTCTTCGGGATCTTTTTCAACGTCTCTTGGAATGCCAAGAAACCAGCTTGGCGGGTGATGTCGGCCTTCGTAGCCTTGTGGCCTCCAGGCTGGCGGACATGGGTGCCTACCGGGTTGGTGAAGCCTTCATCATTACCATCGTCTAGGTCGATGAACCGGCCGTAGAAGCATTACTCTTGCCCTTCTTCTTGTTGTCAAGTTCTTTCTAAAGGGCATAGCTAGTCTCCCATTTTTTTGCAGTCCTTGATCAACGCCCAACAATGGGACAACATGGAGGCCTTGTTGTCATTCACCTTCTTGAAGTGCTCCATTGGTTTCATGACCTACACGTATGGATGCCAACAATGTCTCAATGCATATACAAATACATCGACAAGGAGAGGAAGAGGTTTTACCATATCAACCGACAACATGCCGCTTATTTTTATTTTCATCACCATCTTGTAGGAGCCTTGGAACTTGCTACACTCGGCATGGATGGTTCCCTATCGCTTGGAGAGAGAGATCATTTCGATCGCTATAGAAGGCATCCTTCCCGAATTTCCTATGCTCATGGAAGAACCTGCCCATCTTTTTCCAGTAGGCAAAGCCCTTTTGTTCAGCGCCGCATAGTGGATCTTACGAAATCTCCATCCATGCCTTGCGTAGGATCTTGTCCTCATCGGTGGTGTAGCTCGAGGTTCATTGGCACAACTTCTTGTTGTCGACGAGCGACGATGCAAGTGAAGCGGCCAGCAACGCGGCAGTGACTCCCTCGCCTATGGAAGCGCCATCGTTTCTAGACAATGACTCGTTCGCAATGTTGTAGGCATCTTGTTGGGTCTGTTGCTGGGTCTCTGCGTCATCGCCATAGCCGTCGCTACCCTCGTTGATCATGTCGTGCATGGCGTCCTCGGCATCGTTGGTCACGAAATCCTACACCCAAATTGGCCATGATAAATAGACGGGATCGGTGTGCTGGCAAAGGCAAAGAAATGTCGCGACCATACCATGCCGTCGTCGGTTGGCGGCGTGTCGGTCATTCCGCCGAACAGGTTGACTGGCGCCGGCATGTCCGTGACGGAGATGGACCGTTGCTTCTTCGACACCTCCTGGGTTGTGTCCGCGGTCATTGGAGTGCGGTTGAGGCGATGACGGGCTCTCCCTCCCTCGACGCTGCCGTGCGGGGATGGACGAACCGGGAGAACGAAGCGACGGTCCTAGTGTGGCCTCCGAGCGAAGGTGTGCGTGGGCCTGGCGTCCTAGGCTAGCCGCAAGGGGTGGACGTGACGGAGCTGGTAGAGGACGCGCCGGCCGTGGACAGGCCGGGACAGCGACGCCGCCGGCACCGAAGGCCACGGTGCCACCGAAAGCGGCGGTCAGCGCCTCCAGCTTTATCATTGTTCACGGCGTGCTTGGAGGCATCCACTGCCAGCTCGTTGTGGTTGGCCCTGTTCTGCGCAGCGAGGAAGCGCTCGTTCTCCTCCCGACGCTCCTTGTCGAGCTTGGCGTGGGCGAGTCGTGCCCGCTCCGCAATCTGCCGGCATGCGCGCTTCTCCATCTCAGCTTTCCGCTCCTTCACCATCAGGTCCTTGGCAAGCTTTTTCAGCCAACCGTGCTTCTTGGCAGTGGGAACGCCGGAGGGCGCAACATCGACCATGGCGGCGGGATCTATTGCCTTTCCCGCCGCTCCCGCCAGCGGAATTTTGGGAGAGGGGTTTGGAGGGAGAAGTGGAGTGGTCTGCGTGCCATTGGCGGGAGGAACCGCCAAAGGTGATGGTCGGACACGGGAGGCCCCGCGCTGTCCGGACCGATCCAACCTTTTCTCAAATTAGGTGCACGGATGGGTCGAGCTGGACGCATCGGTCCGGATGGGTCGGGCCGCTAGAAGGCCGCGCACGTCCCGCATGTCCGCGCAGACGCGTCCGGGCTGGTTGAGTCGGCCCGGTGAAGATGCCCTAAGTGCAAAGGGATCGTCTAAATTTTTTTCAAAAGATTGTAATCTTTTGAATCAAACTACTTTTGCCGATTTCTTTATGAGGATCTAAATTCTACAAAAGAAAACTATACGATCACTTGAATCAAACAAGCCCTAAAACGTGGACCAAAGATGAGGCACCTATGTTTCTTTTTTCTTCAGCCACTCTGTATTTAGGATGCCAACAAGAACGGTACTGTACTGGTACTACTGTACATGACAACGGTGCGCTCAAAAGCTTTTGCTGGCTGCTGGCTGCTGGCTGCTGCAGTGCCGGTCGAGAAACGCCATGGCGCACAACAGTTCCGCACTGTAACCCTGGGAGCTAACGTTGCAGGCTAGAGTAGCTTTGCAGGTCACAGCCAACCCCCGCTGCGCCGCCGCATCCACCGCTTCTTCACTCAATCATCATCATCATCTGGTCTGGTCTGGTCGCGTCGCGGCCGTAACGGAAGCGAAGGCCTCCTCGTCTCATCTGAATATCTGATCCGTCACATCGTGCTTTCGCTCGCCGTCGACCATCATTGGGTTACCGTGGGCATTTCCAGAGTTCACGTCAGACCCCCAACTGCTTCCTCGTCTCGTGAACCGTGACCTCCGCCGGCTACCAGTACGAAGAAGCCCAGTGCCTGTGCGTGTTTGTCAGTGTGCACAGATTATGTGCAAATAATAAGGTAATCGTGACAGCCGGGGTGATAGGATCCATGGACTCTTGGGGCGTGTTTGTTACTTGGAGATTTGATTTGGGTCAACTTTGAGCACTTATTTAGTTTCCCGTATTCTCAAAACGGCCTGACGTTTGGTTCCTCGCTACACACGGTAGAGAATAGTGTTATCTCTCTAATCTAACATACTTAATCTTAATCCTCTCTAATCTATCTAACTATGTCTCCATTCGAGATAAGTTGTACATAGAAAAGGTGACCCTCGATACTAGGAATCCATTGCAGCGAGCAATTTGTAATTTCGTTGAGTGATTAAAACACCTACGTCGTTTTTCCTCTCAGAGTTACATTGATTATTTTGAAATTTCTTTTGAGGGAAAACTTCATTTCATCATTTCACACGATTTTGATGTTGTAAGTTTTCTGTTTTGATATTACTATACGCGTAGATCAACGTGTACGTACATATAATAGGACAGTTTAGATCTCCGTAGTTATGAATGTTAAAATGAAAAACACACAACGCGAAAGTTGTGTGATGCGCTGAGGCGAAGCTACACCCTAAAGGAAATTTCAAATGGTCGGTCGTGTACAAAGAATTTGGCAAAATTCGTTCAGAAAACGTATAAACATGAACACGAAATCGAGCTCTAAAAGGTCAACATGAACACGAAACTAGGAACCGATCGCCGGGATGGATTCGCAACGTCGATTCGCATCTTTTCTATGTACAACTTATCTTGAATCGGTGTATGATTTTGTAGATCAGAGTGGATTAAGTTAACCATGTTTATGGAGGAAAGTATATTTGGCTGGGTGAACTTGCAGCCACCGGGCATGTCCTCGTGAAAACGTCCAAAATCGGCATTCTCAGCGGGCCAAGTTTTGGCCTGTTTTAAGAACAGTGTGACGCAGCAATTCCATGCGCCCCAGCTCTCAAAACAAGCTTATTTCTTCTCGCGCCGTGCGAGAAATGGGCATCGCCCAACCAACCACGCCCTTGATTCTTCTATGGAGTCCCTCTCGCCCCATTGGTCCAGTGGTGTCTGCACGCTACTAAAATGGGCAAATTTGACAAAAATAACCCAAAGTGCAAAGAAATTTCAAAAATAAACCTCCGCGCAAACTACTTCCACCGACTAACTATTTTGTGTAACGCTCAACACCAAGGCACTATACTCCGTATCATAGGGCATGTGTCCTAGGCGCTATGGTCCCTGTCAGCTAGGTGTCTGCGTGGCCTGACGGGACCCGCCTCGGTCATGTAGTGCCTATAGCCTGGGCACTATCCTTTGAAGCATAGCGCCTCGGACATGGACACATCCCTGCCAGCGTGGCACCTGTGTGGCCTGGCGGGCCCCACACCTGGTCATGTAGCGCCTATGGTCTGGGCACTATCCTCTGAATCATAGCACATATCTCTCAGGCACTATACTTGAACTTTGTGTTAAGACGGACCGGCCCGCCTAACCTGACCCACCCTCACTCTTCTACTCTACCGAGAATAGGAGGTCGAGGCTATGGCTCCCCTCTCTCCCCTTCTCATATCCCTCTCCTGAAATCCCCAAAGTCTGAAGCATTTCTCCGTGGATTTTGCCCCCCATGTTTCTAGAGGTACTCTCCTTCAGTTCCCCTTGTTTTGACCGATTGAAATTATGTATTTTGGTAGGAGGTGTCGAAATCTTGGAAACCCTAGAAATGAGATTTCACTCAAAGTGTATGGTTAATTGTTGGCCAATAGTGACTTCTATGACGTTCATGAAGCATTTATTTAGGGTTAAGGTTCTTAGCATGTTAGGGTTAGGGTTTTTTCTATCTTAGGGTTAGGGTGTTGGTTAGGTTAGGGTTAGGGCTTATGTTAGATTTGTATATTAGGGTTTGGTTATGTCACTAGGATTTTTTATTAATCTTGGAATGAGTAGTTAATGAATATATTCTCGTATGTGTTGTTGTCCATATGGTAGGGATGGCGAGAATTGTTCATGTTCATCATGTGGACAAGGAAGCTTTTTTGAAAGGAAATATCGGGCCAGTCCTGGATGAGATTTACTTGGTGTTCGAGCGTAGTCCTACCACTACAAGAAATCTGCTCACTAGTAACCTTTTTTTAACGACCATGGGGTTTTTAGTCATAGATTTATGACCATTCTAAACCAATTGGTCGTGGAAAGTTTAGGAGGGTCCAAAGTTTAAAAATAACGACCAATTTAGTCAAAAAGGTCATGATGCACTGACACGAAAAGGTCATAGATAGATAGGATTGGTTTGGAGCCTTTTATTTGGTAGACTACGACCAATTTAAATGGTCGTTATGGTTAAATTCTGAGGCAAAAAAATTACAGGATTGCCAACTCAGCAATATCACCTCCATATCATGTCTATGTGTCATTTGGGTCCAGCTGATGTTTGGAAATAATTTTAAAAAAAAACTGAGGCGAGGGTTCGAACTGATCACCCGACCTCTCACTCCCACCCCAGGATCCTAACAACTACACCACTGGCCTCGTTCGTGCTAATAAGGGAGCTCGGCCCAAATAATATGTTCAAGGTACACGCTCGAAATATTAATGAAAAAAAGAGGAGGGCAGAATGGGACGTCGAACCCGCAACCTCTCACTCCCACCCCAGGATCCTAACAACTACACCACTGGCCTCGTTCGTGCTAATAAGGGAGCTCGGCCCAAATAATATGTTCAAGGTACACGCTCGAAATATTAATGAAAAAAGGAGGAGGGCAGAATGGGACGTTGAACCCGCGACCTCTCACTCCCGCCAAAGTAACCAGACCACCCCACTAGCGGAACCTTGTTGTTTCAAATTCCCGCGTCGCCCTCTTTATTCAATGTAAGCCGCTGTTGGGCCTGGGCCTCAAGCGACCGAGCCATGTCCTACTCGGCCGGCTGGTCAAGCTTTAGCATGTCTATTTTATGGAAAAATTTAGAGTTTTTACAAACTTTAAGCCCACACAAATGGATGGACTTTATTTTTTTGTAAGTATACAAATGTAATTTCTCTATAACTTTTGCATATCAAGTAGGATCGAGATGATATAAAAATAAATTTGGTTCACCTTTAGGAGGTTAAGCTAAAAAAGATTTTTTTTAAAAATCATGATCATTAGATCATGTACATGTAGTTCAAATCGGACCCGCTTCGTACCGATTCGGCAGACATTTATCTTTTTCACGAGGGGTGGACCGAAAGGTTTGAGATGCCCGGGTTCGGACATTGTCCATGTAACATGGTCTAATATTTTTGAAATTTTTTGGTAGAACCATTTTGAAACTCTCATTTGGTGGTTGCTTTACAAAACGCCCCGTTTTTCGGCATTCAAAAAATAGAAAATGCATTTTTTGTGCGACGAAAAGGAAAACTTTCTCCTGCAACATTGTTCTCCGTCCCAAGATGCACATGCGTGCACAATATGGGCACATTATCACAAACTATGCCGCAATTCTGGTCATAACATTGGTCGTTTGGCCCGAAAACCATGAAACCTCGAACATGATAGGTCATTTCTGTGAAGGTTCTTTCGATACACTTGCACTATACCAAGTTTGATATTTTTCCTTGAAAATATGTCACATAACAAGACACGACGTGAAGGATTTACCTTTTCTGGACCGTTTTTGAATTTATTATGCCCGTTTCAAACTATGGTCAAAACGGAGGGCATGAAGGTTCCTAGCTAGGGGATGAGCCTCGCTAAAATTTCATTAGATCTCTGATAAAACATCATATTGTGAACCTAAAAATGATTTTTGCAAAAAATCATGAGCATTAAATCATTTACATGTAGTTCAAATCGGACCCACTTTCTACCGATTCGGCTGACATTTGTCTTTTTCGGGAGGAGTGGACAAATAGGTTTGAGATGCCCCGGTTCAGACATTGTCCATGTAACGTGGTCTAGTATTTTTTTTAAACGTGGTGGTGTCATTTTGAAACTTTTATTTTGTGGTTGCTTCACAAAACGCCCCTTTTTTGCATTCGGAAAATGGAAAACGCATTTTCTGTACAACGAAAAGGAAAACTTCCTCTTGCAATATTGTTCGCCATCCTAAGATGCACATGAGTGCACAATATGGGCATATTATCACAAACTATGCCGCAATTCTGGTCATAACATTGGTCGTTTGGCCCGAAAACCATGAAACCTCGAACATGATAGGTCATTTCTGTGGAGGTTTTTTCGATACACTTGCAATATACCAAGTTTGATAGTTTTCCTTGCAAATATGTCACATAACAAGACACGACGCGGAGGATTTACCTCGTTTGGACCGTTTTTAAATTTATTATGCCCGTTTCAAACTATGATCAAAACGGAGGGCATGGAGGTTACTAGCTAGGGGATGAGCCTCACTAAAATTTCATTAGATCTCTGATAAAATATCATATTGTGAACCTAAATATGATTTTTCAAAAAATCATGAGCATTAAATCATGTACACGTAGTTCAAATCGGACCCACTTCCTACCGATTCGACAGATATTTGTCTTTTTCGCGAGGGGTGGAAGGAAAGGTTTGAGATACCCTGGTTGAAACATTATCCATATAATATGGTCTAGTATTTTTTTTAAATATGGTGGTAGCATTTTGATTGAGCACTTTGATGGTTGCTTCATAAAACGCCCCGTTTTTGGCACTCAAAAATGGAAAACGCATTTTCAGTGCCACGAAAAGAAAAACTTCGTCCTGCAACATTGTTCCCCATCCTAAGATGCACATGTGTGCACAATACGGGAACATTATCACAAACTATGCCGCGATAATGGCCATAACATTGGTCGTTTGACCTAAAAGCCTGAAACCTCGAACAAGATAGGTCATTTCTGTGAAGGTTTTTTCGTGATGTAATCAATATACCAAGTTGGGCATTTTTCGTTGTAACCATGTCACATAATTAGACACCACGCGAAGGTTTTACCTTGTTTTGACCGTTTTTGAATTTCTTATGCCCGTTTTAAAATTTGGTCAAAACGACATGCATGAAGGTTCTTAGCTAGGGGATGATTCTCGCAAAACTTTCAGTGGATCTATGATAAAATAGCATATTGTGAAGCTAGAAATGATTTTTTCAAAAATTCACGAGCATTAGATCATGTACCTGTAGTTCAAATTGGACCCCCTTCCTACCGATTCGATAGGAATTTGTCTTTTTCTCAAGGGGTGGACAGAAAGATTTGAGATCTCCCGGTTGGGACATTGTCCATCTAACATGGTGTAGTATTTTTGAAAAATATGGTTGTAGCATTTTGAATTAGCGCTTTGGCAGTTTCTTCATAAAACGCCCAGTTTTTGGCACTCGGAAAAAGAGCTAGCCAATCAGAACATAGAGCCAGCCTATCCACGGATCACCCTGCCAAAGCAGATCTGAGCCGTCTACCCGCATCCAACGATCCAGATCCAACCTCTCCTGCCTCCCCACTTTGGACTGCAAATGACGAAGACACCCCCACAAATCCTAACTACTCTGCCGAAGTATGTAGGGATAATTTTGTCAAAGTATAATTTCAAAATGAGTAGCAGAGGGAAACTTTTAGAAATCATCGCGTGTCCTCGAATTTTCAGATCGGCTCGTATCTTTCCAACCTAGAGGGTAACCCTAACTCCCCTCCCTTCATTTCCACCCTTCTCCCGTCCTCACTGTAGTGGCGCCTCCTCTACTCCACCGATGCTCGTGCCAGATCCCCACCTTGTCCTGCTCCCCATCCATGCGCGCTCACCGCCTCTCCCTTCATCACCTGCGACGGTGGCGCACCCCATCCCTCTCCCCAACTCTCGCCTCCATCTCCACCTACCTCCGGATCTATGACCTCCGTATCCAGGCCTCCGAACTCCTGCCCCGCTTCTACCGTAGCCCTACGAAGCCGAGGATGCTCCTGTCGCTGGCGCGCACGGGGGATGCTCACCGAGGTTGTCGACCTCATCGTTGGCCGCCGAATCGAGGCAAACAGGCCCAGGCGGCTGGGGCGCGGGGTCCTCCACGTCGCCGGCCGACAGCACTAGGAGGAACTTGCATACCCAGACGACGGGGAACATCGGCGGGTCCTCCATCTTCGACAGCGAGATCTTCCCCTCCTCTAGAACTCGCCCATTGCCAGCAAGATCGAGGCTACCAACCCACGCATCACCAACACCTCATCCTAACCACGTAGCAGCTGGATCTACGCCTCATTCTATAGAAGTATGTTATTATTCATGCTTTTGTTCAATTTTCGTCAGGTCACAGCCCTTTCCTGTGGTGGTGCCCTTTGGGGCTGTTGTGGTGGTGGTGCTGTCCACCAGAGCTACTACTAGTGCTGCTGGTGTTGGTGTGACCGAGCCGATGCTGCCGACGTCAACTATGGCCCATTGGTCATGAGGCCGACAACAAGAAAGTAACATGGAGGAGCAGGCGAGCCGACCACAAGGGGAATCCATGACGCGCACATCACCATGGTCTTCGGCGTCGCTAGGAAACTCAAGGACCGCGAGCACCTCCTCGGCGTCGCGACTAGCAGTCCGACCTGCTCTTTTGTGTTCTATATATTTCCCCACAATAGGTAGTACTGCTCCCCCTGCTCTTTTGTGTTCTACCTATTTCCCCATGTTTGACTGATCTGGTTGCTAATTTACTGTGCTTTGCCTATGCCACTACTATAATCTCTGCTCCCTGTTTATCCGGCTCTAGATGTGTGTAGGCTTTGATTGAATCCCCGCAGACATGAGTATTGGACAATGCAAATCATCTAGGTGCATACAGAGTGTAGTTTCATGGCTCCTTTGTTTTGATTCTCATGGTTGATAATAATAACAACAGAATACATCCCATCTTAGATTATTATTAATCCTCTGCGTGCTACTATTTCTGAATACCTACTACTTACTTTCTACATAAAGGCAAACTCCATCTTAGATCCTTTATTTGCATCTCCTGTTACAAGAACATAATAGCTCCTTTATTTGCTGTGGTTTGATTCTCATGGCTCATGGTAACATGGATAATAAGAAGAGAATATTACTAGTGTTGAAAATGTTGCTGGCATATATTATTGCACATGAAGTGAATTAATTCTCACATAAGTTGTTTGTTTCTCTAGTTTGATTCATAGTTGACACATGTTATTTAATTCTGGTATGATGATCTAACTTAGTGAGTGTAACTGTATATTGTGATTCCGGCCAGGTGTACTACTGCTAGGAGATCACAATGACGAGCATGGCAGTGAGCTGCGAAGCTGTTACTAGGAGATCATGACGACAAGCACTGGGAGATGTGGAGCTACTGCTAGAGATCATGACGATGAGCACAGCAAGCTGCTGCTGGAGATCACGATGTGGGGACGAACTGCAAAGCTACTGCTGGCGATAATTTGCATGTGTATTCATACTCTGGGATGAATGACATGGTTCACATCTTCTTTTGATGGATAATTGCTTGCTGATGACTGGATATTAGCTGTACATGTGATGATCTGGCTATCATGTGGTATGATAGTCTTAATTTTTGGCCTTCTTTATTTACTGGTTGTGTAATGGAGTAATTCAACCCGGCTGAGTCCAAATGCTGGAGTTCAAACTATTTAATTAACCTGTAAATTATATTGTTTGAAACATTGTTGTGCTAATTGTGGGTCTTTTTCTTAAAAAGGCCTTGGAACCTGTATTGTATCTTACATAGGCCTTGGCCCAGAATTGGATGGACCGAAATGGTCTACCAGAAAAACTAGACGAAATGGATTATAAAGGGCCATAAATGGACTATACAGTATATACATAAAAAGAATTAGAACAGGATCAATAAAAAAATAGACCGTAAAATGGGTTGTAAAGAGGCTAAAGCCCATGACTGAAATGATCATAGCAAAGCACAGGCTCAATAAGAAATGGACCATAAAAGGCTGAAATGATGGGCTTGGCCCATGTAGATGGTTGAACTTGACCAGGATGATTTTAGTTTAGGACCATTTGGATTGGTCACAGATTTTCCACGTAGGATCGGCCACGTAGGATCTGAAGTGGACAGGGCAGACAGTCTGTGACCAATGTAGTTGGTCATAGAATCTATGACCAATTGTATTGGTCATAGACGTCTATGACCAATTCAGAAAAAAGGTCGTGGTGTTTAACTTAGTGACGCCCAGCTTTTGACCTTCTGTATTTGGTCACAAATTAAAACCTATGACCTTTCAGTGACCAATATGGAGGGTCATGTATCACCAGATTTCTTGTAGTGTACCTATGTGAAGGTATTGGAACAAGTGAGGATTGATTTGAATTGGATGGACCCAAGTGATGTTATTGAGTTGGAGGATAGGCATAATGGCGAGGTTTGGAATGCACATCCGTTGGAAGAAAATTCATATCAACTCCAAACAACGTTGGGTTGCATACAAGGAGGTGGTGACCAAATCACTAGACAAGGCTCTTGATTTATTTACCACCAAAATGGTTAATGCTACTTTGAACTTGGATTGAACCGGCTTGCCTCCCCATTTGATGGAAGGAGTCCTCCATCCATGAACCAATAGCAATTGAGTGAGCCTTCTTTGACCCAACATGAAGTAGTGCAAGCATTGAGCCTGATTTCAAAGAACCAAGATGAATCATTGGAAGACGAGGATGATGAGTTTGGGGAAGATGAGGATGAGGTTGAGCTCCATGAAAACAATGTTGGAGATTTGGAAAAATGTTATACGCAAGAGAACATGGATCATTACATCCCCTATT
Source organism: Avena eriantha (assembly GCA_910589775.1). Lineage (NCBI taxonomy): Eukaryota > Viridiplantae > Streptophyta > Magnoliopsida > Poales > Poaceae > Avena > Avena eriantha. The sequence continues at coordinate 449,598,948 of OU342742.1, read as the reverse complement.
CTGTATGATTATATGTGTCGTACTCGGATGATGATGGTCTCGATGTAGAAGTTGATAAGGAGGGGTTTACAACCATTGAGGCCGAGGTTCACGGCAAGGTATTGGGGCGAGATCATTGGATACCATAGTTTCGTGATTTTAGTCTGACGGTTGACGGTGGCAAGGGTATAGTGCTTGGACCAAGGCCAACTTCTCACCATGATGATAATCACAAGAACAATGGTATTTCTCTCAGATTTAAGTTTGTTGGAATTTAAGTAATGGATCAAGGAATTCTCTGTTAAGCACCATAGCTTGTACATAGTGGTTCATTCGGACTTAAAGAAGCGTTACAATATTAGATGCAAGGAGGATGGATGCCCTTGGGTTGTGTGTGCAAGACCATGGAAGAGAGGGACCAATTGGCACATATCTAGTTGTGTATCAACTCACATGTGCCAAGGCAAGAGGGTGGATGGCAAGGATGTGAAGCACGATCACCGACAACTCACCTCCGAGTTCATCGCTTATAGGTTATTGAATGACATATCTTCACTTCCAACAATAAGCATAAAAACATCATCGAGTTTGTGAAAGCCATTTTTCACTACGAGGTCAACTACGGGAAGGCATGGAGGGTGAAGAAAACTACATTCAAGATGTTGTACGGTGATTGGGAGGAACCATATAACCGAATCCTTAGGTTATTAGGAGGGATGGCCACCACAAACCCATGCATGGTGCATGTAGTCGAACCATATGGGAATAAAACAAGGATTTACAATGGAAGAATTGCCCGAGTATTTGGTCGTGCATTTTGGGCTTTCGAGCAATGCGTGAGAGCTTTCGAATATTGCAGGCCGGTCATCTCCGTCGATGGCATCTTATTGACCAGACAATTCAAGGGCACTGTTTTGGTTGCAATAGCAAATGATGCCAATAATTGGTTGATTCCTTTGGATTTTGCTTTGGTTGAGACGAAGAACAATTTTAACTTGGAGTGGTTCTTCTGTCTTTTGAGAATCAAGTTACTACCGCTTCAAAGGCGAAATTTGTGTCATCTCGGATCGTCACCAAGGAATTCTCAACGCGGTTAAGATTGACATTCTCACACATGCTCCTTTGCACCATTAATGGTGCATGAGGCCTTTTCTTTCAAACTTTTATAGGGCATGTGGGAGCAAGGAGTTGTCCGACGACCTTCAAGATTGTTGTCTCACTTTCACGGACTGGTGTTTTCTCAAATTTGTACAACAAATTGCTCCATAACAAAAGAATCGATGCGGGTGGTCAAGACTTTCTCCATAGGCACATTCAAGAGAGGATGAAGTCGGCACGAGCTTATGATGAAGAAGTCTGAAGGTACGATCAAATGACAAGAAATATGACAGAGTGCTTCAACAAGGTGCTCAAGGGTGTCCGTGCATTTATCGTGACGACAATGATTCTATACACATTCGATAAGATGAGAGAGTATTTTGTTAAGTACTCAATTGAAACATATAAGAAAATTGCGGGAGAAAAAAATCACAATCACAAGTACAAGTACCCATTGAAGGGTGACGCATAAATGGAGTGTCAATCACGGAAGGCAGACTCCCTAACTACCATAAAATTTGATAACGAAGAACTCATTTACCAAATGACCAATCCATAAGGAACCACAGCAGACGACGTGCAACACGGAGGCCGAGCGTTCATACTCTCTTTCAAGAAGTGTGATTGTACTGTTGGGTCCGCGGCAGAGAAAACAAAAATTTTCCTACGATGAGAACTATACGCCAAGATCTATCTATTAGATACAGAGCAACGGGTGGATATACATCCATGGAGAACTTACCCTCGAAGACAACAGAGTTTTGTTAATGAGTTGGAACTCGTGGATGATATAGTCATACGCTTGCCGATCTCAAGATCGTGTGGAAGTCCGAGCGCCGCAAATCAGCAGCGCATCCGTCCTCACACACACGTTCAAGCCACCGGACAACCTCCACCTCCTCGCTCCAGCGAATCAGCGGAAGCAACAACTCCTTCCAGACGAAAGGCCACCGGGAACATGTATCTCGCTAATCCAAGACTATGGGAGAATATCTAGAGGGGGAGAGAGATCCTTCACGAGGAGGTGTGCTTTGTGAGGGAGGAGAGGGGGACTTTTATAGGAGAGGGGGGCTCCTCCCCTACCATGGCCGGCGGCCAAGGAGGGTGCCCCCACCTCTTCCTCATTCATGTGGTGGAAGCTCCACTCACATCAATTTTGACTCCACCCAAAATTCCACTCACATGCATTAAATTTCCACCAAATTTAATGCAACTCTCAATTAATAAAACTCTTTTATTTATTTTATTCAGAATTTTGTTAATTACTTTAATTAACAAACATTCACATAAAACCCCTTGCAACATTTCAATATCACATGTAGAACCACTTTCTGCAATTTCACCTGAAACAATTCCGGTTTCTATCGAAACAATTCCTACGCTTTGCAATCCTTTCTTCTGAAACATATGTGCTCCTAAATGGTGTCCGGCAACCCTTAAGTGTGTCACCCTATGGTTCACGAATAATGCAGACATGATTGAGACTCCTATCAATAATCAGAAGCGGGACCTGGAGATCCATACTGACTCCTGCACATTCAACGATGACTTCTATGATCATGAGAACCTTTAACACTAGTAACTTAATCCCTTTGTCTCATGATATAATACATGTCCGAGATTCGATCATCGGTATCCAAATACCTAGTTTGATCTCGTTACCGATATGCACTCTTTTCTCGTTCCCGTGATATAACATTCTAGTGATCATATCACTTGCTTGCAAGCTACCTTAATGTGATATCACCGAGAGGGCCCATAGTATATCTATCCGTCATCGGGATTGAAAAATTCCACTCTTGATCCATGAGCCTCAACATAACACCTTGGTAGCACTAAATCCACCTTTATAGTCACCCTGTTACGGTGTGACGTTTGATGTTATCAAGATACTCTTCGGTGTTAGCAATTAACATGATCTCATGGTCTAAGGACTAAGATTACTTCGTATGATGTTATAGCAATATAAACATAATGACTTTGATCGTAATGCTATACTTCGGATGAATGTTCATCACATCATTTCACAAATCCTGTGACCTCGTTATTAACAACATCCAATGTCCATGATCAGGAAACTTTGATCATCTTGTTAATCAACGAGCTAGTCTATAAGAGAGGCATAACTAGGAAACCTTTTTGTTTATTAAACACACATGTATTGGCGTTTCCTATCAATACAATTATAGCATGCAAAATAAACATCTATCATATACAAGGAATACATAATAATAACTTTATAATTGCCTCTCAGGGCATATTTCCTTCATGTACTTGCGCCAAACCAATGTTTCTTCATCTCGTGTTCTCGCACTTGCTAACGGCAGCTCGTAAGCGACAATTGGACTATAATCACCCGCTCACCGCGAGGGAATCTGAGTGCTCTATCGTGACGTCCAAGAAGACATGGGCGGCTAGATTTCACTCATTCCTTGATGAATCACAATGGTTAGAGTATCATGGAATTCAACTATGGCCCAATCCAGAATGTGTTGGAAATATGCCCTAGAGACAAATAGTAATAAGGACTATTATCATATTTCATAAATTTTATGATTAAGTTTTATATCATGCTATAATTGTATTGAAGGGAAACATAAATACACGTGTGATATATAAACAACCAGGGGTTCCCGGTGAAACTCTACTCACTGGTTCATTGGTCAACAGATGATCAAGGTTTCCTGATCATGTGGCATTTATGCTAGTTGGAAATGGAGTCATCTTATTCTGAGAATAAGATGATGAACCAATACCCAACCTAAACATCATGACCCAATCACGTCATGAAGTTCAAAAGTTATGATGGTTAGAATAGACCTAGTAGACTATTCCTTAGACCGTGAGGCTATGTCAATCACTGTCTCCCGAGGGTTCTTTGATAACATCAAACGTCACTTGGTAATAAAGTGATCATAAAGGTGTGTTCAGCTATTCAGAGGAACTTTTGAGGCAATATATGTCGAGAGCGGGATTTTTCCATCCGCGTGACGGAAAGATACTCGAGGGCCCACTCAAAGAAGTTATATCCAATAGCTGCGGAGCGTGTCATTTGATCATATGAATATCATTTATAGAAACGAGTCAAGCAGCATTTGTCGGTAACGGGATTGAACACGACAAGGTGATGTCATTGATCAGATCTCGGACAATGCAAGGATCGAGAGACAAAAGGAATAAGATGCAACAGTCACGATTCAAACGACGAAAGATCTTCATGGGATGCACAGGGGTCACATTGCCATCCAGGTCCCTCTATTGATCATTGGTCCGGGAGTGTCTCAACCATGTCTGCAGTGTTCCCGAACCGGGGGGTATCACGCTTAAGGGCTTGGTGATGCTTAGAGAGTGTTTACAGGATCGGTAGAATCACCAAAGAAGAGAAGAGAGAAAACCGGAAGGGTTTCGGTAAGTCTGGAGGATGTCTGGAGTGGAGGTGGAAGGTGTTCCATAGCTACGGAGATTGAATGATATGTGAATGAATGTTAAATATTATTTTAATCATTTATTAATAATTATTTAATAAAGAGAAAATCAATTAAAAGGTCAAGAGGCTTAATGGGCCAAATCCCGGAGGGGAAAGGGCCCATGAGGGGGGTGAATCCCTAGGAGGGGCCAAGGGGGTGGCCGGCGCCCTAGTGGGCCAGCCCCCCACGTGGGGCCCATGGGGTTGGCCAGCGGTGCCTCCAACCTCCCCCTCTCCCATGATTAGTCCCACCTCGGGACTTTGAGGGAGGGTGTACCTCCCCTTCCCCTATATATAGTGGGGTATTTTGACTAGAAAATACTCACAATATTCAATAAAGGTTTCCACACTTTTGGGGAGACCTCCAATTGATATTCTCTCTCTCTCTCTCTATCTCTCTCTCTCTATCTCTCTCTCTCTCCCGTGACCATGGTCCCAAGTTCGGACTACGCGAACGGGAGACATCTTCACCGCGGAGCGCCTTCGTGTTGCGGGATTCAGATCCAGTAGCTCTACTTCTGCAACTGCTGCTGGATCGGGGAAGCGAGAGTCATCACTAGGCACCGGATGCATGTAACTCCCCGTGAGATGTCACACTTGAGGCCCTAGAAGCCATTGGAGCCACAGGAGCACAAGGACTTCAACACGACCTTGAGGTCGACTTCGGCTCGTCTACATCAACCACACTCTCCTGAGCATTGACAACACTTTTTGGTATTCAAGGGTAAGTTCGCAAAAAGCCCCTCCCGTTACTACATTACTAATAGATAGGTCCTGGCAGCATCAGGGGTTCAAGGGCGTAGGGTAAAATTTTATTGTTTTCATACGCGAACCCCTACAGTGGCATCAGAGCTAGATCTATGCATATTATTGCTATACGGCTAGAACACACGAGATGTAGCGTGTGGGCATTGATATTTTCGTTGTTACCCTCCCATGTGTACTTGTGTATACCGTAGTAATGCTTGATGAAGTGGCCCCCAACCAACTTTACGCGTTCATTCGCGAGACTGGTCCACGCTTGACATACGGCTTGTACCGTATAAAGTGGCTTAGGGGAGTGTATGTCTCTCTCGCATTAGTTGGTATACCATTTGTAATGGAGGGCCCTGAAAGGGGTGTAGTATAGACACCTATTCGATCAACGTTGTGGTGAAAGTTCGTAGGTAAGAACGGTTCTTGTGCAAAAGCCCATTCAGCCACGTAAAACATGCAAAGATAAAGTAGAGGCGTCTAACTTTGTTTTGCAGGGGGCGTTATGATGTGATATGGTTGTGGAAAAGGTAAAGTACATACTTTATGTTGCTAAGTAGTAGTAGACGGTTACGAAGGTGACAGAGTACCACGCCGGAAGGCACCGGCACCCTGGTGCCTATGGTGCCGGAACCCTGGCACCGGAATACGGTGACGCCGGATGGAGATCACGATGTGAAGGACCATATCACATCGCATTTACATTCAATATTATTGTTTGTATATCTTATTATGTGCTAGTATTAGATACTCAATGGTAACCTAATACGATGATCCCTATTAAAATACCAATGATTGTGTTCTCCCTTAGTGTGCACCACCAAGAAAGTTCTTCAGTATGAGGCAGGCCGTGACGATCGCCTGTCAGACATATCTACGTTCGCATACAGTGGGTGTAAGCCATGTTGCACAGTGAATACACTAAGGTTGAGTTGGCGAGCCTAGCATGTGTAGACATGGCCTCGGAACATGGATGGTCAAAAGATCGAACACGAGTAGCATGAATGTTGTGAATGATGTTTAGGCATCCACCCTAGCATCCACACTGATGGCCGTGACGATCGGGAGAGATGTGAGGAAAATGGGTCCTGTAATCACTAGAACCCTTCAGGGGATAGGTGTTTTTAGTGGAGTTATCATTTAACTCATTTAATTATAAACTTAGTCTAAATTCTTTTTGCAATTATAGATATAGAGATGGCTCACCGTGAAGCTTACTTTGACATTGAGGAGTGGGTAGTTGGTGAGAAACTTAGACTTGATGGATCCAACTTCCCTAGTTGGCTTGTGTGCCTAAATGATCTCCTTACTAGGAATCATGTGGTAGACTACATATGCCGCACAATAGATTTGACTGAGCCAGACTACTATGAGATCCCACAAAAGCTGGCAGACCGCTACTATCGCCAAGAGATGTCCACTTACATTCAGATAATAATGCGTTATAGAATGGTGGATGAACTACATCCTCTCATGGGTGATCTTGATCCATATTCGATGGTGGATCAGCCGAGAGCAGAGTTCATAAGCCATGTGCGCATGTGGAAGCACAAGCTGCTTGGATGGTTCCTTTCCATAAAGATGGAGGAACACACTTGTCTGAAGAGTCATTTGGAGCACATGCTTGATGCACACATGAGACTGGTTTATTTCATGGACCACTAGATGACTGAATCCTTTGCGATAGGCGTGCTGCTTCAATCGCTACCTCCCAGCTATGAAGGACATGTCCAGAGTAGCATTATGAGTGGTGATATAGAAATAATGGATTTCCAAGAGTTCATATTACGTTTCAGGAACATAAAAGTTGAACCAATCACCGGAGGGGTCGTTGATGATGAAGGTATATATTTTATATATAGTTTTATAAATGTTATAATCTTGCAAACACATATTGCAGTGTTAAGTATATTTGATACTTGTTCTGTTTTGCTGAAAACAGGTCCTTCTGCATGAGAGGTGCTTGCCGGAGAGGAGGTGACGTTGCGTGCTGATGGCGAGAATGACGTTGATGGCCAACGACACTCTCCCTCGACATTTATCACTTAGTTTATGTTTTTGGATAGTTATTGTAATCGATGGATATATGAACTTCTTTAGTGTGTCTCACACTTCGTCAGACGGTCATTCATATGAGTTTGTAACAAACCGTTGTTCCACTTTTATGAATGATTTCTATTTGTGTTCATATCTTGTTCAATTATGTATGAATTGTCATGGTTATGAAACTAATTGATAATACATGAACATTTATAAAATATTGAAAATTCCTTGAATTACCCAACTTAATGATATGTTCATTACTAAATGAAACCATTGTTTAAATTCAAAGTTATGTTGATAATATGTGAAAGACACTTGTATTCTTGTCACATATGAATCATGCCAAGTTTGGCAAGATAACTTAAACACCGTGTATTACATGAATACAAAGTGTTTGGTGAATGGTTGAAATAAACTACATATTTGATGCATTGTGTTTCAACAAAATGGTAATTACCATTATATGATTATTTGAATTTTGTAAAAGCGTTTACTAAATAAAACATGAGTATGAAATTATTTGATATGATCAAAGTATTTCATCATCCAAGGGTATTAAAAATAAAAGAGAATCTAATTACTACGATTTGATCAATAGTAATGAAATTTGACTTTATAAGATTGGCATAAAGAAAATTGTGAAATGCAATGTGTTTGAAATGTCAAAATGCAAAGCATCACAATGTGATATTAGATATCGAAGTGGGTAAATAGATGGCGCCGAATAAATCGTTGTAGTGTAGATGTAAAGACCATTAGTTAGAAACAGTTAGCACTCAATTAGAATATATAGTGAACCATCTGAATTCGTGAGATCGACGCCATATCTTGTATTGATCATTGTGAAAGTTTTGGGGTTATTCGATATAACCAAAACAATAGCGAATAAGTCCTTGTAGAGTATTCATTGGAAACTTTGAATACGAAATCCATGGCTAGAAGCAAAAGAAAGGCAAAACTAGTATTGCTTAAAGTTTTGTTACTTTTTCGAGAAAGTTTATGTTCTCGAATGAGGAGCTTTTGGAAAAATCATAGAAAACATGATGAGGATTCAAAAACCTGCATCAGAGTGTTGAGAAGCGCAACGAAAAGTGTTCCTGAACAATTCTCTTGATAAAGGAAAGAATCAGTGATAACGATCATTGTGTTTTCCCTACTAGTGTTTTCACTACATGAAGTAGGATTCAAAATGTACCCCATATCCCGCATGGAGACATTTGAGAATCATTTGTCATTATTACCGGAATATGACATACCTATGAATTGCTAAGGAAATAATAGTAAACTAAAATTATGAGAAATCCTAGAGGCGAAATTCACTTGAGATTAGAAAGCAACTTGTTGCTGAATTGAACAAGTAAAGGGGTTACTTGAATTTTCAAACAACTTCAAAGTCATGAAGGAAAAGGTGAATGACAAAAGCACAATTTGTCATGAATAATGTATTGGAAAAATTCAAATGAATTTGATTCAAGTGTGTTGAAAGTCTAAGGGATTTAAAAACTAGTAAGGTACTAGTGTCTCATAGTAAATCTCCAAGTTTGATAACTTATCAAAGGATTTTGAAATCGTTCAAAATAGTGAGTGGATATGCAATTTGCATGAAATTGAGTGGGAGCTATGAAAATCTTCCTAAAACAATATGTGAATGACATATTTTTGTGTGGGAGCAATATAAGTCTCGAATCCAAATATGTAGGAACATATTTTGAGTAGGAATAATGACTCAAACTCAAGTATGTTGGGAATATATTTTGAGTGGGAGCTTAAGGAGTGATTCTTAAGTGTGTATACCATACATTAAGAATAAACGCGCAAGTACCAATAAATAATGATTTATAGGGAGTAGAAGTTGATAGTAAGTATATTATGATATTATGTAGTATTCCTGAAAGGGATTCTAAAAAGAGTTTCAGAATAGAAGTTAATTAAGGAACTGGTCCTTGGTCAATTAAAATTAGGAATAGCATTAAGTTTAACATCAATGGTTAAAAGAAAGAATAGAATGATCATCATCCACTATGTTAAGACATAGGTTCTGTCTTGGAAAACCATGATGCCAACTTAACATAATATATGATCCAAGAAGGAACGTTTGAAAAGTGATTAAGCACGAATCATGGAATGTTGAGCTAAGTTTGTCTGCAATGTCTAATAGAGAACTTTATACATGTTTTCCAAATCCATAAAATATGGCATATCTTAAAGCATAAAGGGTTATGTTATAATGGAATATGTTGGAAACTCCTGTATTGATAATACCGACTAAAGTCAAGTAGGAAGCAAGGTGAAAAAACATCAAAAGTTGCACATGGTGCACTAGTGTTTTGATGATCACATTTATAATAATAGATAAGGGTACCATCTAAAGTGATGTATAATGTTATGGTATGGCTAGTTCGCTTTTAACGTAGAATGATGTGTCCCAAGGCATAGTGCCCATGAGAAATCCCATGCGGTTGATCTAAAGTCACTGTAGGCTCCTAGAAACCGGCCTCGTTCTGCTGCCATAACAACGATGCATACACAAAGATGTTATCATATGATGATAAAGTATTAATGTCAATCAAGGTGACATTAGTAAGTTGCAAAGGATTTGGGACTGTAAAGTACAGGCCCAAGACTCAACCTCTTCCATGAGCAAGCATGTTCAGGGTACCGGGATATATGTGCCAATGATTAAGAACAAATGCATCTAGTTTATTTGTACTCTAGTGCAAGTGGGAGACTGTTTGAAATATGCCCTAGAGACAAATAGTAATAAGCACTATTATCATATTTCTTAAAGTTTATGATTAAGTTTTATATCATGCTATAACTGTATTGAAAGGAAACGTCAATACACGTGTGATATATAAACAACCAGGGGTTCCCGGTGAAACTCTAGTCACTGGTTCATTGGTCAACAGATGATCAAGGTTTCCTAGTCATGTGGCATTTATGCCAGTTGGAAATGGAGTCATCTCATTCTGAGAATGAGATGATGAACCAATATCCAACCTAAACATCGGGACCTGATCATGTCACGAAGTTCAAGTTACGATGATTAGAATAGACCTGGTAGACTATTCCTTAGACCGTGAGGCTATATCAATCACTGTCTCCTGAGGGTGCTTTGATAGCATCGGACGTCACTTGGTAATACAGTGATCATAAAGGTGTGTTCAGGTATTCGGAGGAACTTTTGAGGCAATATATGTCGAGAGCGGGATATTTCCATCCGCGTGACAGAAATATATTCGAGGGCCCACTCAGAGAAGTTATATCCAATAGTTGTGCAGCGTGTGATTTGATCACAGGGATATCACTTGTCGAAACAAGTCAAGTAGCATTTGTAGGTAACGAGATTGAACACTACATGGTGATGTCATTGGTCAGATCTCGGATGACGCAAGTACCAAGAGAAAAAAGGAATAAGACGCGACAGTCATGGTTCAAACGACGAAAGATCTTCATGAAATGCATAGGGGTCACATAGCCATCCAGGTACCTTTGTCGATCATTGGTCCAGGAGTGTCCCGACCATGTCTAGAGTGTTCCCGAACCGTGGGGCATCATGCTTAAGGGCTTGGTGATGCATAGAGAGTGTTTATAGGATCGGTAGAATCACCGAAGAAGAGAAGAGAGAAAACCAGATGGGTTTCGGTAAGTCCGGAGGATGTCCGGAGTGGAGGTGGAAGGTGTTCCACAGCCACAGAGATTGAATGATATGTGAATGAATGTTAAATATTAATTTAATCATTTATTCATAATTATTTAATAAAGAGAAAATCAATTAAAAGGTCAAAAGGCTTAATGGGCCAAATCCCGGAGGGGAAAGGGCCCATGAGGGGGGGGGGGGGGGCGAATCCTAGGAGGGGCCAAGGTGGTGGCCAGCGCCCTAGTGGGCTAGCCCCCACGTGGGGCCCATGGGGGTGGCTGGTGGCGCTTCCCAGCTCCCCCTCTCCCATGATTAGTCCCACCCCGGGACTTTGAGGGCGGGTGTACCTCCCCTTCCCCCTATATATAGTAGGGTATTTTGACCATTAAATACACATAATATTCAATAAAGGTTTCCTCAATTTTGGGGAGACCTCCAATTTATAGTCTCTCTCTCCCTCTCTCTCTCATGTGATCGTGGTCCCAAGTTCGGACTACGCGAACGAGAGACATCTTCACCACGGAGCGCCATCGCGCTGTGGGATTCAGATCCAGAAGCTCTACTTATGCAACTGCTACAGGATCGGGGAAGCGGGAGTCATCGCGAGACACTGAATGCATGTAACTCCCCGTGAGGTGTCACACTTGAGGTAGTCGAAGTCGTTGGAGCCACAGGAGCGCAAGGACTTCAACATGACCTTGAGGTCGACTTCAGCTTGTCTACATCAACCACACTCTCCTGAGCATTGACAACACTTTTCGGTATTCAAGGGCAAGTTCACAAAAAGCCCCTCCCGTTACTGCATTACTAATATATAGGTCTTGGCAGCATTAGGGGTTCAGGGGCGTAGGGTAAAATTTTATTGTTTTCATACATGAACCCCTACAGAATAGAAGGTGATTAAACGTGGAAGACGCAAGAGAAGCATTTTAGTGTTGACATGGATGGATGGGGCCGTGCTGGTCGGCGATAATCTGGCAACGACCAATTCCAAGAGCCTCATGAGAGAGCCCATTGTGGAAGGTGAAATGGTGAAGGGCACAATGCAAGGAACTGTGCCCAAAGGAAGAGAGCAAAGGGAAATGAAGCAAGCACAAGTGAACTAAGAAGAAGCCAATAAGATGGACCAAGCCAACAAGCCCCTATTCAAGAAGATCCTAGCCAAAGAAGGGGTAGCCAACAAGTTCCAAGCCAAAAAAGTAGTAGCCAAGAAGATGGTCCAAGCCAACAAGCCCGTACTCACTCAACGAGCTCCTAGGCAATAAACTCCTATCCAACGTAGAAGTACCAACCAAGTTCCTAGGCAACAAGTTAGTAGGCAACAAGTTAGTAGGAAACAAAGAGGGAGCCAACTTGGGATTAGAAGTGGGGGTGGTGGTTTTAGTCCCGCTAGTATGATAGGATACTTGGCATGACCAATTCCATATGTTTCTAGATTATATGCTCTACTATTGTTATTGGTATTGCTTACTTGTCATTACTAACTTTTATCTTAGGCAACAAGTTAGTAGGTAAAAGTTTGCAGAAAGTAAACACAAAACAGTAAAGGATTGTAGATTGTATGTAAAGTAAAGGACCGAGATCCATATTTCACTAGAGGTGGCTCTCCTTAGATAGATAACATGATGGGTGAACAAATTACAGCGGGGCAATTGACAAACATCGAGAAAGCAATACATGCATATACTAATCATCTTGACTCCTTTGAGACTTGATTGGGCATTACAACATTATACATAGACCGCCATCCAACTGCATCTATGACTAATAATCCACCTTCAGGTTATCATCCAAATCCCCTCCAGTATTAAGTTGCAAGCAACAGATTATTGCTTTACGAACTGCATGTAAAGTAAACAATACGATTGTTCTATGAACAAAGGATTGTTGTTTTCTCCCTAGTAGCAACAACACATCTAGTACCTTAGAGATTTCTGTCACTTCCCCACATTACTAGAGGCATGAACCCACTATCGAGCATAAATACTAACTCTTGGATTTGCTAACATCTACTTGGCCAAGATAGCTACTAACAACGGAAAGCATGCAAGATCACAAATAAAAAAGACATGATAGAATCAATAATCAATCTGAAATAGCATCTCAATATCCATCGTATCCCCGCAAACACAACATGCAGAATTACAAATAGATGATCTTGATCATGAACGGAGCTCACAAGATCGAGACATGAAAGCACAAAGGAGGAGAACCAGCCATCTAGCTACTACATGGATCCGTAGTCCAAGGATGAACTACTCACGCATCACACCGTAGGCTTGCATGGTGATGAAGAAGGCCTCCAGGGTGAATTCCCCTCTCCGGTAGGGTGCCGGGAAGAGCTTCAGACCCCTCTCGATCTAGGGATGGAGATGACGGCGGCTACAGACTCTTTCGTGGATTTTTGATCGGGCACTTAGGGTTTTCGTCCTGAGGGCATCTTATAGGCGGAAGGGGAGACCGAGGGGGTGCCAAGGGCCACCACACCACCCCCTGGCGCGGGCCTAGCCTAGCCGTGTGGCCAGGTGGTGTGGCTGGCCTCTAGCCCAATTCCGTCTCGTATTCTGGCATCTGATGACTTCCGGAAAAATAGGCACTTTGGCTTTTGTCCCATCCAATTCCGACAATATTCATTTTCTGACTTTCCTGGAACCAAAAACAGCAGAAAACAGGCAGCTGGCACTGTGGCTCTTGTTAATAGGTTAGTCCAAGAAATCATATGAAAAGTACTCCAAAGTGTGGACAAAACACAAGAAAGTGAATAAAACCAAGCATGGAACATAATAAATTATAGATACATTTGCAATGTATCAACATCCCCAAGCTTAACTCCTGCTCTTCCTCGAGTAGGTAAGTGATAAAAAGAAAGAATAATTTGAGGTGACATGCACCATCAAAGACTTGATCAAAGTATTTGTAAAACATTCAAAGCTGGGATCATAGTACTTCAATCATAACATGAAAGACAAAGTTCTAGCTATAAGGAAAGAAACTATGATGCGACATGAAAAGGCACAAACAAAAGATTCATGAATAAAAATGCTTTGCAAGACGTTTGTTTGTTTCACATAAAGAAAACATAGCATAATAGTATTCAGCTTGTCCCTCAATAGAGTAGCAAATATAAATGCATAGGACACCTTCAAAGTTCATAAGAGTGACTAGATACAATAGTTTAAAACAAGCAATAACAAGTTATGCATCAATCAACTAGTCTTGGGACAATGCACATAGAACTAAGAATGGCCACTATGCTCTCAAAGTATTTGCATAAAGGTAGAAGGTGGAGACTCAATATAATGGTGGAAGAAAGGCCTTTATAAAAGGAAGTAGGGATTCAAGTCTCATAAAGAGCTTCCAAAAATTATGGTACTTATAACTTTCAGCTCTCATTGCACCTATCATAAGCATCTTGAAGTGGTTAAGGTTAAAGTGAACAAATTATGGTGTACATGCTTGACGAAGTATAAGTTAGAAATCTCATGTCCCTTGTATACGAGGGCCGCTCCTCATGCTACTCAAGTTTAGTCAGCGGTATGTTCTTGTCATTGTAAGTACATGTGTATCATAGAGAACCGCCAACGGGGTACCCCTTGCCCGATGATACAGAAGAATCCCCGTATCAAAATGACAAGGCAAGCAGACAACGAGCATCTCAACATTCTTCTTATTTACCATGGGAATATGGTGCTTTTTTTTTCTCTTTCCTCTTTTCATAATCTTTTTTTTTCTTTTTTCTCTTTTTTCTCAATATAGGACTCTTTTTTTATAAGAAGAATGCTTCATAGACAACTCATTATGGTTACGCTGCAGGGTTCCACCATGTCAGCATGGATTAGACCAACGGCCCAGGCGTTTCTCTAACACATATACATAACTCCATGGACTTACAAGTTCCTCTTTCATTTCACACCAACGACATCCATATACAAAAGAGCATGATGTCAACTAGGTATAAGTACCAAGTGCAATGTTGATAGCGTTCCCCATGAAAGCATGGTTCTACTAATTCCCAACAAATAAGTGCAAGCATATACAACATAGACGACACAATGGTTCAAGTTTATTAAGGGAAAGTAAAATAAAGTGTGCCATCAAGTTCGTGAGATCTTTAATCACTAGTTTTCTCATAACAAGTTTAATTTGGAAGGTAAACAAAAGCATGAATATACTTGGAATAGCATAAGCTAGTAGGTAGGTATGGTGGACTCTTTGGAATAACTTGGTTTAGGGAGTTGGATGCATGAGTGGAACTCATACTTGGTTGTGGAGGCTAGCAAAAGACTGGGAGCGACAAACTAAGAGAGAAATAATGGCCATAATCATGCAGAGCGACAAAACATCAATGATCAAAGCATAAAGTGATACTACAAGTTGAAAACTAAAGGATCATAAAGGCTATGGTGACTTGAGATAGTCATAACATGGTGTGAGCATGTGCCAAGTCAACCCAAATAAAGCATCAAAGGAGAATACCACTATACTATGCTTTAATATGCTAAAACAACGCATGATTCATCCAAGGTACATTAAGCAATCTCAATTGGTTATAACAAGTCATGCTACAGCAAAGAATACTAAGCATAAAGCCAAAACAATATCAAGCATGGCATGACAAAGCATAGGCCACAGTCAAAAACGAACTCTTTTTACCACATGAGCATGAACTTTCCTACTCTTTTCCAAACCAAACCAAACTATGTGCAAACCAATGTATAAAAGAGGGGGTCCAACCAATTTATTCAGAAAACTAAGAAAACAAAAGCAAACGAAAAACCAAAACGAAAATGGAAAAAATAAGACGCTCCAAGAACAACACAACTATGCATGAAACAATAAAAATGAAGCATTTGGAAGGAACCTGGAATTTTTATTGATGAAGAAGGGGATTCCTTGGGCATCCCCAAGCTTTGATGCTTGTACTTCTTGGATATTTTTGGGGGTAACACGCGTGGCATCCCCAAGCTTGAGCTTTAGTCCATCCTTCATCTCATTACTCATTCCTTCCATGCACCTGAAATTTTTCCTTCATACAAAACTTCACACAATCTTTATTAGCAACATTAGTGCACTCAAGATAAATAAGTCTTAAGGTTCAGTTCTAGCACCAAATAAACTTCCATTAGAACACTAGCTACTGTAGCACTTCCCTCAAAAAGCTCAATTCCCCAAAAGAACTCAAAAAGGAACCAATAAGAAGCAAATGAAGAAAATGGAAGAAATCTGTCAAAACAGACCAGCAGGTAAAGACGAATTTTTTCGAAGACTTTCTGTTGCTCAAATCAAAAAGTGTTGAACTAATGAAAGTTAGATAACAACCTGGGGCAGAAGCACAAAAATTCACGCCTTAAAAAGACGTCAGAGATTTTACACGAATTTTTACGGTGAAGCACAGAAATCTGTTTCGGGGCAGCAACTTTCCCAATCATTACTTCTCTCTCATTAGAGGTTACTCCTGTCACGAAAAGCAAATAAAAAGGATAAGGAGCGGTTATTACTGAAGTAATAACTTCCAAGACTCATCTAAAACTTTTGGGTTATCTCCAAATAAGTACTTTTCTTTAACGCCTTTAAGTTAGGCATAAGAAGCAAGAAAGAATCAAGTGTTCTCAAATGAAGAAGCATTAAGACCAAATTTCTTGCCCTTACCTCTCTTACTTTTATTCTAAACCTTGGGGAAAATACAATTGTTTGGTGGAGAAGAAAGGTGCATGGTCCCCTTTCCCACATCTATTATTGCTCCAAGGAGTTCTAATAGGGACCTTCCAAGTGTAATTTGTCCTTTTCCCGCACATTCAATAACAAGATAATCAGTAGAAATCATTTTTCCAAGGATCTTTGTAAACACTCCTTCAGCTATTCCAAGAGGTAATATGGTAGTATTATTAGCAAGAGATATTTCTTTTCCTCCTTCCGTAAGCCCCCAAGTATTCAGAGATTTATAAATATCTTTGGGCATAAGACAAAATTCAGACATGATATCACAGCGAGCTTGAAAAGTTTCAGTGTTTATCTCAATCTTTACTGTAGGGAGCCACTTTGATGGTTCAGAGTTAATTGGAACATAATTGTGATGCTCCCTAAGCGTAATATAGCAATTTTCTAAGCTAGTAGTGCTAGTCTCAAGATTGTTCAACCTAGCAAATATTTTTGCGAAAGAAATATCAGTTTGGCTAGGCATGTTGTAAGATCAATTTCTTTATAGCATTAATAGCATCATCCTCATTACATTGGAGGAAATCTCCTCCCACAACATCATCTAAAGCACATATATAGTAAAGAGCAATTCCAAGGTAAAAACTGCTAAGGAACAAGCTTAAAGTCATTTTAGGCTCAGTTTTTTCATGTAGATCAGAGATTCTAAACCAAGCTTCTTTAAGACTTTCCTCAATTCCTTGTTTAAAAGTGAAAATCATTTCCTTGGGTGACATAGTGACTGGAGCAAGGCTAGACATAGTGGCAACTTAGGGTAGGAACTAATTTTTTGTGTTTTTGATAAAGAAAACAAGCAAACAAAGCAAAAAGAAACTAAGCAAAACAAAAATAACAAAGTAAAGAGATTGGTTATGAGGGACTCCCCTTGTGAAGATGTCCTTGACTCCCCGGTACCGGTGCCAGAAAAATGCTTGATGGCTCAATGCACAGCGCCCAGAAAAGTGCTTGGTGCATGGTTGATGTAGAGCTCATTGGGAACCCCAAGAGGAAGGTATGATGAGCACAGCAGCAAGTTTCCCTCAGTTATGAAACCAAGGTTTAATCGAACCAGTAGGAGCAAGGAAACACCCCAAAGGTGTTACTAGCTGAGCTTTGGCAGGGCGCACTACCGGTGCTAGTAGCAACGTGGAGACCTGCACAACACAACCACATAACTTTGTCCCCAACTTGCGATGAGGTTGTAAATCTCACCGTGTTTTGCGGAAAACAAAGGATTAAACGTATCGAATGGAAAGAAGTAAAAGTTTGCAGAAAGTAAACACAAAACAGTAAAGGATTGTAGATTGTATGTAAAGTAAAGGACCGAGATCCATATTTCACTAGAGGTGGCTCTCCTTAGATAGATAACATGATGGGTGAACAAATTACAGCGGGGCAATTGACAAACATCGAGAAAGCAATACATGCATATACTAATCATCTTGACTCCTTTGAGACTTGATTGGGCATTACAACATTATACATAGACCGCCATCCAACTGCATCTATGACTAATAATCCACCTTCAGGTTATCATCCAAATCCCCTCCAGTATTAAGTTGCAAGCAACAGATTATTGCTTTACGAACTGCATGTAAAGTAAACAATACGATTGTTCTATGAACAAAGGATTGTTGTTTTCTCCCTAGTAGCAACAACACATCTAGTACCTTAGAGATTTCTGTCACTTCCCCACATTACTAGAGGCATGAACCCACTATCGAGCATAAATACTAACTCTTGGATTTGCTAACATCTACTTGGCCAAGATAGCTACTAACAACGGAAAGCATGCAAGATCACAAATAAAAAAGACATGATAGAATCAATAATCAATCTGAAATAGCATCTCAATATCCATCGTATCCCCGCAAACACAACATGCAGAATTACAAATAGATGATCTTGATCATGAACGGAGCTCACAAGATCGAGACATGAAAGCACAAAGGAGGAGAACCAGCCATCTAGCTACTACATGGATCCGTAGTCCAAGGATGAACTACTCACGCATCACACCGTAGGCTTGCATGGTGATGAAGAAGGCCTCCAGGGTGAATTCCCCTCTCCGGTAGGGTGCCGGGAAGAGCTTCAGACCCCTCTCGATCTAGGGATGGAGATGACGGCGGCTACAGACTCTTTCGTGGATTTTTGATCGGGCACTTAGGGTTTTCGTCCTGAGGGCATCTTATAGGCGGAAGGGGAGACCGAGGGGGTGCCAAGGGCCACCACACCACCCCCTGGCGCGGGCCTAGCCTAGCCGTGTGGCCAGGTGGTGTGGCTGGCCTCTAGCCCAATTCCGTCTCGTATTCTGGCATCTGATGACTTCCGGAAAAATAGGCACTTTGGCTTTTGTCCCATCCAATTCCGACAATATTCATTTTCTGACTTTCTTGGAACCAAAAACAGCAGAAAACAGGCAGCTAGCACTGTGGCTCTTGTTAATAGGTTAGTCCAAGAAATCATACGAAAAGTACTCCAAAGTGTGGACAAAACACAAGAAAGTGGATAAAACCAAGCATGGAACATCAAAAATTATAGATACATTTGCAATGTATCATCATGTTATGTAATAATATGATATTTCTAAGTGACAAATGCCATTTAATGATTTTCACGCACCTAGGAGAAGAGAGGATGCGAGGAGAACCTACTACAAGCTTAACGACATGCGGTACGGGCGGATCTTCCCACACCGTCCGCCCGTACTGTCTGCCAAGATGTCCGGCTCGTCAAATACTCTCACCATGCGAAGAAGGATCAGAGATCCGACATTCAAAGACACCTCCAATGAGGAAACATCGCACCGAGAAGGGATCTGGAGGGGGAACTTGGGGAAGGGAAAATCCATTTTGGTACCACCTCTCTCATCCATTTAGATCTTGTTGTAATTCCAAATACAATTATGGTTTTGCACTTGACTTTACCTTTGTACTTTCAATCCATCCATATGAATATGATGATGTTGTTGATTGCTTCTATGTGTGAGTAGTTCTCTTTGTTCTTGGGGAGATGGAGAAACCTAGCATTATTATGAAATTAAATAAAGATGATCAATAACTTTGGTCTTTACTTTATCTATGATATTGTGTTAGATCTCTCTCTTTAGATGGTATTTGAAGTCGACCACATAAAATTTTCCTTCGGGAGTAAAGAGAGGGAAATACCCTTAGGATGTATATCGGAGTATGTCTGGTGCTACTTTATGACTGCAAGCACTGGCTTATAACCTACACGGCTGGAGGGGTAAAAGATATATTCACTAAGCTTATAACTATATCCACGGGGAAACCCTTAATTGTGGTGGTATGTAGAAGTGATTTGCTGAAAGACATCGTAGTGGTTATTTAGAGATGACCTCAATACTTGAATCGTAGAAGTGTCTTACTCGCGAGACTTGTAGTGAACTTCTTAGTATGGAGCTCTCTCTACACATGTCATGACGGAAGATATAGGTTAGCCTAATTATAAGTAATTCTCAGATGCTAGTGGTGTATCCTACATCCCTAAGAACATTTTTAGCCTTATTGAGTTCCAACACCAATCCCAACACAGTAGTTACTTTGTTTACTTGCTTTTTTACTTTCTTGCATTACAAACACAACTCTCTTTAAAAACACCATTTACTTGAGATCAAAGGCAACTTACAAGTATCCTTTGGTAGATAGTAACAAAGGGCATGAAGACCTTAACCAAATATCTCTCTGTGGGTTCGATACTCTTATTTAGAAACTAGCTACAATTTATATGTGCACTTGTAGTCATCAAGCTATTTTCTGGTGTCATTGCCCAGGAGCTAAGCATTTTTGGTCTTTGTTCTTAGTTGCTAATTCTATTAATTGTTTTACTAAAATTTGTTTACTAGTTTTAGGTAAACACCATGACTGCACTCGAGCTGATGAACTAACTTGATGCAACCAAATACCTCAGAAAGTTTAATAGAGGATTTGTCAAGAAATTCCTGAGGGGAAGCAAACAAGAATATGATGTTAACCCTCGTTTCATTGCTATTATGACGAGAAAACTTTTGCAGGAGATGGTCCTGATGAGGATCCTTATGCTCATTTAATGCATTTTACCGAGTTATGTTGGACACTTAAATTGAAAGGCTATTATGATGATAAATTAAAACTAATTTTTAGTCAATCTCTAACCAACATTGCTCCAGCTTGGTATAGAATTTGCCCTGCAGAAAAAATTGATACTTGGGAAAATCTTAAAGTAGAATTTATATTTTGATTGTTTCCCAAAGTTAAGACAGTCGAGGTAAGAAGGGTGATCACAGAATTCAAGAATCACCCCGGAGAAGGTTTGGTAAGAGCTTTTGAAAGGTGTAAATCTATTCTTAATAGATGTACCCACCATGATTTACCTGAATGGTATGATTTACAGATTTTCTATGGGGGACTTAACCAAGAAATAAAGCATGAACTTAGTTGATATTCTAGAGGTTCATTTAAGGAACTAACTATAACTAAATCTTGAGAACTTTTAGAAACAATTCACCATAATAGAGAAACATGGGGATTCGATCTAGGCAGCGAAGGAGGTATAGAAGTTGAATATGATTGTCTCAATGCTTACAGGGAATACCTTAAGGTTAAGGAAACTTCTAAGGAACTTCAACTTGATGATGTTATGACCTTGCAAAGCCTTCAGTCTTTTACATAACACATTGAAGATCTGAAGAAAGAATGGCTTCAATATACTCCGCCACCTAAACAAGTTGAATAGAAATGGAAATTGTGGCCCCTGTAAAGCCATCAAGCAAAAGGGCAATGTATGCTGATCCACTTCCTTTCCTAAAGAGGGTGATAGAACACATGGTGACCCAACCACTTGAAGAACAATTAGAAGAGAAAATAATGATCCTCAAAAAGATAGAAGAAGAGGCAAAGATAGAGGAAGTAATTCAAGGGAGCATGCAGGAGATAGGTGAGGTAACTAAAAAATATATATGGACTATGTATGCACATTGCAATATAGTTGAATTGGACACCAAAGCATCTCAATTTGTTGAGGGTAAGGTAAAAGCTAAAGATGTTGGTAAACCCATTCTCCCTTGTACCTTTGGTGAATCTTCTCATTATGGCTTGGAACAACTATTAACGTCATCCCTTATAACTTCTACTTGGACATCCAACATGAACTCAAACCATCTAAATTAGAAGATACTGACATGACGATTATGCTAGCAGATAAAACACTCAGAATTCCTATGGGGGTAATTAGAGATGTTCCAATTTGTGTTGGACCTTACAAGTAGCCTACTGATTTTGTACTTGTTGATATGTCCACTGATATTTATTGTCCAATTATTTTTGGAAGAACTCTCTGAATATCGCAGGAGCAAACATTGACTACAAAAGGGAGACAATGTCTCTCAAGTTTGTAAAAGATAAAATGGATTTCCATTTCTCTAAATTCCAACACAAGCTAATTTATGAGGAGCTTGAATAACACGAGCAAGAGCGAGAAGAAGTAGGTAACATTGCTAGTCTTTCCGTTGTGTTTTATGAAACTCCTAATGATAAGCTAGAAATAAGCTTGGTTGAAAATGATAATCATCTAAAATGGTACAAACCGTTCAGGTAGTACCTCTATGCATAACGCCAATCCCTGGATTGGTTCATTGACATACATAGCATCGATAGACATCAAATAACTAACAGTGCATCATTGTTACATCGAAAATGGTCTAGAATATTTTAATTTATTACAAAGTTGCTAAGCATAACACTTGCTCAAATAACCAAGTACCAAATATAATAACATAAAGAAAATAGCTCCAGTCTCCATAATGTGCCATATGCGAACAAAATATTGAGTGGGGGTCACAACCTATAAGATCACTTAGAACAATCGGAATAACCTGCAACATAAAAGGTTGCAGCCAACGAGTGGTAAATACTTTGAATGTATTGGCAAGTGGAACTATGAGGAAAAATAACAAGTCTAAACACTACATGCATATCTGTCTTGTGGGGTTTCAGGCTTAGTTGCAGCAACAAAATAAGTTCATCCTACCATTTGTAAGTCATTTGATCATCATCACAAAACCTAATTAAGTTCAACCACAAGTTTTAGCAATTATAAACTTAGAATGAATGAGAACATTCCATAGCCTCTAAAATTTAGCAACTCAATCATCCGAAACCGGAGATACGACTAAGTACTTAGTTTTACACCCTGTAGGGGCTGTACACTTCACCCATATGACCTGGTCGACCCGCTCTTACCATGACACGCATTTGAGTCATGATAGGGAGAAGCCCAAGAAGAGAAAATTCGAGAAGTAGTTCTCCAAGCCCATCCACGCACCGTACCAACCTACAAATTCACTACATCTCTAGATAGGAAGAGCTCGGTTCATCACAACCTACTAACTGGCACATGGTTGCACACGTAAGCAACCAAACAAAGACACTAATCATTTTTATGAAACCTGAGTGGACATCCACAAGTGAGATAGGCGGGTAAACCATAGATATGGGCCTGCTAAACCACGAACCAAGCAATACCAATTTCATCCAGAGAGTTCATTAATTAAATTGTTTTCAAATTTCCAATAAACCCATCGTTTCAAAACATACTTTTTCATGGTGTATCACACCCTCGTCTAAGTAAGCACATCTAACATACGGATGCTCACCTAACAAGGAATTATTATGACAATAGTGAAATATAGCATAGCAATAATAGTCCTACACATGCATCTACAAAAACAGAGCTACAATGCATATAGAAAATAAATAGAATATTTATGTAGCACAACTGGCGTTGGTAGTTGTTGGAGTCAAGCACACAGTCTTGAAAATCGCAGGGGTTACACTCCTCACAATCTACACAGAAGCGATACAACCAGATAAACAACAATACAAGGAAGACAATACAAATGCATGCATGACACTTTAATAAAAGTTTCAGTAGCATATTTATGTTCTCTAATTTATTATGCCTACTAATGATATGCATGGAAAACCTTTAATGCATCAAAACCAATTTATGAAATTTATTGATCTAGTTAATAGGCTTTTATTCAAAATATTAAGCCTTTGTTGTAAACAGCAAGATTAAATCTTGACAAAAATAATACCAGGTAGATACTTCGATTTAGATCCAGGAGCAAAAATATTCATGTGAAAAGGACATACAGATGATTTTATAGAATTAAAATACTATAGTATGCATTTTAATACATTACAAATTATCTGTACCTTAAACCTATAATTTTATTACAGAATCATGTTCTACTCATTTTTGTGATTCCAACGACATATTATTTGTATTTTTCTGACCAACAGATAATTTACTATGAATTTTTAAAGTTATAAATATTTTCTACAATTAAATAAATCTTTTTTTCTTTTTATTGCGCAGTCAATGCTGACGAGCTAACGCGGGCGCCACGCGGTGAACGGTGGTTGGCCGATACTACTTCGGACGGGTTCTAATCTTGGCCATCCGATCTAGATCAAACGGTTGGGAACGGTTGCTTGCTCACATGGCCGGCGGCGAGGCGACTCAGATGGTTGTCGGGCGGCGGCTTCCATTGCTCGTCGGTGACAGGAAAATAGCGGACGTGATGTGGGGGTGTACGATGGGATCAGTGGCGGTCTTGGCGTCGTGCTCCTCTCCTTGGAACGATAACAAGGTGTAGACGAGGTTGGCGGCGCAGGATGAAGCTCCGGCGGCTCCGGGGCTCTACGAGCGGGAAAACATCGTGAGAAAAGCGGTGAAGTGGCGGAAGGGAGCTCAGGGGGAAAAGGGAGGCGACTGGGTGCTCGGCGGCTTCGTGCTCGACCTCGACTGCGAGAAGATGGCGACAGCGGTCGGAAAATCCGGCGACGAATTGCAGCGGCCTAGCGGCTGGGTAGATAGGGTTAGAAGGGAGTTTTCGGGGCAGGGGGTCATGGTTTAAGTAGTGGGGTAGGTTTGGGGGCGAGGGGCAGCCGAATCGGGTGGAATCGGAGGAAAACGCGGCGGTGATTTGGAGTCCGGCTTGGGGACGTCATGGTGAGGGATGCCAGGTGGGCCCCACCTATCGAAAAAATAAAATAAAAAGAAAAGGAAAAAGAGAGAAGGAGGCTCGCGCGGCTTGTCGGGCCGCTGCTAGTGTGCTTGCTATTGCTGGCTGTGCACGCGCGTGGAGCGCTGCTGCGGCTATTGTGCTGGTCACTGCTGGACCTCGGGTGGGCCGCTGGGCCACTACGGCTCGCGGTCCACCGGCTGGCTACGCAGTTTCTTTATTTTCTTCTAGATTTTATTCTTTTTCTAAATTGTTAGTCTCTGAATATTCTGAATTGAAACAGTTTAAAAACTGTAAATGCCAGAACTTCAGTTTTAAGACTCCGATTTGAGTGAAACAAGTTGCTACAGGTTCGTAATTTAATAACCTATGTTCCAAAGCATACGGGATGGTTATATAATGTCAAAACCCAGATTTTTAATCCCAGATGCCCGTTATGCCATACCTCGCAATCCCAGGATTACCATTTTTGCGAGACATAACGGATTGGATATCACAATACATCATCCATTACAAACCATACATAAGGTCTTACACAAATAAGGATCTCATGATCCAGTCTTAATACAACAAGCAGCGGAAATAAAAGATAAGCGTAGCGGTGGGGTCCATCTTCAGGGGCACAAGCAATGCTGACGAAGGCAGATAGTCCTAGTTATCATAGTTGTCCTGCTGGCCATCATCTTGGTAATCTCCTTCATAGTCTGGCCATGAGAATAGCCAGGGACAAAAGCCATGAGTACTCTTTAAGTACTCGCAAACTACCACTAACAAGTAAATATAGTTCTAAGTTAAATTGCTAACTCTATGTTTAACTATACAGTTAAGTTTGAAACCTAAGCTGAGTTTAGAAGCAAAGAAAGATAAAATAAAGTTCTAGAATCACTTAAGTTGGGAAGCTTTTTTCATAAACACAACCCTGTTGTGGTCAAGTCAAGATTCATCATTCATTTCTTAAGTCATTTTGAAAACATCTGACAACAAAACAGTATGGCCATTCCAACTGTCCATAACCACGGACGCGGATATTCGAATAGTTTGACACTCTACAGAGGTGGTACACTTTCACCACAAGATTCGATACATCTTTCAGGGATAACCCTGAATCATAATACTTAGTATGTAGATAATCAAACATAACCTTCCCTTTACACACCCTAGTATAAGCACCTCTCCTATGAGCATGGCCTCCCAACCATGACCATCAGTCATCTTGGGCACTACATAGGTGGACAACATTGAGAGGTAGCCTCAGCTCAAACCTCTCCCGCGAGGGAACTAATACTAATGCATATAAATTTCTAGCTAAGCCTTACCCAATTCAGGTAGTGTGGTTGTACAGTAAATTTGGAATGGTATCGCATCCGAATCGAACCATCAGTTTTATAAAAGGGTTAAGGCTCATGCCTCAATAATTCACCATCATAAACCATTTGTGTTTCTCAACACATGTCAAAATATCTCAATAGAATGACTCATCATTCCAAGGTTTTCATAATTCATTTTCACCAAGTGTTCCCATCTAAAGTGACTCAAGTTTTTATCTACTCTAAACCACTAAGTTAAGAGTGTTCACTAAAGTGGAAAAGATGGGTTCAATCTCATGCCATAGAATGACATCTAAAAGGGTTCTAAATAGGTCAAGTTTTATACTCTTTATGCTACCTTCAAAACAAGTAAAGAACTTTGGGTAAAGTAAAGGAAGTAAAGCTTGAGATAAATACTTGGGGTAACTAATAGTCAAGTGATATGCATCAAGCATGCCTATAGCATCTTGGATCAAGTTATCTAGCTTAATTCTAGCTTGCTAACAATAGCTTGCCTTGGTTGGTGCAGTGGTTGAAGTTTTCTTCTTCTTCTTGGTAGAACTCCTCCTCCTCGTAGACTTGGTCGGTACTATCGTCTATAAATACATACGGAGTACACAATCACCAAACAATACTTAACTAGTCTAATTAGCATTCTAAGACACACATTTGAAGATCTTATATCATCACAAGCATCATAAGTTTACTTCAATAGTTTCACTCTTTTTAATTTAGAAAAGTAATTTCTACTCATTGAAGAATTAACTAAGATTTAATATTCACCACTTAAAATATGGGATCATGTGGACACATGTCATCACCACATATTCTAACATGTTGGAATGTGATTTAAGGGTTGGATCATAATTACTTTGGTTTAAGTTCATTATTTAATGATTTAAAGTGACTAGAAATGCCTATCTAGCATTATTTTGGTACTAGTCCAAAGTCACTGCATTTAAACCTTTATATTATTATATATTCAGATAGGTATGATGAAATGTGATTTTTGAGAGTTGGAATCAACTCAAAATATATCTTAGTTGATTTTATAAAAATGTTGCAAGGTGCAAATGCTTCTGTTTTGTTATTCTTACTAGGTGAGATCTATAACTCTAATTGAATTAAATCCAACGGTCTTGGATAGATCATTTCCATACCTTTCAGGAAAAATCAGTTTCATGCAATTTGGATTTGTAAATCTCTCTGAATTGATTTTCAAACTCAGAGACAGAACTAAGTTTAAACTAAAAAGAAAAAATCCTAATCCAAACTAACTAGGTCGCGCGGGAAACGCTAACGGGCCGGCCTAGTGTCACTCCGCAGCACGGGGCTCAGCTGACAGGGGGGTCCACTAGTCAGTGGCTCTTAACGTGTGAAGCGGTACGGGGCGATGGGGGACGTTGGATTAGAGCGGGGATCAACGGCTGTGGATCCTCGTCGATGACGGACCTGTCGCCGGCGAGCTCTAACCCTAGCGGCTCGGTGGGGGTGCATAGGGGGCGTACCAGGGCTCTAGCGACGACGGCGAGGCAGGCAAACGGTCTGGTGGTCGACGGCGAGCTTAGGGACGGTCGAGGCAGCTCCGGGGGTGGTCGCAATCAGCGGCGCCCTTCTCTTCCAGAGGTGGCCTGCTCCGGTATAATTCCGGCGAGCTGCTGCTCCCCTTGCTCCGGCTAGAGGTGTGGGACGATCAGTGAGGTGAGGGGAGTGGAGTGGTGTGCTGCAAACGGCTGGGGGTGCCCTCCTTTTATCAGCTCGACGGTGAGACCGAGAGGGATGGGCAGGCGACATGGCTACGGGCTGCTAGCGGCATGGCTGAGGGTGACGATCGACGTGCGGTCTCCTAGCGGTGCTCTAGGACTTTAATGCAGGCTTAGGGGCGGTGGTATGCGGTCGGGCTGAGCTGGCGCTCTGAGCGGCAGAGGCGGCGGTGTCCACGGCAAGCGGTGGCTGTGGTGCGTTGGGCGGCGAACGGGCATGTCCGGCGTGCTCCCTGGGTCGTGGCGAAGCGGTGGGCGTGGGCTACGGTCGAGCGGCGGCTTGTGCACGCGTGCCGGGTGCGGCGCTCTGGCACGTGCTTGGCATGGCGTGGTGGCACTGGGCGCGGCGTTTTCTCGGTGGTCCACGGTTGGGCCTGGCTCGGGGAGGGGACAGTGGGCGGCGGTGAGGTGCTGGCTATCTCCTAGACATGGCGAGAGAGAGGGGGACGGTCCGCTGCGGCGGTGACCAAGTTGGCCGGCGAGTTGATGCTCGGGGTGGCTTGACACTGTTGCTAGGGACAAGGGGGTGAGGTGCTAATGGTCTGGTTTGATCAAGAGGGGACAAAGGGATTAATTGGAGATCAAATGGGGGGAAAACCCTGTACAAAACAGTGAGCTATGTTTAGACTGATTCTTGCCTGCCAAGTGTTTGTGAAAATGGCCGCAAGAAATAAACTTTGGAATTCTGAAAAGATTTTTGGTGGGTGTGCTAGGCATAAGCTTGAGACTCTGTGGTTGCTTGGGTTTTGAAAATTGAGCTTGTTTCAGTGGTTTTTGAAATAGTGGGATCTTCCCATATGAAATAGATCCAATTTTAAACTGTCATTTAAAATTAGCATTTGAATGTTTTTAGCAGATCACAAAGTGGGCCTTGGTACCTCATTATGTGTACTAGCAAGGGGTGTAAAGATCCACAAATGTTTGTGTTAAGTTTTGAGTACTAGGAATAGCCAAAGTAGGCATGATAGTTAATTTGGCCAAAATGACCATTCACTTTAATTATTTATTTTGAGTTGTTTTTCTTTGGGAAAAGTTTGGGAATGATTTAGATGATGTTTATTTCACCTAAGAAACATTTTACAAGTAATGGATCATAGAACCATGGCAATTCAAATCAACTCCTAATTTAAATGCACATACACATGAATGCTTTCATATTTTGAAATGGAAAAGTTTTTGTTAACCCTAATTTTGAGGTTTTGGATCTTGATAAGCTTGGATTAAAGTTTTGGGATGTTACATATAAGATCATCCAATAACATGTAAAGGTAAAACCTTTGCTATTCATCTATATATGATGATCATGCACCCATGTGGTGTTTTTGCAGAAAGCTTTAAAACTAAATTTTTGTAATGATGATCATGATGCAATGACATGGATGATATGTAGTACCAATTCTAATAATTGGGATGTGATATCATCTCGAAGATATAGATAAAATGGAAATTAACGAATATCTTAACTCGGCCTCAATAATTGATCCTGAAATGAATCAAGTTTATGAGATACCCGAGAGAAAAGGAGATGAGGAACTTTCCCGTCCTACACTCTAAAGAATTAAAATACAGTTTTCTTAACGATACTAACAAATATCCTATTATTCAAAGTTCTAATCTTGTAGAGAAGGGAAGATGAGAATTTAATGATAGTTCTAAGGATACACCGTAAGGCTCTTGGATATTCTGTGGATGACTTGAAAGGGATTAGTCCTTTGATAGCCACTCATAGAATATTTATGAAAGAGGGAGCCCAACCAGTTGCAGATTTCCAAAGAAGACTTAAACCTCGAATGAAAGAAGAGGTAAGAAAGGAGGTGATCCTCCTCTTAGATGTAGGAATTATTTTTCATGTGGAAGAAAGCGACTGGGCAAGTCCTATTCATTATGTTCCAAAGAAAGGTGGGTTCACTGTTGTCCCGAATGAACATAATGAGTTAGTCCCTACTCGAACTGTGGTTGGTCATAGGATGTACATTGATTTTAGAAAACTTAGTAAGGAAACACGAAAGGATCACTACCCTTTTTTTCCTTTTTATCAAATTAAGATTCATTAGCTTTCTCATTCTACTCTTTCCCAAAGAAGTGCGAAGAGAACTCAATGGATCTTATCCTAGAATATTTTTTTTATTCCAGTGTCGGGAAGGAATCCTTGCCATTTATAGATCAAACTTTAAAGAGACTTGCTATGCACTCTTATTTTTGTTACTTAGATGGATATTCGGGTTTTTCTCAAATAATTGTCCATCCAGATAATCAACTAAATACAACACTCACATGTCCTTTTGGTTTATATGCCTATCATCATATGCCTTTTGCTCTTTGTAATGCACATGCTTCAAAGATGTATGACCACTATACTCGTTGATTATGTTGAAAATATTATGGAAGTATTCATGGATGACTTCTCGGTCTATGAGACTTCATTGAATAATTTTCTCCATAATCTTCATAAGGTTTTGTTGAGATGTGAAGATACTAACCTGGTTTTGAATTGGGAGAAGCGCCACTTCATGGTTTAGGAAGGTATAGTATACTTGGTCAAAAGATCTCATGTAAAGGCATAGAAGTCGATAAAGAAAAAATAGAAGCAATACAGAGGCTACCAGCTCCTCGAGATGTAAAAGGTATAAGAAGTTTCTTAGGTCATGTAGGATTTTATAGAAGGTTCATTCAGAACTTCTCTAAGATTGCAAGACCACTAACTAACCTCTTAAAAAGAATGCTACTTTTAATTTTGATGAAAGCGTCTCACTACTTTCTCCATGTTAAAACATGCCCTTCTTAATGCTCCTATTATCAAATCACTGAATTGGAAAAGGCCTTTTGATTAATTTTGTGAAGCTAGTCATGAAGCCATGGGAGCTGTCAGCGTGATGGTGATGAACTTAATATCATTCATCATGCTAGTCGCACCCTAAACGGCGCTCAGAAAAACTACCCAATGGTAGAAAAGAAACTTTTTGCTGTTGTATTCTCTTGTGATAAATTTAGATCTTATATAATTGACTCGAAAGTTAGAGTACATACTGATCGTAATAGCTTAAAGTAAATTCTTGACATAATTGAATTAAGCCAAGGATGATCCGTTGGACTTTACATTTGCAAGAGTTTGACTTGCAGAGATTGCAAATAAAAGAAGAACATGTGGACACACCAATGATGATCGAATAACCGAGACCACAAGAAGGAGTGTCATTGATATGCATGCCCCTAGGCACTACCCGTCCCAAAAGAAAAAAATTCTGTTTCACTTTGTAATGGTTTTAGCAATTTCTTGCGACCGACCATGTTCAAAGGGAAGAAGAAAATCACACAAAAGATGAAGGGAGATAAGTTCACAAAGCAAACTTCGCAATCACTAGGTAGGTGAAGTAATCTCAATCTTGATCTTTTGAGATTTTAGTTGCTACTTTGCTGATTTTGATTTTGTTTTTTGAGTTCCTTGTGATTTTCTGAGGTTACTTCAAGTTTTCTGACACTTGTACGGGCAGATGGTATGGCCGTATCCGCTCGTACCATTGGTCGTTAAGCTTGCAATATCTTAGCCTGTTTTCGTGTTTGTTTTTGCACAACGGTACGACCGAACTGTACGGGCGGCTTTGCCTATATGCTAGGTTGTTAAACCCTCTATAAACTTTTGTTTTGTTTCATTAAAAAAATCTTTCCCGCCTCATAAAAGTTGGTGAGTAACCAGTACGGGCGGGTCATACGGGTCTAACCCGCATGTACATTTTATTTGGAAAGATTTTTACCGATGTCGAAAGGGTGGATTTTTTGAAGTATGTCGGGTACGGGCGCGCGGAACGGGGCGGAGCCCGTACTGTTGGTCGTTACCGACTTATTTTCTTCCCTTCTTCTCCTTTTATTTCCTATTTTGTTGAGATTCTTTTCTTGGCCGTTTTCACCATGAGTTTTTCCCTGCTGCTAACCCTTCTTAAGCCTTTCCAAGGTTCTCCTTCCTCTTATATCAACTGATCCAATCTCCTTGATGCGCTACCTAGTTTCAGGAAAAGCCAAACCTTTAGGTCTCATGTATCCTTCATGGAATAGTTTTTAGACTTCCTCCATTAAAGTCGTCGACCGTGAAGCACAAGGCGTTAGCCCAAAGAACAAAGGGACTCCTTCGAATCCAATGATGAAGAATTCGAGACCTTCATGGATCAAGTTGCTAGAGGGTGAAAGCAACTCGCCTACCTTGCTATGTTGAGGCCTGAAGATGAGGGGGAAGCAAAGAATCCACATGGGAAGGGACGCATGGAGTCTCTCAACCTCATCTCCACCAATTACTCTTTGCCCAAGCGTAAAAAATCTAATCAGGTTGATGCAAGAACTTATCAATAAACCACAGCTCACACGTCCACAACAAAGAAGGTCCCTATGAACGCCCGCATGAGTGTGAAGACACAAAATGGTTGGGTCGCTACCTCGTCAATATTCTAGTTGGCCCGCCACTTGTGGAGACCGAGCAACGCCTCAACAAGATATAAAAGTACTAGAAAGAAGGGCTCATCCACCGGGAAATCATGCACAAACGCCTACTAAATTTGTAGGACAAGAAGGAACTCAATGAAATGCTTCGTAAGGTCGCAGATGCAATAAACTCCATGTATTTTGACCTGTAGAAAGTCCCTTCGCTGTATATGATTGATGGCTCAATGCACGGCGCCAAGAAAAGTGCTGGTGCGGTGTTGATGTAGAGCTCGTTGGGAACCCCAAGCGGAAGGTATGATGAGCACAACATCAAGTTTCTCTCAGTTATGAAACCAAGGTTTAATCGAACCAGTAGGACCAAGGAGACACCCAAAGGTGTTACTAGCTGGGCTTTGGTAGGGCGCACTACTGGTGCTAGTAGCAACGTGGAGACCTGCACAACACAACCACAGAACTTTGTCCCCAACTTGCGATGAGGCTGTCAATCTCACCGTGTTTTGCGGAAAACAAAGGATTAAACGTATCGAATGGAAGCAAATAATAGTTGCAGAAAGTAAACACAAAGAAGTAAACAGTTTATAGATTGTATGTAAAATACAAGGACCGGGATCCATAGTTCACTAGAGGTGGCTCTCCTTAGATAGATAACATGCTGGGTGAACAAATTACAGCGGGGCAATTGACAAACATCGAGAAAGCAATACATGCATATACTAATCATCTTGACTCCTTTGAGACTTGATTGGGCATTACAACATTATACAAAGACCGTCATCCAACTGCATCTATGACTAATAATCCACCTTCAGGTTATCATCCGAACCCCCTCCAGTATTAAGTTGCAAGCAATAGATTATTGCTTTACGAACTGCGTGTAAAGTAAACAATATGATTGTTCTATGAACAAAGGATTGTTGTTTTCTCCCTAGTAGCAATAGCACATCTAGTACCTTAGAGATTTCTATCACTTCCCCAGATTACCAGAGGCATGAACCCACTATCGAGCATAAATACTAACTCTTGGAGTTGCTAGCATCTACTTGGCCAAGATAGCTACTAACAACGGAAAGCATGCAAGATCACAAATAACAAAGACATGATAGAATAAATAATCAATCTGAAATAGCATCTCAATATCCATCAGATCCCCGCAAACACAACATGCAGAATTACAAATAGATGATCTTGATCATGAACGGAGCTCACAAGATCTAGACATGAAAGCACAAAGGAGGAGAACCAGCCATCTAGCTACTACATGGATCCGTAGTCCAAGGATGAACTACTCACGCATCACACCGGAGGCTTGCATGGTGATGAAGAAGGCCTCCAGGGTGAATTCCCCTCTCCGGCAGGGTGCCGGGAAGAGCTTCAGATCCCTCCCAATCTAGGGATGGAGATGACGGCGGCTACAGACTCTTTCGTGGATTTTTGATCAGGCCCTTAGGGTTTACGTCCTGAGGGAATCTTGTAGTCAGAAGGGGAGGCCGAGGGGGTGCCAGGGGCCACCACACCACCCCCTGGCGCGGGCTCAGCCTGGCCGCGCGGCCAGGTGGTGTGGCCGGCCTCTGGCCCCTCTTCGTCTCGTATTCTCGCATCTGATGACTTCCGTAAAAATAGGCACTTTGGCTTTTGTCCCGTCCAATTCCGAGAATATTCATTTTCTGACTTTCCTGGAACCAAAAACAGCAGAAAACAGGCAGGTGGCACTGTGGCTCTTGTTAATAGGTTAGTCCAAGAAATCATATGAAAAGTACTCCAAAGTTGGAACAAAACACAAGAAAGTGGATAAAACTAATAATGGAACATCAAAAATTATAGATACATTTGCAATGTATCAACATCCCCAAGCTTAACTACTGCTCGTCCTCGAGTAGGTAATGATAAAAAGAAAGAATAATTTTTGAGGTGACATGCACCATCAAAGACTTGATCAAATTATTTGTAAAACATTCAAAGCTGGGATCATAGTACTTCAATCATAACATGAAAGACAAAGTTCTAGCAATAAGACAAAGAAACTATGATGCAACATGAAAAGGCACAAACAAAAGATTCATGAATAACAATGCTTTGCAAGACGTTTGTTTGTTTCACATAAAGAAAACATGGCATAATAGTATTCAGCTTGTCCCTCAATAGAGTAGCAAATATAAATGCATAGGACACCTTCAAAGTTCATAAGAGTGACTAGATACAATAGTTTAAAACAAGCAATATCAATATATGCGTTAATCAACTAGTCTTGGGACAATGCACATAGAACTAAGAATGGCCACTATGCTCTCAAAGTTGGTGCATAAAGTTAGAAGGTGGAGACTCAATATAATGGTGGAAGAAAGGCCTTTTTATAAAAGGAAGTAGGGATTCAAGTCTCATAAAGAGCTTTCAAAAATTATGATACTTATAGCTTTCAGCTCTCATTGCCCCTATCATAAGCATCTTGAAGTGATTAAGGTTAAAGTGAACAAACTATGGTGTACATGCTTGACGAAGTATAAGTCAGAAATCTCATGTCCCTTGTATACGAGGGCCGCTCCTCATGCTACTCAAGTTTAGTCACCGGTAAGTTCTTGTCATCGTAAGTACATGTGTATCATAGAGAACCGCCAACGGGGTACCCCTTGCCCGATGATAGGGAAGAATCCCCATATCAAAATGAGAAGGCAAGCAGACAACGAGCATCTTAGCATTCTTCTTATTTACCATGGAAATATGGTGCTTTTTTTCTCTCTTTCCTCTTTTCATAATATCTCTTTTTTTTTCTCTTTTCTCTTTTTTCTCAATATAGGACTCTTTTTTTTATAAGAAGAATGCTTCATAGACAGCTCATTATGGGTACGCTGAAGGTTTCCACCATGTCAGCATGGATTAGACCAGCGGCCCAGACGTTTCTCTAACACATATACATAACTCCATGGACTTACAAGCTCCCCTTTCATTTCACACCGACGACATCCATATACAAAAGAGCATGATATCAACTAGGTACAAGTACCAAGTGCAATGTTGAAAGCGTTCCCCATGAAAGCATGGTTCTGCTAATTCCCAACAAATAAGTGCAAGCATATACAACATAAAAGACACAATGGTTCAAGTTTATTAAGGGCAAGAAAAGTAAAGTGTGCCATCAAGTTCGTGAGAGCTTTAATCACTAGTTTTCTCATAACAAGTTTAATTTGGAAGGTAAACAAAAGCATGAATATACTTGGAATAGCATAAGCTAGTAGGTAGGTAAGGTGGACTCTTTGGAAAAACTTTGTTTAGGGAGTTGGATGCATGAGTGGAACTCATACTTGGTCGTGGAGGCTAGCAAAAGATTGAGAGCGACAAACTAAGAGAGAAATAATGGCCATAATCATGCAGAGCGACAAAACATCATTGATCAAAGCATAAAGTGATACTACAAGTTGAAAAATAAAGGATCATAAATGATATGGTGACTTGAGATAGTCATAACATGGTGTGAGCATGCGCCAAGTCAACCCAAATAAAGCATCAAAGGAGAATACCACTATACTATGCTTTAATATGCTAAAACAACGCATGATTCATCCAAGGCACATTAAACAATCTCAGTTGGTTATAACAAGTCATGCTACAACAAACAATACTAAGCATAAAGCGAAAACAATATCAAGCATGACATGACAAAGCATATGCCACAGTAAAAACAAGCTCTTTTTACCACAAAAGCACGAACTTTCCTACTCTTTTCCAAACCAAACCAAACTATTTGCAAACCAATGTATGAAAGAGGAGGTCCAACCAATTTATTCAGAAAACTAAGCAAAAAAAGCAAACGAAAACCCAAAACGAAAACGAAAAAGAAGACGCTCCAATAACAACACAACTGTGCATGAAACAATAAAAATGAAGCGTTTGGAAGAAACCTGGAATTTTTATTGATGAAGAAGGGGATGCCTTGGGAATCCCCAAGCTTTGACGCTTGTACTTCTTGGATATTTCTTGGTGTGACATGCGTGGCATCCCCAAGCTTGAGCCTTAGTCCATCCTTCATCTCATTACTCATTCCTTCCATACACCTGAAATTTTTTCCTTCATACAAAATTTCACACAATCTTTATTAGCAACATTAGTGCACTCAAGATAAATAAGTCTTAAGGTTCAGTTCTAACACCAAATAAACTTCCATTAGAACACTAGCTACTGTAGCACTTCCCTCAAAAAGCTCAATTCCCCAAAAGAACTTAAAAAGGAACCAACAAAAAGCAAATGCAGAAAATGGCAGAAATCTGTCAAAACAGACCAGCAGGAAAAGACGAATTTTTTCGAAGACCTTCTGTTGCTCAAATCAAAAAGTGTTGAACTAACGAAAGTTAGATAACAACCTGGGTCAGAAGCAGAAAAAATCACGCCTCAAATAGACGTTCAGAGATTTTACACGAAATTTTACACGAAGCACAAAAATCTGTTTTGGGACAACAACTTTCCCAATCATTACTTCTCTCTTATTAGAGGTTACTCTTGGCACAAAAAGCAAATAAAAAGGATAAGGAGAGGTTATTACAGAGGTAATAACTTCAAAACTCATCTAAAACTTTTGGGTTATCTCCCAATAAGTACTTTTCTTTAACGCCTTTAAGTTAGGCATACGAAGCAAGAAAAAGAATCAAGTGTTCTCAAATGAAGAAGCATTAAAACCAAATTTCTTGCCCTTACCTCTGTTACTTTTATTCTTAACCTTGGGGAAAATATGATTGTTTGGTGGAGAATAAAGGTACATGGTCCCTTTTCTCACATCTATTATTGCTCCAAGGAGTTCTAACAGGGATCTTTCAAGTTTAATTTATCCTTTTCCTGCACATTCAATAACAAGATAATCAGTAGAAATCATTTTCTCAAGGATCTTTGTAAACACTCCTTTAGCTATTCCAAGAGGTAATATGATAGTATTATTAGCAAGAGATATTTCTTTTCCTCCTTCAGTAAGCCCCCAAGTATTCAGAGATTTATAAACATCTTTGGGCATAAGACAAAATTCAGACATGATATCACAGCGAGCTTGAAAAGTTTTAGTGTTTATCTCAATCTTTAATGTAGGGAGCCACTTTGATGGTTCAGAATTTATCGGAACATAATTGTGATGCTCCCTAAGCGTATTATAGCAATCTTTTAAGCTAGCAGTGCCAGTCTCAAGAGTGTTCAATCTAGCAAATATTTTTGCAAAAGAAACATCAATTTGGCTATGCAAGTTGTAAGTGAGGATCAATTTCTTTATAGCATTAATAGCATCATCCTCATTACATTGGAGGAAATCTCCTCCCACAACAGCATCTAAGGCATATCTATAGCAAAGAGCAATCCCAAGGTAAAAACTGCTAAGGAACAAGCTTTGAGTCATTTTAGGCTTAGTTTTTTCATGTAGATCAGAGATTCTAGCCCAAGCTTCTTCAAAACTTTCCTCAATTCCTTGTTTAAAAGTGAAAATCATTTCCTCGGGTGACATAGTGATTGGAGCAAGGCTAGACATAGTGGCAACTTAGGATAGGAACTAATTTTTTTTTGTGTTTTTGAAATAAGAAAGAAAACAAGTAAAACTAATTTTTTGTGTTTTTGACAAAGAAAAAAGCAAACAAAGCAAAAAGAAACTAAGCAAAACAAAAATAAAAAATAAAGAGATTGGTTATGAGGGACTCCCCTTGTGAAGATGTCCTTGACTCCCCGGCAACGACGCTAGAAAAATGCTTAATGGCTCAATGCACGACGCCCAGAAAAGTGCTGGTGCGGTGTTGATGTAGAGCTCGTTGGGAACCCCAAGAGGATGGTATGATGAGCACAGCAACAAGTTTCCCTCAGTTATGAAACCAAGGTTTAATCGAAACAGTAGGAGCAAGGAAACACCCCAAAGGTGTTACTAGCTGAGATTTGGCAGGGCGCACTACCGGTGCTAGTAGCAACATGGAGACCTACACAACACAACCACAGAACTTTGTCCCCAACTTGCGATGAGGTTGTCAATCTCACCGTGTTTTGCTGAAAACAAAGGATTAAACATATCGAATGGAAGGAAGTAATAGTTTGTAGAAAGTAAACACAAAGCAGTAAACAATTTATAGATTGTATGTAAAAGACAAGGACCGGGATCCACAGTTCACTAGAGGTGGCTCTCCTTAGATAGATAACATGCTGGGTGAACAAATTATAGCGGGGCAATTGACAAACATCGAGAAAGCAATACATGCATATACTAATCATCTTGACTCCTTTGAGACTTGATTGGGCATTACAACATTATACATAGACCGCCATCCAACTATATCTATGACTAATAATCCACCTTCAGGTTATCATCCGAACCTCCTCCAGTATTAAGTTGCAAGCAACAGATTATTGCTTTACGAACTGCGTGTAAAGTTAACAATATGATTGTTCTATGAACAAAGGACTGTTGTTTTCTCCCTAGTAGCAACAACACATCTAGTACCTTAGAGATTTCTGTCACTTCCCCAGATTACCAGAGGCATGAACCCACTATCGATCATAAATACTAACTCTTGGAGTTGCTAGCATCTACTTGGCCAAGATAGCTACTAACAACGGAAAGCATGCAAGATCACAAATAACAAAGACATGATAGAATCAATAATCAATCTGAAATAGCATCTCAATATCCATCGGATCCCCGCAAACACAACATGCAGAATTACAAATAGATGATCTTGATCATGAACGGAGCTCACAAGATCTAGACATGAAAGCACAAAGGAGGAGAACCAGCCATCTAGCTACTACATGGATCCGTAGTCTAAGGATGAACTACTCACGCATCACACCGGAGGCTTGCATGGTGATGAAGAAGGCCTTCAGGGTGAATTCCCCTCTACGGCAGGGTGCCGGGAAGAGCTTCAGATCCCTCCCGATCTAGGGATGGAGATGACGGCGGCTACAGACTCTTTCATGAATTTTTTATCGGGTCCTTAGGGTTTACGTCCCGAGGGCATCTTATAGTTGGAAGGGGAGGCCGAGGGTGTGCCAGGGGCCACCACACCACCCCCTGGCGTGGGCCCAGCCTGGCCGCATGGCCAGGTGGTGTGGATGGCCTCTGGCCCCCGTCCGTCTCGTATTCTAGCATCTGATGACTTCCGGAAAAATAGGCACTTTGGCTTTTGTCTCGTCCAATTCCGAGAATATTCACTTTCTGACTTTCCTGGAACCAAAAACAGCAGAAAACAGACAGCTAGCACTGTGGCTCTTGTTAATAGGTTAGTCCAAGAAATCATATGAAAAGTACTCCAAAGTTGGAACAGAACACAAGAAAGTGGATAAAAATAAGCATGAAACATCAAAAATTATAGATACATTTGCAATATATCAATGATCTTTGGAGGAGACAAACAAGAAGCTCCATAAGGCCGTCTTCAACTCCATGCCTCCACCTTAAAAGACACAATGGTATCGAATAATCACGAGGTATTATTTGATACCACCTGGCTTGATTCCAAGCTTGGGGAGATCTTTAACACCTTGTAATCTATCTTCTAGATTTAGCATGTTTATCTTCTTGCACGCATGTTAGTTTTTAACTTTCAAAGTTTGCATTAGCTGCTTTATCAACTTCCTTTGTCAAAGGGAATAGTTATATCTAGTGAGTTTTGAGACATTATGATATTTGAAGTGATTTGAGTTTATGATTATTGTATTAGATGTAGGAACTAGGATGAGTTTTAGATACTTGTACCACTATTATGATTTTAGGGTCTTCCACACCAATAAAGTATTGATAGGTTATGAGAAGAAACTTTGATAGTATATTATAATCATTTGTTTAAATTAATAAGAGCCACAAAGGCTATTAACATGATACAATTTTTTCGTTGAAATAAAAGGAAAATCATGCTATCAAAGAATCAAAAAAAAAGATGCAAGTTGAAAAAGATATTCAAAAAATGATCATAGACTATTCCCTACTCAATCAAGGGCTCATCTGAATAAACTTGATGATCTTATAATCTGCTAAATCTTTTAACTTCTTAGAAATTATTAATACAAAAGGTGTGGAATCCTCTAAGTTATGTAATGTGTGAGAGTGTGATATGACTCACGACGCAGTTCTATATCTGATATTATAATTATACTTCAATTTCCTCACTTATTGTAACGAGTCATGCCTCATGAACATGATGACCTTGTCCACAAGTCACTACCTTGCTCGAGGATGAGCAAGAGTCTAGCTTGGGGAAGTTGATGAGTACATTTTTGAAGCATTTTCACCTTATGTTTTTGCATAAGCAGAGTTAGTAGCGCACCTTTTTCCCTTATTTCAACAGGATCCCGAACTATTAAGTCTTTTGTGAATATATCAATTAGGACTATCATATTATGTAATAATATGATATTTCTAAGTGATAAATGTCATTTAAATAATTTTCCATGCACCTGGCAGAAGAGAGGATGCGAGGAGAATCTACTGCAAGCTTAACGACATGTGGTACGGGCAGAGCTTTCCCGTACCGTCTCCTATGCTGCCCGCTAGGATGTCCGCCTCGTCAAATACTCTCACCATGCAAACACAAATATAAGATCTGACATTCATAAACACCTCCAGCCACGAAACACCGCACCAACAAGGGATCTGGAAGAGGAACTTGGAGAAGGCCAAATCCTTCCTGCTACATGGATCATCGAAATACAACACATCATCCCCTTTATCATTAACCGCTGCATCTTCATCATCACCATTACCCCCTCTCTCATCATTTAGATCTTGTTATAATTCCAAATACAATTGTGGTTTTGCAGTTGAATTTACCTTTGTACTTTAAATCCATCCATATGAATATGATGATGTTTTTGATTGCTTCTATGTGTGAATAGTTTCCTTTGTTCTTGGGGAGATGGAGAAACCCTAGCATTATTATGAAATGAAATAAAGATGATCTGCAAACCAATTTGTCATTGGGTGGCTAGGAGGGTGGTTGTACCCCCAGTCCACCAGAGTTCAAATCCTAGGTTTGACACTGTGTGTTGCATCAAAGGCAGAATATGCTTTTAGTGGAGGCGACGTTCCTGTCGATAGCGAGGTGCCTATGGTGACTTCGTCAATGTCAAGACCTGATCCGCTGGTGCAGTCTCTTGGAGGTGCTCATAGGGGTAGGATGTGTGTGTGCGTTCATAGGGGTGAGTGCATATACGTGTTATGAGCGTCTACGATTGTACTATGTTTCTCAAAAAAATATGATCTATAACTTTGTTTTTTACTTGATCTATGATATTGTTTTAGATATCTCACTTTAGATGGTATGTGAAGTCGACCACATAACATTTTCCTTCGGGGGTAAAGAGAGGGAAATACCCTTAGGACATGTATGGGAGTATTTTCTGTGCTACTTAATTTATGACTGCAAGCATTGGCTTATAACCTTCACGGTCGAATGGGGATAAAAGAGAGATTCACTAAGCTTATAACAATATCCACGGGGAAACCCTTAATTATGGTGGTTTGTAGAAGTGATTTGCTCGCAGGCACAAACAACTAGTACAAATGAATATGTGAGCATATTTTTGGTACATAGCTACACATTCTTATGCGATCATGATTTATATATCCTAAATACAACTCATTTACATATCCTAAATCAACTAATACAAATCAACACCACACATGTTCCTCCATGAATACAACTCATTTACATATCCTAAATCTCCGAAAATGACTACAAGTTTTGGCCAAATTTCGAATCCATATCAACCTAGGGTTCCCCCAAATTTGCACAAATGTGAAGGATTTATTAGAGCAACAAGCAGGGATCAACGGAGAATACCTTGGAAGAGATTGGGCTACAAACCAACCAAAGATTGCTTCAGATCTACTAGATTTGGGCAAGGATTTACAAGGGCGAGAGAGGGGAGAGAGAGGCGCCGCTCCCTCTATTCGGAGTGTAGCGCCCAGGAGCGAGACGCTATGATTCATAGGATAGCGCCTAGGTCATAGGCACTACATGACCAGGTTCAGGCCCCACCAGGCCAGCAGGAGCCTCACTGGCAGGGACCATAGAACCTAGGACACAAGCGCTATGATACAGTGTATAGCGTCTTGGTGTTGGGCGTTACACAAAAGGATTAGTGAGTGGAAATAGTTTGCGCGACTGTCCATTTTTGAAATTTCTTTGCACTTTTGATTATTTTTGTTAAATTTGCCACTAAAATGCTCTTTAGACCATCCGATATATGATGTTCTTCGGTCAATTGGAGTTCAAATTTTTTATCAGGCACCCTTTATCCATGCGAAGGTGTTCGGACACGTCCGCCATTTAGGATACGAGATCTTAATCTCAAGGACATCTTCGTCACATGATCTAAGTATCTTAACTTCTATCCTCACATAGACCATTCACTAAACTAGACTTCTCTCTGCCCCCACCCCTCCTCGGGGGCGGGGTCGGTAGGAGAACGCTTTATGCTATGATCGCTCTATATTTACGTGCAAGAGAAAAGATTTGCTCTCGGAATGCTAAGTAATAGCACATCTATATCTTCTTATAAAGTAGACCCTCATTATTTAAGTTTGTCTATCTCAACATACAGCCTAGCCACATCATCTCCAATTCTAAGCCATCTGATTCAAATCATCTCACCGTCCAATCATCCCGTGCTCCACCGTTACAAAGTTCACCCATGCAAGGAAAATATTGGACCGCAAAGAGAAGGTTTTTCCAGCTAAAAAATAAAAAAGTATGGCGTGCGGTGATGGGTCCAGTCCACGTACGCACCAATCCTTAGGTTCTTGCACGCACCAGTCTGCTCACATTCCCCTTTAATTTCCCAACTAATAACAGAAGTTTGCATGTTTATGGGACCTCTCTTCTTCCCCCTCTCTTCTTCCCCCGCCAGTTCCCTTTCGTTGATGTTGCTTGATTTCCTGTTTGGGATTACATCTCCTGGTCTTGGGGCTTTTCATCGACTGCGGGTTTCCTTTGTTGACGGTGCAGATGGCAGCTGAGAAGTGTGATTTTGATGGTTCTTTCATACGGAAAAGGTCTTTCATACGGAGAAGTGAGATTGCAGCCACGACAAGATAGATG
This sequence comes from Avena eriantha, assembly GCA_910589775.1. NCBI lineage: Eukaryota > Viridiplantae > Streptophyta > Magnoliopsida > Poales > Poaceae > Avena > Avena eriantha. Next base: position 449,555,700 of record OU342742.1, on the reverse strand, counting down.
AGAGCGCTTCCCTACCTGCCCATGCATGTTTACGTGATTGTGCCCTCTTCCAAATCGACTATTACAAGCGATTCTTTCACACGATTTGTAATGGGAGTTTATTTCTCTCTCAGTTGCAAGTATATATTCAGTCATATACATTATCTCGAATAGTTTTTCCCTTTAACTAGTGGCGTGGAGTTAGTGGATTTCTAGATTGAGTTATCAGTTGTTATATCACACATAAGGCAAACATCTTCTCTGGAGCTTTTTTTATTAATTGGAGTTGTTTCTTCATCAAGGATTTTGGACAGAGTGGTCCGCCGTTATTGTATTTTTGGGATTTGCAGACTAAGGTACGTTCTCGAACCTTAACAATCTTTAATTGGTGAAATACACAACCTTTTCTTATTTAATTGAGTATGTCGACCATTGTAACAATTTTTATCTTATATATTCATGTAGACAATTTTGTGTTTCAAGTATCTTATATTTTTCCATCACACAATAGGGTGCTCGAGGAGATTCCCGCCGCAATACGCGGGGTATCCTTCTAGTTGTTCTTATAGTGTGAGTCTCGTTGTGGCTGAAAACCATTCTTGCACTGCTAAATCTTATGAAAGTTTTCAGAATCACGTAGTCTATGATTGTCTATGATTAAGTCGGCGCCAAATCCGTGTATCTCAATGTTGTTGTTCATGCGTCAGTGTTTATCGTGGATGATTTTTATACTTTTTTTCATCTCTGATGACATCGTAGCAACCAGAGGCGTGACAACAAAGGACAATGACTTTTATGCTTTTGTGCATTATAAGTTTGTCAGCCGTGCATTCCAAGTACACGCTGCGAGTTTGTGATGGAGATAATTTTGACATCCAAAATCATAGGCGCTTATGTGGTTAATCCATACCGGATACGCAATTGTAAGATAAAGTTGCAAGACGAAAAGTATAAAGACAAGACAGAAATGTTGTACAAATGTAAGAACCAAGAAACCACAGTATACGTAATGTAAATAGTACACAACTTATTTACATTATATATATATATAAACATATTACAGCACATGTTCATGTGGTAACTGTACATAAAACATGTACACATGGTTATAAATTATAGTACATATCCGCATGTTAAATTTACATTTTGTACTATATTTTGTACTGCAAATAACATATTTATGCAAGAAAATAAATAAAGGGTAAAATATTGAAAAATTGAAGAGTCTTCGCATGCGTTGGATGTAATAACCGTCGTTGCCGAGATGCCACCGAGTACGGTGAGAAATCGCAAAAAGAACCTCGTCGGCAATGCACAATCGCATTCGTCTTGGACACTTCATATGGATAAACCACGACCTAAACCACGACATCATTGCGTTCTGTAATCGGTGATGATGCTGGCTGTCGTTCACACCACCAGACAACTATCACATTCGATCATATTTTCCCATCATTTATGATTGAGAAAGTGTTACGCAGTTATCATAGTCGATCATGTTTGCTTGATGATTGCGTTCATTTTTATTTATTACATTTACATGTTTTACTCTGTACGTGTAAAACAAAAATAGCAAAATGAAACGTGTCTAAACATAAAAGTTAGAAAAAATAGGAACAAATGTAAGAAAATAAAATCTATTATAAAATTATGTTGTCGCATTCTAAGCTGGACACTAGTCGTTTAGTGTCAACGTCGCTGAGCCACGACGCACATCTTATATTTTACATGGAGATCAACACCTTGATTCCACAACAATGATAGATAACGCGTATGCGTTTGCATATATCATCGTCGGCTTCTCATGAATGCACTAATATGCTAGCACGGTACACCGCCAGTAGGAACCGCGAAACAACGGCTATACAAGAAAATGCATAAGCAGATAAATTATACGAAAATAGTAAGACAAATAAACACGAGAAAAGATCGAGTCATGAAAAAACGAATAAATACTACAAGTCAAAAAGTAAAAAGACGAAAAAGAGTATACGAAAATTGAAGGGAGAAAACTATTATAAATAGCGAAAAAAGCTAGACAATACCTAAAATAAACCGGAGACAAGGACACCAACGCAAAATAACCGAAAAATGAGAAAAAAGCAGGAAACAACATTGTTAAAAAACGATTTAACAATAAAAAAGAAAATGTTAAGAAGACGATCGAAGCAAGGAGGACAGAAAAATTTTGTGCAAAAAACGACAAAAAATATTAAATAAATGTGATGAAGATAGAAAACGAAAGAAGAAGGAAAAGATGAAGCAAATAAAAATACAAAAAAGCAAGAACAATGAGAAAATAAAATAAAAGCTAAAAAGAAAAGAAAGAAGAAAGAAGAAAGAAGAAACAAGGTAAGGGCGCGAGAGAGCGTACCGCGCGCAGAAACATAGAAACAAGGTTGTCGTACTTCGTCGTGCTGAGAGCCGCCGATAGTCTAGGAAAAATTACTGGCTGAACACAGAGGTGTCGATATGGAGGCGGACGCAAAATCGCCGGGAAACCGAACACGCTCAGCGCAACGTTAGCACTTATATGCCAGTAAACCTAAGCTACTAAACGCTCAAATCCGAATATCTATCCTATCGATGCAGTAAACGTCAACAAGTTTTATCTCGCGATGCCGCTTCGCCTCAAAGCTATATCTAAATTCCTATCGCCCGAATGGTTCTCCTATCGGTGTAATTTATGTCGACAAGCTCTTGCTTGCAACGCCGCTCCGCCTAAAAGCAATCACACCGGCACCTAGAGCGTGCCGGATATGGCTATGCCATCCTTCGGGTGCTCGAGCCTAGATACCGAAAGGACGACTTGCCGCCGAAGCTAAGCCACGGTGAGAAAGAAGAAAAAAAACGATGCGAGAAAGAACGAAGAGGGGGATATTTTATAGCCGCACGTGCACCACATGGGGCATAACTAGACCCCGACTTATATTCTACACATGGGAGATGCATTTTCCTACGCAAGAAGGACCCACCATACTATATCCCCGCGAGAACGCGCGTCAGCCTCTATAGTCTAATTTTTCACATCGGATCTCCGTCGCGAGAAATCCCAGGACGCCTACATCGTAGGCTGCTAGCTCATCCATCCGTCACGTAGAAACGCGTCCAGCGAGATTCCACACTACCATGTCGCCAACATTCACGAAAACTCGTGTATGTTTTTAGCCTACGATGCCAGCTCGGCTCTCCGCTGCGAAAAATCGCGTCCGGCCAGGGGCCACAATGCCATGTCGTTGACGGACGCGATAACCAGCGAGGGTTTATAGCCTATGGTCGTAGCTCACTTGTAGGCCGTCCTTAAAAACATGCGTACGTCTACGGCCTATACTGCCAAGTAAGCTATCCACCACCAGAAACCAGTTCCGGCCATGCCTTTCAGTGTGCCACGTCGGTTTAGGACGGGACCTCAGCACGGCGGGTGCAGAGCATTGTCTCCCCTGAAACGCCTCTCACAGAGCGCGGTCCTGTCCAGATACGCTAACGGTAGGCTCATGGCGCGACCCACAGTCCAGCGATGCGGGGTACGATGGCACATACGCACCCATCCGTGGTCAGAAATCTTCACCATGGCCCGCAGTGAGGCCCACCTCCCGGATGAGCATGGCTCCATTACGACGGTGTTGCATGTTCTTTTGGGCTTCCATCCCACGACCGAAAAAAATTGAGACGACGTGGATAGTAGTTTGAGTTGAAACAATCCAGCGCTATTATTTACTCTGATACGTGATCCTCTACATCTTTCCATCTTGTCTAGATAGTATCTGGAGCAGTTGGAGATCCTTGGATGAGCCTTTGGTCTCTACTCTCTAGACGGTGTGGTTGTGTAGTCTAGATGTGGACGATGTCGAGGTCAATTAACATGAAAGATGCCTTTCGGTACTCCTACATTATTGAGAAACTTGGGCTAGACTAAGTCAATTCCCACCTTTAATATTAAGTGTACTCTTATCCTCCTATCTATTTAGCCTTTATATACGAGCATTTCACTATTTTAAGTATGGTTTCAGAGAAAGATTAATACAGAGCCTTGCCATATTCTTCCTTTGTCAATTTACTTGTTGTAATTGTTGCGTGCCTTCTGCGTCCGTCTACTTACTCTACGCAGTCCACTATCGAGACCGGTTAACGGTACGGGTTGCACAACACGTTATTAGCATGCGTCTCTTTATCAAGATTGCATTAAACATGCTTTTGTCAAAAAGTATAATCTGAAATTGATAAAAAAATAGATTTGCTATTCCATTTACTTTTAATTTTCTGATTTGCACCAAATTTAGAGACGGTATACACGTGATTCTGCTGATCATAGTACCATCGCGAGCACCGGGTGTGTAAATCCAGTCGTTTTTTCCTGATGAACAAGACGATGATTCTTTTTGATTTTCCAACCGATGCCATGACCCATGCGCTTGGCCCTGCCAGCCGTGCTGCTTGCTGTGCTCGGCAGACGTGCGTGCCCTGCTGCCGCTCGCCGCATCGCGTCCGCCGCCGGTTCTGCTGGCCGCTGCAGCACCGTCGCGCCTTGCTGGCCAGCCGCGCCGCCGCACGGAGTGCCGAGCACGCGCGTGCGCTGGCTTGCCGCGTAGCGTCCCCGCGAACCTCGCTGGCCACGCCACAGCTCGCCGCGCACGCAACCGCTCTGCCACGCCGTGCATGGCCGCTCGCGCGCCCTCCTGGCCGTGCTCGCCAGCGTACCACTGCTGGACGACCGCGCATCGCCCGCCCCGCTGGCCGCCCGCGCACATGGCCGCCCGCGCGCCCTGCTGGCCGTGCTTGCCCGCGCGCCGCTGCTGTACGGCCGTCCCGCGATGACGCTCGCGTTACGCCCCGCTGCGCGCATGCCGCCCGCTGGCCGTGCCCCGTTCCGCCATGCGCCGCTGCCCTATTGGCTTCCGGCGCTGGAGGCCCCGCCGCCCAACCTGCCGAGCCGGTGCATCCGGTTGCTGTCGCCGCCACCCTCTCAGGGCGCTAGAACCTAGCGCCGTTCCCTCACTCGCGTGTGTTAACACATGCACATGCAGCTGGGCCTGCACCTGTATAGGTTCAGTTAGCTGCGCGACCCAGTCTTGCCCACGTTCTGCCTGCCGTACGATCACACGATCGGCTGGTTGAGTTGTACTACACGATCGAGAGCATGTACGAACCTATTTAAAGCCCTGCGATATCAATGCAAATTGTGTTGGATCCTTTCCCTGTTTCATGGTATCAGAGCAGAAACTGTTCAATCCCTTCTTGCAGCCCCTCTCCCACGCTTCCGAAGCCTAACCAACGACAACCCCATGGTGACGCCGGTGACCAGTGGCGGATCCAGCGTCCTGTTGCCCGGGTTTCTGGCCGGACGCGCGGCGTAATCTCATGGCTATTTGACTACTAATTACAACTTAAGGCTTGGAGTTTAAAGATTATACGGGCTTCATAATTTTCTTGGGTCCGCTACTGCCGGTGACCTCTCCTGCAGGCACCCCGCCCGGATCGCCGGCGCGGCACGCTGCGATTGTCTCCGCCCCCAGCACCGCGTCACCCCTTCCTCTCCTTCGGCCCCGGTGATCCAAACGGTTGCCATCCGGTCCCATGTCCCCGTCACGCTCGACCTCGCCGCCGGCAACTACGGGCAGTGGCGACGCTTCCTCCGCATCGTCATTGGTAAGTTCGGCCTCGCGGATCACATCAACCTCGCCGCCGTCCGCCGCGTCGACGACCTGGAATGGATCATGATCGACCATGCCGTCACCCACTAGCTCTACATCACCATCTCGCCTGAGCTGCTCGACGTTGTCATGCAGCCCGATGACACGGTTGTCTCGGTCTAGATGGCCATCGCCGTCCTGTTCCGCGACAACAACCTCTCCCGCGATGTCTACATCGACGCCGAGTACCACGTCGTCGTCCAGGGCGACATGAGCATCATGCCGTACTGCTCGCGGCTCAAGAGCTACGCCGACCAGCTGCGTGACCTTGGCCAACCCGTGACGGAGACGCATCAGGTCTTCAACCTGATTCGCGGGCTCGGGCGCCAGTACCATGGTGTGATCCCGCACCTCACCTCTCGTGTGCCGATCCCCTCCTTCCTGCAGGCATGTTCCTTCCTCATACTAGAGGAGCACCGCGTGGAGCAGTCCGCCCGTCAGCATGCGCTCTACGTCAGTCGTGCCCCAGCGGTGCACACTCCGCCGCCCGCCCGCCACGGTGCCCATCGCACCTGCTCCACCCCCGGCTGCCGCGTATTACGGCGCACCCTCCGGCTCTGCCTCTAACCGCAACAGAGGCAGGGCAAGGGCAAAGGTAAAGGCAAAGCCCCTGATGCGGCTACGACGCCTCCACCGCCAGCCGCGTCAGTCCCACAACCGCAATAGCGTACATGTCTATGCCACAATACATGGCACCGTCGTATGGCTACGCGCCTCAGTACGGCCATGGCATGCCGCTCTTCCACGGCCCCGGCTCCGCTGGTGCTGGGCCATCCTCGGCTTCGCCGCAACCCTGGGACATGGAGCCTCTCCAGGCTGCCCTGACACTGCCGCGGTCTCGCCCTCTACATCTACTGGCACCTCCGAAACCATCTGAAAGGGCATGTGGGCCCCCATGTGTGGTTTTGGTAATTAATGACAATCTTTATGGACTAATGTGTGTATTAAGGTGTACTTGTAGGATTTGTCCATTGGCATCGGTTGGAGCATGTGTTGTCTTCAAGGTCGATGAAATGAAGAAGAAGATGCGTTGTGGAAGCTCATTATGCGCCATCCATGGAAGATCTCATGTTTTGTGATTGCCATCCTCGGTGTTTATGGATCGATGAAGACAAGGCCAAAGGATGCTCAAGGCAAAGGTATTCTTGTCAGGTTTTCCTTTTACCGGTCTCGTGTTGACTGGGTTTAGGATAGATAACCGTACTATCAAGAGGGGCTCTCGAGTGAGTATCTCGATCATATCGTTCGGAGAGAGTTCGAACCTTTGCATACTTGCACCATCATATTTGGTTGTTATTTGGTCCTATCCATGTGAGGATATAGAGCTTGTGGTATTCTTCATAACAAGCTCTTGTTCATCAAAATCGGATCCCCTTTTATATCTTGTTGCGATTTTGATCTTGGCGGTTTTCTAGATTCTCACCGAGTGAGATATCTCACATTATACTACTTGATACATTCTCACTTGGTGATATCTAATATTTCCTAGCAAAAGTTATCGTAGTCGGAGTCTTGTCATCCTCTTTCCAACGCAATTGGATCCGGGTCAATCGGAGTCTCCTAGCAAAAGTTATCGCAATTGGAATTTGCCTTTGTTTTATTTGGAAAAAGAAAAAGGTTATAGTCTTCTCTGGGCCGAGCGGTAGTACCGGGCCGCTACCACCCGGCCCTGCCCGCGGCTCGCCTCCTCTGTCCCATCCGGTGGCTTGGTCCGGTGGTACCGGCCTGGCCCGGTAGTACTGCCAGGGCGGGCCTGTACTACCGGCCGACCCAGCTAGTTCCTTCATCACCCTCCCCCACATGCGCCGCTCCCGGGCCAGTCCAGCTCGCTGCTGCCGTGCTGCTGCTTCTCTCGCCGGCCCTCTTGCGCGTGCGCCCACCTCCGCGTTTGCCGCTCGCTTGCTACGCCTAGCGCTGGCGCGCTTGCCCAGCTCCGGTTCGCTCGCTCGCTGCCTCGATCCCCTTCACCCCCTCTCTCGCTTGCTGGGTGCGTGTGCTGCTGGGATGCCTTCCGGTAGTACCGGGCCTGGACGGGAAAAACACCCAAACGGGCAGAAATCCGGCCCCCATATAAATATCCCCTTTATCCCTTTTGTCTAGTGCTTCTTCTCCCTCTATTTTGATGAAGCTTTGCCTCTTTGTCTCATCTCTTCTAGCTTGATTCAATCATCCCTCTCCATTAATTCTTGCCAATATTTGAGGGGTAGATAGAGGGGATCTAGATCTACAAATTAACCAAGCCATATCATCTCTTTGTGAGTGTATATTTGGGATCTAGATCTTTGGGGGATTTTGTGTTCCTCTTTGTGTTCTTCCTCTCTTGTTCCCCCAATTGCTTTAGTAGCATTGTTGGAACTTGAGAGTGAAGATTTGGAGCATCTTTGTGGTGTTCTTGCCTTTTGCATTTGGTGCATCGGTGTGTGTTCTATCCGGAGGATTTGTTCGGTGATATTCATCGTTGCTTGTCCCTCTTGGGTTCTTGGAACCCTAGACGGCTGTGTGGCCTTTGTGGCATGTTCTTGGGGTCTTCAATTAAGTTGTGAAGCTCCCCCAAGATTGAGGCCTTGGTGGCGATTATTGGGAGCCTCCAATTAAGTTGTGGAGATAGCCCCAATCTTGTACGGGTTTGGTGACCACCCTTAAGTGTCCCATAGTGGAACGGGTGCTTGCCCGCGTGGTGGGTGCTCGGGAGAATAGGGTGAGGCCTTGGTGGCGTTGGTGATCTTAGTACCACCCACCCCTCTAACGAGACGTACTCCCTTGTTGGGAGGAACTCGATAAAACATCGTCATCCCCGCGTGCCTTGGTTATCTCTATACTCGAGCTCTTTGCTTATGCAATTTACATTGTGATAGCCATCGTGCTTGAAGTAATTATCTTGCTATCGCATTGTTGCTTGTCTTGCTTAGCATAAGTTGTTGGTGCACATAGGTGAACCTTAGTATATCTAGGCTTTGTGCTTAACAAAAGAAAACGCTAGTTTTATTCCGCCTTTGTTAAGCCCATCTCGTAGAAGTTTTTAAATCGCCTATTCACCCCTCTAGGCGACATCCGTGATCTTTCACCATCCTCGACATGGGCGCATCCGTACACATGTTATCCAACTCCGGTAACCTCCGCGCTCTCCGTACTCTCTCCTCACCTTCTCACCTTGTTGTTGGCAACGTCACTCGGCTCCCCATCACACACACCGACACCGGTCAGATTGTCACAACCTGTTCTCCTCTCCAACTTCGCAATGCATTAATCTCCCCCTCTCTTATTAAGAATCCATTGTCTGTCCATCAACTAACTCGCAACAATCATGTCTCAGTTGAATTTGACTCTCGTGGTTTATCTATTAAGGATATCCATACGACGGCGGTGATTCTGTGAAGTGACTCTAACTGCGATCTTTATTCGGTGTTCCACGGCTCTCCGACCACGCCTCGTCGTACTTTCACTGATGTCGCCTCCATCGACCTGTGGCACCAACGGCTTGGCCATCCCAGTCGCTTTGCTCTGCATAGCAGCTTTCCCTCTACCTATAGCCAGTCCATCCCGCACATATGTCACGCATGTCGGGTTGGCAAACACATTTGTCTTCCTTTTGCTCCATCTGTTAGTTGTAGTTATTTCCCCTTTCAATTACTACACCTTGATGTATGGACATCCCCTGTTATCAGTGTATCTGGCTATGCTTTTTATTTGGTGATCCTTGATGACTTCACCCATTATGTGTGGACATTTACTCTCAAACACAAGTCTGAGGTGGCCTCGGTCCTGGTCGAGTTCTATGCCTATGTTCGCACCCATTTCAGCTTCCCATACTCTCCCTTCAGACTGACAATGGAAGGGAGTTTGACAACGCCGTTGTGCGCTCCCTCCTCGCCACCCATGGCACAGTCATGCGCCTCTCTTGCCCCTACACCAGCCAGCAGAACGACAAAGCCGAGCGCGTCTTCCGCACCATCAACATTAGTGTGCGTGCACTGGTCTTCCACGCCTCTGCGCCTGCACACTTCTGGGCCGAAGCGCTGAGCACTGCCACGTACCTCCTAAACCGGCGCCCATGTCGCACGACCGCGCCAGTCACTCCGCATGAGCTACTATTGGGCATGGCCCCGGACTACACCTTCCTGCGTGTCTTCGGATGCCTGTGCTATCCAAACACATCGACGATCTCGCGACACAAGCTTGACACCCGCTCTGTCGCCTGCATCTTCCTGGGGGTACCCATTGGATCATCGAGGCTCCCGCTACTTTGATCTGGTGTCTCGTCGCTTTCTCACCTCTTGCCATGTCACCTTTGTCGAGGACGTCTTCCTCTTCGATCAGAGTGCCGCACCGGTGGCCGCTTCGGCGCCACCTGCTCATGCAACTGACGGTGACACTGTCCTTTATGTGCCCTCCTTTTGTAGGTGCAACGTGGTGGGTCATGGCCCTCTAGCTTCGCTGGGCCGGCTTAGCACCACACACTGTCTCCCGCTCCTAGCTCTCCTTCAAGTTGCACTGTCCCAGCTGCATCGAACGGCTCTGCCGGATCGCTGGCTCTGGCGCGCTCTCGCGAGTCTCACTCGCCACCACCCTCGTCGTTTGCCAGCATCTCGAACCCCTCGTCGATGCCCTCCTCGCTGGGGCCTCCGATTGACTCCACCTCGCCACCCCTGCATCAGATGATCACGCGTGCCCTTGCCGACATCTTCAAACCGAACACCCGGTTTGCCAATGTCGTGTCTACCGCACCCTCTACGGGCGCGTCGTCGTGGCCACACTCAGTCCGTTTGGCCATCAAGGACCCCAACTAGTGCGCGGCGATGCAAGAGGAGTTCGTCGCTCTCATTGGGAACCGCACCTGGGATCTCATCCCGCGTTCGCCGCGCGCCAACCTCATCACCGACAAGTGGATCTTCCGCCATAAAACACACACTGATGGATCTCTCGTGCGCTGACAAGCCAGATGGGTCATCGACGGCTTCAATTAGGGGCCTGACATGGACTACGGCGAGACGTTCCCGCCGGTCATCAAGCCAGCCACCATCCGCACGGTCCTCACCCTGGCGGCGTCGCGACGGTGTCTAGTCCACCAATTGGATGTGAAGAATGCCTTCCTCCATGGCACGCTCACCAAGAAGGTCTATTGTCTCCAGCCCACTAGCTTTGTCGACACCACCAAGCTTGACCATGTGTGCCGCCTATCCAAGTCCCTATATGGGATCAAATAGGCGCCACAACGGTGGTTCCTGCGGTTCACCAGCTTCCTCAGCACCATCGGCTTCACACCGACCTGCTCTGACAGCTCGTTGTTCATCTTCACACGGGGTTGATGGGGATATGCTGGAGGGGGTATGCCCAGCAGGACGTTCCGATTGGGCCGAAGGGCCTATGAGTGGGCCTGAAGGACGGTGAATGGAGTGCGACTGAAGGAAAGGCCTGGCGACTTGTTGGGGGGATACCCCCGGGTAGGGTCACACCGGGGTATAAAGGCCTAGTTAGCCGAGGTACGGCAAGGTCAAGGCAAGTGTTGGCTGAGTCACCTCAAGGCAGGCCGGATCACGGGGTAACCCGGACTAGGGGGCGTCCACCTAACTTGTTCTTAGCCGACTTAAGCCGTATGTCGGTAAGATGTTTCTAACTTGTATGCAGGAATAGGTGTGGCCGGATCAACTATGTGGGATCCGGGTTATATCAAGCTTGTAAGAGAAGGAAGGTATCTCGCTAGTCAAAGGTGACCACTGTACGCAGAGCGTGAGCAAAGCGGACAGAGGCAGGACCACCGAGGCGTGGCCGACAAAGGTGACGAAGCCTATGTCGGATGACGCAGGCGCCGCAGAGGCTCACGTAGCCTCTGCATGGATGACGCGGGGGAAAATAAACTCGATCGGCTTACTATTTTGGGAGGAGGCATATTCCTTGGAATATGCCTCCACATATGCCCTAAGTGGAGACCTAGCCACCCCTATATAAGGAGGGCTAGGACCTCTGTAGAAAGGGTTGGTCTTGACTAGGTTGAGCTCTAGTGTGTTGCGATTTACTAGTTAGTTCCTGAGGGCAAGCTAGTGGTGAGAGTAAGAGAGTCCCTTCTTCCTCCTCTCTCCAATACAGCTCTAGGAGCACTTGTAATCTGTGAAGGTGAATCAAATACAAAGCTTCCGTGTGTGGAATCACCACACTATCCCTCCCTGGATTCCCCTAGTGCATTTAGTCCCCACCTTTAGCCTATCCATGGCATCTACCGTGACACCACCACGACAGTTGGCGCCCACCGTGGGGCCTAGGAAAAAAATACTAGAGGGGGCGAAAAAGATAGCCGCGGCTTAGCAGTCGTTGAACATGACACTGCGTGAGTACGCAAAGGCAAATAAAGTAGATGCTGTAAAAGTGAAGGGGAGAAATCTCATGAGTGAAATGAACAAAGAGGGTGATACTAGGATTGAGGAATCAGAGAACGGTTTGTCCGTGGGGCTGCCGAAGTATAGTACCCCGGCAAAGAACCTCAGGGCAGCGGATGCAGCTGCATCCGAGTTAGAAGGTCTGACGGGTGAAGCCCATCAAAGACAGCAGGAAAGAGTCAATGAGTTGGTTCGGATCACGAACAACCAAAATGAGGAATTGCTCAAGGCAAACCCAGAGAGAGCTGGTGTAACTACCTCGGTGAATTACGCTCTTAGTTGCATGCCTGGATGAGCGAGAGTGGTTAAAATAGTACGGTGGGGCCCAGGGGCCACTCACAGATAGACCTTCGGCTGTCCTAACCACTTTCAGAACATCGGGACAAGAACGAGCGGCGTAATCGGCAGGCGAAGGGATCAACTACATACACAAGTGAGTATGTATGCAAGCCACCATACAACTATTCACAGAGCCATTCCATCTAAAAGAAATAGAAATATTTCAACGCCATACGACAAGATCCAAATATCCTAGATAGAGATAATATTTAGGATAGCTCCTCATACATCAAACATCAGAGTATCAGGCGGAAGCGGAAAACAAGATCCGAGTACGGATAAGAAGCAAATTGGCATAAGATGCCACATAAATAAACACATTCCGCCCACAGATCTCACGGATCCCCGTTCTCGGAATCTCTACACCGAGTGATCGTTGCCAATATCATCCGTCTCCCCCACCCAGTATCCATCTTGCGAATACACCTATTCATCTGAATCAAACAATTTATCGTGTGAGACCCTAGGGGTACTCAGCAAGTCTTTATGCCTCTAAAGGGGACATATACCTGGGGTGACGCAATTGTAGCAAAAGATAATAACTAACAAGTCTATAGATACTTGCTAACCATCCGCCTAACCAATGATAGACGGATGTCTGTTAATTAGTAACAACAGTTATAACAGTATAATTAACAGATCCATCCTCCTTCTCGCTTACCAACGAGAAAGCGGACGAACAACCCATCCGTTGGCAGTTTTATTAACCATTCCATGAGTATTGCACTATTTACTAATCAGGTACTTAGTCAGATTAAAAGCGGTACTTTAGTGAGACTTGTCTATGATCGAGAAACTGTGCTCCAAGTCGTCCATAACTGCGGACATGGCTTCAAAAAGATTTACCCTGTAGGGGTGCATAAATAGCAACACACACTCGATCAACCTCGGAAAAACCAACTCAAAAGCCAACGAGGCATTCACGACAAAGCGATCACAGGATTCAGAAATATTTCAGGGGGCCACCCCATTAAGCTACCCGCAACGAAGCTAGCTGACTCCGAGACGGACTCAAGGTTTGTGTGGACGGCGGTAAACGACTGGGAACCCGAAAGTGTGACTAGGCTTGTCGATACAGCAAAAAAGTGTCACGACCCAAAACAGTACAGGTGCTCCACGCACAATCTAAATAAACAGTAAACATGGCATAAGTACAGGATAGTAATAAAACCCCAAACTAATTGTGGCCCCAAGAAATAGAAATGAATCAAGCTCTGGCTTAGGGGGGTCCATAAGGCCTCCCGGATGTGGATAGTGCGAATAGTCAAGGAACAGGAATCAAGTACTCGGGGTCCTACGGGACACAAGTGAGCATGAAAAACCAAATAGCAGATATTGCTCATAGATGCCTCTTTCATTAGTTATCCCATTACTACTCAGGTTAAGTTGTTTAGGTACCTCGTTATCCATCAGACACTCACATACCCTACACATGCTTTTCTACGACTCGCATGGCTCAAACAACTCCTGTAGTAATGGCTCATGAGATTGAGGAACAGGATCGGTGGGGTTTAAAAGTAAAGGCTATGCAGTACTTGGGATTCAATTTAATGCAATCGCGACTCAATGATGCAAGAATAAGATAGAGGCAATAGGTACTATATGTATGCAAGCATGTGGTAGTGCTTTCCTGGTAGCTCAGTTGAAGCGAGAGATAGATCTGGGTAGAACTCCTGTGATTCCTGATAATTCTCCTGCTGGGCGTTTATTCGAAGAAGTACCAAACAAACAAGGGCCAACATAAATAAAGTGCACAAGCATATGAATAAAATGCGACAAGCAAACAAGCATGCCATGATGAATGATGCACAAATTACATGGCAATAATGTAGCATGGCATGGATGAGGTGTGAGGTACAAGAATAAAGCATTTTATTGAGTTTTAGTCACATTTTAACCCTAAATAAGTTGCTGTATACTTTATATTTATATGATGCATGCTGAAATTCAGAACAAGGAATGCGTAGTTAGAACGGGCTCGTCGCGCTGATCGATTTAGACATATTATTTGTCAAATTTGGAGTTATAGATTTAAAGTTATTAATTTATTAAGAAAAGGGCATTTTCTTGCATTTAAACAATTTCGAAATTTTAAAGTGTTCAAACATTATTTTGAATGGCATATTTGAATTCCTCACATTTTTCTGATTCCAAAACATGTATCATTTGTATTATTTGGATTTATAATTTAAAAGTTATTAAAAACAGATTTGAAAACATATTTAAATCATTTCTAAAAATGTTTTAATTAAACAGAAAACTGCCAGACTTTTTATACCCAGCTAAACTTAGCCACAGTCACAGACAGGTGGGGCCGCTGCTGATTGGGCGTGAACGACGCGCAAAAGCTTTTCGCACCGTGAGTTGACCCAGCCACAGAGAGTGACAAGTGGGACCGGGGTCTGCGGGCCCACCGCGCGTGTGCGCCAGCCAGGGCTGGACACGTGGCAGATCCGGGGGACTACAGGTTGGTGTTCTGGACTCTGCGGGTGCCACTTTGCAAAAATACCGAAGGGGCTGACTGGTGGGGCTCGATGGATTGCGGGTTGAGCAGTAAAAAGGTTTGGGGGAATTGCAAAGTAGCCACTGCTACTGTACTTCTTCTCTGAATTAACTGACGATCGGTCCGTGCTCGGTAGGGACAGAGCGCGGCGCGGGGTTCGATCTGGCGACCTCGGGCGCGCGCGCGGTGAGGCGGAACCAGTGCGGTAGGTTGGAGGACGTTGTTAGGAGGGGGATAGGCGGCTAGGTAAAGCGTGATGCGGCGCGGGGACGTGCAGAAGCACGCGCTCGCTGGCGCACAGAGAGTGCTCGGCACAACGTCCGGCGAGGCTAGGCAGCGACGGCGAGAGAGAGGTTGTCAGAGAGGATCAAGGGCTCACCGTGGAGAGGACGGTGGTGACGGATCGGGCCGGGGAGCAGCAGGACGACGACGAAGCAGACGGCCGGCGAAGCTAGGGTTTCGGGCGGCGTCGTGGACGTGCAGGGGTTCTGGGCCTCCTCCTCCTCGCTGCTGTGCACGGGGGCGATGCAGAGGATCTCCTCGGCTTCCTCGACACCCAAAGCTCCACGCCCGCCGCCTGGATCATGTGGGGGAAGCCGATGCCGAGGGTGGCCGGAGTTGGAGCAGAAGTGGTGGCAGGGGGAGAAGGGAACGGCGCAGCGGCCTGGGGTAGATCTGGCGCGGCAGAGGAGGCGTGGGGGAGTGGATATGGACGGGAGAGGAGAGGGGTGGCATGGGGCAGCTCGGGGTGGAAAGGTGGCTTCAGCTACTTTTCTTCTCCCTCACGCTCACGTGCTGGGCGTGGCTAGGGCAGGGGTAGGGAGGCCAGGGCTGCCAGGTGGGACCAGGGCGAGGCCAAGGAGCAGCAGGCTCGGTGTGGGGCTGGCTTGGCAGAGAGAGAGAGAGCTCGGGTAGGAGCTAGGGTTGGGGCTCGGCTAGGGTTAGAGTTAGGGTTGGAGGGGGTAGCTTCGGCATGGGGAGAGAGAGCTGGGTGGGCCCTTGCTAACAAAGAGAGGGAGAGATGCCTCGGCATGGTGAGAGCAAGGTGAGGGTTAGGGTTAGAGAGAGAGATTAGAGAGAGAGGCTAGGGTTTAGGGGTGATCCTCCAAGATCAAGCAAAGGTGGAGGGGTGTGATGATGGATAAGGAGAGGTAGGGGTAGGGTGGTAGGGATTTAGGGTTTAACATGATCAAAGCTAGATCAAGCAAGAAAAGGTGGTGAGATGGAGAGGTAGGGTAGGGCTAGGGTTTAGGTATGATCTCTCATGATCATGCATGCAAGAATTCACAAGTGAGGGGTGATGATTTGAGTGCACATGGAAAGGAGAGAAGATCAAGATGGTGAGGGTTTTGGGGTAAGAGCAAAAAGAATAGAGCAAACAAGAATTGATTCCCAAGGGACCAAGCTCCACTCAAAAATCCAAGTAAAACCCAAAAAGAATAGAATGGTGGTGATTTGCATGGCCCATGCATGGGCATTAAATGCCAGGTTTTATCTTGTGAAAACAAAATAATGATCATGGCATTTATACACATGCATTCCAAAATATGGAGTAAGGCCAAGCTAAAGGAAAATATAATTGGATTCATCCCAACCCACATGAGCTAGATTAAATGCCAAAAGAAAGTAAAAGCTCATGGGTAATTAGGATGGTGGAATTATAAGGTGGTGACAAAGAAAGGTGGTGGAGTGGAATAAAAGATATGCCCCCAACTCAGCTTGGGCATCAAGCATTTATCAAGAACCAAATGCAATATATCAAGAGCCAAATACAATTACTAATGCATATGAGCGAAGAACCAAATGAAAAGGGTTTTATATGATGCTCAAATGCAAGGTGGCATGATGACATGAGCATGATATAATTATGATGCAACAATTATATGTAGGAAGTAGCCATTATATTACTATACCATGCATTACATATGTTAGACAGATGGGATGCTACAGCTGGGGCCTCCAAGATCGTTCATTCGGCGGTGGGTAACCCGGAGAGATCCGCTGGAGCCGCATCGTCTCCTCATGGTGGTCCTAGGAGAGAGGAGGTCGTAACCTCGGCCAGGAGGAATAAGCAGATAGTCCCATATGACCCGGCAAGGGCAGGGAAAGGAAAAGAAGTACGAAGAAATGAAGATCGAAGGAGTGTGAGCCGAGGTGAAGCTGGCCGAGGAAACTGTGACCAAGGCAATGCCGGTCAAGGAAATGCTGTAAACGGCAATGTCGGATAGCGCAATTCAGTAGGTGCAGGTCAACCGCAGCAGCGGAATATACCACGGCAAGAGCGCAGTGTCGGCCAAGGTATGCAACAGAGAGCAGCTCCACAGGAGCAAGATAGATACAATGATGGAGATTCAGAGATGGTGAATGCTGGCTATCCCAGACCGGACTATCACGTGATAGGGTCAAGATTGGGAGGCAGAAACTTGATGCCTGATGAAGCCAGGTTAAAACTGGATCGGCTGTATAGGTCGGAGCAAATTGAGTGTCAAGGTCCTCCTGGTCCAGCATGTTTTGGGCCCCGGATCATGAAGGAACCTCCGGTACCTAACTTCCAGTTACCTAGAGGCACAAAGACGTATGATGGCAGCACTAAGCCGGAGGATTGGTTGATTAACTATGCAACTGCGATCAAAATTGCTACAAGCAACTTGAGGTGGGCAGTGAGATATGTACCCCAGATGTTGGAGGGGCCAGCAAGGCTATGGCTAAACAATTTGCCACCCAGAAGTATTAACTGTTGGATCGATTTTGAGGAGATGTTTGTTAGCAATTTCTCAAGTACGTATCAGAGGCCCAACAGGCCACAAACCCTAGCAATGTGCAGGCAGAGACCAAATGAGACAGACCGGGAGTTCTTAACCTGTTGGTGCACTGTGCGAAACTCGTGTGAGGGTGTGATTGAGTCATAGGCCATAGCGTGGTTTGTGCAAGGATGCAAATATGCAAGCATGCTATGGCAAAGGTTGCAAAGAGACATGCCAACCACCTTGGCAGAAACAATCCGGATTGCTAATTCATATGCTTTGGCTGATCCGACGCAACCTAGGCTCACCTCAAACGAGTCAAGCGAGGAGTATTGTCAGCGAGATGGGGCCGGGTCATCCCGAAGAAATGATTACCGATGTAAAAGAAGGGATGACAGACCAAATTATCGCTACAGTTCGCAACAAGTTGCAGCTGTGAATCAGGACCAACCCGGAGCAGGAAGCAGTCAACGTCAGAAAACTAGAGGACAACAATGGATACCAAGGAATGATGGGAAGAAAACTTGGATGCCAGAGCAGAAAAAACAGTGGCAAGAGAAGAAGGACCGTTCGAGGTACACCTATGAGGCAATGCTGGATCAGCCGTGTAAGTTTCACACGCCTAATCCGAGTAACCCAGCGGTTCACGCAACCAGACAGTGTGAGTGGATGCGAAAGATAGAACAAAGTGGTTTGGGGAATGCTCAGGCACCTCGGAATGATCAACCTTGACAGGAGTTACCCCGGCAGCAATTGCTCTCCGGAGCGAACACGCAACAATTAATGTTGCCTCCCCCTCCGCCGAGGTATGACAACCATGAGAGAAGGGATGCAGTGCATCAGGTGGAGAACCAAGACCAACAGGATCAGAGGTACCCCGGAAACGAGGGGAGAAATGAGTACAGAGAGCACCATCACAGTTACTGTGTGTTCACTACGGAAGAGACAAACAGAAAGAGCTTGCAGCGCAGACATATGGAAGTCAATGCAGTAATGCCAGCAGTGACGAGGTATATGCCTTGGTCAGACCAGGAAATTACCTAGAGCATCAAAGATCATCCCAAGCTTATGCCAAGTCCTGGTTCGTACGCACTAGTGCTGGATCCGACATTCATTAGGCCTAACATCAACGTGAGATTCTCCAAGGTGCTGATTGATAATGGTAGTAGCATCAACATCATGTATGTGGACACGATGCAAAAATTGGGCATCTCAGAAAACATGCTCCAAGCTACAAGGACAACTTTCCATGGCATTGTGCCAGGCATTTCTTGTGAGCCCATAGGCAAGGTCCGGGTTGATGTTTTGTTCGGCACAAGAGATAACTGCCGAACTAAGAATTTGGAGTTCGAAGTGGTGAACTTACAAAGTGCGTATCACGCGTTACTCGGTAGACTAGCTCTGAACAAGTTTATGGCAAGTTGTCACATCAGTTACTTGAAGATGAAGCTGTCCAGGACAAATGGTGTAATTACCATAGCTAGGGATTTCCGACGTTCCATTGAGTGTGCATCTGCCGGATCTAACCTGGCCGAGCCACTCGTGATTGCGCAAGAAAAGAGAAAGATCCAAGAAGTGGCGGCATTGGCTTAGTCCGCGCAGCAGTATATGCCAGCGCTGAGTAACCCGCATGGTAGTGTCTCATTCCAAGCGACAAAAGATACCAAGAAGGTGCCTGTTGATGATATGTTCCCTGAGTGTACCATAACAATTGGTGTCGGGTTAAATGACAAATAGGAAAGCGAGCTCGTCAACTTCCTCAGTGAGAATCGGGATATTTTTGTTTGGTCCACACAGGACTTGCAAGGTGTTCCGAGGGAGTTGGCCGAGCACTCTTTGAATGTCAGACCCGGAGCAAATCCGGTGAAGCAACCTCTCCACCGCTTCGCCGAAGATAGGAGAAAGGTCATAGGAGATGAAATAGCTCGGTTGTTGGCTGCAGGATTTATTATGGAAGTACTTTACCCGGATTGGCTATCTAATCCGGTGCTGGTGGAGAAGAAGAAAGATGATCCGAACGTGGCAGTGATTTGGCGTATGTGTATCGATTACACGAACCTAAATAAGGCGTGTCCAAAAGATCCATTCCCACTGCCAAGGATAGACCAAGTCATAGATTCCACTGCTGGGTGTGAGTTGTTGCCGTTCATTGATGCATATTCTGGTTTCCACCAGATACCTCTGAACCCAAGTGATCAAATAAAGACTGCGTTTATCACCCCGTATGGGGCTTATTGCTATCGCACCATGCCTTTTGGTTTACGTAATGCAAGGGCAACGTACCAAAGATGTATGCAAAAATGTTTACATGACCAAATTGGTCAAAATGTGCAAGTGTATGTGGATGATATTGTGATAAAGACCAAGGAAAGCAAAACGCTCCTTAACGATATCAGGCAGACGTTCGCGAACCTAACGAGGTTCCGGATGAAGCTTAACCAGGAAAAATGTACCTTCGGTGTCCCGGCTAGAAAGTTACTTGGATTCCTCGTCTCTAGCCGAGGTATTGAGGTCAATCCAACTAAAATCCGGGCCATAGAGCGGATGGAACTGCCGAAGTGTCTTAACGATGTCCAGAAGTTCACTGGTTGCCTGGCATCATTGAGTTGGTTTGTATGTCGGTTGGGAGAAAAGGCACTGCCTCTCTATCAACTCATGAAAAAGTCGGATAAGTTCATTTGGACACCGCAGGCCAATGAAGCCTTTATCCAACTAAAGAAGATTTTAGCCACTGCACCAGTGTTAGCCTCTCCACTATCAAAGGAGCCAATGTTGCTCTATATAGCCACAACCAACCGAGTTGTAAGTGCAGTAATTGTGGTAGAGCGCGACGAAGAGGGTAAGTCAGTGCAAAGGCCAGTGTATTATCTGAGCGAGGTATTATCAGCCTCAAAGCAGAACTATCCTCACTATCAAAAGGTGGCATATGGTGTGTATATGGCAGCTAAGAAGCTAAAGCACTATTTCGAGGAACACCCAATCAAGGTAATATGTGAAGCTCCCATATCCGAGATAATGAGCAACAAGGATGCGAGTGGCAGGATTGCGAAATGGGCAATTGAACTAGCACCTTATGCGCCACAATATGACAGAAGAGAGGCAATTAAATCTCAGGTTGTGGCGAACTTTTTTGTGGATTGGGCCGAGGTGCAATATGAGCCACCATTACCAGATCCGAACTACTGGAAAATGCACTTTGACGGGTCAAAAACAAAAACCGGGTTAAGTTCCAGAGTTGTGCTTACCTCGCCCAAGAAGGACCAGCTGAAATATGTGCTGCAGATCCACTTCACTGCATCAAACAATGTTGCAGAATACGAGGCTCTTATACATGGGCTCAAAGTAGCAAAGGAGGTTGGAATACGCCGGATCCAATGCTTCGGTGACTCGGATCTCGTAGTCCAACAGGTCTCCGGGCAATGGGATGCTTTGGACGCAAACATGGCATTATACAGATTTCATGTGCAGAAGATATCTAGTTACATTGAGGGATGCGAATTTCACCATATACCTCGGGTGGAAAATGAGGCTGCCGACGTATTGTCGAAGCTCGGTTCAACCCGACAAGCAATTCCACCAGGCGTAGCATTGGAGCACCTCAGAAAACCATCCATCAGGCCATCCCCAGAGTCCGACTCAATTTTTATCCCGGCAAACCCAGAATCAGAGGCTGTGCCCATGGACATTGATGAAGGGAGTGGTTCGCGAAACTCGTGGACTGCCTTGGCAAACCCAGGGACTGCCACGACAAACCGGGGACTGCACAACGTGATCCGGTAGAAGTTATGCCGGTGGATCTAATGGAAATTGATGAGGATGTGTTCCCAGTGAGAGCTATACCAGCTTGTGCATTGCCCATATTCGAATTCCTAAAAGATGGAACCTTACCCACTGAGGAGGTACTTTCTAGGTAAACTCAGAGGAGAGCAAAAGCATACACGATCATCAATTCCGAACTATACAAAAGGAGTGTGACCAATGTCCTCCAGCGATGTGTTGACCCGGAGGAAGGACTTGACATTCTCCGAGATATACATCAAGGGGAATGTGGGTATCATGCCTCATCCAGAGCCTTGGTAGCAAAAGTTTTCCGCCATGGGTTTTACTAGCCAAGTGCCTTAGAACAAGCAGCAAATCTGGTGAGAAAATGCAATGGTTGTCAGAGATATGCGACAAAAACACATATGCCAATGTCGGAGCTCAAGACCATACCAATTACATGGCCATTTTCCGTATGGTGCTTGGATATGGTTGGCCTGTTTAAACCAGCAAGAGGGATATGACTCACATTTTGGTCATGGTGGATAAATTTATGAAGTGGATTGAAGTAAAGCCAATAAGAAAATGTGATGGAGCCACTGCCGTAACTTTCCTCAAAGACATCATCTTGAGATACGGTTATCCTGACAGTATCATAACATATAATGGCACAAATTTTGCTGAGGGAGCATTTGTGCATTTTTTCCGAGATAAGAAGATCTGGCTGGACGTTGCCTCAGTAGCCCACCCTGCATCGAACGGACAAGTGGAAAGATCCAACGGATTAGTATTATCCGGGATAAAACCCCGGCTCATTGAGCCGCTGCAAAGGTCAGCGGGGTGCTGGATAGAAGAACTACCAGCGGTACTGTGGAGTTTAAGAACAACTCCGAATTGATGAGCAGGCTATACGCCATTCTTTCTGGTATATGGGGCAGAAGCTGTGTTACCAACCGACATAGAGCATGACTCGCCTCGAGTCACCCAATACACAGAAGCCGAAGTGCAAGAGGCCTAGCAAAATGATGTTGATCTGCTGGAAGAAGCGAGAGAATTGGCATTGTCCAGATCCGCCATATATCAGCAAAATCTCTGATGCTATCATAGCCGGAAAGTAAGCCCCCGAGTTTTCCGGGAAGGTGACCTGGTACTCCGGTTGGTACAACGTACTGCTGGCATGCATAAATTATCCCCCTCATGGGAAGGGCCATTCATTGTGAGCAAAGCATTGCACAATGATTCTTATTATCTTATCGATGCAAAACCACAGGAGAAGAACAAGGCGGACAGGTCTGGCGAGGAATCCAAATGTCCATGGAATGTAGCTCTACTTCATCCTTTCTACACTTAGCAGAGAAGTGTTTGTATCCGAGTCTCTCATATGTCGGTATGTATGCCGACAATGAGCTTATTAATGAAATCTTGGCACCTCGAGCAGTAACTCGGGGACTGCCTTAGTAATTTTTGTTGTCTTCTATATTTCTTATTTTATGTCGGCTGGCGTAAGTTGCTTCAACTTAGGACGGATTAGTAGTGTGTGAGCACCAAAAACCAAACTCTTCGACCTGCTGCTGTCCAACAAGATTTGGCTTCATGGCAAGCAAGAGAACAAGTTTGGAATTGCGTAGCACATGAAAAACGACTAAGGGAAAAAACTTAATTGAGCTGACGTTTGTTTTTCGGACTAACATTGTGTGTACTTTAAATTTATCATGCTGAATTATTTTGAGCTAAATCTAAAGTTTCCAAGTACTGTTAAATCAATTTTTGAAGCTCGGACTCGTAAGTCATAAAACCGAACCAAGGTGGACACCAGCCGAGCCAAGAAATTGGAGGAACAGGAAAATGAAACTCGGGGACTATGCCCAAGTTAATCCGGCATAAACTTAGTAGCAAAACATAACTGATGTGCTTAATACAAATTGCACCCGGCATCCCGGGGATCTGATAAACTTTAAAGTTTTTTCGCTCAAGGAGCAGCAGGAGGAGGAAGTTCGGCGTCATCTTCACTGTCTTCGACGTCCGAGGCATCATCCTCTTCGTCCTCATCCAAGCCATCTTCAACATTTTCAATGTTTTCGACATCGGTGGCATCTAGGAAGCTTGGTCCCTCGTTCCATTCTTGAATGGGGCATATTCAATGAGGCTATGGGCGCAAGCCTTGCGCCGAGCAATCCACTCCGGGTCGCTGGACCATTTGGATCCGGTGTGCATGCACGCTAGGAGGTTGAGGCCGATCTTATCGTACCATGTGAGCACATAGTGGAGAATGGTCTCAGCTCCGGCACGTCCAGCAGATTCTCTCCAGAGATTGAGCTGAGTCTTGCATTCCATAAGCCGGGCAAAAAGAACAGCCATATTCTCCGGAGTATCTTCTTCAGGCCAAAAGGCATTGAAGATCCGGATTACTACGTCCATGATATCCTTGCCGTAGTTCTTCACGGTCTCGACTCGGGCGGACAAGCTGACTATCAAGTCTTCGAGATCAAGAGGAATGGAGCTAGAACCAGACGGAGTACCCCTCTGCATGCGGAACTTGGTAACAGCGTTGGATCCAATGACATTGCTCTCTGGGAATTTTCCTGAAAAAAATGACACAGGGGGAGTAAGTAAAGGAAGTAGACCCGAAGGATCAGTGTCGGTCGAAGGAAAAGAACTTACCAGAAATGTGGCTATGAACCCGGGTCAGCTCCTTGATGCAGTTGTCGCGCCTCTCCCGGAGTTGCACAAGTTCAGCATTCGCCGACTCAAGCTTGACGTCAGCCTCCTTAAGTAATTCTTGGTCCTTGGCAATCTGGAGGTTGAGGCGCTCCCACTCTTTAGTATAGTCCTGGCCAGCTTTTTGAAGTTCCGATTGGTGCTGCGCTTTCAACTTCTTCATATCTTCCTTGAGCTTGGCAATCTCGTCATCTTTGGTTCGGAGAAGGGCGAGCTCATCGTCTTTCTTTTTAAGTTCGGCCTGATGCTGCCCTGCTTGTTCGAGAAAATGCAGCATCATATCAGGCACGGGCACACTATCTTCAAGAGATGCTGAAATAGTTTGTTGACCCCGCAAAGCCCAGGTATGAATGTTTGCCGAGCCAAGGAGAAAAGAGATAGAAAGCATAGCAAGGTTGAACAAAAATGACTTACCCTGATTTGATCCAAATTTTTCCTCATGATGGTATTCTCAGCCTCCACCCCAGCTGCGAAAAACCGAAGGATGGGTTAGCTCGGCAGACAAAGATGAAATGAAAATATGCCGAGGAAGAAACTTACCCCTTTTCTCGTGTTCAGCAAGAAGTGCATTATGTTTTGCATGCAGCATCTTGTGAGTATCAAGGAGACACTGAAACTCAGCGCTCCGGCGGTTGGTGGTCACCTAAAAGAGCAAAGATGAACAACTTAGTCTTGTGCATATTCGAAGTGTACAAGATCTGGGCCAAGTGGAACTTAACCCGGCTCTAGGTGTGTGCATATTCGAAGTGTACAAGATCTGGGCCAAGTGGAACTTAACCCGGCTCTAGGTGTGTGCATATTCGAAGTGTACAAGATCCGGGCCAAGTAGAACTTAACCCGGCTCTAGGTGTGTGCATATTCGAAGTGTACAAGATCCGGGACAAGTGGAACTTTACCCGGCTCTAGGTGTGTGCATATTTGAAGTGTACAAGATCCGGGCCAAGTGGAACTTAACCCGGCTCTAGGTGTGTGCATATTTGAAGTGTACGAGATCCGGGCCAAATAGAAATTAACCCGGCTCTAGGTGCGTGCATATCCGAAGTTATTAAGGAGCTATGCTAGTTCTCTAAGGAGCATCCGGCCGAGTAAACAAGTTACTCCCCCGGAGGCTCGGGGACTAATGGTTATATCACTACTAATCTTCAACATACTAAGGAAAAGATGAAGTAACGTACCTCCATCATCTGACCCGCAAGGTTAATGGCCTTGGCGGCGGTATTCATCTGCGCAGAAAATTTGGCGGATCGAACTTCTCCGGGAGATCGTCGTTGTAGACGAACTCCGCCTTGTTCCAGTTATTTACAAACTCGATCAAGGTCGGAGGGTATTGTTCGCCGCTTAGCATGTGTGGCGCTACTAAACCCTTGGCATGCGCCTCCCTCCTCTCAACTTGGGCAAGGGCCGGGCTGGTGTGCTAAAAAAGTTGCGCATCAGCTGGCTCGGCAGGGGCGTCCTTCGGCGGTGGAGTTTTCTTCGGAAGCATGGATGCAAGTGTGCGCTGTCCAGCCTCGACGGACGCTGCCCTGGTAGCCTTAGGTGCCTTCTTGCCCTTGGGCTACTGCTGAGAGGTTGAGGTTGCTGCAGCGGATTTGCCCTTGGGAGCTGCCTTGGCGCCAGCCTTGGTGCTGATGATGTCTTCTCGCCAAGCCTTGGAAGACTCGGACGAGGTAGGGGGGTTTGGTGCTGCTGCTGTTGCTTTTGCTGCTGGTGCTGGGGTTGGTGCTGGTACTGGTGCTGGTTTCTACTTCGGTGGAGGTGCTGAGGGAACTTCGATGGTAGCTGGTTGCGGCGGAGCCGAAGTGGTGGTTGTTGCCTCAGCAGAGCCAGTCTCCCCCGCTCTGAGGTTGCCCTCCGAAATGGGGCTCAACGGGCGAGAATCATCGCCACAAGGAGGAGAAGGGCTGTGTCGGAGCGGCGGCACAATGCCGGATCCACTCTATGGGACCTCCACCGCGGCCTTGCCAAATCAAAGGATGAATAATGAGAAACTATAACACAAAAAGAACAAGTGAATGGCAAAGAAAGAAGAGGCTTACTCATCCGAGGTCAGGGGCTCCTTGGGCTTCCGAGCCCTCCGGGCCGTGGCCTTAGTTGGAGGTTTGGTGGCAGTTTTATCCTCGGCCTTCTTCCGCCTTTTAGCCGTCTGAGAAGGTCCGGAGGAGGATGCAGAGGCAGCTCCCCTTTTCTTCTTCGGCGCCACCCGTACAGGATCACCCACGGCAAGGGGAGGGTCTTCATGGATCTTCCCACCGGGGTTAGCTGATGCCAGAAAAGCATAAGAAAGGGGACAACGTCAAATGCTTCCATCACCTCAACATCCGAATCATCTTCATCGTTGGGCCAATCTCTAATAGAAGAGAGTTTACCGGTGGGTCGTTTCGTTGCATCTGCCATCGGAAGGAACATCTCATGATCCGGTTCTTCCTCGTCCGAGGTATCCCGGTCAGGCGCCCATTTGAGGGAAGGCTCGGTGCCATCCTCGATGGTTTGCTGAAGAAACATCTAAGGATAAGAAAAGGCAACAGGATTAAAACCTACAACAAATGACCGACATAAGATTTAACATGGAAAGAGTTTAGGGCACGAGATTTACTCAAGGAGGAAGCCTATCTCGGCAAAAATGTTCAATTCCCCACGTCCAATCAGAGGAGAAGTCCTTGTGAGTGGTGAAGAGGGCCTTGACCCGGCGGTAGATTTCTGTATTGCTTAACTCAAAAGACGAGGTCCGGTTGGGGTCGTGGCCCCAGCTCATGTGACACACTTTATGTGTGCGTTTCTGGAGGGGGGAGATCCGGTTGCGGACAAATGTGATCATGGTGTCCTCGTTGCGCAATCCGAGTTCCTTCAGCTCCTTGAATCTCTTGTTGACCTAGTTCGCCAAAAAATGTGGGCTTCTTGGGGATAACGTCCCACAAATCCGGGTTAGGAGGACCCGGAGTATAGGGGCGCAACCGGATCAGGTCTTCGGTGGTGCTGTTCCGGACGTAGAAGAAAGTCCGGGCCCATCCCTTGCAAGAGTCAAACCCTGTGACTCGGGGGAAGATGGACAACTTCCGGGGATAGATTGACGCAGCACCGAACTGCGTGAGCTGCTTATCCTCCGGATCAAGATCTACATTCGGAATGACGTTCCGGCGAAGGCCCAAGAACCGGATCCATAGCTCCTTCGTGGGCCATAGTCCGGCATACCCTTCGATCGTGGAGGCGAAGGCGGAGAGAGATGTGATGGCATTGGCTGGGAGGTGGTGCGGCCGAAGCTCGTATGTGTTTAGCCAGTCATGGAAAAAATCGCTAACTGGCAGACCGAACCCCCGTTGGAAGTGCGATGGGAACACGACATACTCACCCGGATTGGGTGAGGGGGCAAGGTCGGCGGAAGCCTGGCGCGCGGCGACGCCCTCCGGGATGCGCCTGGTACGGTAAAGCTAATCCAGGTCATCCTGGCAGACCCAGGATCCGGCCCACGCGCCGCGGTCAGCATGCGCCGTGTCTTCTTCCATCTCCTACTCGGCGACGGAGAGTTACTCCTCAGTCATTTCGAGATCGCTCTCCTCACTTGAGCTAGCGGCGGAGGGAGGCAGCGGCCTGGACTGGCGGGGACCCATGGCGGAGGAGATGTGCAGAGGTGGTGGTAGCGCTGGAGCACGCGGAAGCAGTACGGCGGCGGCACAGCTGCTTAGATGCGGTGGCGGCGACGCTGTCGACGGAGAAGAAGAGGAAAAAGGCAGATGCAGAGGGGCGCGGGAGCGGGGAAATGACCCAAGGGGCGCGCCCCTCCCCTATTTAACCACTCCCGTAAGGGGGTAGTGGGATCGCGTTTTGCGGGCGAGCCACACGGTGTGGCCGTGTATGGTAAGGATCAGCCAATCAGCAACGAGCTACACGAAGGGCCACAGGGCGCAGCAGATCCCACGACGTGACGTTATGTTGCGGTTAATAAGGAGGCAGGCGCGACGTGACGTGTGCAACAGTAACTTCTGACAATAACTACAGTGGTTACTGTTGCTGGCCCTTAAAATGAGGCAAAGTAATGATTAGCCTCCACGTGGGGAAGCATACGAGAGAAGGAAGAATGACCCGGATGAGTACGAGGTAACCCGGCCAGCAAGAAAAAACTTGGAATGTGCCAAGGGAAAATAAACCTACGGAATCCGGATCAAGAGGTAACTCGGAGAAGGAGCAAGAAGCTCAGTAAAAATTGAACCTACTGTGGCCTTAGCGGCTAAGGCAGCTAAGACCGCACCAGCTTCGGGGACTAATGTTGGGGGGATACCCTCGGGTAGGGTCACGCCAGGGTATAAAGGCCTAGTTAGCCAAGGTACGGCAAGGTCAAAGCAAGTGCTGGCCAAGTCACCTCAAGGCAGGCCGGATCACGGGGTAACCCGAACCAGGGGGCGTCCACCTAACTTGGTCTCAGCCGACTTAAGCCGTATGTCGGTAAGACGTATCTAACTTGTATGCAGGAACATGTGTGGCCGGATCAACTATGTGGGATCCGGGTTATATCAAGCTTGTAAGAGAAGGAAGGTCTCTCACTGGTCAAAGGTGACCACTGTACGCAGAGCGTGAGCAGAGCGGACAGAGGCAGGACCATCAAGGCGTGGCCGACAAAGGTGACGAAGCCTATGTCGGATGACGCAGGTGCCGTAGAGGCTCACGTAGCCTCTGCATGGATGACGCAGGGGAAAAGAAACTCGGTCGGCTTACTATTTTGGGAGGAGGCATATTCCTTGGAATATTCCTCCACGTATGCCCTAAGTGGAGACCTAGCCACCCCTATATAAGGAGGGCCAGGACCTCTGTAGAAAGAGTTCGTCTTGACTGGGTTGAGCTCTAGTGTGTTGCGATTTACTAGTTAGTTCCTGAGGGCAAGCTAGTGGTTAGAGTAAAAGAGTCCCTTCTTCCTCCTCTCTCCAATACAGCTCTAGGAGCACTTGTAATCTGCGAAGGTGAATCAAATACAAAGCTTCTGTGTGTGGAATCACCACACTATCCCTCCCTGGATTCCCCTAGTACATTTAGTCACCACATTTAGCCTATCCATGGCATCTGCCGTGACACCACCACGACACGACTGGAGACTGAAGGCCCAGAAGCATAGTTGAAGCCCAGTCGGATTAGGTCAAAAGCCTCTAAGTCCATATCTAGCTCGGTTGTAACTTGTAAACCCTAGGGAGGTTACTCCTATATAAACCTCCCTAGGGTATCTTTAGGACTTACGTTCCATCATACACCCCCTCAAGCGACTCGCTGCTTAGACGCCGAGCTCGCCACCCTTGTAACTCGCTCTCCATTAATCCAATGTAGCAGGAGTAGGTCTTTACCCTCCAGGGGCCCGAACCTGGGTAAACCATGTGCATCCGCCCCCATCTCGCACCGTAGATGCCCACCAGCTCTTCCTCACGTTACAATCAATCGCTACCAGTAGCAGCGACTGCCGTGGCCAATTTCACGACAGTGGCGCCCATCGTGGGGCATAGCGGGACTGGCCTGAGTTCTGCGGCGAGACCCTACTCGCCGATCGATCGGCCACTCGCCATCGGCCGCATGATCGCCATTGGCGGGATCTTACAGATCCTGCTCAGCAGCTACATCCCGGCGTCACGCCCGGTCACTCATGGCGCGGTGATGCCGGTCGGCTCCATCAACCTCTTCGTCGGCTTCACTGGCGCGGTCGACCCAGCTGCAACGATGATCGTCGGTGGATTGCCGCCACACCGCGACCTGCTCTCGGAAGAGCAGGTCCGCTCCATCAGGAGCCTCGTCACCAAGTACGACTCAGCCGCCAGTAGCGCGGCCGAGACCAATGCCGCCACCAACGACGAGGCCCTAAACGACGACGTCGACTCCGCGACCCCTGCCTCGGTCGACGGATCTATCACCGCCGCATCACGAGAGGACTCCATCACACGAGTCTCCAACCTAGAGGATTTCGAGGACCCCTCCATCCTCAGGATCTTCGACTCCGACTCCGGCTCGGAGTTGCCTAAAGACTTCCGCGCCATATCCAATCGCTTCAACGCGATCTACATGGCGGGCAGCATGGCTGCCCCGCCAGATCCGTTGTCAACGCCGATCCCGCCGACTGCGACAGCCATAGAGGTGGAGGAAGCCCGTCTGCGGCTCGCGGAGGCACAACGCAACGAACTCGCCGAGCGCGAGAAATGCCGCCTCGAGCGGGAAACGGCACGGGATCTATCACTCTATCACCAGCGCCACATCAGAACCCGCCTGAACTCCAATGTCCACGGCCACGTCCTGAACTTCAACGATGAAAGCGACCCCGCCTGCGCGGCCGAGCGCGAATACTGTGAGAACGCGCCGCCAGGCGGAAGCAATCCCGCGAGACCACCACCCGGCGCACCAGCGACCGAAGCCCCTCCACCACCCATTGGCCGCGCGCCCCCGCCAGATCAACCGCGGATGATCATCTCGCCTCAAGCCCGCGACGCCAACAGACTACCACTCTACTCCACCCCGATGGACACTGTCGTCGCGGCCGACGCCGTGGTAGCCAACCTTGACGTAGAAGGCGACGATGTGCTACAGATCCAGTACGCCAAGGCCCTACTCGCCAGGGCCGTCGAGCAACAAGTTGTGGGAGTCGACCCGCATGTCGTCGGATTGATGACAAGTACACCATGAGGGGGTCCTCAAGGCGTGCGGAAGAGAGGGGTGTGAGACGTACGGTATTCCGGGACGGTGAGCACACAAGTTTACCCAGGTTCGAATCCGCCGGCTTTGGACGGATCCTACTCCTGGTAGCAATCCAGTAATACGGTAGAGCCAGAATATGGGTTACAAGGGTTCGCCTGTGTGAGTTGAGATTGTAGACTATGAGGGTAGGTGCCCTAAAGGTCGTCCCTAGGACGGCTTATATAGATATCCGGCCTAGGGTTTATAGGAGAGATCAGTCTGGCTACGACTAAGAGTCGGTTACATAGTACATCTTGAACTACAAGTAACATTATGGGCCTAAGTCGGTAAGTCTTCTAGGCCTTCCCGTAGCCGGATTGGACTCCGTCTTTTCTCCCTGACTAGGCCGCCCGTGAAGCAAAGCTCTAACCCGAAGTGGGCCACCCAGGTCAGTGAGGAACTGTGAGGATACCCGGAAAGTATATCCCCAACAGCAGCCCCCGGAAGTCTCCAAGATTCAAAATCGGATTTATCATCGTCTCGCTTGATCTTCGGCTTGCAGAATCTTGAAGGGTTCCTGAAACTTCACAAAAAATACGATCCGGGTCTTAAAAATAAGTCGGACCTATCAACATGTTACTCGGATTTTCTAGCTCGATTTCAAACTAAGCCGGAACTTGGTCTCTGACGTCATCTGACAAATATCCTGTCAGCACGACCGTTGGTGGGTCTGCCCTTCGCGGAACTGAGGCACCGTTTCAATGCGTACACGGAGATCAAGGCGACGTAATCATCGCGCGGGTCCTTCCCAATTCCTTCCATGACGCGTGGCGGTTACACAGTACCATTTGCACGAATCTTGGCGCGGTTAGGTGGATATAAGGGGTGAGGATTCTCCTTCTCCTCTCTTCACCTGTTCCCTTTGCCCCATCTTCTCCTCCAAATCTCCCCGCGCACAGAGCTCCCCTGCTTCCCAAACTCCCAATGCTGCCCATCTAAGGTCACCGGCGCACCGGAAGAATGGCTTCGTCTTCATCATCCGGCCTGACTACGGCAGCGATGACGGCGGCGGCAGCAGAGAAGGAAAGCAACCGTGGGGTTTGGGTCCCCTGCCTGCTGGATGACGAGAAGCTCCGCGCATGGAGACCGAAGGGCTCGTCCGCGCCGGCGACTGTCGGAACGGTTCCAGCGAAACCATCCCCAACCCGCGCGCCGACGAGCGAGTGCACTTCGGTACCCACCACGACAGTGGTCTGTCTTTCCCTCCCTCGGATTTCTTTTTCGAGGTAATAGATCACTATTGTGTTCAGCTTCACCATCTTCCCCCAACTCCCTCTTAGAGATGAGCGCCTATGCGGCCTTGTGCGAGGGATATCTCGGCATTAGGCCAAGTCTTACTTTATTCCGGTACTATTTCCATGTCCGGAGAAATTCTATCACAGCCGGTATTCCTTATATTACCGATACAATTAGTTTTTCAGTTAGGCGTGATCGCGCCTATCCTAAGATTCTAGCCAGTGACTCGGTCAAGCAATGGCCAACCACCTTCTTTTATCACAAGGATGTCCCTACTCCCGGCAAAGCCACTGCTTTGCCGGCTTTTATCGACGGAGCTGCCACGCCTGAAGCATCTTGGGACGAGCCTGCTCTGGCTCTCAGTGACGATTTGCTTCTTGCCAAGAGGCGGATTGAATATCTGATAAAACACAAAGGACTGAAGGGATCCGACTTGGTCCAATGTTGGGTATCACGCCGGATCCAACCCCTCCAGCACCACGGAGACCGACTGATGCACTCCATCATGTCATCCAAAAAATATTCCCTCCGCATCAGCCCCAGAGCCTATACCTCGCAAGGTTATATTAGCCAGGTTAAATGGCTGATAAGGGAACAGATCGAGAGGAAGATCCCGGAAGTTTCTCTGGACATGCACACAGCGGAAGACCCTATGGTGCCGGTAAGCTTTTAACAATAAACCCTTTTATGTGTTTCATCCTTCAAGTTATCTCGCAATACTGATATGTTTCCTTCTTTTCAGCTTGCCGACCTCCCTGAGTCGGAACTTGCTCCACTCGAGGGATAGCCTCCAGAGTTTTCTCAGGAGGCGGAACTAGTCCCATTGCCGGACATTATGCCTAGGAAGCACAAGGCTCCGGCAGTGGCCGTCGGCACAAAAGAGGTGCCCGTCGTGAAGAGGTAACTTTCAACACAACTTTTTGCCTTTGTACCTTACTCGAATTTTCTTCCGAGATGTAATGTTTTCCATTCTATTACATTCTCAGAGCTAAGCAGCTCATCAAGGGCAAGGGGAAGGGAGCTTCTTTGAAGCCCCTGCGATAGACGAAGCTTACCATAGCTTCTCCTGCTATGGCTCCTCCGACTCCTGCCCCCCAACCTTCCGCAACACCGGTGATCACTCTGTCGCCGGCTGTCGCAGAAGATCTGGCTCCTTCAACGGAGCGAGCGATCCTTGAATCGCAGCCTGACATCACCATGAGTGAGTCAGGTTTAGATAAGGGTGAACCCTCTTTGGGTAATGATCCCTCGGCAGAGACCTTTGCCGAAAACCTTCTCAGCAATCCGAGGCTTGCCAAGTTTGGCTTGTCCCAGAAATCTACGGAAGATACCCGGCAGCTGGCCAGGCAATGCTTGGAGAAAAGAAATCTTTCTGCCGAAGAAGAAGCGCAAGAGGGGGAGGACATCAAGCACTCTGACCTTCTTGAACAAGTGCGTCTTCGCGACGAGAGGATAAGGACCGGTGAGCTTCCAACTGCGCCAGTGGTTCCTCTGACTCTCACCGAGAAGGTAGCTGTTGAAGTGAATGCGAGTTTGGATAAACTTACTCACGAACAATATGTAAGTCGGAATTCTAACTCCTGTTTTTCCTTTATTTCATATCATATCCTCTAGCCCCCAAGCATGAAGTAGGATATATAATCCGGGTTTATGCTTCCTTAGGATGCCAAAGAATGAACTAGTGTAGCCCCCAAGGCTCGTGCTGATATTAGTAAAAATATTAGCCCAAGTCTTTAGTAGACTTCTGACTTTGGGTATTCTAACTTACAAAAAGTATATTCCTATAACCAGGATTTGTTGAAAAATGTCTGCAACAAGCGGAGAGAGATCAGAGCTCTCCGACTTAAGAATGCTGAGCTTAAGGTCTCCAAGGATGAGGCCGAAGGTAAACATTCCGAGACTCAAACCTTGTCTTTCATGTTTTCATAGTCGAATATTTTTACTGAACTGTTGTTCTTTTTGACTTACAGCACTGGTAAAAGAGTCCTGCGCTATGATTGAAGAGGCCGAGAACCTCAAAACCTTGGTGGTGGAGAACAAAGAACTTCGCCAAGAGCTGGATAAGCTCATAGCAGATCATGAGAAGAGCAGCGCTCAAGTTCTTGAATCCTCCTCCATGGCCACTAACGAGCGTGGTCGCAAGATTGCTGCTTAAGATCAGAGAATCTCGGATCTCAACAACGAGCTTTGCAGAGAGAAGGAACTTTCTGAGGCGCTCCGGGCTGAACTCCGGAGTCTTCGAGAAGAGAAGACCAAAGTTGACGACGTCATCTTTGGTATGTTTCCATCTTTCTGACTTGTCTATATTCTTTGACTCTTTTGATGTCGGTTTTTTCCTAACTTCTTTTTGTGTATAGGTCCTGTGAACTTGACGGACTCCACCTCTGCCGATCCTCGCACCCACTGACTTACCCAAGTCGGTGATCTGCTTCATGACTTCCGCCAATCCCTTGAGGATATTGGCGAAGCTCTCAAGATTCCGGACATGCATAGCATGTCAGACTTTCAGGTGCGAGACAAGGCGAAGGAGATGCCGCAACTTGTCCAGGATTGGAACATGTCCTACGTGCGATCCTCAGCGTAGAACGCTCTCACCATGGTCATGAGCCACCATGGAAGCATGGAGATATGGCAAGTGACTAGAGGGTATTCTACAGTGGATGAAGACAGACAGGAGCAAGACATCAAGGCCATTATGGACTCCTGCACCGGATATGGATGTCATGTAGCTGACTTGACCAGCTATGACACTCCCTTCTTCACCCGCGTGGACACTCCGCCTCTGCCTCCCGAAGAAGTAGCCGAAGTTTCTGACAATGACCACACCATTTCGGATGTGGATATCTCAGAACGATATCAAGGCGATGTATCCAGCGAGCCGGCAACTCCTTACTCTCCTCCTGCATCATAGATTACCAGAAACAAATGTATTATTCTGAGAAACATGATGGATCTGTAAATATGCAGTACTATAATTTTGCTAGTGCTAAGATTTTGATCTATTTAGCACTTTTGGCTTTAAATTTTTGTGTGTCTGAAATGTTTACATAAGCACTTCTATTTTTTCGTCTGTACTTATCGTTTATCTGGCTTCTGCCTCGTCCCTTTCGTGAGCTGGCTAAACCTTCTCCACGGAAACTTCGCCGAGCAACGGAGCTCAATTGCTAAACCAGTTTAAACTCGGAAACAAAGCTGGCTTCCAGTACCAACAATTCACTACTCGGAAAATACCCGCATCCGGCAATCAGACAAATAACCAAAGTATAGACTAGAAACTTTTAGAGTTATACCCGAAGGTAGCATTTTTAGAATCGGAAATCTAAACCAGAACAAACATGAGCATAAAGTACTTTCAAGTATTCTGGGATTTTCGACTATGACATGATCATTAGGAAATAAGATGCTAAAAACTTCTCAAAAAAACTTGAGGCAACCAAGACTTTTATTTCTCATAGAACATGTACATATGTATGATTACAAAGAAGGATAAACTAAGAATAAAAGGGACGTAGCTGAGCAATATTCCATGGTCTGTCTAATTCATCCGGATTTGTACTGCCTCCAGCTCTCTTTCTCTTCTTAGTAGTAGGTCTTTCTTTGACTGGCCTCATGTAAGTTAAGTAGTACGAACCATTGTGCAATACTCGACTAACTAAAAAGGGCCCTTCCCATACCGGGGAAAGTTTGTGCTTTCTTTGTTGCACAAGCCAGAGAACCAAATCGCCTTTACTGAAAGATCTGTTTCGGACTCTATGGCTATGATACTTGCGTAACTTCTGCTAATAGGTTGTTGATCTCATTTCAGCAACAACGCGAACTTCTTCGACTAAGTCGAGATCATTTTGTCGAGAAATCTCAGCATCCTCTTCAATATACGCGGCCACTCTAGGAGAAGTGTGAATCAAATCACTAGGAAGAACTGCTTCTGTGCCATAGACCAAGAAGAAAGGTGTGTATCCAGTTGACCTGTTCGGAGACGTTCGTAAACTCCATATTATAGAGGGTAATTCCTCTGCCCAAGCCCCCGCAGCACGTCGTAGTGGTGCTTCGAGTCTCGGTTTTAGGCCTTGTAGGATTAAACCATTTGCTCTTTCGACTTGTCCGTTAGCCTGTGGATGTGCGACTAACGCAATGTCAAGCCGGATATTTTGTTCGTTGCAGAATTCGGCCAATTCTCCCATAGAAAAAGTATTCCCGTTGTCCGTGATAATGCTATGCGGATAACCATACCGGATTATAACATCCTCGGCAAATCTTTTGGTTGTTTTTCCATCACAACTGGTGACAGGTTTAGCCTCAATCCATTTGGTGAATTTATCCACCATCCCTAAGAGGTGAGTAAATCCACTTGGAGCCCGTTTAAACGGTCCTACCATATCCATGTTAAACGGTCCTACCATCCCCGAGACCGCAAAAGGCCATGTTATAGGTATTGTT
Organism: Avena eriantha; assembly: GCA_910589775.1. Lineage (NCBI taxonomy): Eukaryota > Viridiplantae > Streptophyta > Magnoliopsida > Poales > Poaceae > Avena > Avena eriantha. Next base: position 449,519,228 of record OU342742.1, on the reverse strand, counting down.
CGCAACTGATCAGCCGAACATGAGCTTGTTTGGCGTACTTTTGGCAGCCCTTGCATGTCTTGACTAATCGTTCGGCATCTGTTGGGGATTGGTGCAGAAAACAAAAAAATTCCTACGACGGAACCCCAGAAATTGCCTAGGATCTATCTATGTATTAATGCGGTAACGGCCAATGCGTAGAGAGTACATACCCTTGTAGACCGTATGCGGTTAACGTTCCGCGGGGAACGTGGTTGATGTAGTCGTACTCGAAGCCGACCTCAAGGTCGTGAAGCTCCTCGCAGGTCACCCCTTGCTCCTTCTTGATCTTCATCATCTTCATCGTGCAACAGCTCTGACTCACGACATTTAAGCACCCCAAGTGTTGCCCCTCGTGTCTTCGTACACATCCGGTGCACGATGAGACCTCCGGCTCCCCGATCCCGCCGGGAGTGCGGAAGTTGATATTCGGCTAGGAATCCCTGCAGCGCAACGGCGTACTGCATGTGTGCCTTGATCGCACAGCCCAGACTTGGGGCCATGGTCACAAGGCATAGAGAGAGAGAGAGAGAAGGAGGAAGTCAACCAAAGGACTTCTCCAATTGATGGTGTGTTCAATCCCACCCATGGGCACCCCTTTATATAGGGGGAGGGGGTGTGCCCACCCCTTTGGGTTTCCCATGTGGGACTATTCAAGGGAGGGGGGAGGCGCATGTGCCTTAATGGGCCAGCCGGCCTGGGGTAGGCCCCACCCCATGCACATCCCTAGGCTGGCCGGATGGGCCCCCTCAAGGCGCCTAGGCCTTGGCCCTTCCCCCCTTTCGGTTTTCCCTCATGGGCCCTATTTCCCTAGGAAGTTTGGCCCATTTGTGGAATAACCCTTCAAATTAGATTTTAATATTATATTTAATATTAATTACATTAATTAATATGTAAATACATATTACAAAATCCGTCTTGACCCGAAACACCTTTCGGTTCCCTTTCGATTTCCTCTGAACTACTTCGGATCTTTCTCGGAATGATTCTGGTCCTTTATTCTTTCTCCGAACAACTTCGGATCTCTCCGCGGAACGATTCTGGCTTTCTCTCTTTCTCTACTATGATTCCGTCTTACGAATGATCGCTCTCATTGTACCCTTAAGTGTATCCTCTCACGGCTCGGGAATGCTCTAGACATGATTTGTATCAATGATCAACAGAGGGACCAGGGATATCCGTGTGACCCCTATGCATTCCTGATGACAATGTCATTTGAACTGTATATATTTAGCATCCTCTTCCTTTTGTTTGTCGATACAACTTGTCTGAGATCCAATCATTGGTATCCCATACCTTGTTCAATCTCGTTCACAAAAAGTTATGTTTTCTTGTTACCATGATATTACATCCCCGTGACCTAGTCACATGTTGCAACATTTATAGATGTAATCTCACCAAGTCGGCCGTATGTATCTTTACCCGTCATGTGGGTGAACAAATCTCGGTCTTGCAGTCACATGTCATCTACTGTTCCTTCGGAATACCCAATGTACACCTTTATGGCCACCGCATTACCAGATGGCGTTTGATGCAGTCTAAGCAAGCTAGGGAAACAGTGAGTAATATGAGCTCACGGTCTAAGGAGAAGGAGTCTAGGTATAGTTGTTGCAACAATGAACTATATGACTTGATCGTGTTGCAATCCTTCGAGGAATGTCCAATCACATCATTCTCCAATGATATGATCTCGTTGTTAGTCGGCATAAATGCCCATGATCTTGAAACCCAGATCATCTTCGTGACCAACGAACTAGTATGAATAGAGGCTACTAGGGACTTTCTTGTTTCATACCACACTTGTACCAATGTTTCTACTTGGCACAGTTATAGCACAATATGAAACTATTATAAAATAATTGAGATATGACAACAAAAACCTATTTCTTATTTGCCTCTAGGGCATATCTCCTTTAGTCTCCCAGTTGCACTAGAGTACAAATAAACTAGCTTGCATTTTACTCGTATAAACCATATACCATATGCGTTTACAGATCATGCATGCTCATGGGAAACGTCATGTCCATGTTCTGTTTTACCAGATCATTATGTCTTTTGCAAATCGTTAATGTCTTCCTAATTTTGTCATTCACTCCATTATCTTATAATGTGTCGAAGTATTTGGCAACAAAGTGAGACTTTTGTTTCTAGTGTTTATGATGATGGTCGTTTTTCACTGTTGTCATCTAAACTTCAAAACACACTTTGCTATCCTTTGTGTATATACTATAGTCATGGCAGCAGAACGAAGCCGGATTCCAGGAGCTTACAGTGATGTTAGATCAACCTCGAGGGCTTTCTCATGGGCACTGGGCCCTGGGACACATCATTCTACGTTAAAAGCGAACTAGTCCCGCCATAACATTATACATCACATCAGATGTAGCCTTTATACTTCTATATCTATGTAGATCCTAGTGCATGAAATGCATCCATGCCACTTACATTGCTTCTTGCTACTTAAGTACAAATTTAATTCTGGTTTAGTGATCAACTCAGGAATCACTTAAAGACATGCTCTTACAGTTAAGACTTTGTCCTACCAACTAGAACCTTGGGTCACATTATGTCGAGTATACAACATGGTTATATGGAAGAACCTATGACTGAGGCATAGGAGATGCAACGCATCTCTTTATTTCAATCATAGTTGCAATACTCAATGCTTCATAGAGTAAGAACTACTTTCTCACCTTGTTCCATTCTGAACTACTTCAGAATCTTGTCTTAGGACATTCTAAACATCTTTTAGAATCAAGTCCAGGAAGCATTTGACATTTAGTGTTTATTAAACTTACGAATCTATCTCGATAGATCTTATTGTTTAATAACTTCAACTTCAACCTTATTTATCTAACTTAAACGTTATTAACACCAATTACATCATTCACATATGTCGTCCACATATCCTAGAATGATTTCACGCTCCCACTCAAATATGACATTCATGTTTGAGATCCAGGGATTTCACTTAGCTCCCACTCAGAATATGCCAGCTACATATTATGAATTAGCCAAGCTGATTTGCTCCCACTCAAATCTAGGTCCTCTCGATAATCTTGGACATTCCAAAATTCCTTGATCATCATCAAATCGAGAATTCCGCTAACGAGATTTCAATGACCATTCATTTCTCGTACTTAGGTTCATCACGCTTCTTTGTAATTCGTAGGTATGTCTTGTTCAAAACATGACAAGTGAATCAACTATAGTTCCACAAACTTGTAGAATATATAGTTGAATCCTACTTTCTTTAGTAAAAGTATTCCCTTGAAACTTTATGATCATTATCAACAGTTTCTCCTCTATTTGCAGAGTTTGGTTTCACGAAACAAATTCCGCTGTGCCACTCAACAATTCGGAGATAAGGTCAAATACCTTGTTTTGATCTTTTACTTTCTTCCACTTGTATCTTCATCAAGACACATCAACTTTGGACAACAACATGTTTGCCCCTTTGTGGAAGATGCATTCATAGCTTCCTAAGAATGCTCTACAAAGACTTGTTTATTCGCCACGACTTCGACTTGTCGAAGTCTCCAGAAACTCGAACATGCCATAACACTTATGGTGTTGTTTCCACGAATCTTTAGATGTTCCTTTGTATTTCAAATGAGTGTTTTCTTATTTTGATGTTTTAACTCTAAACGACAACTATAACCCTGATAAGAGATAATATTATACCATATGTATCCAATACATAATGATTATGATGTTTAGATATTTCAACATGGTTTGAATTCATCCAATTATCATAATTTGTGAAACATCTTTCACAAGTTCCTTTTATGCTAAACTTTAACTTGAATACTTTTGTCGTGTCGATCAAATCGAAGAGACTTGTTAATTCAGTTAATTAAATATCCCATTTAGTTATGAACTCATTTGAACAATTCAAATCATTTCAAACTTCATGTTTCATTAAGTAAATACACTTATTCACTTAAGTCCACAATAAATAATTTCCACTACTTGTTGAAAATATGATACATCACTATGTATAAGATTCAACATTTCTTCGCATATCACCGTTTTACCAGAATGCGGAGTTTCAGTCATTCTGCCCAACAGGCATGGTTTTGCAAAGTCTCTAGATTGAGCATCTAGGACCCCAATCTTTCGTAAAGAACCTGCAATAACCAAAATGACTTAAACTGTAGTGTCGTTTCATTATTAAACTTCGGATATCTTTTAGCATTCTAATCCTTTATAAATGTTTAAACTATTATCATTAAAATAGTGATGAGAATAACTTATTTGTGATCGTAATGTGACCATAAGGTATTGTTCATAAGAATAGTACAAACTAGTTTGTAACTAGTTCATATGAATAATCGTCTCGCCAAAAGAAAGACACACATACAAGGATTACAAATTTATATTCAAATCCACTAATCCAAATGATAAACTTTGAGGAAAGAGGTGATGTCGGCCATCAACTATTTTGCTTGCCGTCACCAAGTCACATTGCCTCAAAACAACAATTCTCAAGCAGATCATCCTGTTTTCACAAAACGGGACAAGTATCAACTACTTTGCAAACTGCAATAAGTTCTGCAAGAACCACATTTATAATTTGTATATCTTACATATACCTTTTCCATCCATGATCTCCATTTGCAATCAAGCCATTCTAAGAGTTCTCAACTCTAATGCAAGATCGCTAAGTGTTTCTCCAAACATTCCGGAGTCATCGAATTATCTCCTAATGGTTATTGTATCAAGAAGAGAAGATCACCTTTTAAGAGGATATCCCTCAGGTGTGGGTATTAATCTATGACGTTGGACCCTTTTGCTAAGTTCCAAATTAAGCAATATATTCCCATGGTCGCAAAAGACCTCAATGGGATAGGCTAAGATCTACTAAGATATTTGCAAACAGACATCTAGACTAAGTTTATAATAAGAGATCAATTTATAATTGGTCTCCACTAAAACGGTCATCCCCTGGACGATTTTAGTGATCGCATGATCCCTATCCTCTACACCTCCCCCGATCGTCACGGCCATCAGTGCAGTATCAAAGGTAGACATTCAATAATGCCAATCACATCATCCATGTGACTCATGCTCGATCTTTCGAACTCTTGTGTTCCGAGGCCACGCTTCTCTAGCGTGCTAAGTTCGCCAAATCTAACTTATGTGTATTCGCTATGCAACATGGCTTACACCCACTGTATGCAAACGTAGATATGTTTGATACCCAGGCCTGTAACCCTGGATCGCCTCATACCGAAGAACTTTCTTGGTGGTGCACACACAAGGGGAACACGGAACATTGGAATTAAATAGGGATCATCTTATTTGCTACCGTTGAGTATCTAAATACTAGCACACAATAAGATGAAAAACTAGTATCAACATCATATGTATAATGTGATATGATATGGTCTTTCTTGCACCTTGATCTCCATCGGGTGCTCCGGCATGATCTCCATCCTGCCCTTGGTTTGACGCCAAGTCCACGACGCCGCCACCAGGTCGTCCATCAGAATGATGACTATCACTATACTACTTAGTAACAGAAAAGTAAACTACTTTACCTTCACAACGACCAATGCCATATCATAATCACATGCCCCCTGCAAAATAAAGGTAGATGCCTCTACTTTATCTATTGCAAGTTTTACGTGGTTGTTAGGGCTTTCGCAATAGAATCATTTCTAAACTACGAACTTTCCAACCACAACATGGATCCGGCAGTTGTCTCTATTACACCCCTTTCAGGGCCCTCCGTTGTAAATGCTATATCAACTATTGAATGAGAGACAGACACCCGCTAGCCACTTATACGGTACAAGCCGTATGTTGAGTGTGGAACCAGTCTCGCGTACAAATACACGTAAGGTCGGTCCGGGCCGCTTCATCAAACAATACTGCAATATAAACAAGTACACATTAGAGGGTAACAACTAAGGGATCAATGCCCGCACAATACTTGTGCGTACTGGCCGTACAACACTCCTACACATAGATCGGCTCTGATACCACTGTTGGGGATTGGTGCATAAAACAAAAAATTTCCTACGACGGAACCCCAGAAACTGCCTAGGATCTATCTATGTAGTAATGCGGTAATGGCCGATGCGTAGAGACTACATACCCTTATAGACCGTACGCGGTTAACGTTCTGCGGGGAACGTGGTTGATGTAGTCGTACTCGAAGCCGACCTCAAGGTCGTGAAGCTCCTCGCAGGTCACCCCTTGCTCCGTCTTGATCTTCATCATCTTCATCCTGCAATAGCTCCGACTCACGACATTTAAGAGCCCCAAGTGTTGCGCCTCGTGTCTTCGTACACATCTGGTCCATGATGAGACCTCCGGCTCCCCAATCCCGCCGGGAGTGCGGAAGTTGATATCCGGCTAGGAATCCCTGCAGCGCAACTGCGTACTGCAGGTGTGCCTTGATCGCACAGCCCAAACTTGGGGCCATGGTCACAAGGCATAGAGAGAGAGAGAGAAGGAGGAAGTCAACCAAAGGAATTCTCCAATTGATGGTGTGTTCAATCCCACCCATGGGCACCCCTTTATATAGGGGGAGGGGGTGTGCCCTCCCCTTTGGGTTTCCCATGTGGGACTATTCAAGGGAGAGGGGGAGGCGCATGGGCCTTAATGGGCCAGCCGGCCTGGGGTGGGCCCCACCCCATGCACAGCCCTAGGCTGGACGGGTGGGCCCCCTCAAGGTGCCTGGGCCTTGGCCCTTTGGCCCTTGGCCCTTCCCCCCTTTCGGTTTTCCCTCATGGGCCCTATTTCCCTAGTAAGTTTGGACCATTAGTGGAATAACCCTTCAAATTAGATTTTAATATTATATTTAATATTAATTACAATAATTAATGTGTAAATACATATTACAAAATCCGTCTTGACCCGAAACACCTTTCGGTTCCCTTTCGATTTCCTCCGAACGACTTCGGATCTTTCCCGGAATCATTCCGGTCCTTTATTCTTTCTCTGAACAACTTCGGATCTCTCCGTGGTATGATTCTGACTTTCTCTCTTTCTCTACTGAGATTCTGTCTTACAAATGATCGCCCTCATCGTACCCTTAAGTGTATCCTCTCACGGCTCGGGAATGCTCTAGACATGATCTGTATCAATGATCAACAGAGGGACTAGGGATATCCATGTGACCCCTATGCATTCCTGATGACAATGTTGTTTGAACCATCTATATGTAGCATCCTCTTCCTTTTGTTTCCCGATACAACTTGTCTGAGATCCAATCATTGGTATCCCATACCTTGTTCAATCTCGTTCACAACAAGTTATGTTTTCTTGTTACCGTGATATTACATCCCCGTGACCTAGTCACATGTTGCAACATTTATAGATGTAATCTCACCAAGTCGGCCGTATGTATCTTTACCCGTCATGTGGGTGAACAAATCCCGGTCTTGCAGTCACATGTCATCTACTGTTCCTTCGGAATACCCAACGTACACCTTTATGGCCACCGTATTACCAGATGACGTTTGATGCAGTCTAAGCAACCTAGGGAAACAGTGAGTAATATGAGCTCACGGTCTAAGGAGAAGGAGTCTAGGTATAGATGTTGCAACAATGAACTATATGAATTGATCGTGTTCCAATCCTTCAAGGAATGTCCAATCACATCATTCTCCAATTACAGATCTCGTTGTTAGTCGGCATAAATGCCCATGATCTTGAAACCCAGATCATCTTCGTGACCAACGAACTAGTATGAATAGAGGCTACTAGGGACTTTGTTGTTTCATACCACACCTATACCAATGTTTCTAATTGGCACAATTATAGCACAATATGAAACTATTATAAACTAATTGAGATATGACAATAAAAACCTATTTCTGATTTGCCTCTAGGGCATATCTCATTCAGCATCTGCCTGAGCTGTAAGCCAGAAAATTCCGTGTCTACAAGCTTTTGCCACTAAAGATTTGGCTGAAGTGTGGTGACCACACTCGCCTTCGTGGATTTCTCTTAAGATCTCCACTCCTTCTTCCGGAGATACGCAGCGCTGAAAAACCCCAGAAACACTCCTCTTATAGAGCTCACCTTTAACTATAGTATAGGCTTTCGCTCGTCGGATAATCTGTCGGCTCAGAACCTCGTCTTCAGGTAATTTGCCATCTACCAGATAATCAAGGTAGGGTTGAGTCCAGCTGGGAATTACAGCTAGAACTGCTATTAGAGGTGAGTCAGATTTGGTCGGATATTCCTCATCCACTCCCTTTATTGAGGGAACTTTGAGGTGCTCTAAAAAAGCGCCATCCGGGACCTCTTTCCGTGCAGAGCCTATCCGAGATAACGCATCTGCTTCCTCGTTTTCTGCTCGAGGGATGTGCTGAACCTCAAACCCTTTGAACGATTTAGCTAAATCATCCACGACAGCTTTATACGCTGCCATGTGCTTATTTGCATTACAAATATCCGAAACTTGCTGAGCAACAAGATCCGAATCTCCATAACACATCAAACGTCGGATGCCGATATCCTTAGCAATCCGGATTCCGTGTAGAAATGCTTCATACTCAGCAATATTGTTTGTCGCTGTGAAGTTGATTTGCAACACGTATAGAAGTTTATCACCTTGGGGTGATTTGAGCACCACGCCAGCCCCCGAGCCCCCTCGAGCCTTAGACCCATCAAAGAAAAGGGTCCAATATTCCGACTCAGGGAGGGTCATATTCTCCTTTGTCTCTGTCCAATTAATGACAAAGTTGGCAAGGATTTGGGATTTGATTGCTGTCTGGGGTTTATACTCAATATCAAAAGCTGAAAGCTCTATGCCCCATTTGGCGACGCGTCCTGTGGCGTCACTGTTGTTGATTATATCTCTCATGGGATCTATGCTCTCCACGGTAATTGGATGCTCCTGGAAATAGTGTCGTAGCTTACGAGATGCTAGAAAAATACCGTAAGCCAACTTTTGATAATGCGGATACCGCTGTTTTGATTCTGTCAGGACCTCGCTGACAAAGTAAGTCGGACACTACACCAGGTGTTCCTGATTTTCCAACGGTCTCTCCACCACCATGATGATACTAACGACTTTGTTTGTCACATCAAGATAAAGCAACATCGGTTCCTGTGGTTCCGGCGTAGCAAGGATAGGAGCAGATGAGAGTACTTTCTTTAGGTCTTGTAGTGCAGCTTCAGCTTCGTCAGTCATACAAAATCCTTGGTCTTTTTCAGGAGTTTGTATAATGGTGTGGCTCTTTCACCAAGCCGGCTCACAAATCGACTGACTACAGCAATGCAATCAGTTAGTCTTTGTACGTCCTTCAGGCGAGTTGGCCTGGAAATATTGATTATAGCCTTGATTTTGTCCCGGTTCACCTATATGCCTCTTTGAGACACGATGAAACCTAACAATTTTCCGGCTGGGATTCCATCGATTGTTCAAATGCTGGTATCCCCAAGGAGCCTAAAGCGAGTTCTGACAATCTTGATCTTCGAACACTTCTTCGGATTAAGCATGATGTTGTATTTTCGTAGATTGGCGAACGTTTCCTCCAAGTCTGAAATCAGCGTTTCCTTCTTTTTGGACATCACCGCAATATCATCCACGTATGCATGTACATTGCATCCGAGTTGATCGTGGAGGCAACGCTGCATAGTGCGCTGGTAGGTAGCTCCTGCGTTTTTTAGCCCAAAAGGCATCGTAACAAAACAGAAGGTTCCAAAAGGGGTTATGAATGAAGTTTTGACTTTGTCAGATTCCTTCATCCGGATTTGGTGATAACCGGAATATGCGTCGAGAAAACAGAGGAGTTCCGAGCCTGCCGTAGAATCGATAACTTGATCAATCCTAGGCAGAGCGAACAGATCTTTTGGACAAGCCTTGTTCAAGGTAGTATAATCAACACACATCCTTAAATCAGTGGTGTCCTTTTTAGGGACCATTACAGGATTGGCCGACCACTCAGTGTGGATGACCTCTTCTATGAATCCTGCTAACTCGAGACGTGCTAGTTCCTTAGCTATTGCCTTACGCTTTTCATTGCCAAAACGTCGTAAGGACTGTTTGATGGGTTTAGCATTCGGGTTTACATTTAAAGAGTGCTCGGCAAGTTCCCTAGGTACTCCGGTCATGTCAGATGACTGCCATGTGAAGATATCTTGATTTGCTTTGACGAACTTGATGAGCGCGCTTTCCTATGTGCTATCTAGGCCTACGCCTATCTGGGTCACCTTGGAGGGGTCATCATCCTTCAACGGCGTCTTCTTCATCTCTTCTGATGCCTTGAACTCCGGATTTGGCTTTGTCACCTCCTTCTTCGTTGCAGGCATCTCGGATGGATCTATGCTCTTCTTGATCTCCTGGTACTCCTGGGCGTGCAGCACGGCTTCGGCAAAGGCGGCATTTCCATCCTCGCACTCTCGCACTTTCTTCAGGTCTCCCCTAATGGTGATTACGCCGTTGGGACCTGGAATTTTCATCATATTGTAAATGTAACACGGACGAGCCATAAAAGCCCAGTAAGCCGGACGTCCGAATATAGCGTGGTACGCGCTCTTGAATGGGACCAATTCGAAGGAAAGTGCCTCCGTCCGATAATTCTTTGGAGTGCCAAAGGTAACATCCAAAGTGATTTCTCCCAGGGAATTAGCTTGTCTTCCTGGGACAACTCCATGAAAGATCACAGAGCTATGGTTCAGCTGAGTCTCTGAAATCTTCAGCCGGTGTAGCGTTTCGACATAGAAAATATTGATACTACTGCCACCGTCCATGAGGGTCTTGGAGAAACCATAACCGTCAATAAGTGGATTGACGATTAAGGTGTAATTACCTCGCTTGTGTAGCTTAGGCGGATGATCAGCGCGGTCAAATGTGATTGCTACTTCCGACCAGTCCAGGTATTGGGGGACAGCCGGAACTATTGTGTTGAGCTCATGTAGAACTCCTTTCTTGACCTTTGCTGGTTGAGATCTGAGGAAGGTGACATAAGTGTCTTTTTTGGTCGGAAATTTTTTCTTCCCTTCCGGCTTGGGATTTGAAGTGTCGGCTTCCTCCATGTCGGAATCTTCCTTGGTCTCTTTATCTTTTTCGGATTCTTCTTTCCCTTTTTCCGCTCAGCTCTGTAGCCAGCAGTATCATCTCTTTTTATGTCATCACTGAAACGACACTCTGCGTTGGTGTGGGACGAGCCCCCATTGGCATCTAGGTGATATACCCATGGGTTATTGGCAATGTCGGCCCAAGTGTAGGTTTTGCCTGGTTGCTGGTCTCCTCTACCTTGAACTCTCGAAGTCCCACGGCCAAGCCCGCGGCCTCCACCGTGTCCTCCTCATCCTCCAGACCCGAAAGTAGCAGTAACCACTGCCGTTTCCGCGTTTGGTTTCTCTTTCGAGGTATTTTTGTGCCCTGAGCTTGTTGTTTTGGCTGTTTTGCCGACTGTGGCACAGCTAGGGCATTGAGTAATCCCTCTGCATCATCGTTAGCGTCTGCATAGTTGCTCCCTGTTTCTATCATCTCTCCCAAGTCAGTAACTTTGTCACACTTCAAGCGATGACGTAGTAAACCAATTGGGAGACCTGCAATGAAAGCTTCAATCCTAGTTTGATCGTTTCCTCCCTCACAGGAGTTCTTGGTGTCGATCCATCGTCTGAGGTAATCCCGGCAAGTTTCTCCGGCTTTCTGGGTGCAACGCTGTAGATCTCCAACCGTACAGGGCCTCTGGTATGTGCCTTCGAAATTCCGAAAGAACACACTTTGCATGTCATACCAGTTGTGGATGGTGTTCTCCGGAAGCTCATTAAGCCATGATCGTGCCGTCTTCCGCAACATAAGTGGGAGATATCGGGTTGTGACCAGGCTGTTTCCGCCTTTGGCGATGCAACAAGCTTGGAAAAAATCCTGTAGCCAGGTATCTGGCCGAGCAATGCCATCGTAGGCTTGGATATGTCTTGAGATAGCAAATCCTTTCAGGAATCTTGTAGCTCTGATGCGTGGTCCGAAGCACTTTGGGCCCACGTAGATATCATCATTTTCGTAGCGCTGCGCCTCTATGTTGGAGTTGATCCTGTGCCTTGCGTCATTCGGGGATAGAGATCATCCCGAGTGTCGGTTGTGGCTGCGGTGCCTTGGAGCCGGACTTCGGCTTCTGCCACCACCTCCTCCACCATGATGCCCTCCATTGCCTCCCTGGGGCCATTGTGATGGCTACTTGGCGGAGAGGGTGGAGCTGCTGGGTTTTTCTGGCTGATCGCCGGCCTCCGTCTGAGCGTCATTATTCCGGTTCCGAGGAGGGTCTTCATCGTGACGAGCCCCCTGCCGGCTTGTCCCAGCATGGTGTCCATCGTTCCTTCGTCTGTTATCCGGACGGCTTTCATGTCTAGGAGGTGGCATTCTTTGTCGGCCGTCCTCTCGACGTTTCTCCTTATATCGTCCCTGCGGTCTTTCGACTCTCGCCAGGGCGTGTTCCTCGGATTTAGTGCAGCAATTGCCTCTTTCTCCGCAACTGGGTTAATGTTACGCCAGCCACGGCAGCTTTGTGGTGCTGTCCCGAAGATCCGGTTCTCGAGTAATTGTCTTCCCGGCGATCGGGACGGTGGTGCTGCTCCGAAACGTGATGGGGTCTTACGTCAGCCTATGCCGGATTTGTGCGACATTGGTCGGAATCAGAGACCAGTTTTTGACTTCCGGACATGGCGACCTTTTGCTGCTCCAGTCCCTTGTTGAGTAGTTTGATTCCCAACCGGATCTCCTCCGGGCCTGGATTAGCCGACAGAATTTCTCGGGCCGCAACGGTATTTTGTACTGGGGTTGGATATACCCAATCCCCCTTGCTATCTTTCCGAGGCTTCCCCATCTCTTCTCCAAAAAGGACGGCGTGGATCTGCGGGAATTGGTTGTCATTAGTATGACGCTTCCTGGTCTTCTGGTATTGCCTGGAGTTGTACTTCTCCGCAGATGCTGTGCGTTTCTTTTCCTTCTCAATGTTTTTGGCTTCATCGAGGAGTACTTGACGACGCGCTTCTAGGGAATGCGCCCTCTCGTCCAGTTCTTCAGCAGTAAGTTTTGCAGCTATAGGAATAGGTGTGGTTAATGCAGCGTCGATGAGTTTACGCGCACCTTCAGTGTCCACGTGTCCATCCACCGACTCTTCTTTTTTGGGCTCTTCTCAGATAAGTGCTCCATCCAAGTCTTCCTCGTATTCCTCGGCAATCACCTCCTCTGCTAGAGCGTCTTTTGCCGGGATCTTATTCTTCTTGTTCCTCTTCTTTGCCTTCTTGGCAGCGCCGGTAGCAAAGACGGCTTTGGGTCCTTTTCTCGGAGTCAAGCTCTGATCGGTACTTTCGGACATCTGGACTTCGGGATTATCTCCGACTTCCATGTCATCCTGTGCTTTGGGAGAGTGTTCCCCGGATCCTTCGTCCATGGCTTCTCCTTCCTCTACAGCTTTGGAGTTATACTCCTCTTCATATTCCACGGAGAACTTTCGGAAATCTGCTGTCGATTCATCCGAGGATGCGGGTACGTTGGCGTTTGTTCCGATTGCCTCCAGCACAGAGTCGGTGTCATCTCCAGCATCGGCAGAGCCGGATCCGGATCCCACATATCCGACGAAGTGCGATGCATGATTCCTGAGGTACCTGCGGCTTCCGCGATCAGCTTTGTCGAAACTTTTGATGGTCTCGAGAATTGCATATATGCCTGAGTTTTGCATTATCATACGTCGCAGCATGTACCTTAGGAAAGGCCTGTCTGTCCCGGCATCATCAGAGCCGGAATCAGTGTCATTGGTATGCTCCTCCTGGATTTCGACTTCAGCGGGTGGGTTGATCTGGGATTCGGCCTCTCCAAGGAGATCCACTCCAGATTCGACTTGGACCGCTAGGTCTTCTTCAGGCTCGGATTTCTCCACTATCTCTGCAACTGGTGTGGGCTGGGTGGGATTAGGGTTTTCTGAGATCCGGAACTCTTCCGCCTCCGCGGACAAAGGGGACCCAGAAGATTCTTCTGCCTCTATCATCACCGCTGGGGTGGGTGGGACAGGTTCAGCAAAACTGATGTAAACATCGATCTCGCCAAAAGACATGATGGTGTAGGCAGTCACAGCCTCCCTAGCTGAGATCCAGGTCTCGTTGAGAACAATGAGAATGACATCGCTGGCGTAGAGGATGCGACCGACGACGATAGTCTCGCCGATTCCAATTCTTGCAGATTCTGCTCGGAACGCAGATCCGAAGCTCACCTGCCCCACGGTGGGCGCCAACTATCGTCAGATGGATGACAAGTACGCCATGAGGGGGTCCTCAAGGCGTGCGGAAGAGAGGGTGTGAGATGTACGATATGCCGGGACGGTGAGCACACAAGTTTACCCAGGTTCGAATCCGCCGGCTTTGGACGGATCCTACTCCTGCTTGCAATCCAGTAATACGGCAGAGCCGGAATATGGGTTACAAGGGTTCGCCTGTGCGAGTTGTGATTGTAGACTATGAGGGTAGGTGCCCTAAAGGCCCTCCCTAGGACGGCTTATATAGATATTTGGCCTAGGGTTTACAGGAGAGATCAGTCCGGCTACGACTAAGAGTTGGTTACAGAGTACATCTTGAACTACAAGTAACATTATGGGCCTAATTCGGTAAGTCTTCTAGGCCTTCCCGAGCCGGATTGGACTTCGTCTTTTCTCCCTGACTGGGCCGCCCATGAAGCAAAGCTCTAACCCGAAGTGGGCCACCCTGGTCAGTGAGGAACTATGAGGATACCTGGAAAGTATATCCCCAACACCGCGGGGGCGGATGTATTCCCGTTCCTTAGCAAGTAGAGCAGCATCAAGCGGTCACCCCACCGTCGCCAACGCATTGACCTACCCTCCACCGCAGCCCCTAGCGAACCAGCCACGGGCCGCCAACCCCGCGATGTCCACCAACGAGCCGCGACCGGCAAATAACACGGTCGCCGCCAACGGGCAGCCCATTGATGCCCGAACGAACATCATCAACAACCAGGCATGGCGGGCGTGCCAACCCAACGACTTGAGGCACACCCTCACCAACCGCGGCGACCCAGAACCAAGAAGCTCGCTCAGTCGAGTCGGACCGCAATGCTTCGGGCCCATGATCGGCGGGGAAAAATACCCCACCAACTTCAAGGCTCCCAAGGAGATCAAAAAGTACGATCCGACGTACTGTCCAGCTATCTGGCTGGACACATACCTCATGGAAATGGGAATCGCAGGCCACACCGACCTACTCGCCGCTCGCTACCTCCCCCTGATGATGGAGGGTGCGACTCGGCAATGGATCAACACCCTCCCCGCCGACAGCATCGATTCCTGGGAAGAAATGCGGGACACCTTCATCAGGCACTTCGAGGGCTCCTACACCCGCGCCACCACCATAGAAGACCTGGAATGATGCATCCAGGGACAATGCGAGTCGACTCGCCGCTGGATCCAAAGATGGCAAGAACTATGGATCAACGCCTCCGGCATCCACCCAAATACGGCGATACATTGCTTCAAGAACGCGTGCCGGTATGATCCCCTGGTCGCTAAGATCAAGAGGGTCTACTGGACGCTCGACAACATCCCCGACCTCCTCGAGATCGCCAAGCGCTACACGGAGGAGGACCCCAACCAAGACTCTGATGACGAGTCGGGAGGAAGACATCGAACCAGCATCCACGATAGTGGGCGCCTACGCGACATGCCCTACAGCAACACCCGCATCATCGGGAAGTGCCGCACAGACGGGCGAGTTGAATTCGTCGCCAATGCCGGCTACGGCCAGTGCGACCCCAAGAGCTACCGCCGCGACGGAGGAAACTACCGTGACATCGGAAACTACCGCTCCAACAACACAGCGAGGCCGAAATTCGACCCCGCTGCCCTGCTCAATCAGCCCTCCATCTACCATAGTAGGGAGGGAAAACCCGCCACCCACACCACCGCGGATTTCCACTCTCTCAAAGAGATTGAAAAGGCGAGGCGAGCAAAGGAGGACCCCAATAACAACCCACCCCGGGACAACGAGAACGCCGGTGGCTTTGGCACCACCGTCGGCTTGCTACACACCTTCAACGGACTCGGCACCAAGCGCGAGAAGAAGGTGCTCGCCCGCGCGGTCGCCGTCAACGCGGTGACACAAGTCGACATCCCTCGCTTCCTCAACTGGTTCGAACAGAGCATCACCTGGAGTCGCCAGGACCACGCACCAAGAATCGAATACCCAGGGCGAGTCGCCCTGGTAGTCAGGCCCAAGGTGGCTGACTACTGGCTGCCCAAGACACTAATGGACGGTGGGAGCTCCAGCTCCTAGAAGCAGCCATCGAGCCAATCTTGACGACCTTCCACGGTATCGTCCCCGGTCGGAAGGCATACCCAACCGGAAAAGTGACGCTGCCAGTCACCTTCGGCACTCCGGCAAACTACCGCACGGAGAGGATCGTATTCGAGCTGGTGAACTTCCACAGCCCTTACCACTGCGTCCTGGGCCGCCAGGCATTTGCAAAATTCATGGCGACCCCACACTACGCCTACAACATGATGAAGCTCCCAGGGCCAAGCGGCATCATCACCGTCCATGGCGACCCTGACATGGTCGTGGAATGCGAGGACAAAGGAGCCGAGCTCACCGACGCCGTCATCGCTGCAGAAACCGACCACGCGGAGGAGCTTGTGAAATACGAGGGCAACATTAACAAAGACGACCCCACCATCTTGAAGAAACCAATCGCCGCGAACTCCACGTTCGAGGCGACCATGCACACCCGCACCATCGAGCTCGTCCCGGGTGACTCCAGCCAGACGGTCACCATCGGGGCACACATGAGCCCCGCATAGGAAAGAGCGCTCATCGGGTTCCTCCGTGAGAACCGCGACATCTTCACATGGAAGCCATCTGAGATGCCAGGTGTCCCGAGGGAACTCGCTGAGCACAAACTCAACGCCGACCCCAAAGTGCGACCAGTAAAGCAGTCGCTACGGCCCTTCAATGAAAAGCGTCGTTGAGCAATCGCCAAAGAAGTACAGCGCCTCCTAGCCGCAGGCTTCATCCGGCCAATCAAATACTCCAAGTGGCTGGCAAACCCAGTCCTGGTTCTAAAAAAGAACAACACATGGAGAATGTGCATTGACTACACCAACCTCAACAGCGCCTGCCCGAAGGAGGAGTTCGTCCTACCGCGCATCGATCAAATCATCGACTCGACCACGGGATCGGAGTCGCTGTGCTTCCTCAACGCTTACTCTGGTTACAACCAGATCAAGATGGCAGTCGAGGACGAGGAGAAGACGGCGTTCATCACGCCATTCGGCACCTTGTACTACACGGCCATGATGTTCGGCCTCAAGAACGCCGGCGCCACATACCAGAGATGCATGCAGGAGTGCCTAGCAAGCCAAATTGGCCGCAACATTCATGTCTACATCAACGACGTGGTGGTGAAATCCACCTGCCAGGACGACCTGCTCGCCGACCTGGCCGAAACCTTCACAAACCTATGGAGGTACAACATCAAGCTGAACCCCAGAAAATGCACCTTCGGCGTCCCCATCGGACAGCTCCTGGGATATGTAGTCCCCAAGCAAGGCATCGAAGCCAACCCTACCAAGATCGACACCATCACGCGACTCAGGAAACCCGAGTGCCTGCGCGACGTCTAGAAGTTGCCAGGGCGAGTCGCGGCCCTCAGTCGCTTCATCCCCTGACTAGGCGAGAAGGCAATGCCCCTCTACCGCCTGATGCGCAAGAACCCCACATTCGAATGGGAAGCGAAGGCCGACGATGCACTCAAAGTGCTCAAAGAAGTGCTACTCGCGGCTCCACTCCTCGCTGCTCCACTCGACAAAGAGCCAATGCTCGTCTATGTCGCGGCCTCCACTCGAGTCGTCAGCGCCGTGATGGTCGTAGAACGACCGGAGGAGGGCAAGGAGCGCCTCATACAGCGTCCTGTCTACTACATCAGTAAAGTCTTGACAGATTCACGACAGCGCTACCCACAGTACCAGAAACTGGTGTACGCGGTATTCCGAGCCCAGCGGCGACTCCCACACTATTTCCAGGAGCACCCGATCACGGTGGTCTCCTCCGCACCTCTGCAGGACATAATACACAACCGCGAGGCGACTGTGCAAGTCGCCAAGTGGGCCATCGAAATCGGCGTCCACAACATCAAATACGAGCCCCGCAAAGCAATGAAGTCACAATCCCTAGCTGATTTCCTCGCAGATTGGGAAGAAGTACAGCAGCCGGAGAAGCTCCTGTACCTCCACTATTGGTCGCTCCATTTTGACGGCTCCAAGAACGCCGACGGCGCAGGGGCAGGGGTCATGCTGACCTCTCCCAAAGAAGACAAGCTCCGCTATGTGCTCCACCTCAAGTTCAAGCCCTGCACCAACAACATGGCAGAATACGAGGCCCTCCTTCACGGCATGAGAGCCGTTAAGGAGATGAACGTCAATCGCTTACGATGTTATGGCGACTCTGACCTAGTCGCCGGCCAGGTCGTCGGGACATGCGACGTCGTCTCTCCAACAATGATCGCGTACCGCCAAGCGGTAGACCAGCTGGGAGGGCACTTTGACGGCTATTCTGTCGAGTGGATTGACAGATGCAAGAATGAGGAGGCAGGCGCCCTTTCCCGCATCGGGTCGGACCGACAAGCGCCACCAGCAGGTGTCTTCCTCGACATCATCCACAAACCTTCGGTCAACCCACCAAAGGAGATCGACGTCGGGATACCGCTGCAACCAGAGCCGGCGCTAGTCGCCATGGTTGTGGAGCCTAGCGACTGGACAGCACCATACGTCGCCTTCCTAGAGCACAAGATCCTACCAAGCAACGAGACTGAGGCGCGAATGATCGTGCGCTGCTGCAAATCCTTCGTCATCATCAACGGTGAGCTCCATAGACGTAGTGTGACTGGCGTGTTCCAGCGCTGCGTACAGGCAGAAGAAGGCCGTAAGATCCTCCAGGACATTCACGCCGGCGACTGCGGCCATCATGCCGGCGCCAAGTCGCTAGTCGCCAAGGCCATGCGGCACGGTTTCTACTGGCTCACCGCACACGCCGACGCCACCAACATCGTCCAGCGGTGCGTCTGGTGCCAGAAGTATGCCCACCAGACGCACCTCCCTGGTTTGGCACTCAAGACCATCCCCATTACATGGCCATTCGTCGTATGGGGCATGGACATGGTAGGCTCGTTAAGAAGGCCCCGTCTGGCTTCACCCATCTCCTGGTCGCGGTCGACAAGTTCACCAAATGGGTCGAGGCCAAGCCAATCAAAAAGTGCGACGGCAAGACGGCCACCAAGTTCTTACGCGAGCTCATCTATCGGTACGGCTACCCGCACAACATCATAACGGATAACGGCACCAATTTCGCCAAGGGGGCCATGGCGGAATTCTGTGAAGAACATGGCATATGACTCGACCTCGCTTCAGTCGCCCACCCGGAGTCGAACGGCCAAGCAGAACGTGCCAACCAGAGCGTCCTCCACGGGCTCAAGCCACGACTCCAGGTGCCCCTCGAACGCACCCCAGGGTGCTGGGTCGACGAGCTCCCCCCTGTAATATGGGGGATCCGCACGTCCGTCAATCGCTCCACCAGGTTCACACCCTTCTTCATGGTGTATGGCACCGAGGCCGTAATGCCAACTGACCTGGAGCACGATTCACCTCGAGTCGCCAACTACGTCGAGGCGACCAATGAGGTCGCCCGCCAAGACAGTGTCGATCAACTCGACGAGGCACGCGACCTAGCCCGCTCTCGCACCGCCATCTACCAGAAGGACTCCGCTGCTACCACAGCCGGTGAGTCTGGACTCGCACCTTCCAGGAAGGCGACCTGGTCCTACGACTGGCCCAAGACAAGAAAGGCATGCACAAACTCTCCCTCCCATGGGAGGGGCCATTCGCCATAGGGCAAGTCCTCGGCAATGACGCCTACTACCTCATCGACATACGGGGTGATGCCCAGCTCGAGGTCGGAAGGCCATGGAATGTAAACCTCCTCAGAAAGTTCTATACATAGAACCTCAAATTGTACTCAGCTGGCATATATAATGAAATTCATTCGGATCACACAAATTGTGTCTACTCGCCATATTCTTGTGCCACTCGCACTCGTACATATCAGCAATATGCTACTCACGGAAGTCAACCTTTGGTCGAGCGACCGGCACGGCTACGTAGTGCGGCACAAGGGCACCGGAAATACTCGGGCCTTGGGATGTCCACGAAAACGCCAACCCAGAGCCGCCATTGGAGTCGCCTAGCTCGACTGGGACATCGGGCCAAGACAACCGGTATACGCTTCTCACAGCGACCTGTCCCTCCCATCCTCGCGCAAAGCGACTCGAACGATTAAGTACCACGCACGGGGACTCCGCAAAACGGAAACCCCCATGCGGCTCGGGAACACACCAAGTAAGAGAGCTGCCTTGGACTCGCCCAGCGACTGGCTCTCCGGGCCAGGGGAAGAGACGCGTTACAAACAACGCATTAACAACCTACAATAGGAACGTGCCCAATACGGTTGAGCACCACGCTCGGGGACTCACCTACAAAACAATCCCACTCGCGCTCGGGGACTCGCCGCTCAGAAGACGCGAGATAAAACAATGCATAACCAAAATAAAACGCAAAAGTATACAATCGAGTTATACCGCATTAAAGGGCGGATGCGCTCGGGGACTCGCTCAATCAAAAATAAACACAACACACAATCCTAGTCTCAATATGAGTCGATTGACCTCCCTCGGCATATATTACAAAATGTTGATCATATTACAATAGTCGCCACCTGACATACATTACAAACTGCCCAACTACATTGTTTATTCCACAGGTCCTGAGGAAGAAGCACCACCACCTCCCTTGACACGAACAAAAGGCTGCCACGGGTTCGTCGGGTAGGTCGTCAGCGACTTTGACAACGTCGACCGGAAAGGCTGCTCCGACCTCATGTCGTGATGCTCCGGCTCGGGGTCGCCAGGCGCCAACACCGTCTCCTGGTATGGCAGAAGATCCCCCATCGCCAGGACCCGATCGGCAAAAGGGGCGGCCTTCACAGTCAGCTTCAGTACCTCTGACATCTCCACCGTGCCGGTCGCCGATGGGTAGCTACTGGTCACGTCGTCAAGGTCGAAGTCGTCGGGGAAGTGGGCGAGACCCAGGCTTAATGCCGTGGTGGCCCCGCGCCTGAACGCCGAGCGCGCCATCCACTCCACAATGACAGGCGCCTCCTCCAGGTAGCGCCACACCTCCATAAGCCCCCCAGGAATAACCTCGGTGGGGGACATGCCTTGAAGAACCGCTTGGACGCATAACGCCGAAGCCGTGGCTGCGTTCACCACGACAGTGACGCACTGCGAAGCATCGAAAGTTTGAACCACCGGGTCGCTTTGGCATATCACAGTTGCAAAATAAGACATCAGTGAAACTACGGACTTCCCCAATCAGGGACTCGCCAAACAAGTCAGGCAACGATGGATACTCACCGAGGAGTTTGCGGCAATTCTCCGTGACATGCTTCTCCAAGGCGGCATGATCATTGTGTAACCCCACGATGATCGAATCCGTGGCCTTGCGTTCCTCCTCAGTCGCAGCAACAGCAACCTTCGCTCGGTCCTCAAAAGAAACTGTGGTCGCTCTCGCCTCCTCCAAGTCTTGGATCAGCGAGGCAATTCGCCCATTCGCCGCGTCCAGTTCAGAGACTGGAACATACCCTTCACGGGCATTGGAAATTGCAGCCGGGAGACCATCTGAAAGAAAATCATCAGCGAGTTATATAAAAACAGGTCATATATGAAAGATAAAGGGAAAGAAAGGCAGGTACTTACCAACAGTTTCATGGAGTCGCCGGTTAGCCTCCTGCGCTTCGCACAGATCCTGTTCCAAGCGCTCCCTTGCGGCTTGCCAGTCGGTCGACTCCTTTTGCAAACCCTACACAGACAACAATGTTCAGAACTTACCAAAGAGCAACATCAAGTTCCCAGCCGCTGAAATTAAGCAACTGGGAACTCGAGGACTGGAGAATAGAAGCAATTCACTGCCTAGCCGCTGAAATTCAGCAGCTTGACACTCGGGGACTGGACATACCTGAATGGCGGCACCAAGAATTTTTATGAAGCTCGCCGGCATCAGTCGACGGGACCGTGAAGGAGGTGCACCCACGACGAGACCCAATGTCTCC
Organism: Avena eriantha; assembly: GCA_910589775.1. Lineage (NCBI taxonomy): Eukaryota > Viridiplantae > Streptophyta > Magnoliopsida > Poales > Poaceae > Avena > Avena eriantha. The sequence goes on along the minus strand of OU342742.1, from coordinate 449,497,079 downwards.
ATCGACGACCTCCGGGCTCTACGGAGACTGGTTATCCGCCACGTCTGCGAAGCCCCTCGCCATGAAGCGAGGGAACGTCGCTGACGCCCTAGCCGGGGCGCTAGTCGCCGGAGCTGGCGCTCCCGTCACAGGGGCGACTGGCTCCGACTACGCAGCCATCGCCTCTTCAACGACTGCAGCTGGGTCGCTCCCCTTGGTGCTAGTCATCTCGACGGAATCACCGGCACCGTCCCTTTTCCTCTTCATGCCTTCCACGGCTGCGGCGTCATCAACAGACTTCCTCTTCTTGGGGAGGTCACCTTCTCCTACGGTAGCGCCCGGCGGAATCTTCGGCACCGAAGGGCGACCGATCTTTTTGACTTTGGACCTGTCAAAACGACAAAATCAACACGAAGACGACACAAGATGGAACACAATCTGGAGTGGAAAATGCAAGGCTTACTTGGCGACTGGGAGAACGCGCAGCCCGGTGCTGTGTGGGCAGGCTTATCCAATTTGAGGCCCAGCTTGCGAGTGAGCCCCCTCTCAAAGACGTCTGAAGCCCACGACACTGCGGGCTTCCTCGACGACGAAGCCACGATCGCTGGAATTTCCAGCTCCAGAGACGCGGCCGCTCTCGACGGCTGCGGCGACTTAGACGCTGCTGCCCCAACCGCTTCCTGGCTTGGAGCCCCCGAAACCGTCAGCGCAATTGCCGCCAGGGGAACTTCTACCTCCACCTTGGTGTCCTCGCCCTCCAACTCCTTCATCGGGATCGCGTCCTCTGGGGCTTTGCGCGAAACTTCGGTGTGTCTTCATTGTCAGAGTCGTCATCTGACTCAAACACCATCGCCGACTTGGACCACAACATTGGCTTCTTCGTTGGTGACTTGGGCTTGCGCGCGGGCTTCGACGGTGCGGCCATACGCCGGTATGTGTGCTCCTGTGGGACCTCGTCGCCTCCGTCGTGTTCATCTAGGCTGTGACTCGTCTCGAACTCGCGTTGTTTCTGCATGCGAGTCTTGCAAGCCACAGGCGTTGGAGGAGGGACCTCCTCCTCCTCCTCGTTGCTATCGGAGGAGTCTCCCTTGGAGTCCTCCTCGAGCTCCTGGGAACCTCTTCATCGAGTGGAGGAAGCCAGCCCTCCAACACCTAAAACAGCTGAGAACCACCACGAGTAAGCGCCAAATGCCGCAACTGCGAATCGAGATGCAGAAATGACGACTGGGGAGAAAACTTACTGTGGGGGCTTCGTTCTTCACGGGAGTGTACGGGGCGAGCCTGACAGACATGGTGGTGAATTCCGCGTCAGTGATCTTTTTTAGGGCGGCCTTGTAGTCCTCGGCCTCCCATGATTCCTTGCTGGTTTGGGAGGGGTCGTGCTTCCCGCTGTACTCATACATCCAATGCAGCCGAGCCGCTAGCGGAACCAGGCGCCGCCCGAGCCAGCAGTTGTAAAGGTTGATCGAAGTCAACCCCTGGTCCTTCAGCCTCTGGATCTAGTCCATCATCTCCACGATGGCCATCCTCTGGTCTTTGGGGAGTTTCTTTGGTGCCAAACGACAAGGCTCGCTCCTCTCGGCGATGAACTCGGGAAGTGCCACCTCGCCGAGGGGAGTGGATTCTTTCACATAGAACCAACTCTTCTTCCACTCGTTGGCGGCTTTCTTTGGCAGAAGGAGCTTGATGAAGTTAGCCTTCGGCTTCAATTGGAACGTGACACCGCCTGCAGCCAATATCAAGCCACCGGATGCCTCACGCCCGATGTGACCATGGAAGAGCTCCAACCACAGCGGAAAATACGGCCTGCAGCCGAGGTAGCACTCGCAGAAGGCGACGAAGGTCACCAGCTGCTCGATGCTGTGCAGGCTGAGATCCGACGGCTTGATCGCGTAATACGCGCAGAAGCGCCGGAAGAAGAGCGAGGTGGGAAACCCCAAACCTCTTTCTAGATGACTGGGAAAACAGATGAACTCGCCGGCTCGCGGTTTTGGCTCGGTCTCCGAGGAGGGGGACCTGCCAGTTCCCCTTGCGGAGGACTCCGGCGTCCTCGAAGGATTTGAGTTGGGCTGTGGTGCACTTGGATTTTCCCCATGAGCCTTTGGGAGGCACCATCAGGAAAGGCGTGGAATCGCACGACGTGGAAGAATCGAATCGAAGGAAAGCAGGAGGATTAAAGGCAGGAAGAATGAATATGGGAGAATGAAGAATGCGGAGAAGGATCTGCAGAGCTGATTCGTCGCTCCCCTTATATGGGAATGCTACCCGCCAAATTTGGGGTAGCCGTTACTTACGGTAATTACGCAGAAGTTACCGTTGGAATTTCCAACGAATAGTTTGACCAGAATTGATGGTCCAACTCCTCCATTCCACCCGCTACCCGCTAGTCTTCTCCATTTGCTGAAGCAGCAACTTGGTAGCAGTGACATTCGCTAGAGTGGCGAGTGGAAGCCCGGGGAAAATTTCCACGGTTCTAACGGAGTCCATCGCCGACTCAACTGGGCGTCCAAATTGGGCTCGCCTACTTCGACCGCCAAAGGGACGCATGCACCTGAATCAACGATGGCCTCGGGGACTACTGATGGGGATATGCCGGAAGGGGTATGCCTAGCAGGACATTCTGATTGGGCCGAAGGGCCTGTGAGTGGGCCTGAAAGACGGCGACTGGAGTGCGACTGAAGGAAAGGCCTAGCGACTGGAGGCTGAAGGCCCAGAAGCATACTTGAAGCCTAGTCGGATTAGGTCAAAAGCCTCCGAGTCCATATCTGGCTCGGTTGTAACTTGTAAACCCTAGCGAGGTGACTCCTATATAAACCTCCCTCGGGTATCTTTAGGACTTACGTTCCATCATACACCCCCTCAAGAGACTCGCTGCTTAGACGCCGAGCTCGCCACCCTTGTAACTCGCTCTCCATTAATCCAATCTAGCAGGAGTAGGTCTTATCCTCCGGGGGGCGAACCTGGGTAAACCATGTGCATTCGCCCCCATCTCGCACCATAGATGGCCGCCAGCTCTTCCTCACGTTACAATCAATCGCTGCCAGTAGCAGCGACTTCCGTGGCCATTTCCACGATAGGGGTGCTGACGCGGCATTCCAGCTGCTCTATGTCGACGACATTGTGCTCACCGCGTGAAGCTCTGCTTCGCTCAAGCGCGTCGTTGCCAAGCTCACCGGCGATTTTGCCATGAAGGACCTTGGATCTCTTCACTACTTCCTTGGCATCCGCGTCACGTGCACAGCGGCTGGCTTCTTCCTCTCGCAATGCCAGTACGCTGAGAAGGTACTTGAGCATGCGAGCATGGACAACTGCAAGGCTGCACCCACCCCCGTCGACACCAAGGCCAAGCTTCCTTCCGCGGATGGTGCCAAGGTCACTGATCCCACTTCCTATTTCAGCATCGCAGGCGCACTCTAGTACTTGAAGATCATGCGCCCTGAGATGGCGTATGCGGTGCAGCAGATCTGCCTCCATATGCATGACCCATAGGAGTGCCACGCTGGCTTGATCAAACAAGTGATGCGCTACGTTCGTGGCTCCACTGACCTAGCTCTTTGGCTCACGGTCTCTTCGTCCCTCTCGCTACGGGTATTCACCGACGTGGATTGGGCGGGCTTCCCCGACACCCACCGCTCAACCTCTGGCTACTGTGTCTACCTCGCCGATTCGTTGGTGTCCCGGTCCTCCAAATGCCAGACCACCGTCTCTCGATCCAATGCCGAGGCGGAGTACCGCGGTGTCGCCAACGTTGTTGCTGAATGTATCTAGTTGCGCCAGCTGCTGGGCGAGCTATTGTGCCTTATCAGTAGCGCCAAACTCTTCTACTACGACAACATCTTCGTCGTATACCTTTCGCTGAACCCCGTCCACCACTGCCGCACCAAGCATGTGGAGCTGGACATCCATTTCGTCCGCGAGCGTGTGGCTCTCGGCATCATCCATGTTCTCCATGTTCCCATTCGACAACAGCTCGCTGATGTGAGGACCAAAGGACTACCGACGATAATCTTCGAGGAGTTTCGCTCCAGTCTCTACGTCCTCCCTGATGCTGTCACGACTGTGGGGGATGTTAACACATGAGGCTAGGCGTGGACCTTTATAGGTTCAGTTAGCTGTGCGGCCCAGTCTTGCCCATGTTCTGCCACACGATCACACGATCGGCTGCTTACGTTGTACACGATCAAGAGCATGTACGAGGCTATCAAGGGCATGTACGCAAGAGCCTTGTGATATCAATGCAAATTGTGTTGAATCATTTCCCTGCTTTCAGTGTGAGCAGGAACTCTGGAAGTGGACCAACCCACATAGTTGGCCCATCTATGGGCCAAACCAGCCCATGGATGCAACCTCCTAAAAAGAGTCACGGACGGGCTGCCAGCCTCAGAAATGTCCCATTATAGTTTGTCTTTCGGCCTGCTGTGGATCTAGACGAAAAAAGGCAGCGCGCACAATTGAAATGGATTGTATGGGCACCTAGAGGGGGGGGGTGAATAGGTGCTACACCAATTTTTAATACTTTTTCAAATTTAGGCTTAGCACAAAGGAGAAATTCTCTAGATAAACTATTAGGTGGAATTTTCCCTATATGCAAACCTATCTACTAGCGAGTAAAGAGCGAGTTGAAGAGGAACGGGTAAACCGAAGTGAAGCACGAGGAGACACAGGATTTGTTTGACCGCAGTTCCTTCCTTGTTAAGGGAAGTACGTCTGCGTTGGAGGGGTGGGCGGTACTAAGACCACCACGCCACAAAAGGCCTCACCCTATTCTCCGATGGATCTCGCCACCAAAGGCATGATCCACCTTTCCACTATAGGTACCCTTCGAGGCGGGCACCGACGCCTTTACACAACTAGCGGGGCAACAACTCCACAACAACTTGGAGGCTCCCGAAATGAGAACAAGCTGCCACAAGGACAAAGTTCTCAAATACAATAAACAAGATCTAAGTATTGACAAGAATACTAGATCAGGGATTTCTCCAAGTGAATGGAGAGGAGTTAAAGCGCTTGATTCTTGATGATGATGATGAACTTCTCCTCCTTCAATTCTCCCAAAGATCAAGCCCTTCGGGTGGTTGAAGTGGGAGATCGAGAATGAGAGCTCTTGCACAATGTCTGGACAATTTTGAATGGATCAAGAGTTCTGAATGTTGGGGAAGAAGGGGTATTTATACCCCCTTCAGAAACCTGCCGTTGCACACTTTGGGGCCGAATTATCCGGCCCAAGTGAGGGCCAGATTATCCGGTCTGGGGAAAACACCATCCCAGACTCGGAATATCCGGCAGATAATCCGCCCCCTATCAAAGCGTCGTGCCGAGCTTGCCCTTGATCAAATTCTAGGGGCCGGATTATCCGGTCCTATGCGAGGGCCGGATTATCTGGCCTAGGGAGGAAAAACCGCCCCAGTTCGGATTTTCCGGGAGAAAATCCGACCGGATACCGAGCGACGCGCCTTGGCTCCTTTTGCTCGAAAACTGGGTGCCGGATTATTCGGCCCATGCGACAGCCGGATTATCCGGCCTGGGGAGGTAAAACCACCCAAGTTCGGATTTTCCGGGAGAAAATCCGACCGGATACCGAGTGACGTGCCTTGGCTCTCTTTGAGCAATGAGGTAGGCCGGATTATCCGGCCCTTGGTGGGGCGGTTTATCCGGCCCCCCTCAAAGCTTCCTGCACACTTAGCGCACATGAATAATTTCCACAGTATTGTTATCTAGAACGCAAAACATAGGAAAACATGAAATGTTCTTTCAATCTCCCCCTTTTTGGTGTTAGATGACAATACCAGGATTTGTAGGAGAAAGTCACAAGACAAACATTGATAACTATGAAAGAGACTCCCCCTCAATGTGTGCATAATAGAGTTTTGCATTAGAATACAAATGCACACAAATAGGTGAATCTATTCCATAGACATATGAGCAACAAAAACATGCCACCGAGGTAGAGAGTAGACATCCTTGACATAAGTCACAATTATTACTGGATGACCAATATGAGCGCGCCTTTCGTGATAAACCTCCAGCAATAGGATATGAATAGATAGATCCATAAGCATAATCCGTGATATGAAATCCATGGCATAATCCAGACAACCACATAAAGTCTCAAACAACCACAAATCACAAATTTAAAGTTCAATGCTAAATGGGCATAAGCAAGAAAAAACGAATAGAAATGTGCAAGTGCTTATGCCCGACCCATGCAAATCCACGGACATCCTAATAGAACTACTTCTCCCCCTTTGGCATCGAGACACCAAAAAGGGAGAAGAGCGATGCTAGCGCCCCACGGGATCACTAATGTCCTCGTCCTCGTCCTCGTCCTCTTCCTCGTCTTCATTCTCATCTTCATCCTCATCCTCAAGCTCCTCAGTGTCACCTTCCTCATCCTCATCATCAGCAGCAGGCGCAGAGGGGAACAAGTGACGCTCCAGCTCACCATAGTTTAGCCCGGAGGAAGAGTTCCACTGAGCAAATGGAGTGGGAGGTGTAGGAGCCAGAGGATCACCCAAAGCACTGGACATGTGGTGGAGAATGAGTTGCTGGGAGTGAGCCAACTCATGGCGCTGCTTGTATGCCTCGTACTGACCCTTGCGTGTGTCCACGCCCATGTAGAGAATGTTACGCTAGAACCAGTTCAGGTGCTTGATCTCACGGGCGACGGGAGGCACAAGGGGCCTGCGAGCATCCCTCATGAGGCCCTCAGGAGCCAAGGAGGGGTGAGAGGTCTTCCAAACCTTGTTGTAGATCTTCTTGGCCTTGTGCACCGAGTCAATGTGAAACTCCTCAGCAGGAAGTAGGTGCGGATGAGCATCATAATGTAGGGTGCATAGGGAATGGACAGACGATTGAACATAGCATCACATAGCTCATGGTAAATGAAGTCCATGACATCCAGTCTATACTGCACTGACTCGTCCTCGCAGGAGGCAACCTCATGAGAAAATTGAAGTAGCTGAACAAGGTGACCACGGATGTTGTCATTGTTGCCCCCACTCGGTGTAATGGAGTCACGGAAGAAACCCACTAAGGCAACATAGATGGGAGCAAGGCCAGCCATAGTACCCACAATGCCATTGTCCAAAGTGCAAGGAGAGAGAGTTGCATCTTTGTTGGGCTTCAGCTGGGTGATGATGCGGTGGCCACTGGCTCTATCCCTTCTGCGGAAAGAGTATCCAAGAACCTCAGCAAACACGTGAAAATCAGAAGTCATAGGCCGGTCATGAGTCATCCACTTCATAGTGCGACGCTCATCCCCACAAATAACCAAAGTGGAGAAGAACTGCTTCACCACCTCAGAGACAAAGGAGCACTGGAGAGACATGAGATGGTGCAGCCCCATCCTCTCAGCCACATACATCGCATCCACAAGATGCGCCTTCTCCAAAGCATCAGCAAGTACCAGTGGGTGCATAGGCCTAATGTTCAGCCTGGCATATATGTCTTCATAGATCCCCTTCTGTTCTGCACACCAAAAACGAGTATCCCCTAGCTCATCATCACGAGGCAGCTCAGCAAACAAGTCACGGTGACGGATGGCGGAATAGGAGACCGCATCCAAAGTTCTGTAGTTGATCTTGGGCTCCTTGCCCTTCCTCTTGGACACCCCTTCCTAGTCATCTTTGCATGTTCAGCCATGCGCTTCTCTTCATTCTTTCTTCTCCTCAACTCAACTTCGTCCACTAAGTTACCCTGACCATCATCCCAAAAATATTTGGCGCGAGGGCGGCGCCTGTAGGTCTTGGGAACACCGGAACCACCTGTGAGGAGAATAAGGGTGATAGCAAGGGGATAAGCATACACACAAGTCCACGAGAGAGCATGGAAAAAGGTAGTCAAAAAGTTCATAGGACAAAACTACTCAATGCATAATCTAGAGTGAAACTGAACTAGAATCGAATCTGTCAGGCCGGATTATCCGGCCCGGCCAGGGGCAGATAATCCGGCCCTGGCAGCAATTTTCGATTTCACCTAGATTGAATGCAAAAAAAAAGTAGATCGGGCCTAGAAACTGTAAGACTACGATTTCTATGCGAAAACACAACCTTCTAAACAACGTTCCACACAACAAGTTACACATCTAGCCAAATATGGGGAGAGAGGGAGTTACCCTCACTCATTGGAGGAAGAACGCGGAGGAGAAGGTACCCGGAGGCGCGGAGAAGAAGATCCGGGGAGGCCCGGAAAATCCGGTGGCCGGAGAGGCTCCGGGGAGGGTGAGGGGCGGCAGGCGGCGGCTAGGGAGGAGGAGAGGGCTGGGGGAGAAGTGCTGCTCGTTATGAGCCCTTCCCCCCGAGCCCTGTCCTTTAAGATGAAATCCGCCAGGGCCGGATTATCCGGCCTACACTCGGGACGGATTATCCGGCTTAAATCTGGGACTCTGTTATACATAGAACCAGGCCCATGCGTCCCCAAACAACACCCCCACAGGGTGTACAAGGGACTTGTGTGTAAGAATAGATGGCTTAGGGGTAGGGAAAGGCTTAGGATTAAGAGAGCCAAACTAAGATGGTACTAGACACTCAAAATTGCGAAATCCAAATCAAATAAAATCCAAGATTGAGTGTGATTCCCATAAGAACATGAGAGAGCAAATAACATCCAAAAAGATCCAATTCTCCTCAAGGGAGAGGGCGGTGGCCGAAGCCACCTTGTTGGAGTGTATGGTGTGACACCGCGAAGATATATCTTGGGTTCACGACCAATACTCATCAATAAGCTCACATATCACAAAATGATATTAAGAGAAATGATTTATCTTGCTTTTGGAATTATGGGGGGAGGGTTAGCCCAATGAGTTAGGACCACACTCCCCCTATATCCATGCCCACACATATACCAAAGAAGGATTGAGATGTATGAGTGAGTGCATGAGTAATCAAGACAAGCTCCTGGAATCAATGATATTTAGCTCATTCCTCAAGTAGCAGAATCTTGCTTCATCAAGTGGCTTGGTAAAAATATCTGCAAGTTGGTTCTTCGTGCTCACAAAGGATAGATCAGTATCGCCGCGAGCAACATGGTCTCGAATAAAGTGATTCTGAATCTCAATATGCTTCATCCTTGTGTGCTGAACAGGATTGTACGCAATTTTGATTGCACTTTCATTTTCACATAAAAGAGGCATTGTCACAATTGAAACCGTATTCCTTTAAAGTTTGCCTCATCCACAATAATTGAGTACAAGCGCTGGCACCATCAACATATTCAGCTTCGGCGGTGGAGAGAGAGATACAATTCTGCTTTTTAGAGGACCAACATACAAGAGATCTTCCCAAGAATTGACAAGCTCCAGAAGTGGACTTCCGATCATCCTTATCACCAGCCCAATCTGAGTCAGTATAGCCACATAAAGAGAAATTGGAGCCCTTGGGATACCAGAGACCAAATTTAGGGGAATGAACCAAATATCGAAAGATCCTCTTGACCGCCACTAAGTGGCTTTCTTTAGGAGCTGCTTGATACCTTGCACACACTCCCACACTCAACAAAATATCGGGTCTAGATGCGTAGAGGTAAAGAAGAGAGCCGATCATGGACCGGTATACCTTTTGGTCCACATCTTTACCATTTGGGTTAAGTTCGAGATGACATTTTGTTTGCATCGGAGTGGCGACACCATTAAGATCCGTCATCTTGAATCTCTTGAGCATGTCTTGGATGTAATTTGATTGATTAATAAAGGTTCCTTCTCTAAGTTTCTTGATCTCAAATCCAAGAAAGAACCGTAATTCCCCCATCATAGACATCTCAAACCTGTCAGTCATAAGCTTTGAAAATTCATCATTAAAAGCTTTATTAGTAGAACCAAAGATAATATCGTCTACATATAGTTGGCATACAAATAGTTCCCCCTTAACCTTCTTAGTAAAAAGAGTGGGATCGATTTGCCCAACTTCGAAGCCACGATCTAACAAAAGCTCTTTAAGGTGCTCATACCACGCACGTGGGGCTTGTTTAAGGCCATAGAGTGCCTTATCGAGTTTGTAGACATGGTTCGGAAAGTTAGGATCCTCAAACCCCGGGAGTTGCTTTGCGTATACCAACTCATGTAGATGACCGTTAAGGAAGGCACTCTTGACGTCCATTTGCTGCAACTTAAAATTGTTATGAGCAGCATACACAAGAAGGATATGGATGGAAGGCGAGCCACTGGAGCATAGGTCTCGCCGAAGTCGATGCCCTCAACTTGGGAGTTACCTTGAGCCACAAGTCTTGCCTTGTTCCTCACAACAATGCCATTCTCATCTTGCTTGTTCTTGAAAATCCACTTGGTGCCGATAACATTGCGGCACTCTTTGGGCTTCTCCACGAGTTTCCAGACTTTGTTGCGCTCGAAATTATTCAATTCTTCATGCATAGCAACAACCCAGTTTGGATCTTCAAGAGCTTCAAAGACATTCTTAGGTTCCACCATGGAGATATGAGCTTGATGCTCACCAAAATTGGCCAATTCTCTTCTTGTTGAGACCCTTCGTCGAAGATCACCAACAACCTTGTCAAGAGTGTGACCCCTCAACTCAAGGTTACGATTAGCCCGAGCCTTGCGACAAAGTTCAATAAGTTTGTTGTCTCATGGAGTAGGAGATTCATCACTTGAGTCTTCATTGGAAGCATTTTCTCGACCTTGATAAGTAACTGGAACATCAGTAGCAGGTGGTGGAGACATGTGCCCTTTAGGTGAGTCCGTAGCCATAACAGGAGGCTGCAGAACTAGAGAGTCAGGGCTGCAGATCTTGGGTTGATTTCACCTAGATTGAATGCAAAAAGTAGATCGGGCCTAGAAACTATAAGACTACAATTTCTATGCGAAAACACATCCTTCTAGACAACGTTCCACCCAACAAGTTACACATCTAGCCAAAGATGGGGAGAGAGGGAGTTACCCACACTCATTGGAGGAAGAACGCGGAGGAGAAGGTACCCGGATACATGGAGAAGAAGATCCGGGGAGGCCCGGGAAATCCGATGGCCGGACAGGCTCCGGGGAGGGTGGGGGACGGCAGGCGGCGGCTAAGGAGGAGGAGAGGGTTGGGGGAGAAGTGCTGCTCGTTATGAGCCCTTCCCCTCGAGCCCTTCCCTTTAAGATGAAATCCACCAGGGCCGGATTATCCGGCCTACACTTGGGACGGATTATCCGGCTTAAATCTGGGACTCTGTTATACACAGAACCAGGCCCGTGCGTCCCCAAACAACACCCCCACAGGGTGTACAAGGGACTTGTGTGCAATAATAGATGGCTTAGGGGTAGGGAAAGGCTTAGGATTATGAGGGCCAAACTGAGATGGTACTAGACACTCAAAATTGCAAAATCCAAATCAAATAAAAGCCAAGATTGAGTGTGATTCCCATAAGAACATGAGATTGCAAAGAACAGCCAAAAAGAGCCAATTCTCCTCAAGGGAGAGGGTGGTGGCCGAGGCCACCTGGTTGGAGTGTATGGTGTGACACCGCGAAGATATATCTTGGGTTCACGACCAATACTCATCAATAAGCTCACATATCACAAAATGATATTAAGAGAAATGATTTATCTTGCTTTTGGCATTATGGGGGGAGGGTTAGCCTAGTGAGTTAGGACCACACTCCCCCTATATCCATGCCCACACCTAGACCAAAGAAGGATTGAGATGTACGAGTGAGTGCAAGGGTAATCAAGACAAGCTCCTGGAATCAATGATATTTAGCTCATTCCTCAAGTAGAATAATATTGCTTCATCAAGTGGCTTTGTAAAAATATCTGCAAGTTGGTTCTTCGTGCTCACAAATGATAGATCAATATCGCCGCGAGCAACATGGTCTCGAATAAAATGATTCCGAATCTCAATATGCTTTGTCCTTGTGTGCTGAACAGGATTGTATGCAATTTTGATTGCACTTTCATTATCACATAAAAGAGGAACTTTGTCACAATTGACACCGTATTCCTTTAAAGTTTGCCTCATCCACAATAATTGAGTGCAAGCGCTAGCAGCAGGAACATATTCAGCTTCGGCGGTAGAGAGAGATATACAATTCTGCTTTTTAGAAGACCAACATACAAGAGATCTTCCCAAGAATTGACAAGCTCCAGAAGTGGATTTCCGATCATCCTTATCACCAGCCCAATTTGAGTCAGTATAACCACATAAAGAGAAATTGGAGCCTTTGGGATACCAGAGACCAAAGTTAGGAGAATGGACCAAATATCGAAAGATCCTCTTGAGCGCCACTAAGTGGCTTTCTTTAGGAGCCGCTTGATACCTTGCACACACCCCCACACTCAACACAATATCGGGTCTAGATGCGTAGAGGTAAAGAAGAGAACCGATCATGGACCGGTATACCTTTTGGTCCACATCTTTACCATGTGGGTTAAGTTCAAGATGACATTTTGTTTGCATCGGAGTGGCGACACCATTTAGATCCGTCATCTTAAATCTCTTGAGAATGTCTTGGATGTACTTTGCTTGATTAATAAAGGTTCCTTCTCTAAGTTGCTTGATCTCGAATCCAAGAAAGAACCGTAATTCCCCCATCATGGACATCTCAAACCTGTCAGTCATAGGCTTTGAAAATTCATCATTAAAAGCTTTATTAGTAGAACCAAAGATGATATCGTCTACATATAGTTGGCATACGAAGAACTCCCCCTTAACCTTCTTAGTAAAAAGAGTGGGGTCGATTTGCCCAACTTTGAAGCCAGGATCTAACAAGAGCTCTTTAAGGTGCTCATACCACGCACGTGGGGCTTGCTTAAGGCCATAGAGTGCCTTATTGAGTTTGTAGACATGGTTCGGAAAGTTAGGATCCTCAAACCCCGGGGGTTGCTTTACGTATACCAACTCATGTAGAGGACCGTTAAGGAAGGCACTCTTGACGTCCATTTGCTGCAACTTAAAATTGTTATGAGAAGCATAAGCAAGAAGGATACGGATGGAGTCAAGGCGAGCCACTGGAGCATAGGTCTCGCCAAAGTCAATGCCCTCAACTTGGGAGTAACCTTGTGCCACAAGTCTAGCCTTGTTCCTCACAACAATGCCATTCTCGTCTTGCTTGTTTTTGAATATCCACTTGGTGCCGGTAACATTATGGCACTCTTTGGGTTTCTCCGCGAGTTTCCAGACTATGTTGCGCTCGAAATTATTCAATTCTTCATGCATAGCAACAACCTAGTCTGGGTCTTCAAGAGCTTCAAAGACCTTCTTAGGTTCCACCATAGAGATATGAGCTTGATGCTCACCAAAACTGGCCAATTCTCTTCTTGTAGAAACCCTTCGTCGAAGATCACCAACAACTTTGTCGAGAGTGTGACCCCTCAACTCAAGGTTTCGATCAGCTCAAGCTTTGCGACGAAGTTCAATGTTGTCTCTTGGAGGAGTAGATTCATCACTCGAATCTTCATTGGAAGCATTCACTCGACCTTGATCAGGAACTAGAATATCAGCAGCAGGTGGTGGTGACGCGTGCCCTTGAGGTGAGTCAGTAGCCGTAATAGGAGGCTGCTGAACTGAAGAGTCAGGGTCGGATAATCCAGCCGATGGAGAGGCCAGATAATCCGGCCTGAGAGTATTTGTAGCAGCATCATCAGGAAGCCTGGGGCTTGCTTGAACTAGCGAGGGGCCGGATAATCCGGGGCTTGCCGGAAAATCTGGCCTGGAGCTTGCGTTGATATCTTCACCACCAGGAGCAATATGGTCAGCTGGAGCAGGTTGGCCAGATAAACCGGCGTCCACCGGATAATCCGGCCTAGAGTTTTCTGGAACAGCTTGACCTTCAACAGTTGATGGAGATGGTGCAGAATTTTCTCCTGTGGTGGGAATTTGTTGGGCATGTGTAGATGAGGGCTCTTCATGGGAAGAGCATTGTCCTTCCCGATCTGCCACAAGGGGTTCCTCAATGGGGCGGAAAAATCCCACGCTCATTCTTCTTATGGCATCTTGGGGTATTTCAACATCTACATCACAAACACCAACTTGCTCCGCACGGGAACCGTCATTTTCTTCGAACACCACACTACAAGATTGTACAATAGTTCCGGAGATCTTATTGTAGACTCTATAAGTGTGGGATTCGGCACCATAAACAACAAAAATACCTTATAAAGCCTCAGATTCAAACTTAGATAGACGGACTCCTTTGATAAGAAAGAAACACTTACACCCGAATACCCGAAAGTATGAGATGTTTGGCTTGTTACCGGTAAATATTTCATACAGAGTCTTGTCCAAGATCGTGCGGAGGTATAATCGGTTGGATGAATGACAAGCAGTAGAGATTGCTTCAGCCCAGAAGTTATATGGAGATTTAAATTTGGCAAACATTGATCTTGCCATATCCATTAGAGTTCGATTCTTCCTCTCGGCCACACCATTTTGTTGAGGGGTGTATGCAGCGGAATATTGATGTCTTATCCCCTCTTCACTTAGGAACTCATTTAAGGTGTAGTTCTTGAACTCAGAGACGTTATCACTTCTTATGGCCAGAATGGGGACGTTGTATTGACTTTGAATCTCGTTGGCGAAGTCGATGACTGTTTGTTGAGTTTCACTCTTCAAATTGAAGAAATAAACCCAAGTGTATCTTGAGTAATCATCAACAATCACTAGGCAATACTTCTTCCCACCGAGGCTCGCATGAGATGGAGGTCCGAAAAGGTCCACATGAAGAAGCTCCAAAATCCTTTCTGATGAGATAATAGTTTTCCTTCGATGAGGTGAGTCATGCATTTTTCCTTCAACGCACGCCCTGCAAACACGATCTTTGGCAAAGGAGACATTTTATTTTAGTCCAAGAATGTGGCCACCCTTGTGGAGACTTTGCAAAGTTCTCATATTGACGTGGGCTAGTCGGCGATGCCATAGCCAACCCGCGTCAACCTTTCCGAAAAGACACATCAGACCTGTAGTGGTTTTCCCCGAAAAGTCCACCACGTACAGGTCATTTTTGACATATCCCACGAAAGCGACTTTTAGAGACTTGCTCCATAAGAGTACCACCAAATCAGCATCAATATAAACTGAAAAGCCCATATTACCAAGGGCGTGATTGGAAAGTAAGTTGTAACCGAGGGTCTCAACGAGCATGACGTCCGCGAGAGAAATATCGTGAGCCACCACAACTTTGCCGAGACCCAATACCTCAGATTTTGACTTGTCACCATAGGAGACGGTTATGTGATCAAGGTTTGGTCACATCTCCGTGATGATCTCCTTGCTTCCGGTCATATGACTCGTGCAGCCGCTATCGAGTACCCATTTAGAACCACCGGAAGCATAGCCCTGCAAGAAAATTACTTCTTGGCTTTAGGTACCCATTTTTAATGGGTCCTCTCATGTTAGTAACAAGGGTCTTGGGAACCCAAATAGACCAAGGAATGTAACAATCATATGGGCCTACATAACTAGCATAAACATCACCATAATAATTGCAATATAGTTCAAAGTTAGGATTGTTGGCCCCTACAAAACTAACATAATTAGTCTTGTCATTGGTAATGTTGCTAGTCTTTGGTTGAGCAGGCTTGCTCTTTTTCTTCTTCTTGTTTTTCTTGCTCTTTGTCTTGGGTATGTAACCAAGGCCTTCTTTACTATTGTTTGTCCTTTGCCTGCTCAGTATGACATCAATAACTCATTTACCTTTGTGTTGAGAACTTCTTGCAAGGTCTTCTTTTCTAGAGGATGAAGTGGAGGTACTTGGCACATCATACCGTTTCAATTGAGTTTGGAGCTGGTCGTGAGACTCATTTGAAGTAGAATGATCACTCTTCAATGCCTTGTGAGCACTTTCGAGATTATCAAACTTCTCCAAAATTCTAGCATGAACAGCCCCAAAGTCAATCTTTTCTTTCTTTAGTTTCTTTACCTTGGCAAGAGCATGGTCACGTTCTTTGATGAGCTAAGCTACAGCTTCTTCCTGTGAATCCTCAATGGATTCGAGTCTCTCTTCCAAAGATACTCGAGCTTCCTCTTCCTCTTCCAAGGCATTCTTCAAAGAAGCTATCTCCATCACATCTTCTCTTTCAATTCTGCCCTTTTCTTCAAGAAGATCCTCGGCTTGAGCAAGTTGACTCATAAGAGCATCAAAATGGAGTTTGTGCTCACGTTGTAGGTTAGTGAAAAAAGTATCCAAAGCAATAACTTCTTCTTTCCTTTTAAAACTGTCATGATCATCCATATCCAAAATTATGTTAGTCTTAGGAAATGAAGAGCTAGAAGTTGATACCTCGGACCCTCTTGCCATTAGGCAAGTGACGTTGTTGTTGATGACGTTCTCGTTTGGCGAGTCGAAGAGAGATGAAGGAGTCGATGTGGTGGCTATAGCAGCCACCTTGCGGGAACTATCATCATCCTCTTCATCTTCACTTGCGGAAGAGTATTCCTCTTGTGCTACCAATACAATCTTGGGTTGCTTCTTGAAAGGGCCATTCTTCTTAATAAATGGCTTCTTCTTAAGTGCTTTAGATTTCTCTTTAAGAATGAGCCTACCACCATTGTCTTCTCTATTTTGATAAGGACACGCAGCTACAAAGTGCATTCTATCTCCACAGTTGAAGCAAGTTCTCAATCTTGGGCCACTTTCTCTTCTTCCATTTGACCCATTCTTGCGCTCAAGTTCAGACTTGGCTTTGGCAGGGTC
This sequence comes from Avena eriantha, assembly GCA_910589775.1. Taxonomy (NCBI): domain Eukaryota; kingdom Viridiplantae; phylum Streptophyta; class Magnoliopsida; order Poales; family Poaceae; genus Avena; species Avena eriantha. The sequence continues at coordinate 449,480,480 of OU342742.1, read as the reverse complement.
CTTCCAAAAGTTCCTTGCATAAAACGCCATGTACTCACCATGAGCACGTTTGACTTCATCGGGACAGTCCATGGATGCCCCCTCAAAAGCTCCTTCATCTTCCTCTTGCTCAACAACATTGGCTTTGAGAGCCACATTGACACCCTTTTGCATTCCAATGGCCTGAGCACGGGCATCTTCAGCATTCTTTGCTGCCACTTTGAATGATGCCATTTCTTGCATGACTTCGTTGGATGTCATCTGATGATAGTTATGTCTACCATGCAGGCTCTTCAAGTCCGTTGGCTCGAAAGGTATTAAGGCACTCACATATTTTCTTTTTATCCATGCATCATCAATGTGAGTGGCCCCATGCTTTCGAAAGGTTGTTGCGATGCCCTTGAGTCTTCTATACATGTCCTCATGGTTTTCACCATCCAACATGTAGAATCCCTCAGCTTCATTACTAAGGGCATCATACATGTTCCTTCTCATGCTTTCATTTCCAACGAAGAGATCCGTAAGAGCATCCCAAGCTTCTTTAGCTGTGTTGAGATGTTCAATGTGTGGCATGTCCTTGGGACCCACACCCAGCTGTATCATGTGGAGAGCGGTGGCATTCAACTGGCTGTCCACAACTTCTCTTCTCGTTAGGTTGGTTTGATCTCCAATATGAAGACCCTCTTCAATAATCCTCCACAATTCAACAGAGGAACTGCAAACATGAGATTTCATTAGGAATTACCATTGATTGCAGGAGGATGCAGTGAGCTTGGGTGGATCACCCCTATTGTTTATATGAGGATGAGGGATAGGTGGGTCGGGGGAATATACGTGGCGAACCTCACTATATTCCTCCTTACCACTTCCCTTCTTGGAGGTGGAACCATTAAGTTTTTCACCTTCCACATCATCATCCTTGGATCCAGTGTTACCCTTTTCCTTAGATGATTGTGTGGCAGCCTCAGAGGAGGATGGAGATGGGACTATGGATGATGTAAGGCAAGCAATCATTTGATTCATCTCCTCCATCTTGGCCTCAAAGGATTTCAACAAGGTTGTTTCCAACGACTTGAGATCATCCATTGTGACCTTATCCACAACCTCATTTCCATCATCCTTGGTACCCATACTACTCTTAGGCGGTTAAGCCCGAATTAAGAGCCGGGGCTCTCCTACCAATTGAAATGGATCGTATGGGCACTTAGAGGGAGGGTGAATAGGTGCTACACCAATTTTTAATACTTTTTCAAATTTAGGCTTAGCACAAAGAAAAAATTCTCTAGATAAACTATTAGGTGGAATTTTCCCTATATGCAAACCTATCTACTAGCGAGTAAAGAGCGAGTTGAAGAGGAACGGGTAAACCGAAGTGAAGTACGTGGAGACACATGATTTGTTTGACCGCAGTTCCTTCCTTGTTAAGGGAAGTACGTCTGCGTTGGAGGGGTGGGCGGTACTAAGACCACCACGCCACAAAAGGCCTCACCCTGTTCTCCGATGGATCTCGCCACCAAAGGCCTGATCCACCTTTCCACTATAGGTACCCTTCGAGGCAGGCACCGGCGCCTTTACACAACTAGCGGGGCAACAATTCCACAACAACTTGGAGGCTCCCGAAATGACAACAAGCTACCACAAGGACAAAGTTATCAAATACAATAAACAAGATCTAAGTATTGACAAGAATACTAGATTAGGGATTTCTCCAAGTGAATGGAGAGGAGTTGAAGCGCTTGGTTCTTGATGATGATGATGAACTTCTCCTCCTTCAATTCCCCCAAAGATCAAGACCTTCGGGTGGTTGAAGTGGGAGATCGAGAATGAGAGCTCTTGCACAATGTCTGGACAATTTCGAATGAATCAAGAGTTCTGAACGTTGGGGAAGAAGGGGTATTTATACCCACTTCAGAAACCAGCCGTTGCACACTTTGGGGCCGGATTATCCGGGCCAAGTGAGGGCCGGATTATCCGGTTTGGGGAAAACACCGCCTCAGACTCGGAATATCCGACAGATAATCCGCCGCCTATCAGAGCGTCGCGCCGAGCTTGCCCTTGATCAACTTCTGGGGGCCGGATTATCCGGTCCTATGTGAGGGCCGGATTATCCGGCCTGGGGAGGAAAACCGCCCCAGTTCGGATTTTCCGGGAGAAAATCCGACCGGATACCGAGCGACGCGCCTTGGCTCCTTTTTATCGAAAACTAGGGGCCAGATTATCCGGCCCATGCGACAGCCGGATTATCCGGCTTGGGGAGGTAAAACCGCCCTAGTTCGGATTTTTCGGGAGAAAATCCGACCGGATACCGAGCGACGCGCCTTGGCTCTCTTTGAGCAATGAGGTAGGCCGGATTATCCGGCCCTTGGTGGGGCGGATTATCCGGCCCCCCTCAAAGCTTCCTGCACACTTAACGCACATGAATAATTTCCACGGTATAGTTATCTAACACGCAAAACATAGGAAAACATGAAATGTTCTTTCAATAGTATATATAAGTAGCCTCGAAATTCATTTTTAGGGCCAGCTCTCATATTTAGAATGCGCTTAGCATAACATCTTTGTATGCATGCTTTTGTACAATGTTTTACTCCTGTAATTAAATGTTTTATGTTTTTAATACTTAGTATTTCATAGTTAGCATGTCCTTTTTCTATTTAAATTTTGGAACGCAGTCGTATTGAATTCATGTATCAATTATTGCATTTTTTGCAATCAATTACCTGCTATAATCTTACACACTTTGCATAAATTCTAGATGACTAGAATCGTGAACCAAGAGTTTCTGGAGTTGATCCAGGATGAGCTAAACTATCTTACTTGGGCCTCGGACATGGAGATCGTCCTCGAGGGTCAGCGCATCAAGGGTGCGGTTAGTGCGGGGACCCCAACGACCCCCAGCACCACCACCCCGGTAGACAATGCCCAAGCACTGCATTTTCTTCGCCACCACATGTGTGTCATTGTGAAAAACAAGTACATGGTAGAATAGAGGGCTTCTGCCCTTTGGGGCACCCTCAAAGTGTGGTTCTCTAGGCTAAAGTACACCATTCGGCCATAAGCAAAGGAGGACTGGATTCATTCGAGGTTCGCAGAATTAAAGACTGTGGGGGAGTACAACTCCACTTTACACTGGATTTGTACCGTTCTTCAGCTATGTGGTACTACTACCATAGATAAGCAGAAGATAGATAAAATTCTCATCACATTCCACCCGTCTACTATCAAGTCCTTGCGGAACTATCGCCAGGAAGGATTTAAAGAATATGCAGTGCTCATTGATGCCCTTCAAGTGGCCGAGGCGTAGGACAATGTTCATAAAAAGAACTTCTCCGTGCAACCCTTCACAAGGGTCCCAAGTCATGAAGTTAATGCTAGCGCCTACAAGGTGCGCAAGCCCATCCATAAGAAGCAAGGAAAGAAATGCAAGAAGGGACCTAACTCCTGTAACCCGGCCAAGCAGCAAATGGAAGGCAAGGGAGAGGCAAGGCCCCATGATTGCTTATGCTATGGCTCTAAGACTCACTTCTCCAGGTAGTGATGCCCCCCAAGCACATTGTGGAAACATACAAGGACAACAAGAAGGCACGTGAGACATACCTCATCTAGTGGAAGCACCATTGGTGCATGGAGCAGTGCCCGTGATGATCCTTGTGCACAATGTCACGCCCGTGGTGGCGCAAGACGTGGCACCTATGGCAACACCTTGGGCGGTTCCCACGAATGCCGGTGTGCCCATGGAGGTTGAGAATGTCTTGCCCCTCCCGTTCCTCGGTTGTACATTGCCGATGCCTCGGCAATGATAGGCAATGAAGAGAAGCTCAGCGAGATGGAGATATCATCTCAGATTGATGGTTTCTTCGCGTAATCCACCTAGCTTCTTTTCGTTTTATTTACTTCATGATTTCATTTGGCAAATAATTTGATAAAAATTTTCGATATGGTTGTGAGCTCATTCAGAGAAAAACATTTATTTGTTTCTAGCGATTGGATGACACTTATTTCATTCATTTATTCCATTATGTAATAAGAGATGGTTGTGTTATGTTCTAAAAAAATGTGTGTTTAATTATTTGATGTAGCATCTCATTCCCTCCATTATATTAATTAGACACAATATTTTAGAATGTATGTGGCATCCAAATGGAGGAAACGTGCCTTGCCGACAGTGGAACCACAAATACCATCTTGAGAGAAACAAGTACTTTGAGTCTATTACCATAAACCCTGGTAACATAATGACGATCGTAGGTTGTGGTCCAAATGTAGTTGGCTTTAAAAGAGCAATTATCATACTCTCAAATGGAACAACTTTGATCATTAAAGAGGCATTGTTCTACCCAGAGTCGACTCGTACTCTCTTGAGAGACATTCATGCAAATGGTCTCCATATAGAGACTGATGATGATGAATATGGTAAGGCATTCCTACTCATTACCTAGCACGATGAAAATGGTAAACATGTTGTCGAAAGGCTTCCTTTATTAGCTACATGGTTGTACTACACTAAATTAGTAGCACCACCCGTGCACACTACCCTTAAGACTGTTTTTAGAAGATCTAAACTTTTCTGCCTTTGGCATGATAGGTAAGGCCATCTAGGTCTTAGGATGATGAGAAATATAATTAACAACTCGAATGGTTATAATGTCAATGTGAAAAAATTCCCGAATCCTGATGATTTCATGTGCTCTGTATGTGCTACAGGGACATTAATCATTAGACCTTCCCTCCTAATAGTTAATGATGCAATCCTCGCGTTCTTAGAACGTACATAAGGGGACATATGTGGTACAATTCAGCCCCTCTCGAGGCTGTATAGGTACTTCAAGGTGCTCATCGATGGTTCCTCTAAATGGTGCAATGTTTGCCTGCTACCAACAAGGAACCATGCTTTTGCAAAGTTGATCTCCCGGATCATACGAATACGGAATAAATTCCTTGATTATCATCTAAAGTTGATTTGAATGGACAACACCAGAGAATTTACTTAAAAGGCGTTCGATGATTATTGCATGGCAACAAGAATCAAACTTGAGCACTATGTACCACATGTCCACGCGCAAAATGGACTTGTAGAGGCATTGACTAAATGAATTACATACATTGCTTGACCACTTCTTTAGGGTTGTAATTTACCAACTACATTTGGGGTCACACGGTGTTACATGCCTCCAATCTCATCAACTTTTGGCCATCGACCTACAATATCCACTCTCCTATTCAACTTGCACAAAGGCCAGCACCAGAAATTTTCCACCTTCGTAGGTGCCATGTATATGTACCAATACCACCACCCCAGGGATCAGCAATGGGAGCGCTGTGTAAGTCTGGACATATGTTGCTTATAAGACTACGTCCATAATCAGGCTTTTGGATCCCATGACATGTGAAAGGGCATGTGTGCCCCATGTATGGTTTTGGTAATTAATGACAATATCTATATACTAATGGTTGCATTGAGATGCACTTATAGGATTTGTCCATTGGCATCGTTTGGTCCATGTGTTGGCCTCAAGGTTGAAGAAATGAAGAACAATAAGAAATCTCCAAGGGATTTGGGCCTATTGGAATCATTTTGGAGAAGAAGAAGAAGAAGAAGAATAAAGAAAATAAGATCAAGAGTGTGTTCAAGAAGAAGATAGAGTTCCTCGTGTGTATCTTCAAGACATCATCCTAATAGAGTTATAAGAAATTAAGTGCAAGCTCAAGATGCGCCATATCTAGGAGATCACATGCTTGAAGCTTGCCATCCTCGGTGATCATGGATTGATGAAGACAAGTTCAAAGAATGGTTTCCACATGGTGTGCGGGGGACCAATTTGCAAGTATTCATCAAGCAAGCGTGAGCAAGAGAAATCAAGAAAGATGTTCCATCTTGAGGAGGAGAAGATCGTCTACATCAAGCTCAAATGGAATGCTCAAGGAAAAGGTATGATCTTGATATGTTTTACCTTTTATCGGTCTCAAGTTGTTAGTTGGGAGACCGGTTTATAGGATAGATAACCGTACTATCAAGAGGGGCTCTCGAGTGAGTAACTTGATCATATCTTCCGGAGAGAGCTCAAAACCTCTGCATACTTGGCATCATCTTTCTTGGATCTTATTTTTTCCTTATCCATAACATGATTTAGAGCTTGTGTTAATCTACATGACAAGACGATGTCTGCAAGTGCGTAGATCGTTTGTAGCTAGTTTCGAAGTATAGATATCGATCCCATAGGGAGCCCAAAGGTAAGTGTTTAGAAGTGAAGTCTCTATCACAGTCAAAGTTGTCACAGGTCTTCGAGTGAATTGACTGCAAGTTTGGAAATAAGAATGAAATTTGGATTAAATTGGATGTATTTAAATAAAACTAAAATGTAAACTTCAGGAATAAAAAGCATAAAAGTAAAGAACGATTCGATTGTTTGTGGTTTTCTACAGATGACAAAGAAGGCGCGGGGAGATACAGTTCATGGTGATAGTGACTGTGCCAGGTCGACGGATGATAAATGTAACAATTATAATCTTATAACTATATGTGTAGGTGAGCAACCCATAATTAGCTAGAACTCCTCTTGGTAGATTTCATCCCAATCCTACTAGTCTGTTACCAAAATCATGGTCAGACACTAGACGATTAAGATCCTTCAGGTTGCTTAGAAATTAAGCTCCTTGGATCGGACTAATGCAATAAGCACAGTGGTTCCTTGTTATCCTCGAGTCAAACTAGTTTCCCATTGATATCCCCGTGTAACTCGAGGGTCACCGGTCTGCTAGCGAACAAGATCCTATCTATGTAGAACAAAGCATCATGTTGTCTGGGCCCTTAGATGGACAACAAGCATTACGCATCCCAGAGATAGTCAAGCACACATAATATAGTAATTAAAATCAATCACAAACTAATGGAAAATAGGTGGAGGCACATCACATCTCACCAATCCCTTACATCTCCCACGCCAAAGGAACTTACTCACACATGAGAGAAGAAAGCATCAGCGATATAATTAAATAAAGGGAGTTCTTATCGATATTACCGCCGAGATCCACAATAAGAATAGAAAAATAATCCAACACAATTCAAGATAGGAAGAAACACTCTTAAACCCTAATCTTGCAAGGTGAAGATCTATCTCTCAAGTACAAGTAATGGCTATGAGAGTGTGATGGCTAGGAGGTCAAAGATCGTGGAGCGAGATGAAGAACGTCTTCTCCTCCTTCTCCAGATCTCTTCTTTCTCCTTTCTGAATGGGATGGCGACTGTTGTGTTATGATTTTGCCTCCAGCCTCTTCATGGAAGTTGTCCCTATTGACAAGATGGAGGCGGCGATAGCTATATGGCCGGAAAATATTCCCGCCGTATAGTTGCTCGTTAAAGCCTCTGTATGCCTCCCTCGATTGCTTCAAAAAAGATACTTGCTTGTTTTGCCTAAATATTGTGTTTCTCTTTTTAAAACCCTCTATTGACATTTAAAACCTAAAACACGCATTAAAACCCAAGTTTTCTTCACTACCGAAGTATAAGCGTTAGGTAAAGTTTGAAAATGAAAAAATCCAGGAGAAAACCATCAATAAAAACTATAAAAAATGTGTCGAGTCACACAGCTATCAACTCCTCCAAGCTTAGATGTTGCTTGCCCTCGAGTGACAAGAAAATAAGGAAGAATAGCGGAGATTCGAGACTAAAATAAGAGAACTTACAAGCTTGAATTGGTGTCAAATTCTTTTCTTCACAATTCTTGTAGTCCTAAACATGATCATACAAGTATTCACAAGATTGCACTGAGTTCACTTCCTAACCACGTATATCTTGCGAGCAAATAAATCATATGCCCGAGCAAGTATCAAAATTTTAGCTTGGAAAGCGAAAGAAATTCTTTTGGTGTCTCTCTTTGTTGAGAGATGAAAACTTTTTGCTTTTGTTTCTTTAATCAATTAAAAGTACTCAAGTTGACACCAAAAACATTCAATTTAAGAACAACTCATATATTCCCATGTCAAAATTTCAAGACTCTCAAAGCACCTTTTTCCTTCCTTGATTTTCAAAAACTTTAGCTCTTTCATAGAGAAATCATGCCACTGTTTTTAACATGTTAATTGGGACTATGTTGTGCACTCGTGACCACGCCAATAAATAATTGTTGAGCAATAGTGGGTCAGAGGAGTACTACAACTTCACTTGGAACGTGAAACCACGAGGAGACTAAAATTTTACCCGTCATAGCATTGTTGCTACGGACATTTACATAACTCAATAGCTGAAATCAAGTGGTTTCCCACATTTAGGTTCGTTGGCCAGCGGAGTTAATAGTTCCCCATGGAGCATGACGATGTTGTAATGACACGCGTAAAGCAATATCTTATGGTAATTATTAGAAAAAGCAGTGGCATAATCTACTACGTCGAAGCATCCATTTTATCATATAGTTTCATTCAAGGGTGCTATCGAGTCTATTTACATTAAGCTCAAATGGGATGGAGTATTTCTAAAATCAAATCCTTTGAGCTAAACATGGACTCAAGTCATCTTTTCGATGATTTTTCTTGTTGTAAAAAATGTAGGGAATATTTTTAACCAAGTTCAGTGCTCATTGTTTCAAAGATAAAAAGGAGACACTAGCAAAGGAATATAATTTATAGGATAGCAAGCTAAGCGGGAAGTGACTTCAGTGCAAGCAAGTAAATAATTGTAGGATCAATATAAAGTTGCAGAAAAGGTGATGAAAGGAATGTGATAACTCCTCTTGCTTGCTTTGTTCTCGTACTTGAGTCGACCCCCCTTTATATTTCGCTATTGTCAAGTCACCTGAAATTGAGCAATCTCCGAGAAAAACAAAGAAACGAATTTGCAATAAAATTTACAACTAATTTTTTTGTATTTTTGGTTTAGGAATGCAAACTGAAAGTAAACATGCAATTTTGAAGAAGTAAAATAAATCAAAAAAGAAATAAAAATATGAATGCATGGTTTGGAGGCTTTCAAACCTCCCCCAAGCTTAGGCTATTACTAGGCTCAGTTGTTGCCGTCATTCGGCGGCTGGTGCAGATACTGCTGGTAGTAGTTGGGGAAGTTGGTCATGAAGTAACTGAAGTTTTGAGTTAAGGCACTCACATCTTCATTCACTCCTTGTAGAGTGTGGTCAATCTCCCCAACGCGCTGGTTGAGCTGCTGAAATTCTTGATAGGGGACGTAGTTGAACCCATGTTGTGGCTGATTGGGCCATGGGTCCGAGGTCCCCCTACTGCTGTTGCTATTGTCCCTCCCAAGAAGAGTTGTATTCCTTCTCCTGCTCATCCTCATCCTCCAGCTCTCCTTCTTCATCTTCCTCTTGATCAGGCTAGAGTTCAGCCATGATCTGCACCACTTGATCCTTGGTGAGGATCCAGGTGTCCTTCTCCACAATTGAGAAGGCTTGGGGACAGGGCAACAGAATCTTCTCAACCTGTGCATCACCTAGATAACCAAACTGATATGCTCAGAGCCTCCTGTTAGCTCGGTAAACACCTAGGAAGCCACAAGAAGTCAAGTATTTGACATCCATAAGTTTGGAGCCATCAACAAATTACATCATAGGTAATATAATGTTTAATGAATGAGCAAGGTGGGTTACCAATGTGAATGTCACCTTTTGTCTTATTGCTCTGGTGACGAAAGTGCTGCATGAGTAGAGCCCCAGGATTGGGACTTTGCGGTGCATTGGGGAAAAGTGCCTTGGTGACCATTGCCATGTCTGCATTAGCCATGCAATCGGTATCTCCTCTTCCCAGCAGTGTGTTGGCGAGGAACAAGGCGTAGTAGCAAATTGTTGGGTTCTAAATGGTGGACATCTTCTTCTGGTAGAAGTCCTTGCCACCGTTAACAGAAACAACCTCCCAAGTTTCTCCACTTGTGATGCTATATAGGTTAGTAATAGTTGACTCCCCATCGTGAGGGAAGCCAAAAGCATCACAAAATTGTTCAAAAGTTATATCATAATGCCGATGGTTCATGGTGAAGCTTACCATGCACACATTACATTTCTCCATGTGGTCATCGTAGAAGGAGGCAAGGAACTCATATGTGAGCTCGGCATAGGTATTGTGGCTTGCATAGACGAGTAGTGCAAGCCTTGAATTTGCACACATGAGGTCGAAGTCCGACCTCAACCCTGCCACAGCGAGAAAGCTATCATCGGCCCAACATGTGGGCATCATCCTCCTTGATGAAACTATGGCCAGCTTGGGGTTGAGTTCGGCCTGGTGCCCCAAACTCTCGCCATGTTGGCGCTTGCCCTTGCGAAAAATGCTACCAATTTTGTTCATCTTGATGCACTGAAAAATTTCACCATGAAACCTTAGGCATATAGTTTCTACATGATATACGAACAATTCTACATGGAAAAATTTAATCCTAACGTGAGGAATCATAAAGAAAAACAAAATAATCTTGAGTCCATCCACTAGATCAATGTGAGAGTTTCAACCATGGAAATCTAAAAATAAAGCATGGATAGGGAGAGAAACATACCAATTTGTTGGTTCTCCCACTCAAATGAATGAAATTCGCGAAGAATCAAGAGTTCTAGGTGGGTTTTGAGAGGTTTGGAGAGAGAATATGAGAGAAAAAGTAAGGAGGGAGAAGAAACCTAGCCACCCCAGGGCGATTATGAGGTCGCGTCGAACTATACGGCCGCAACTATACAGTCAGGATACGTTATTCCCGCCGTATAGTTGTGGTGGTGCTGCCAATTAGGGTTTCTTTATGCCAGAACACAGCTATACGGGCGCAACTATATGGCCGGATCATAATTGTCCTGCCGTATAGTTGGTCATCAAAACGTCTGTGTCCTCGAGATAAATTTTCTTGGACAGGCCTCGACAACTATAAGGCCGGAATTTCTATTTCTGCTGTATAGTTGGTCCTCAAACCATTAGTACCTTTGAGAAGAAATTCGACGAAGGCATCGATATCTATACGACCGGAATTTTTATTCCTGTTGTATAGTTGGTCGTTAAATCTTCAGTACTCATCAAAAATCTTCTATTTCTTCAAGAATACCTTCTTATCCCGAAACTTGGCGAAACACCTTGTTTTTGACAAAAAAATAACAGTAAAAATTGTCGACCAAAAATAGCATGTATAGAGCAGGATTTCTAGTACTACCTAACTTCTTCACCTCAACTAGAGGTTCACTTTTTAATCTGGACAAAATGATTAAGCTATTTTTTGTAGATAAAACTCAAACTTTATTTTTATAATTATTCTACACTTGTTCAAACGATATTTTCTACTACTTTTTGACAGCTGCATCTTCACGGGCGCGCTTCCGCAAGAATGTCTATGAAAAAGTTGCAGGAATGCGATGAACATTTTATTCTTTAGTTTATTTTATTAATGTGATGGGCTGACTCCCATTAAGCATTTTATTAAGAATGGTTGAATAACTCAACCCCTTCTCTGTTCTCGAATTCTTACCTTGGGTTGCCCCTTATCAAAGGCACTTACCACATGAACTCGTTTTGCTGGCGGGATATATATTTCTCCTGTTTTTAGCTTCTTTCAAAAATACCAGATGATTTCAGCATCATAAACATTGAAGATAATTTTTCCTTCAGCACAATCAACTAATGCTTCTGCAGTACTAAGGAAAGGTCTTCCAAGTATTATAGATAATTTTTCATCCTCTGGCATTTCAAGAATAATAAAATCAGTGGGACTAACATGCTCATCTATTCTAAGTAGAACATCCTCAATCATACCAATGGGTTGTTTAGTGGACTTGTGAGCCATCTGTAAAGTGATAGTAGGGGAATACTCCCCTAATCCTAACCTTTTATAGAGGGAATATGGCATTACAATAACTCATGCACCTAAATCACGCAAGGCATTGTGAATATCAGTTTTGCCAACTGAGGATGAAATAGTTGGTATTCCGGGATATCCCGATTTAGACAACAGCTTCCCATTAGCAGGATAACTAGTCAAGATGGCAACGTTTTCAGTTATTTCTTTATTTCTACTAAGAATATCACGGAGGAATTTAGAATAGGTGGGAACTTTTATTGCGTCCACAAATGGAATTTCTAGACGAAGATCACCAAGTGCCTTTTTGAAAGAATCAACCTGATCCAGTGCTTTCTTTTTCCGATCTGGATAAGGAAGCTTTTGCTCACCTTTCTTATTCTTGTCTTTTACCTTTTGTGGGGGATCAGGCTCTTTTGTCGCTTTCTTTTGTTGTTGCTTATCGCTTTTCTTCTTTTCTACTACAACAACTTCATCTTCATTGCTTATCTCTTTTTGTTCTCTTGGATCAACCGTCTCTACATCAAAGTCATAACGGTCATCCTATGCATCATTTTGGTCCTCCTTGGTTTGATCTTGTGTTTCTTGAGCAGTTTCATCTTGAGGATCCACTAGTGTATCATCTTCTTGGCTTGCTTTGAGCAAGTCTTTCTCCTTTCGTTCTTTTTCAGCTTCATATTCTGGTGGTCCTAATGGTCATGTAACAACTGCACCTCTCCTTGTAACAACATTACTAGAAACAGGAATATCTATATCATCTCGAAGAAAAATTTGATAACCAGATGCTATTTGTTCACATTGGGTTTCAATCATACTAAGACACTTGTCAAATAATTTTATTTCTTGGCCAATCTCATCATAATTTTCTGTGAGTTCTGCCAAAATCTTTTTATGTTTTTGAAAATGCTTATGTAGGTTATTATGAGATTTTGCTTGTCGATGTTTTAATTCTTGAAAAACTTTTCTAGTTTCATCTTCTTCAGTAAAAACTTGTAACAAGTCTACTTTGTTTTCCTTAACAAGTTCAGAAGGTATAACTTTTTGTTTCATTGTTTTGCATACTTCAGGCATGAGATCAGGATTTATACTAAGCATCCCTTTTTCCAGATTAGTGTCGAAATCAGGATTGTATATAGAATCATTTTTAGCCCTAGTAGACATTAATTCCAAACATGTTTTAACAGTTAAAGCATTAATGGATCATCCTGCTAATAAGTCGAGCAAATCTTTACTTTGAGTATTAAAACCATGGTAAAATAAATGGCAAATAGTTGATTCAGAATAGCCATGATTAGGAATTCTATTGATCATTCCAAAGAATCTATCCTAGGCTTGTGGGTAGTTTTCTCCCACATTCCGACTAAAGTTGCCTATGGTCTTTCTAGTTTCAGTTACCTTTTTAAAAGGATTAAACCTTTTTATGAATTTGACTATAGTTTTCCCAACATTTAATGTAATGGCGAGGGAGAGAATACAACCAGTCTAGAGATTTACCTTTAAGAGACCAACGAAAAAAATTAGACGAGATATGTCTCTTGGCAAACCTGTTGGTCCAAGTGTTGTCATCAAATCGTCAAACTCTCTAATATGTCTTCATGGGTCTTCATCTTCCCTTCCACTGATAGCTTTTTCCTGCAATTTTTTAATAATTCCACCATCAAATCGATATTCTCTAACTCCAGGGTTAGAAAATTCTATTGGTTGTTTAAGGAAAGCAGAGTTTGGAGAATTGTATTCTCTGAGAGTTTTCTTAGGTTTCTTGGGAGTTGTCCTGTAAATGGACATGATTTCCATAAAATCACTCAGGTTTTCAACTTCAACCCTTTCTGATCTAAATGTTTTTTCAATAATTTCTTCGCGCCTTTGAATAGGCACGCACTCGAAATAATCTAGTAAATAGGTCCTACCAGAGCGTGTAGACCCTTTCTCTCCTAGGGAGACCATTTTGTAGTAGTAACACCTGAAATGTTAAGAGACAAACACTTAGTGCTTAGCTCCCCAGCAACGGCACCAGAAAATAGCTTGATGTTTGCAAGTACATAGATCGTTTGTAGCTAGTTTCGAAGTATAGATATCGATCCCACAGGAGCCAAAAATATAAGTGTTTATGAGTGAAGTCTCTGTCACACTCAAAGTTGTCACAGGTCTTCGAGTGAATTGACTGCAAGTGTGGAAATAAGAATGAAATTTGGATTAAACTAGATGTATTTAAATAAAACTAAAATGTAAACTTTAGCAATATAAAGCATAAAAGTAAAGAACGATTCGATTGTTTGTCATTTTCTGCAGATGACGAAGAAGGCGTGGGGACATACAATTCATGGTGATAGTGACTATGCCAGGTGGACGGATGATAAATGTAACAATTATAATCTTATAACTATATGTGTAGGCGAGCAACCCATAATTAGCCGGAACTCCTCATGGTAGATTTCATCCAAGTTCAAAAATCCTACTAGTCTGTTACCAAAACCATGGTCAGACACTAGACGATTAAGATCCTTCAGGTTGCTTAGCAATTAAGCTCCTTGGATCGGACTAATGCAATAAGCCTAGTGGTTCCTCGTTATCCTCGAGTCAAACTAGTTTCCATTGATATCCCCGTGTAACTCGAGGGTCGCCGGTCTGCTAGCGAACAAGATCCTATCTATGTAGAACAAAACATCATGTTGTCTAGGCCCTTAATTGGATAACAAGCATTATGCAGCCCATAGATAGTCAAGGACACATAATATAGTAATTAAAATCAATCACAAACTAGTGGAAAATAGATGGAGGCACATCACATCTCACCAATCCCTTACATCTCCCACGCCCAAGGAACTTACTCATACATATGAGAAGAAAGAATCATCGATATAATTAAATAAAGGGAGTTCTTATCGATATTAATGTGGAGGTCCACAATAAGAATAGAAAAGTAATCCAACACAATTCAAGATAGGAAGAAACAATCTCAAACCCTAATATTGCAAGGTGAAGATCTCTCTCTCTCTCAAGTACAAGTAATGGCTATGAGGGCGTGATGGCTAGGAGGTTAGAGATCGTGGAGCGAGATGAAGAACATCTTCTCCTCCTTCTATCGATCTCTTCTTTCTCCTTTCTGGATGGGATGGCAGCTGTTGTGTTATGATTTTGCCTCCGGCCTCTTCACGGAAGTTGTCCCTTTTGACAAGACGGAGGTGGTGGCAGCTATACGGCGGGAACTATATGGCTGGAAAAATATTCCTGCCATATAGTTGCTCGTTAAAGCCTTTATATGCCTCCCTCGATTGCTTCCGAAAAGATACTTGCTTGTTTTCGCATGAATATTGTGTTTCTCTTGTTAAAACCTTTTGTTGACATTCAAAAACTGAAACACACATTAAAAACCAAGTTTTCTTTGCTACTAAATTATTAGCGTTAGGTAAAGCTAGAAAACAATCAAATCCAGGAGAAAACCATCAATAAAAACCATCAAAAATGTGTCGAATCTCATAGCTATCACAAGCCCAAGTTCATCGAAAACGGATTTCATATGCATTCTCTATTGAGTTTTCAATGTTGGAGGTTTTACCAGTTTGTATTCTATAGATAGGCTAACACTTTCATCATTTTGTTCTATCCTTCATTGTTGTACTATGATGGTTCCCTGCATAATCTTGTAGAGCTTGTTATTATGTTAAAAACAAGCCCAATATCATCAAAATCAGAGTCTGGATGCAAAAGTTATAATCGTTTTTGTATCGGTGTTTCTACCAGTTTTCTGAGGGGCGGAAACTCCGAGGTTCGCACCCCGGAGACCCTAGGAAAGACTCCGGTTCTGACTCTGGGGTTTCGCCAGGATCCCCTGTTAATGTCTCTCCTCGACCTGGATGTTCCAGATTTCCAGAGACTCCAGGTTTTGCACCCCAAAGACTCCAGTGTAAGTGTCCAGCAATGACTATTTTTAGTGGGGGGCCTATAAAAGGCCTCGTTATACCCCCAAGGGGCTGGTTGCTTGCTCTCTCTCCTTCATTGTTTCTAACTTCAATAGCTTGCAAATACTCTCAATCTCTCCCATATTTCTTGAATCTTTTTGGGAGATTTGACAGGGAAGATCTAGATCTACTTCTCCACCAATCCATCTCTCCTCTATGTGGGGGGAACATCTTGGGATCTAGATCTTGGGGTTTATTTTGTGTATTTCCTCATATGTTCTCCTCTCTTATTCCCCCACTAGCTTTTGTAACTTTGGTGGAATTTGGAGTGAAGGATTTTCCATTACATTAGTGCATCGGTTTGAGTTCTCTTCGGAGGATTTGGTTGGTAAAATCAAGAAGCTTTTTAATCTTGGGTTCTTGGAACCTTAGACGGTGTTGTACCCTTTGTGGTGAGTTCTTGGGGCCTCCAATTTAGTTGTGGAGCTCTACCCAAGTTAGTGGCATTGGTTGTGATTATTGGTAGCCTGAAATTAAGTTTTGGAGATTGCCCCAATCTTGTACCAGTTTGGTGACCGCCCTCAAATGTCCCATAGTTGATTGGGTGCTTTTCGTGTGACGGGTGCTCGGGAGAATAGGATGAGGCCTCTTGTGGCATTGGTGGTCTTAGTACCACCCACCCCTCCAACGGAGACGTACTTCCCTTCAAAATAAGGAACTTCGGGATACATCTTCGTCTCTATGTGCCTCGGTTATATCTATACCCGAGCCCTTTACTTATGCACTTTACATTGTGATAGCCATCGTGTTTGAAGTAATCTATCTTGCTATCACCTTGTTGCTTTTCTTGCTTAGCATAAGTTGTTGTGCACATAGGTGAACCATAGTTGTCGTGGGAATGACCATGGCAGTCGCTACCAGGGGTAGCGATTGATATGATTGGGGGCAATAGTGAGTCACCATCCGTGGATTGAGATTGAGGGCAGACACAAGGGTTAACCCAGGTTCTTCCCCTGTAGAGTAAAGACCTAATTCCTACTAGATTGTATTCTTGGCAAGTGGATTACAAGATCAGCGAGCTCGGCGACTAGGAAGCAAGTCGCTTGGATGGAGTATCTAATAGCACATAAGTATGAAGAGTACACTAGGGAGGTTTATATAGGGTAACCTCGCTAGGGTTTACAAGATTACATCCGAATCAGTTTAGGTTTCGGAGGGGTTGACCTAATCTGACTAGGCTTAGCTAGGATCTTGGGCCTTCTGCTCCCAGTTGTCGGGCTTCATTCGAAGTCTTCTTCTAGTCGCCACACCAGCAATCCCACTCTCTATGGGCCTGGGCCTGTCGAATATCCTTCATGGGTATACCCCGGTTGGCATAGGCCCATCAGTAATCCCCAAGTGCGTCAGGGGTTTGGCGGAGGTGTCGAGTTGGCATCCGGAGTAGGCAAATCCGAGTGGATTCCTAGTCGAATCGGTGACGAACTCCTCCTGTGAAGGAAGAAGCTTTGGCATGGCTTGAGTTACAGCTATGGCAAGTCGATTGGCCTCTGAGTCGCATTGCCCAATTGATTGGAATGAGAGAGTTTGATGGAGTGAGCGAGTCTAGTGACTATTTTTGTTGAAGTTGGACCATCAACTTTGGTCAAACTAGCTGTTAGGTGATTTCCAACGGTAACCTCGGTGGAATTACCGCGAGGTAATGGCTAGTCCGTGATCGTCGGGAAGCACCGCTATATAAGTTGAGCGGTGCAGGGAAGTACGGATCCTTCCCTGTGTTCACCATTCTTATCCTTCTTTTCTCCGTGTGAGTGCCTGGTCCAGATTCTAGACCGTGTGAGTCCGTGCTCATGGCGCCCGCTTGTTCCAAATCCAAGTGTTCCACAACCCTGTTTTAGTCCTTCCAGGACGCAGGGATCCTTGTGAAGGGTCAGTGGCAAGTTCCACCCACAGGCGAGAGCGACCCAAGCCACGACCGGGGAGTTCATCTCCTTTGTTAGTCATCTAGAGCGCGGGTTAGGGTTTCCCACCTCCATCTTCTTTAGGCCTTGTTTGGTACTAGAGTTTTTGTGGGGATTAGTGGGGATAATCCCCACCAAACCCCAAATCCCCACTTACCTCTAAAAATACATTTGGTACTAGAGTATTGGGCGAGTTTAATCCCCGCTTATCCCCACTTTTCTCCAAATTTTAGTGTATTTTTCTCAATCCCCAATACTCCACCCCTACCTAGTGGATTGTGGGTGGGGTTTTATGGGGATTGGGCGAGGGTAGAGGTTTCACGCAATACTCGAGGGGATTATCCCTACTAATCCCCACAAAAACTCTAGTACCAAACAAGGCCTTAGGCAGTTCCTCCATTTCTACCTGATAAAAACCTCGGATCTAGGGCCGCATAGCATAGAGGAGTTCGCAGTCTTTGTCGCCTTCTGTGAGAGTTATTTCGGTTTCCGCCCCTACTTACCGCTCTAGCTCGAGTTGTTCCATGGTCAGGACAACCACGAGGGGAAAGGTGGCCCTTTGCTAGCCGCTAGTGGCATTACCTTCCAGGTAAAGCCCGGCGCCAGTTTCTTCAAGTTGTTGCTACCAAAGAAGGCGGCCAGCAAGTGGAAGAAATTATGGTTCTATGTCAAAGAGTCTACCCTATCCGGAGAGGTGGCGATCCCATCATACACCGCTAAGCAAAGCAATCGGTGGCGATTGTCGGTGCACAAGCTCCTCGAGGGCCAAGAGGCGGTCGTGGTCGAGATGCTCACTCGGATGTCCGAGCTCGAGGAGGAGGGATTGAAGACAATCAACCTCTTAAATTGCAGGCTCGAGCGGCGATTAGTGCCGCTGGCCAGTCGGGCCAGTTGGATATACGAATACACCAAGAAAACCTTCTAGGTCGAGCCCAAACTTTTGGGTTGTGGAGGATTACTCCGCGGCCTTAAAGAAGTTTACGGAAGAAACCTTCACCAATCTTCAGGAGGGCCTCGCTCCGTACAAGCCGACCAACAAGTCAGCTCCTCCAGTATGTATTTTTATCTATTCGCAGTCGCTTCCTTTTCCAGTCATGTTTCCAAGCCGATCGCTTGACTCGTGGCTTGCTTTTATTTGCAGAACTTTCAGGTCCTATAGCATTGGCTTCCCCCGCTGGACAAGGAGACACCAGAGGAGCTCCACAACAAGGACAAAGGGGAAGACTTCGAGGAGGAGGAGGAAGTCATGGAGGAAGAAGAGCCCATCTCCGTGCCTCAGAACACTCATGGCCAGAAGCGCCGTGAGATTGAGGCCAGACGCAGCCTTGAAGAGCTCGACAATGATATGGAGGTCGTTGATGAGCAAAGAGCCAAGCACGTGCCCACTCCAACTAATCCCGTCCCAAAGACGAAACCGTCGGTGAAGCTAGCGACCGAGCCAGTGGCGGTGCCCGATTCGGAGGACGAAGCCAAAGAGGTAGCAGCAGCGCTCCGCATGGTGAAGGGGTCAGTCGCCCAGCCCCGGCGACTTAGTCGGAGGCTCCCATGGTGGAGAAGGGGTCAGAAGTCCCGGCGGCAATGAAGGGGTCGGAGGACTAGGCGGTGACCGCCATGTCGGCGAAGAAGCCGGAAATACCGCCCAAGCCATAGCGTCAAGCGAGTCTGTTGGAGTCGGGGTTGACGCGTGCGCTCGGCCCTGAGCTAGAAAATACAATGCACTTCAGCACGGGTCTGCGTGTTATTCTAGTCACTAGGTAAGTCTCTCCGTTTTGTTAGATTGTGTGACTGTTGTATTCATTGGAATTTCCAAATCACTAATTGTTGAACCTCGGAGGAGCAAGCCAAAGAGGATAACGCGGGCAACTGTGTTCAAGACTCCCTCGAGTCACGTCGATGAAGGGGAGGATGCCTCCAAGAAGAGGAAGGGCGACTCCAAAAAAGCACCCGACCTCACCGCTAAGAAGCAAAAGAAGGCCCACCTCGACCCAGCAAGTGAGGTGGCTACAGAAGGTACCACAGGCGACATCATCGTGCGCGACGGAGGTGTTGCGGCCCAAGAAGTTGAAGCGTAGGTGAAAGGACACATATGACGCCTAGAGGGGGTGAATAGGCGGTTTAAAAATTTAACGAGATGGGCTTAACAAAGGCGGAATAAACTAGTGTTTACTTTGTCAAGCACAAAGCCTATATAAACTATGGTTCACCTATGTGCACCAACAACTTATGCTAAGCAAGACAAGAAACTATGTGATAGCAAAATATAAGACTTCAAGCACGAAGGCTATCACAAAGTAAAGTGCATAAGTAAAGAGCTCGGTATAGAGATAACCGAGGCACGTAGAGACGACGATGTTTTGTCGAGTTCCTCCCAACAAGGGAGTACGTCTCGTTTGGAGAGGGGGTGGTTTCAAACCACCAACGCCACAAAAGGCCTCCCTTGTTCTCTGGTAAATCTCACCCCAAAGGGATCGATCCACTCTCTACTATCGGTGCACTTGTCGGTGGCAATCTGTAACCTTGCACAAAGCTTGGGACACTTCTCCACAACTCAATTGGAGTCCCCAAGAATCCTAAAACCTGCAATACAACTAAACCGTCTAGGGTTCCAAGAACCCAAGAGTAAAAAGCTTTTCACCTTTCACCCAATTGAATTATCACAAAGAACTCAAACCGATGCACCAAATGCAATGGCAAAAACACAAGAAGTGCTCAAGTCCCTCACTCTTAAATTCCACCAAAGTTACTGTAACACCCTCGAATCGTCCCTATGCAAGTTTTAGCCCTTTCCGCCAAACCCGCATAGGAACGATTCAAGGACGCCCACCAGGCACTTTCGTGCGGGTGGAAAACGAAGTAATACCATTACACAACAGTCCTCGATGGGACCCACAAAACAGATATATATTCAACAACGACTCCATGAGTCAAGAATACAGATATACTATACAAAGTTCCAAATCACCTTGAAAATGATAGAGCGTCCGACTACGGACAAGATGCAAATGGGGCTAAGAGCCCTGAAGAATAACCAATGGTGTCCATAAACCTGCCTAGGCCAAGCCTGAAGGGTAACCCTGCTAACGACGTCGATCGCAAACCTGCTAAAACAAAAGGGGGTGCCGACAAAGGGCAAAAGAAAAGAGGAGCATCAGTACTGAGGCCAGTACACGGCGAGGCTAGAATTCGGCGGCTCTCGCCTACATAGGTATGGTGGACTGAAGCGGCAGCGCAGCATGCACTAAACAACCTATAGAGACTCGATGAACTGCCGGCTATTGGAGAGAGATAAGAAAGACCTATTCGGAACCACCTAATACTAACACCAAACATACCCATCCTGTCATTTCCCCCTCGAGACCAAACGAGGAAGCCAAACCGAGGAACTGACACACTTGGCAGTTTTATTCATTCCAATATAGTTGAAGCACTTACTAGTCAGATATAGATAGCATGAGTCATCCTGAAGCATAAGTAGGGGGCAGTTTTAATTAACCATTCCGTGGTAGTTGGAACATTTACTAGTCAGATATAATTGTCCTGAGGAATCCCAAAACCCAGCAGTTGTTGGCACTTTTATCACATTCCAATGGAGTTGCAATACTTACTAGGCATGTATAGCATGACACGATACACCCCAGTTCCACCAGTTGTTGGCACTTATTATCCATTCCATTGTAGTGAAGCTAATTACTAGTCACATATTAAGTCAAATTTATAGCACTACTTTAGTTATGCTTGTCTATGATCGAGATACTGTGCTCCAAGTCGTCTATAACCGTGGACACGGCTTTCAGAAAGATTTACCCTGCAGGGGTGCACAAATAGCAACACACACACGATCAACCTCGGAAAAACCAAATCAAAACCCAACGAGGCTTTCACGACAAAGCAATCACAGTATTCATAAAATATTTCAGAGGGCCACCCCACTAAGCTACCCGCAACAAAGTTGGTCGGCTCCGGAACGGACCCAGGGTTTGCGAGAACGGCTGTAAACGACTGGGAACACGAAAGTGTGACTGGGCTTGTCGATACCGCGAAATCGTGCCGTGATCCAAAACAGTACAGGTGCTCCACGCACAATCATAAATAAAGTAGTAAAGCATGGCATAGGTACATGATAGTAATAAAACCCCAAACTAGTTTGTGTCCCCAAGAAATAAGAAATGAATCAAGCTCTGGCTAAGGGGTATTCATAGACTCTCCCGGATGTGGATAGTGCGAATAGTCAAGGAACAGGTATCAAGTACTCGGGGCCTACGGGACACAAGTGGACATAAAAACCAAATAGCATATATTACCCACCGGTGCCTCTTTCATTAGTTTTGTAATTAAAGTCATGATCCACTCCACCATTAAGCATCTGCCAGCATTCCAACAACTATGGTACTTGACAACACGAGATCGCACCTGAGCAAGCAACTACGACTCGCAAGGCCAGCTATCTACCCAACACAGGTAATAGGAGGTGTCCAAGGCAATATAGAGGCTGCACGGGATATAACTGGTGTACGGAATCTAAAGCATCGCGACACGGATAGCAATAGATCAACATGAGGAAATAAAGACTATAAATG
Source organism: Avena eriantha (assembly GCA_910589775.1). Taxonomy (NCBI): domain Eukaryota; kingdom Viridiplantae; phylum Streptophyta; class Magnoliopsida; order Poales; family Poaceae; genus Avena; species Avena eriantha. The sequence goes on along the minus strand of OU342742.1, from coordinate 449,458,303 downwards.
CAAAATAGGTAGAAGGGGAAGAGATGCTCACCTGGGAAACATTGGCGGAGGATCATATCCGGAGAACTTGTCGATACTCGCATCAACTCATCGGCCTAATCCGCGAAGAAGCAAACACTAGAACAAACACCGGATGCACTATTTAATACTAGGGAAGAAGATCCGGCATGATTATGATATGATGCATGGCATGGCACAGATGCGGTGCAATTAGGCAGTATAAGCGGAACCGGGGTCCCGACAATTAATTAATAGGTTCGAGTTATTTATCTACCCTACAAATTAAATATTGGATTAACAAGGCGAAACAGGGCATTGGTTCGCTACACAAATTAAATGGAGATAATATAAGACTAGCAAAGCCTGCATATAGTCTCCATATTTAATTATGAGGTGAATCGGCATAATGCCCTCAAACCACATGATATGCATGCGAGATGAACAATTTAATATGCGACAGTTGATAATGTCATATTATAAAAATAGGGGCTTAGGGGCACACATCTGGGTTCGGAAGATCTTGGGTTCCAGGGGTTCAGGGTTCGGTCTCAGGGTTCGGCGGGGGGAACGATCTCGCATCCGGGAAGAAGGACTTGGTGCTCCAAGATGAAGTGCTTATCATTCCGTGTGGCGATCTTGGCGGTCATCGGGTCCGAGAAGAAGATCTTGTCGGGTCCGCTTATCGGGTCGGAGAACTTGCCGTCGGAGGGATCGGTCTTCACAGCCGAAAAGAAGATCATGGCATCCGGGGATCTCGGCGTGCTTGGATTCCGATTGGAGATCTTGGTGGTCTTCGGGTCATCGACTCTAGGAAGAAGATCTCGTCGATCCGGCGCATCGGATCTAGGATGGAGAACTTGGAGTCCTTGTCGACGTTCTTGGGTGACGGAGTCGGTCTTGGTTCGGAGCCGGGAAGAAGATCTTGAGGTTCCGATCTTATTGACGATGGCGTTCTTGTTCCAACATCGGTGCAATCTTTAGATGTTTTGGTACTCGGCGAGGTGAAACTTGGCGGGGTCGATAGCTTGAGCACGAACATACACTGCTTCGGGAAGATCTTGACGAAGGCTTGGCGTCATGTTCTTATCGCAATGGTGTTGGTCTCAACAAAAGTCATCAGACACACAGACACTAAGCCAAGGTCATATAGGACATCAAACGAACGCGAGACGATAACTTCGTTGGGAGCAACACAAGGCACCAGTGTGGCAGTAACCTTGAAGGCGGCACGACTCTAGCAGCGAGCGGCAACAGGGATGCGGGGCGGAGCACCGGGCCGGTGCATGGTCGCGGGGAAGACGGGCCTTGGCAGCGACGCGCAGAGGCAAGGAGGAGGCGGCACGACGGAGCAGGAGGACGACCATGCAGTCGTGGGCGCATGCAGCAGAGGAGGGGCTGAACTCGGTGGTTGAGGAAGGACGGCTAGGGCAGCCACACACGGGCAGACGGCGAAGGGTGCGCCTGGTGGCAGAGCTCGCCGAGGAAGATGAGGGCGGGGCATCGCGGAGCTTGGGCTCACTGGCGTCAGGACGGGCACCCTCGGCCGGAAACAGAGGAGGCGACGCTGCGGGGTCCGGTGGCGGGGAGCTACGAGGTCGAGGCGGCTCCGCAGCAGGGCTCAGGTGGGCGCTACAGGGAGCAGCGGCGGCCGGAGACACGGGAACCAGAGAGGAGAGGGGCCCGGCGGTGCTCGCTTGAAGGGGCGTCGGTGGAGAAGGACGCCGACGCGGGGAGGGGGAGTAGAGGAGGCAGGGCGACGAGGCGGAGGGCCAGCGAGGAGAGCTGGGCGGCGGCGGCTTGCAGATGGAGGGCGGGGCCGATGCAGAGCGGAGGGCGGCGGCGGGGGAAGACGATGGAGGCGGCGGTGGTAGGTGGGAGAGGATCGAGGAGAGACGGGGTTGGTGGTGGGGATGGGGTGTGGGCTAGCCACGTGGTGTGCGTGTGTTGCGTTCGTGTGTGGTTGGGAGGGTGGCGAGTGGGGTGTGGATAAGGGGAAGGTGGGACCGGTCGGTGGAGGAGGGACCAGGTGGTATGGGAGGAAACGCAGGTGGCGGCTGGGGGGAGTTTGGCTGGCGGCGGGGTGGAGAAAAGGAAGGGAGGGAGTGGCCGGCTGCGGTAGGGGGTTGGGGGTTTTAGGGTTAGCTGGTTTTAGGGCTAGGAAGGAGGTGGCCGGCTGGGCTTTGGGTCTGGCTGGCTGCCTCCAAAAAAAACAACTTAACTTTTATTTTATTTTAAAATAGGCCTTTGTAAATAATTTTAGACAAATAAAACTATCCGAAAAAGACCAGAGTTTTGATTTGAAATTAGAGACGGGGTATTTAGAAAACAAAAATAGGCTTTTTCGAAAAATAGTTTTAGACATAACCATGCATGATGACATGACGATGCTCAAATGCAATGTGGCATGATGACATGAGCATGCGGTCATGATGATGCAATGCACAAAAACACAGCGATTTTCTAGTAGTGGTTTTAGCGGGATGCCACAGCTACAAAAGCTTATGGGGGAATAAGAGAGGGAGAAATGAAGAAAATCCACAAAAGACTCTAAGATCTAGATCCCAAGATGTTCCCCTCACTTAGAGGAGAGATTGATTGGTGGGGTTGTAGATCTAGATCTCCTCTTTCAAATCCCTCAAGCATATTCAAGAATCATAGGAGGGATTGAGGAATAGCAAGCTCAAGAAGATCAAGAATGGAGGGGAAAACATGCGAGAATGGGTAGATAACCGTTGGGGAAGAAGGGCCCCTTATATAGGTCCTCCAAAATCCAACCATTACAGCTCTAGAGCGCGCGAGCCGGCTATTCCAGCCAGTTTCCGGGTGGTATCCGATTTGGACATCTGAATGGCAACCACACAACTGAATTCTGAGATTTCTGCATGATACCAGAGTGTCCAGTGTTTTCACCCCGGACATTCCTGCCAAGGCAAAACTGACAGAAATAGCAATACGAAAACAACCATAACTTTTACATACGGACTCTGATTTTGATGATCTTGTGCTTGTTTTAAAGAGGGAAAAAAGCTCTACAAGATCATGCAGGGAACCATCATAGTCCAGAAAGGGAGGATAGAACCAAATGATGAAAGTTTTAACCTATCTATAAAAGACCACCGGTAAAACCTCCAATATTGAAAACGCAATAGAGAATGCATATCAAATCTGTTTTCGATGAACTTAAGCTTGTCATGAAGACTAATAAGCTCTAAATCCTATAATGGATAAGAACCAAATAAGATCCAAGAAATATGATGCCAAGTATGTAAAGGTTTGAGCTCTCTCCGAAGGATATGATCAAGTTACTCACTCGAGAGCCCCTCTTGATAGTACGACTATCTATCCTATAAACCGGTCTCTCAAACTAACCCCACGAGACCAGTAAGAAATAAACCCTATCAAGAACATACCTTTGCCTTGCACATATTCCACTTGAGCTTGATGATGATGATCTTGTCTACCTCAAGATGGAACACCTTTCTTGATTGTGCTAGCTTGGTGAAGACTTGCAAATTGCTCCCTCATATTCCACTATGGGAGAGCTTCTCTTTTGGGCATATCTTCACATATCCATGAACACCATAGGATGGATAGCTTTAAGCAAATGATCTCTTCGAGATGGCTCATCTTGAACTTGCACTTCATTTCTACTTTCTTCATCATGTTGGTGTCTTGAAGGTACACAAGAGATATCACTCCACCTTATTCTTCAAGACACACTTGCCATAGGCTCAACTCTCACATGAACAATCTTTGGATCACTCCTTGAACACCTTGGTCATCACTTGATCTTCTTCACTTTCTTCTTCTCCCAAGCTTGAAGCCAACATATGGTTCAAGCAATGCCTATGGACAAATCCTAAAAGTAAAACTCAATGCACACATAAGTCCATAAAGATTGTTGTTAATTACCAAAACCACACATGGGGGCACACATGCACTTTCAAGAGGGCGCTGATGCAACCAAGGAGATGGTGGTGGCGTCCCTATCAGTGGCATTAAAATTGCGACGTTTCCACGGTTCCTTGCAAAGGGAGCCTCTGTCGCTGCCCAAGCACAGTCACCAATGGTGGCCGAAATCATCGATGGCAATGTCGGTTTAATGGTGCAAGGCTCTCAGCGGGTGGCGTATCCGATGCCGTCCATGGGGGTGATCGAACTCCACCGCCTGTTGATGCATGTAAAATGCATCCATGAACTTTGCACTATATTACTTGATATTCCAACATATTTGCATCATATAAGGGGCATATTCATGTTTTATAATGATATTTGGGAATAATTCACACTTACCATATTGTTTTGGAATTAACCCTGCCGAGGCAGAAAACCCCTATTTCAATGTTTTTGACTTTCAGGTACCCAAACGATGTCCAATTGACCCAAAACTTCACGGGACCCAGTATATATCAGAACCAAGAACATTGGGCCAAAGATCAGCGAAAGAAGAAGGCTGAGGGAGGAATGGACCCACCACACGCAGCCATCCCCTAATGCATGTGGTGTGCTCGTTTTCTCCTCGAGTCTCCGATGCCATCGATTCTTTCTCCCAGGCGAATTTTTTGACCTAAAACCACGTATAAAAAGGTCTCCCAGTGATTCTCGGAAAGGAGCATCGTAGAAGATAGAAACACAAAACAGAGAGGCAAGAGGCAGAAGATTGGAGGGAGAAAACTCTGGCGGAGTGCTATCGGTGTTATCTCCACCTCCTCCAACGACTCCAGCACCTTCACCATGATGAAGGGGGAGTAGTCCACCCCTGGACTATGAGTTTGTGGCAGTAGCTATTGTATCTGTCTCTCTCTCATGATCTCGATTGTATTAGAACCGTATGAGCTGCATCATGATTATGGTCATATTTGTATTACCTATGTGGTGGATCTTTATATAGTTGATATTTGAGATTGCAATTGTTTAGTATTGGAAGTATATGAATAGATGTATATCATGTACCCCGTTCTTGTTTACTTGTTTTGATCAAACTTGTATATGGGAGCGTGTGGGGGGAACGTGTGCATAGTTGGAGTAACGGGGGTGATCTTGCGAGTAGGACAGTAAAACTTGCAAATCACTTGGGTGTTTAACTTACTTAGTTGCCTCACTAGGGATAAAGAAAATACCATGCTTATGCTAGATCAAGTATGTTCTTATTTTAACTTCATGTCATAGAACTTAATGCTATACTCTAAAATTGTTCTTAATACTAGATTGCTTGGAGACCCCCCTTTCTAGTGGAGTATAAATGAATTGTTAGAAATAACATATCTGTGTGAGGACGTGATGCCCATATGAATTGATATCCATACTTTGACATGTTGCACCAATATTATGTCAACTAGAGTGTCCCGTGTCCACCACAACTCAAAGAGAGAGTGCATAAGCGAAACCATGAACCCCGATCCATTTTAAACAGTAAGAAAACACTATCCAACACATCTACTTCACTTTTTATATTCATTACTAATTAAACCCGAAAATACAAAAATATTTCTCATACTTGCAAACACCAACCAAAACCACAAAACATCATATTCCATTGCATTTACCACCATTGCGTATTTACTTTACTATTGAATTGCATTTTAATGTTATTGTATTTTGTTTCAGTTTTGCTTACATACACCTTGTGCTTGACAACCACTTGGTGAGGTTGAGGGCACAAAACAATCTACAACTATTTTATAGGTTGCTTAACGAAGAACAAAGAGGATCATTCTCTTACACATAGCTCCCCGAGAGTTCGATATTTAAACCCTCGATTTTCCCTCATGGGGATGACTTCCATTTACTACATCACTCTCCACTTCGAGTCTCAATGGTTAAGGTGCAGCGAGAAGCTCCTACGACAACTGTCAGGAAGTTTTCTAGCGCTCGCATCACCTGCTCGGACAGGCGCTCCAGGTATGCCTAGTCCCCAGGCTCTGGTTGCTAAGTAGTGGCAACCGAGGCTTATTTCTATTGCCTAGTCCTCGAGGGTTGGGTCGCTGGTTAGCAGCGAGTCGACCCTTATAGATTTCACAATTCCCCAGTCCCCGAGGGTTGGGTCATTGGGTAGCAGCGAGTCGAATGTTATGCATTTTGTTAACCGCGTTCTTGTATTGCAGCAGGAGTCAGACGACCGACGATTTGAGTTCGAGCGACTCCAGCATGACCACCAGGTGGCGACCCAGGCGATTAAGCAGTTGCGGGCTGCTGCAAGTAAGTCACCTTTCATTCATTGAGTATCGGTTTTGCATTTTAATTCGGCATCGAATTGACTTCTTTATGTGTGTAGGTAATCACGCCTCCGTACTAGCCAAGGCCTGTGTGGGTTACCTATCGGTGCCCAAGATTTAGGCCGTGAAGGCGATTGCTGCCGCGGCGGAGGAGAAGGCCAAGGTGGCACTGACGGAGGCAGAGAAGGCCAGGTCTGTGTTGGCAGAGTTAGAGAAGGACCGCAAGCCCTCCGACTCCATTATTGTGGATTTGCAGTCGAAGTACTCTAACTTGGAGAAGTATGTCATTGTCAACTGTCGGTGTCTTCTTGGTGAGTATGTTTTCCTCTTTGGTTTTGATCGAATTATTGAACGTCTGAGTCCCCGAGCGACTGAGTCTCTGAATCGATCGGTTGTGTTGACGCTTTGTAGACATGATAGGTGCAAGGGATCCAATGGTGCACCAATATGGGGCCAAGGACTGCGTCGAGGTATTGCTTGAGAATGCCTTGGCGTCGGCGATGTGCATGCGGGCCATTCTCCAGGATAAGTCGCCCACCGAAGTGATTCATGAGGGATTCACCGAGGTGTGGAGGTACTTTGAGGAGGTGCCCACTATCGTTGGGTGGATGTTGCGCTCCGCGTTTTGTTGTGGGACAACTTCTGCGCTTAGCCTCAGACTCACGAACTTCCCCAAGGACTTCGAGCTCAACGATGTTACCAGTGGATATCCTTCCTCGACCTCGGTGAATTACGCTCTTAGTTAATGCCTGGATGAATGAAAGTGGTTAAAATAGTACGGTGGGGCCCAGGGCCACTCACGGTAGACCTTTCGGCCGTCCTAACCACTTTCAGTCAACGGGACAAGAACGAGCGGCGTAATCGGCAGGCGAAGGGATCAAATACATACACAAATGAGTATGTATGCAAGCCACATACAACAGTACATCAGAGCCATTCCATCTAAAAGAAATAGAAATATTGCAACGCCATACGGTAAGATCCAAATATCCTAGATAGATATAATAATTTAGGATAGCTCCTCATACACCACACATCAGAGTATCAGGCGGAAGCGGAAAACAAGATCCGAGTACGGATAAGAAGCAAATTGGCATAAGATGCCCCATAAATAAACGCATCCCGCCCACAGATCACACGGATCCCCGTTCCCGGAATCTCTACACCGAATGATCGTTGCCAACATCATCTGTCTCCTCCACCCAGTATCCATCTTGCGGGTACACCTATTCATCTGAATCAAACAATTTATCGTGTGAGACCCTAGGGGTACTCAGCAAGTCTTTATGCCTCTAAAGGGGACACAACCTGGGGTGACGCAATTGCAGCAAAAGATAATACCTAACAATTCTATAGAGACTCGCTAACCTTCCGCCTAACCAATGATAGACGGAAGTCCGTGAATTAAGAACAACAGTTATAACAGTATAATTAACAGATCCATCCTCCTCCTCGCTTACCAACGAGGAAGCGGACGAACAACCCCCATCATCCGTTGGCAGTTTTTATTAACCATTCCATGAGTATTGCACGATTTACTAGTCAAGTACTTAGTCCATGTAAAAGTGGTACTTTAGTTATACTTGTCTATGATCGAGAAACTGTGCTCCAAGTCGTCCATAACCGCGGACACGGCTTTCAGAAAGATTTACCCTGCAGGGGTGCACGAATAGCAACACACACTTGATCAACCTCGGAAAAACCAAATCAAAACCCAACGAGGCATTCACGACAAAGCAATCACAGGATTCAGAAATATTTCAGGGGGCCACCCCATTAAGCTACCCGCAACGAAGTTGGCCGGCTCCGAGACGGACCCAAGGTTTGTGTGGACGGCGGTAAACGACTGGGAACCCGAAAATGAGACTGGGCTTGTCGATACAGCGAAAACGTGTCACGATCCAAAATAGTACAGGTGCTCCTCGCACAATCTTAAATAAAACAGTAACATGGCATAAGTACAGGATAGTAATAAAACCCCAAACTAATTGTGGCCCCAAGAAATAAGAATGAATCAAGCTCTGGCTCAGGGGGGGTCCATAAGGCCTCCCGGATGTGGATAGTGCGAATAGTCGAGGAACAGGAATCAAGTACTCGGGGTCCTACGGGACACAAGTGAGCATGAAAAACCAAATAGCAGATATTGCTCACCGGTGCCTCTTTCATTAGTTATCCCATTACTACTCAGGTTATGTTGTTTAGGTACCTCGTTATCCATCAGACTCTCACATACCCTACTCATGCTTTTCTATGACTCGCATGGCTCAAACAACTCCTGTAGTAATGGCTCATGGGACCAGAACAGGCTTAATGTGGTTTGAAAGTAAAGGCTATGCAGTACTTGGGATTCAATTTAATGCAATCGCGACTCAATGATGCAAGAATAAGATAGAGGCAATAGGTACTGTATGTATGCAAGCATGTGGTAGTGCTTGCCTGACAGTTCAGTTGAAGTGTGAGATGGATCTGGGTAATACTCCTGTGATTCCTGGTAATTCTCCTGCGGGGCGTCTATTCGAAAAGAACCAAACAAACAAGGGACAACATAAATAAAGTGCGCAAGCATATGAATTGAAATGCAACAATCAACCAAGCATGCCATGATGAATGATGCACAATTTACATGGCATTAAAGTAGCATGGCAAAGGTGAGGTGTGGATACAAGAAATAAAGCACTTTATCATTTATTTGCCCAAGTTTTATTGTCATAAACAGTTCAGAATTTAAATGTCAACATGATGCATGCTTAAAATCAGAACAAGGATTGCATAAATAGAACGGGCTCGTCGCGCTGATCGATTTAGACATATTATTGTCAAATTTGGAATTATAAAACAAAAGTTATTAATTAATTAAGGAAAAGGGCATTTTCTTGTAATTTTAATCAACTCGAAATTTAAGGTGTTAAAAATATATTTTTAAGGGCATATTTGAATTCCTCACATTTTTCTGATTCCAAAACATATATTATTTGTATTATTTGAATTTGTATTTTTAAAATTATTTGAATCTGAAAAGAATTTGAATTTAAAATAATTTGGAAAAGATTTGAATTAAAACAGACTCAGAGAAATACTTTTTGCACCCAGGCAAACTCAGACCCAGACACTGACGGGTGGGCCTGCGTCGAATGGGGCCACGCGCGCGCGAAAACGCTTTTGCACGCGGGTCTGGCTCACCCTCAGCGGCTGATAGGCGGGCCAACGCGGAAGGGGCCACGTGCCAGCGGAGGAAGTCCTAGTGGCTGACTGGTGGGGCGCCAGCTGGACCGCGGGTTGCAGCTGAGAAAGATGGAGGGGTTTTCTGCGAAAGCTCTAGCGCGGCTGACAGGTGGGGCTGTTAGGAGCGCGGGTCGTAGGAATCAAAAAGGTGGGGGGCTTTTTGCAAATCGACCACGTGCCCGTACTGTTTATCGTCTTCGCGGTCTGACGGCGGTGTGCGCGCAGCGCGGAGCGGGAATTCGAACCCGGGACGTGGGCGAGCGCGCTGAGGGGGTGGACCAATGCGGTAGGGCGAGGGGAGTTGATAGGGGAGGTTCTGGGGCCTAGGTAAGGTGTGGCGCGGCGCGGGGAGGGTGCAGATGCTGGCGAGCTCTGGCGCGCGGTGAGTGTTCGACGAAACGCACGGCGAGGCTAGAGCGGTACGGCGAGGCGGACCGTGTCAGGGGAAGGGGGGCTCACCGCGGGCTCGCTGGTGTGGTCGGATCGGAGCGAGGAGCTGCGGATCGGCGAGGTTGCTGGCGCACCGGCGGGCTAGGGTTTCGGAGGCGGCGAGGTCCTGGCGGCGCGGGGGAGCTTCTCGTCCGCGTCAGCGTGGTCGGGGCGTCGCAGGGGATCGTGCTCGATCTTCCAGGCTTCTTCCATGTCGAGCTCGCGGACAGGAACGACGGGGGCGCGGTGTAGCTGGCGGCGACCGGCGAGGCGGGGTGGTTGTCGTCGGGGAGGAAGAAGGGGAAGAGGAGGGGCGACTCGGCCAAATCTGGGGAGGCCAGAGAGGCGTGGGGAGGAAGGGAAAAGCAGGGAGAGAGGGAGGAGAGCCGCTGGGGCACGGCAGATAAAGGTGGCCTCGTTGCCACCTTTTCCTCCTCCTCCTCGGCACGTGCGGGAGGCTAGGGCTGTCCTGGGGCTGGACGGCGGCAGGAGGGAGGCTGCAGGTGGGGCTGGTGTGGCGCAGCTGCAGGGTGGGGCTGGCACGAGGGAGAGAGAAAAGAGGGGAGGGGTAGCTCGGCTAGGGTTAGATGGAGCTCGGGTAGGGCATGGGCTAGGGCTAGGTGGCTGGGTGTGGGCCAAGGGGAGGGAGAGAGGGTCAGGTGGTGCTCCTAGTGAGAGAGAGGAAGGGAGGATTAGAGTTAGGGTTTAGTGTAATTTAGGTGTAAAGAAACAAATAAAGGGAAAAACTAGGTTTAAATTTTAGTAGGTATTTATATGTTGTTTTAGTTTATGAGGCCAAACCAAGAAGTGAAAGATGAAGCTTGAACTTGCTTGAGACAAAGTGGGAGAGAAACAAGAAAGAAAGAGGAAAGGAGTGAGTAGGTAGAAAGAGCCACATATGATCATACATGTAGATAAATAAAATAAAGGAAAAGAATGTGGGTAAGACCAACCCAAGTGGAACATGGTAATGCTTGAATTAACATGAGGTGGAGGTGAAAAAGAATTCCAAGGAAAGAAAAAGGAAAGAATTATGGGGTAGGTCTCATATGGTCCATGCATGGAGAAGTAATAATAAAGAAGATGATATGGATGAGAATATGAGGATGGTGTAATGGTGGTAGATGGCCTCCCAAGCTAGGCTCCATTAAATCAAAGAAAATCCAATGGAGTAAAAAGGTGGTGAAGAATTGTGCATGGCCCATGCAAAAGAATAATGCCATGATTTATTATGTGAAAACAATAATAATATGATGGCATTAATCTTATGCATTTCCAAGAAGTGGTAAATAAGCCAAGCAAAGAATTTGGAAGATTGATCCACCCCACTACATGAGCTAGAATTAAAATGTCACAAGAAAAGAATTACAAGCTCATGGTGAAGGGATGGTGGAATTATAAAGTGGTAGAAAGAAAGGTGGTGAAATGGAAATAAGAGATATGCCCCCAACTCAACTTGGGCATTTGAACAATATATCAATAGCCAAATACAATATCAAGAGGCAAATACAATTAATAATGCATGTGAGAGAAGAACCAAAAGAAAAAGGAGTTTTTATATGATGCTCAAATGCAAGGTGGCATGATGACATGAGCATGATATAATTAGGATGCAACAATAATATATGTGGAGTAGCCAATATCTTACTAGGACAAGTAGCATTACAATTGTTATACAATTGGGGTGCTACAACTCTCCCCCACTAAACAGGAATCTCGCCCCGAGATTCTAGGAAGAAGAAGACTCAAAGAGGGTAGGATACTTGGCACGGAGCTCATCTTCACGTCCCCAGGTGGCTTCATCAACAGAATGGTGCGACCACTGCACCTTGCAGAACTTGATGGACTTGTTGCGAGTCCTTCTTTCTGCGACTTCAAGAATTTTTGTGGGGTGTTCTTGATAAGACAGATCTTCTTGGAGATTGATGAGTTCAGGGTCCACGGTCCTGCCGGGATCCTTGAAGCACTTCTTGAGTTGAGAGATGTGAAAAACATCATGGACTTTGAGTTGTTCAGGGAGCTCAAGACCATAAGCAACTTCTCCTCTTCTTCCACGGATTTTGAAAGGACCGATGTATCTAGGAGCCAGCTTTCCTTTGATACCAAAGCGATGCGTGCCTCTCATGGGAGTGACACGGAGATAAACGAGATCACCAGGGACATACTCCATGTCCGTGTGCTTCCTGTCATAATTGCTCTTCTGGCGACTTTGAGCAATCTTCAGATTTTCAAGAATGATGTGAACTTTCTCCTCCGCTTGAGTTACAATGTCGGGGCCAAACAATATTCTTTCACCGGCGCCCGACCAACCAATCGGAGTTCTGCACTTGCGACCATAAAGAGCCTCAAATGGTGCCATCTTTAGACTTTTCTGGAAACTATTGTTGTAAGAGAATTCGGCATAAGGAAGACATTCTTCCCACTTCATGCCGAAAGAGATAACGCAAGCACGGAGCATATCTTCCAGAATCTGATTGATCCTTTCAACTTGACCTTGCGACTGAGCGTGGTAAGCTGTGCTAAAGTTTAACTTTGTTCCCAAAGCATTTTGGAAACTTCCCCAGAACTTGGAAGTGAAGATGCTTCCACGGTCTGAACTGATCTCAAGAGGAACTCCATACAGAGAGACAATTCTGTTGATATAGAGCTCAGCCAACTGAATTGCAGAAATTGTTTCCTTGACTGGAAAGAAGTGAGCTACTTTGGAAAGCCTGTCAATGGCAATAAAGATTGCATTGTTGCCTTTCTGCGACCTTGGAAAACCAGTGATGAAGTCCATCTCTAATTTCTCCCATTTCCATTCCGGAGGCTTCAATGGCTGTAGAAAACCGGAAGGTTTCTGATGAACAGCTTTAACTCTGCGACAAACATCACACTCCGAGACATACTTGGCACAATATCGTTTCAAACCAGGCCACCAATATTGTGTTTTCAAGTCCATGTACATCTTAGTGCTTCCAGGGTGGATGGAAAGAACAGAATCATGCGCCTCCTTGAGAACTTGCTCCCTTAAACCCGGGTAGTTCGGAACAAACATCCGGTGTTCAAAGAAAAGAGTGCCTTGGTCATCTACGTGAAAAGACTCGTACTTTGGAAGTTGAATGTTGGAGATGATCTTTTTAGTGTAAGGATCCCCAAGCTGAATGGAACGGACCTTTTCTTCCAAGAGAGGTGTTGCTAGAAGGTTCAGAAGATAACCTTGATCCACAATTTCAAGGTTGAGCTTGCGGAATTCCTCGCACAAGATAGGCTGTTGTTCTTCCACCATGAGATTGTTGACATAAGATTTTCGGCTGAGAGCATCTGCCATGACATTAGCTTTGCCTGGGGTGTAGTTGATGGTCAAATCGAAATCATTGATTGTTTCAATCCACCTCCTCTGACGAAGGTTAAGATCAGGCTGTGTGAAGATATACTTCAGACTCTTGTGATCAGAAAAGATCTCACAACGGTTGCCAAGCAAGTAATGCCTCCATACTTTCAAAGCAAAGACAACTGCTGCAAGTTCGAGGTCATGTGTAGGATAGTTGATCTCATGCGTCTTCAACTGATGAGAGGCATAAGCAACAACTTGCTTTTCTTGCATAAGGACCGCACCCAATCCTTGCAATGAAGCATCACAGAAAATCTGGAAAGGCTTTGATGTATCTGGAGGAACTAAGACTGGTGTGGAAGTGAGCTTTTCTTTGAGTGTTTCAAAGCTTGCTTGACATGCAGGAGTCCAAAGATATTTCTTGCCTTTCTTGAGGAGATCGGTAAGAGGCTTCGCAATCTTTGAGAAATTTTGAACGGAGCGACGGCAGTAACTGGCCAAACCAAGGAAACTCCGGACTTCTTTGACATTTATGGGTGGAAGCCAGTCCATAATTGTCTTAATAGTTTCTGGGTTGACGGCAATGCCCTTGGCAGAGATAACGTGACCAAGGTAGGTGACTTGAGGCAGCCAAAACTCACACTTGGAGAACTTTGCATACAGGCGGTTCTCACGAAGCTTGTTTAGGACACAACGAAGGTGTTCTTCATGTTCTTCTTTTGACTTAGAATAGACTAGAATGTCATCCAGATAGACCACAATGAACTTATCAAGATACTCCATGAAAACCGAGTTCATAAGCCTCGAGAAGGTGGCAGGTGCATTGGTTAGACCGAAAGACATGACCGTGTACTCATACAGGCCATAGCGAGTGGTGAAAGCTGTTTTGGGAACATCTTCCTTGCGAATCTTGATTTGATGATAACCACTTCTCAAATCAAGCTTAGAGAATACCACAGCTCCGGCTAGCTGATCGAAGAGATCATTAATCCGCGGAAGGGGATATTTATTCTTGATTGTTTTAGCATTGAGTGCCCGATAGTCAACACAAAGTCTATCAGTCTTGTCTCGCTTCTTCACAAAGATGGTTGGACTACCCCAAGAAGAAGTACTGTGCTGAATGAAACCCAACTTCTCTTGTTCATCCAACTGACACTTAAGTTCAGCCAACTCAGCAGGACCCATTTTATAAGGCCGCTTGGAGATAGGAGTGGTACCAGGTTCAAGTTCAATGACAAACTCAACCTCACGATCCGGAGGCATACCTGGCAACTCTTCAGGAAAGACATCTGGAAACTCACAAACTACCGGAACACTCTGAATACCTTCCATAGCATCATCATTCAGAGCTGCCAAAGAATAAAGCTGAATTGCAGGAGTCAGACTTGGAGAATAGACTATATGGCCTTCAGGAATTTTCAGAGAAACCGAACGTTCAGCACAATCAATCACAGCTGCATTTGCTGTCAACCAATCCATGCCCAAGATAACATCAATATCAGAATTGCCCAGAATAATTAAGGAAGCCGGAAAAGAAGAACCACCAATCTCAATTTGATTGCCATGGCTGATATGAGCAGCCCTCATGTTTGACCCAGGAGATTGTACCACAAGACGGTGTAATAAAGGAACCATAGCTAGATCTTGCTCATGCGCAAACTTGTGAGAAACAAAAGAATGCGAAGCACCAGAATCAAACAAAACTCGTGCAGGAACTGAGTTAACAGGAAGCATACCCATCACAACTCCAGGAGCATGCTCAGCTTGAGCGGCGTTGACACAGTTGGCACGAGCAACCGTAGACCCAGGCTTAGTGTTGATGTTGAGAGCCCGAGGTGGAGGTGCACGAATCATAGGAGCACTTGCCGCAGGTCTTGGAGGTGGTGGTGGAAGAGCTTTGTTGTTCATTGGACAATTCCATTGCTGATGGCCAGTGTTTCCACAAGTATAGCAAGCACCAGGTGGACGTGGAGCAACGTAGCCAGGGACTCCGCCAGGCGCTCCAGGGTAGTTGTGGTTGTAGCCCCTGGGAGCCGCAGTGAAGGAGTTTGGTGGCCTTGGTGCGTAGCTTGAAGGTCTTGGTGGAGCAGGGAGCAACGGTGGGGTGTTAGGAACCCAGACACGACGCTTAGAAGGAGCTGTCATAGCAGAAGAGCTTGCTGTATCACGGCTGTGTTTCATTGACTCCTCAAACACTTGCCTACTCGCTTCTTCCTGCAGAGCTGTGTGCTAAAGTTCCAGGAAAGATGCTGGCCTTGCATGAGTGATTGCATATTTGATGGAAGCATTGAGGCCTTGCCGAAACCTCTTTTGCTTCTTCTTGTCATCAGAGATCTCATCGCCACCATAACGAGACAGGTTCATGAAGTTTCTGATGTAGGTGTTGACATTGTCAGTGCCCTGCTTGAGGTTGAGAAACACTTCCTTCATCCTTTCCATGACAATTTCTGACAGATATTGCTCTTTGAAAGCAGCAGTGAACCGCTCCCAAGTAGGCTGAAACCCAGAAAGATCTGCCCTGAGGTAATTTTCCCACCAGAGAGCTGCATCTCCCTTCAGAAGGTGAGTAGCACACTTGACCCATTCTTGCTCGGGAACATCCGCAGTCATCAGCAACCTTGACACTTCACGAAGCCAATCATCCGCATCAAGTGGCTGATCGGACACCTCAAATTGACGTGGGTTGAACTTGAGAAAACTCTTGATGTCTCCTCGCTTGGGAGGTGGAGGTAGCGGAGCAAACTCATTCCTCCTCACACTTTCCTCGAAGCGATGCTGGTTCTGCTGCATAGTGCCCAAAGCATTTGCAATACTTGCCAAAGCGGCCCCAAGTTCAGGTGGTATATCCTCCTCAGAACGGCGTGGTGGTGCCATCCTGTGATTGATATAAAACACAAGTCAGTACTATAATGGAGAATGATAATAATCCAAAATAGTACCAAAATGGAATTAATCAAGATTAAAGAATGCAATTCACTGAGATGATATTAAAATATCAGCAAAGTTCAAGGCAACTAGAAGATATTAAACATAACACACACGACTGAACAAGGAGTGTGGTACACAACTAACAAAGAAAAAATTTCCACAAATTTCGGCATTAAAATACCACTATATGCGCAAAACCACTTAACGAATCAAGATTAGTAACTCTACCAGTTCAATATACAAAAGCAAATGACAAAAGTAGTGGTATGGTCGCGACTCCATCCCGCACTCAAATCATTACTCCGCACATGAATCAGTAAAACATATCCCAACAACTTCTTCCTAAGATGAACCTCAAGATTGGTAGCTACGGAAAATAACACCCCAACAAGATAACGTCGGATAACAAAGAGTAAGATGGATCGCATCGGTGTACAACGAATCAGAATAGATCGCGTCGGTTTACAAAGCCTGTCGGTAGTGAATGTACCAACAGTTGATAACCAAAAGGCAGATAGTGATAACATTTGGATGCAACAGATAGACAAGGAATTCACACACACACACACACAAACATAACCTATGGTACTACGGAACCCAGAACACGTGAATCCTAGTTTGAATTTTAGAAGAGGATTGAAAACGTTACACTTCCTTACCAGAAAAGGGTGGGTGGGTGGGTAAGAAGAAAAATGGAAGCAATCTTACTCTCACGTTTGTTTTTCCCTAATATACATAACTACCAAAATATTTCCTAGACAGACAACGACCATTTTGGCTGAGACCCTGAAGGGCGGGATGGCTCTGATACCAATTGTAACTACCTCGGTGAATTACGCTCTTAGTTAATGCCTGGATGAACGAAAGTGGTTAAAATAGTACGGTGGGGCCCAGGGCCACTCACGGTAGACCTTTCGGCCGTCCTAACCACTTTCAGTCAACGGGACAAGAACGAGCGGCGTAATCGGCAGGCGAAGGGATCAAATACATACACAAATGAGTATGTATGCAAGCCACATACAACAGTACATCAGAGCCATTCCATCTAAAAGAAATAGAAATATTGCAACGCCATACGGCAAGATCCAAATATCCTAGATAGATATAATAATTTAGGATAGCTCCTCATACACCACACATCAGAGTATCAGGCGGAAGCGGAAAACAAGATCCGAGTACGGATAAGAAGCAAATTGGCATAAGATGCCCCATAAATAAACGCATCCCGCCCACAGATCACACGGATCCCCGTTCCCGGAATCTCTACACCGAATGATCGTTGCCAACATCATCTGTCTCCTCCACCCAGTATCCATCTTGCGGGTACACCTATTCATCTGAATCAAACAATTTATCGTGTGAGACCCTAGGGGTACTCAGCAAGTCTTTATGCCTCTAAAGGGGACACAACCTGGGGTGACGCAATTGCAGCAAAAGATAATACCTAACAATTCTATAGAGACTCGCTAACCTTCCGCCTAACCAATGATAGACGGAAGTCCGTGAATTAAGAACAACAGTTATAACAGTATAATTAACAGATCCATCCTCCTCCTCGCTTACCAACGAGGAAGCGGACGAACAACCCCCATCATCCGTTGGCAGTTTTTATTAACCATTCCATGAGTATTGCACGATTTACTAGTCAAGTACTTAGTCCATGTAAAAGTGGTACTTTAGTTATACTTGTCTATGATCGAGAAACTGTGCTCCAAGTCGTCCATAACCGCGGACACGGCTTTCAGAAAGATTTACCCTGCAGGGGTGCACGAATAGCAACACACACTCGATCAACCTCGGAAAAACCAAATCAAAACCCAACGAGGCATTCACGACAAAGCAATCACAGGATTCAGAAATATTTCAGGGGGCCACCCCATTAAGCTACCCGCAACGAAGTTGGCCGGCTCCGAGACGGACCCAAGGTTTGTGTGGACGGCGGTAAACGACTGGGAACCCGAAAATGAGACTGGGCTTGTCGATACAGCAAAAACGTGTCACGATCCAAAACAGTACAGGTGCTCCTCGCACAATCTTAAATAAAACAGTAACATGGCATAAGTACAGGATAGTAATAAAACCCCAAACTAATTGTGGCCCCAAGAAATAAGAATGAATCAAGCTCTGGCTCAGGGGGGGTCCATAAGGCCTCCCGGATGTGGATAGTGCGAATAGTCGAGGAACAGGAATCAAGTACTCGGGGTCCTACGGGACACAAGTGAGCATGAAAAACCAAATAGCAGATATTGCTCACCGATGCCTCTTTCATTAGTTATCCCATTACTACTCAGGTTATGTTGTTTAGGTACCTCGTTATCCATCAGACTCTCACATACCCTACTCATGCTTTTCTACGACTCGCATGGCTCAAACAACTCCTGTAGTAATGGCTCATGGGACCGGAACAGGCTTAATGTGGTTTAAAAGTAAAGGCTATGCGGTACTTGGGATTCAATTTAATGCAATCGCGACTCAATGATGCAAGAATAAGATAGAGGCAATAGGTACTATATGTATGCAAGCATGTGGTAGTGCTTGCCTGACAGTTCAGTTGAAGTGTGAGATGGATCTGGGTAATACTCCTGTGATTCCTGGTAATTCTCCTGCGGGGCGTCTATTCGAAAAGAACCAAACAAACAAGGGACAACATAAATAAAGTGCGCAAGCATATGAATTGAAATGCAACAAGCAACCAAGCATGCCATGATGAATGATGCACAATTTACATGGCATTAAAGTAGCATGGCAAAGGTGAGGTGTGGATACAAGAAATAAAGCACTTTATCATTTATTTGCCCAAGTTTTATTGTCATAAACAGTTCAGAATTTAAATGTCAACATGATGCATGCTTCAAATCAGAACAAGGATTGCATAAATAGAACGGGCTCGTCGCGCTGATCGATTTAGACATATTATTTGTCAAATTTGGAATTATAAAACAAAAGTTATTAATTAATTAAGGAAAAGGGCATTTTCTTGTAATTTTAATCAACTCGAAATTTAAGGTGTTAAAAATATATTTTTAAGGGCATATTTGAATTCCTCACATTTTTCTGATTCCAAAACATATATTATTTGTATTATTTGAATTTGTATTTTTAAAATTATTTGAATCTGAAAAGAATTTGAATTTAAAATAATTTTGAAAAGATTTGAATTAAAACAGACTCAGAGAAATACTTTTTGCACCTAGGCAAACTCAGACCCAGACACTGACGGGTGGGCCTGCGTCGAATGGGGCCACGCGCGCGCGAAAACGCTTTTGCACGCGGGTCTGGCTCACACTCAGCGGCTGACAGGCGGGCCAACGCGGAAGGGGCCACGTGCCAGCGGAGGAAGTCCTAGTGGCTGACTGGTGGGGCGCCAGCTGGACCGCGGGTTGCGGCTAAGAAAGATGGAGGGGTTTTCTGCGAAAGCGCTAGCGCGGCTGACAGGTGGGGCTGTTAGGAGCGCGGGTCGTAGGAATCAAAAAGGTGGGGGGCTTTTTGCAAATCGACCACGCGCCCGTACTGCTTATCGTCTTCGCAGTCTGACGGCGGTGTGCGCGCAGCGCGGAGCGGGAATTCGAACCCGGGACGCGGGCGAGCGCGCTGAGGGGGTGGACCAATGCGGTAGGGCGAGGGGAGTTGATAGGGGAGGTTCTGGGGCCTAGGTAAGGTGTGGCGCGGCGCGGGGAGGGTGCAGATGCTGGCGAGCTCTGGCGCGCGGTGAGTGTTCGACGAAACGCACGGCGAGGCTAGAGCGGTACGGCGAGGCGGACCGTGTCAGGGGAAGGGGGGCTCACCGTGGGCTCGCTGGTGTGGTCGGATCGGAGCGAGGAGCTGCGGATCGGCGAGGTTGCTGGCGCACCGGCGGGCTAGGGTTTAGGAGGCGGCGAGGTCCTGGCGTCGCGGGGGAGCTTCTCGTCCGCGTCAGCGTGGTCGGGGCGTCCCAGGGGATCGTGCTCGATCTTCCAGGCTTCTTCCACGTCGAGCTCGCGGACAGGAACGACGGGGGCTTGGTGTAGCTGGCGGCGACCAGCGAGGCGGGTGGTTGTCGTCGGGGAGGAAGAAGGGGAAGAGGAGGGGCGACTCGGCCAGATCTGGGGAGGCCAGATAGGCGTGGGGAGGAAGGGAAAAGCAGGGAGAGAGGGAGGAGAGCCGCTGGGGCATGGCAGATAAAGGTGGCCTCGTTGCCACCTTTTCCTCCTCCTCCTCGGCACGTGCGGGAGGCTAGGGCTGTCCTGGGGCTGGACGGCGGCAGGAGGGAGGCTGCAGGTGGGGCTGGTGTGGCGCAGCTGCAGGGTGGGGCTGGCACGAGGGAGAGAGAAAAGAGGGGAGGGGTAGCTCGGCTAGGGTTAGATGGAGCTCGGGTAGGGCATGGGCTAGGGCTAGGTGGCTGGGTGTGGGCCAGGGGGAGGGAGAGAGGGTCAGGTGGTGCTGCTAGTGAGAGAGAGGAAGGGAGGATTAGAGTTAGGGTTTAGTGTAATTTAGGTGTAAAGAAACAAATAAAGGGAAAAACTAGGTTTAAATTTTAGTAGGTTTATATGTTGTTTTAGTTTATGAGGCCAAACCAAGAAGTGAAAGATGAAGCTTGAACTTGCTTGAGACAAAGTGGGAGAGAAACAAGAAAGAAAGAGGAAAGGAGTGAGTAGGTAGAAAGAGCCACATATGATCATACATGTAGATAAATAAAATAAAGGAAAAGAATGTGGGTAAGACCAACCCAAGTGGAACATGGTAATGCTTGAATTAACATGAGGTGGAGGTGAAAAAGAATTCCAAGGAAAGAAAAAGGAAAGAATTATGGGGTAGGTCTCATATGGTCCATGCATGGAGAAATAATAATAAAGAAGATGATATGGATGAGAATATGAGGATGGTGTAATGGTGGTAGATGGCCTCCCAAGCTAGGCTCCATTAAATCAAAGAAAATCCAATGGAGTAAAAAGGTGGTGAAGAATTGTGCATGGCCCATGCAGAATAATAATGCCATGATTTATTATGTGAAAACAATAATAATATGATGGCATTAATCTTATGCATTTCCAAGAAGTGGTAAATAAGCCAAGCAAAGAATTTGGAAGATTGATCCACCCGACTACATGAGCTAGAATTAAAATGTCACAAGAAAAGAATTACAAGCTCATGGTGAAGGGATGGTGGAATTATAAAGTGGTAGAAAGAAAGGTGGTGAAATGGAAATAAGAGATATGCCCCCAACTCAACTTGGGCATTTGAACAATATATCAATAGCCAAATACAATATCAAGAGGCAAATACAATTAATAATGCATGTGAGAGAAGAACCAAAAGAAAAAGGAGTTTTTATATGATGCTCAAATGCAAGGTGGCATGATGACATGAGCATGATATAATTATGATGCAACAATAATATATGTGGAGTAGCCAATATCTTACTAGGACAAGTAGCATTACAATTGTTATACAATTGGGGTGCAACACTG
The DNA here is from genome assembly GCA_910589775.1 of Avena eriantha. Taxonomy (NCBI): domain Eukaryota; kingdom Viridiplantae; phylum Streptophyta; class Magnoliopsida; order Poales; family Poaceae; genus Avena; species Avena eriantha. Next base: position 449,436,749 of record OU342742.1, on the reverse strand, counting down.
CCTCTTACATGGAGCGCATCCTGGCGATGAGAGACCTCTTCCCCTACAAGGAGAGTCATGTCGCTCCGAGAGATAAGCCACCAAAGCACCATGATCTGGTGTCGGAGCATCTGTTCTAGTTGGCGATCGGTAAGTCGTTGATGACCTAGCCCATCAACCGTTGGAAGCCCTTTGTCAGGGTCAGGGGCATGTGGGGGACCTCATCTTTGCCGGCAGCGGAGTAGGTAGATAGACCTGCACGATGTAAATAAGTTTGTGTAATGGGCTGGTGCAACCAAGGATAAAGTGTTTGTAAGATATGTTGATGATTGAATCGTAAGACAAGTATTTTGCTAAAATTCTAGTCGACTCGCATTTATTTCCTTATTTCGTGTTTGTTGATGGTTACACAGTTGTTTGTATTGTGTGAGTCCCCCGAGCGTATTCGCTGTGGTGCTGGTATCGCACATGTGTGGTTAGCGGGGGAGATTTGATTTGAATCAGTTCGAGTAGCTTAGGTCAACTTGTTGTGGCTCGTGGAGCTAGTCGCGTGGCGACCCCAAGGGGTACTCTGTACTTGGTGTTTTCCCTAGACGTGTGCGGGTTCGAGTTGGCGAGTCCCCGAGCGTGGTACTTAACCGTTCTAGTCATACACTCAAGGTTGGGAAGGACGAGGTGCATTGTTTGTTGTGTAGTGTGTCTCTCCTCCAGGCTCGGAGATCCAATCGCTTGGCGACTCCACGGCACACTCTCATACTTGGTGTTTTCCCAAGTCATGTGCGGGTTTGTTTTTGAACGAGTCCTCGAGCATGGTACTTAACCATTTGAGTCGCGACGTCCGAGCATGAGGGGGACGGGGTGTTGTGGGAAGCACGGCCGGTGGTCTTGGCTTGAGGAGCCAGTCGAGCGAGGCGACTCCGATGGTGGCTCCCAGGCTGGCGTTTTTCGTTGACGGTGTAAGGCCCGATTGATTTTTGGTGCCCTTGAACCGCACTACTTGGCCATGTTGGGTCGCACTACCAAGGGTTGATGATCGGAGTTAGCATATTTGCTATGTTGTACGAGTGCGATTCGCACGTTAGTTGGCGAGTAGACATAATTTTGTGGGAACAAATTTTTATTCATCAGCGGTACAGGGGAGTACAAGTTTTAGTTCTATGTATATAACTTTTGGAGTAGATTCACGTTCCATGGTTGCTCGAAGTCAAGCTTTCCGTTGCCTCGGATGTCGATGAGGTAGTAGGCATTGTTTCCAAGGACTCTCCCTATGGAGAATGGCCCCTCCCATGGATGTGAAATCTTGTGCATTCCCTTCTTGTCCTGGATGAGTCGCATGATGAGGTCACCCTCCTAGAAGGTGCGAGTCCGGACTTGGTGGCTGTGGTAGCGGCAGAGGCCTTGCTAGTAAATGGCGGTGCAGGAGCAGTCCAGATCATGTGCTTCATCGATTAAATCCATCATGTCCTGGCGGGAGGCCTCATTGTCTTCCTCCGCGTAGTGGACCACTCGAGGCGAGTCGTTCTTGAGGTCGGTTGGCATGATGGCTTTGGCACCGTACACCATGAAGTAGGGGGTGAACCCTGTTGGTCGATTAACGGAGGTGCGAATGCCCCAGAGTACGGAGGGGAGCTCCTCGACCCAGCATCATGGTATTCGCTCGAGGGGGACCTGCAGCCGCGGCTTGAGGCCATGGAGGACAATCTGATTAGCACGCTCAGCTTGGCCGTTTGAGTCTGGGTGGGCGACTGAGGTGAGGTAGAGTCGAATTTCGTGCTCCTCCTAGAACTCTGCCATGGCGCCCTTGGCAAAGTTGGTGCCATTGTCGATGACGATGTTGTGCGGGTAGCCATACCGATAGATCAGTTCATGCAGGAATTTGGTGGCGGTCTTGCCATTGCATTTCTTGATGGGATTCACCTCGACCCACTTTGTAAACTTTTCGACTACTACCAGGTGTAGCCCAATGGTGCAGTTTTGAATCATCCGACTATGTCGATGCCCCAGATGGTGAATGGGTATGTGATGGGGATGGTCTTGAGGGCCGAACAAGGGATGTGCGTGTGGTTGGCGTATTTCTGGCATCCAACACAGCGGTGGACAATTTCGACGGTGTCGGCGTGCAAGGTGAGCCATTAGAAGCCGTGGCACATGGCTTTGGCGACTAGCGACTTGGCGCTAGCGTGGTGTCCGCAGTCGGTGGCATGGATGTCATGCAGGATCTTGCAACCCTCTTCTGGTTGGACACAGCGTTGGTACACGCCTGTCATGCTGCATTTGTGGAGCTTGCCATTGATGATGACGAGTGAATTGTAGTGGCGCACGATCATCTGTGCCTCAGTCTCGTCCTTGGGCAGGATTTTGTGCTCGAGGTAGATGATGTAGGACTTGGTCCAGTCGCTGGGTTCTGTGACCATGGCAGCCAGAGCGACTCGAGTTGTAGAGGAATCTTGATGTCGATGGTCCTTGGGGGGAGAGACCGATGGTTTGTCGATGATGTCGAGGAAGATGCCTAGTGGTGGTGGTTGCCGAGCCGACCTGATGCAGGAGAGTGTGTCAGCTTCTTCATTCTTCCGGCGGTCAATCCACTCAACGGAGTAGCCATCAAAATAGCCACCCAGCTAGTCCACCGCTTGGTGGTATGCTATCATGTTGGGGGCGACAGCGTCATAGGTGCCAACGACGAGGTCGGAGTCGCCGTCCATCTCCTTGGTGGCTCACATGCCGTGGAGGAGGGCCTCATATTCGGCCATGTTATTGGTGCATGGCGTGAAGTTGAGCTGCAGCACATATCGTAGCTTGTGGCCCTTCGGGGAGGTGAGGATTATCCCAGCCCCGACACTGTCTGAGTTCTTGGATCCGTCAAAGTGGAGGGACCAATAGTGGAGGTAGGGCAGCATCTTGGGCTGCTGCGCTTCTTCCCAGCCAGCGAGGAAGTCGTCTAGATCTTGTGACTTAATTTCCTTGCACAGCTCATACTTGATGTTGTGGACGCCAATTTTGATAGCCCACTTAGTGACTCGCTCGGTCGCGTCGCGATTGCGGATGATGTCCTGCAGCAGGGCAAAGGAGACAACCATGATGGGATGCTCCTAGAAGTACTGAGGGAGCCGTCGCTGGGCTCGAAAGACCTTGTACATCAGTTTCTTGTATTGCGGGTAGCGTTGCCTCGAATCGGTGAGGACCTCGCTGAGGTAGTATACGGGGCATTGCATGAGGCGCTCCTTGCCTTCTTCAGGTTGCTCGACGACCATCACGGCGTTGACGACTCTATTGGAGGCTGTAATGTATACGCGCATTGGCTCCTTGTTAAAGGGTGCTGCAAGCACCGGTGCTGTGAGTAGCACTTCCTTCAGCGTGTTGAGTGCGCTGTCGGCCTCGCTATCCCACTCGAATGTGGGGTTCTTGCGCATCAGGTGATAGAGAGGCATTGCCTTCTCGCCGAATTGGGGGATGAAGCGACTGAGAGATGCGACCCGTCCTGTCAGCTTTTGGACGTCGTGCAGGCACTCGGGTTTCCTGAGTCGCGCGATGGTGTTGATCTTGGAGGGGTTTTCTTCGATGCCTCGCTTGGAGACCACGTACCCAGCGGCTGGCCGATGGGCATGCCAAACATGCACTTCTCTAGGTTGAGCTTCATGTTGTACTTCCGCAGATTTGCGAAAGTTTCAGCCAGGTCAGCAAGTAGGTCACTCTAGCGAGTCGACTTCACCACCACGTCATCGATGTAGACATGGATGTTGTGGACAATTTATCTCGCTAGGCACTCATGCATGCACCGCTGGTAGGTCGTCCCAGTGTTCTTGAGGTTGAACGTCATTGTGGTGTAGCAGAAGGCTCTGACCAGCGTGATGAAGGCCATTTTCTCCTCATCCTTGATGACAACTTTTATCTAATTGTAGATGGAGTATGCGTTGAGGAAGCACATCGACTCGGACCCCGTGGTTGAGTCGATGATCTGGTCGATTTGCGGGAGTACAAACTCCTCCTTTGGGAAGGTGTTGTTGTGGTTGGTGTAGTCGATGCACATCCTCCAAGTGTTGTTCTTCTTTAGAACCAGGACTGGGTTGGCCAGCCACTTGGAGTACTTGATGGGTCGAATGAATCCTTCAGCAAGTAGCCGATGCGCTTCTTTGGCGATTGCGCGGCGGCTCTCTTCATTGAAGGGCCGCAATGGTTGCTTGATGGGTCGCGCCTTGGGGTCAGCATTCAATTTGTGCTCAGTGAGTTCCTTTGGGACACCAGGCATGTCAGATGATTTCCATGCGAAGATGTCGCGATTCTCATGGAGAAACCCGATGAGCGTGCTTTCCTATGCGGGGCTCATGTTGGTCCCTACGGTGACCTTCTGTCTCAAGTCACCTAGGACGAGCTCTACGGTGCGAGTGTCTACGGAGGCCTCGAAGGTTACCAGTGACGCGCTTGTCGAGGTGGGCTTCTTCAGGATCGTTGGGTCATCCTTGTCAATTCCACTCGTGTATTTTGCGAGCTCATCGACGTGGTTTGTTTCCACGGTGATGACGGCGTCGGCAAGCTTGGCACCGTTGTCCTCACATTCCACGGCCATATCAGGGTCGTTGTGGATGGTGATGATGCCGCGTGGCCCCAGGAGCTTCATCATGTTTTACACGTCATGGGGGTCGCCATGAATTTGGCGAATGTCTGCCGCCCCAGCACGTACTGGTATAGGCTCCAGAAGTGCACCAGCTCAAAGACGGTCCATTCGGTGCAGATGTTAGCTGGCATGCCGAAGGTGACTGACAGCATCACCTTGCCGATTAGATATGCCTTCTGACCCGAGACGATGCCGTCGAAGGTTGTGAGGGTCGATTCGACCATCGATTGTGGGAGCTGTAACCTCCTGAAGGTGTCCATGTACAGTATGTTGATGGAGATTCCGCCGTCCATCAGTGTCTTGGGGAGCCAGTAGTCAGCCACTTTGAGCTTGAAGACCAGGGCCACTCGCCCTGGGTATTCGATCATGGCGCATGATCCTCGCGACTTCAGGTGATGCTTTGCTCTAACCAATTGAGCCAGCGCAGAATGTCTACTTGTGTTACCGTGTTGACAGTGACTGCATGGGCGAGCACCTTCTTCTCGCGCTTTGTGTCAAGCCTGGTGAATGTATGCAGCGAGCCGACTATATGGCCGAACCCTCTGCCATTGCCGTTATCCCTTGGCGGGTCATCGTTGGGGCCTTCCCTAGCTTGCATTGCCTTCTCGGTCTCCTTGACAGAGTGGCAATTGGTGCTGGTGTGAGTGGCAGGCTTCCCCTCCCTGCTATGATAGACACAAGGTTGGTTGAGCAGAGCCGCAGGGTTGAATTATGGCCTCGTGTTGTTATTGGCGCGGAAGTTGCCTCCGCCGTGGTGGAAATTCTTGGGGTCGCGCTTGAAGTTGGCGTTGGCGACAAAGTCAGTTTTTCTGTCGCTGCGGCGTTTGCCGGTGAGGCGGGTGTTGCTGTAGCACAGCTCACGGTGTCTGCTATTGTCGTGGCCGCCCGTGCGGCGTCTTCCACCTGACTCGTCGTCCGAGTCCTGGTTTGGGGCTTCCTCCGCGTAGTGCTTGGCAATCTCGAGAAGGTCGGCGATGTTGTCGATCGTTTGGTAGACCCTCTTGATCTTGGCGACCAGGGGTTCGTACCGACACTTGTTCTTGAAGAAGTGGATCACCGTGTCCGAGTGGATACCGGAAGCATCAATCCAAAGATCCTGCCAGCATTGGACCCAGTGGCGAGTCGACTCGCACGGTCCCTGGATGCAGCGTTTCAGATCCTCGATGGTGGTGGCACGGGTGTAGGAGCCCTCGAAGTGCTTGATGAAGGCGTCTCGCATGTCTTACCATCACTCGATGTTGTTCTCGGCGACAGTGTTGATCCATTGTGGAGTCGCCCCTCCATCATCAGGGGGAGGTAACGAGCGGCGAGTAGGTCCGTGTGGCCGGCGATACCCATCGCCATGAGGTATGTGTCTATCTAGTGTCAACACCCGGATTTTTAATTCCAGATACCTCTTATGCCATACATCGCAATCCCAGGATTACCATTTTTGCGAGACATAACAGATTGGATATCACAGTACATCATCCATTACAAACCATAATAAGGTCTTACACGAATAAAGGATCTCATGATCCAGTCTTAATACAACAAGCAGCGGAATAAATAATAAGTGTAGTGGTGGGGTCCATCTTCAGGGTCACAGGCAATGTTGTTGATGGAAGATGGTCCTAGTTATCATAGCCGTCCTGCTGTCCTTCATCTTGGTAGTATCCTTCATAGTCTGGCCATAGGAATAGCTAGGGACAAAGCCATGAGTACTCTTTAAGTACTCGTAAACTATCACTAACAAGTAAGGTAGTTCTAGTGGGAAATGCTAACTCTAAGTTTATTTGTAAAGTTAAGTTTGAAACCTAAGCTGAGTTCAGAAACAAAGAAAGATAAAATAAAATTCTAGAATCACTTAAGTTGGGAAGCTAGTGTCATAGTCACAACCCTATTGTGGTCAAGTCAAGATCATCATTCATTTCATAAGTCATTTTGAAAACATCTGACAACAGAACAGTATGGCCACTCCAACTGTCCATAACCACGGACGTGGCTATTCGAATACTTTGACACTCTGCAGAGATGGTACACTTTCACCACAAGATTCAATACATCTGTCAGGGATAACCCTGAATCATCATACATAGTATGTAGATAATCAAACATAACCTTTCCTTTACACACCCTAGTATAAGCACCTCTCCTTGTAGCATGGCCTCCCAACCATGACCATCGGTCATCTTGGGCACTGCATAGGTGGACAACATTGAGAGGTAGCCTCAGCTCAAACCGCTCCCGCGAGGGAACTAATACTAATGCATATAAACTTTCGGCTAAGCCTTACCCAATTCAGGTATTGTGGTTGTACGATAAAATTGGAATGGTATCGCATCCGAACCCAACCATCAGTTTTATAAAAAAGGGCTAAGGCCCATGCCTCAACATTTTCATCATCATCATAATCCATTTGTGTTTCTCAACACATGTCCAAACATCTCAATAGAATGACTCATCATTCCAAGGTTTTCACAAGTCATTTTCACCAAGTACTCCCCTCTAAGTGACTCAAGTTTTGATTTAGCTCTAAGCTACTAAGTTAAGAGTGTTCACTAATGTGGGATGCTAAGATCAATCTCATGCCATAGAATGACATCTAAGTTTATCTAGATAGGTCAAGTTTTATACTTTTTATGCTACCTTCAAACAAGTAAAGGATTTTGGTAACGTAAAGAAAGTAAAGCTTGTAAATAACATTTGGACTAGGTATAAGTCAAAGGGTATGACCAAAGCATGCCTAATGTCTTTGCTTAGTTTATCTAGCTTGCAAGGTTTAGCTTGCCAATAGTAGCTTCCTCAGTTTACTTGAAGTGCTAGGCTTGCCTTGTGTAGTGCAGTGGTTGAAGTTTTCTTCCTCCTCCTCTTGGTAGAACTCCTCCTCCTCGAAAGCTTGGTCGGTACTATCGTCTATAAATACATGCGGGATACACAATCACCAAACAAAGATTAACTAGTCTACTTAGCATACTAAGTCACACATTTGATGATCTATTATCATCACAAGCATCACAAGGTTTAATTAACTAGCTTCCTTCTTTTTATTTGAGAAAAGTAATTTCTACTCATTGAAATTAACTAAGATTTAATATTCTCCAATTAAAATATGGGATCATGTGGACACATGTCATCACCACATATTATAACATATGGGGATGTGATTTAAATGTTGGATCACATTTTAATAAGTTTAAGTTTAATAATTAATGATTTAAAGTGACTAGAAATGCCTATATAGCATTATTTTGGTACTAGTCCAAAGTCACTGCAGGAAAACCTTAATATTATTACATATTCAGATAGGTATGGTTAAATGTGATTTTTTTAGAGTTGAAATCAACTCAAAATCTATTATGGTTGATTTTTGAAAAATGTTTGAATGTGCAAAAGCTTCTGTCTTATTATTTTTACTAGAAGATATCTCTAACTCTAAATGATTTAAATCCAACAGGCTTGGATAGAGATTTTCATTACCTTTCCAAAAAAATTGGAATCACGCCATTTGGATTTGTAAAACTCTTTGAATTGATTTTTGAACTCAGGGATATAATTGATTTTAATTCTAAATAGAAAAACCTAATTTGAATTAACTGGGTCAGCGCGAGAAATTAAATGGGTTGGCCCAGTAACGCTCAGCGGCGCAGAGGGCGACTGACCAGGGGGGTCCACCTATCAGTGGCACATAAAACCCTAAGCGGTACGGCGTGATCTAGGCCACACGATTAGAACACAGATCGACGGTCCACGGTCGTCGTCGATGATGGACTCGTCGCCGGCGAGACCGAACCCTAAACGGCTGGTGGGGGTCTACTGGGGACGTACCAGGGCTCCAGCTAGTGCGGCGAGGTGGGCGAACAAACTGGACGGCGGTGGTGAGCTCAGCGAAGTCGCGGCAGGGGCTGAGGTGGACGAAATCGACTGTAACTTCTTCTCCTCTGCAGCGGCTGCCTCCGGTGGAATTCCGGCGATGTGCTGCTCGAGTGGCTCCTGTGAGAGAGAGGAAACGGTCAGTGGAGAGAGGTGAGTGAGATGGTGTGAATAAATGGTGTTGGGTGGCCTCCTTATATAGGCTCGACGAGGGGACCGACAGGTGTGGGCTGGCGTCTCCGGCGAGGGCGGTACAGAGGGCTACTGACGTGGGCGAGGCAGGCGGATGGTGGGCGGTCTGCTGGTGGTTTGCTGGTGGTCAGCTACGGCACAATGGGGCGGCTAGGGGCGGTGGCATGTGGTCGGGGTTTCACGCGCTCTGGGAGATAGAGGCGGTGCTCGACGGTGATCATGGCGACTGTGGGTCGCGCGGCAGTGCATGCCCATGTCTGGCGGGTTGCTGGGTTCAAGGCGGAGCGGCGTGTGCGATTTGGTGTCGAGGCGTGGTCTGTGGCGTGCTGGTAGCGATCGCGCTCTGGCGTGCGCTGCGCATGGTGCAGAGAGAAAGGGCGGCGCGGCGCTGAGGTGGTCCAGGGGCTAGCAACGATCAAGGGGTGGACAGGGAGAGGCGGTAGGGTTAGGCGGTGCTATCGGGCAAGCTGGAATGGCGCGGCTTGGTCTCTGGCACGTTGCCCGTGTTTGGCCGTCGGTGACCATACTTGGGCGGCGCGGCACTGGCACTTCGGGGAAGGGGAGTGCTGGTCTGGGATGGGTTAGATGCTAGGGGGACAGGGGAGTGCAGAGAGGGTCCAGAGGGGGACAAGAACTTAATTAGCAACAGTAATAGTTCACTAATTCTCTGCCTGCCAGGTATTCGACACAATGGCCGCATGAAGAAAATATTTGAATTTTTGGAAGATTTATGGTGGAGTGGTGTAACTTATGCTTGAGCATCTATGTTTGCTTGGGATTTTGAAATGGAGTTCATTTGAGTGGTTTTTGAATTAGTGTGATCTTGATACATACACTAGATTCAATTTTCAAATGTCATTTAAAATTAGAGTTTGAATGATTTTGGGAGATCACAAAGTGGGCCTTGGCACATCAATACTTGTACTAGCAAGGGGTGCAAAGAACCACAATTTTCTTTGTTGGCATTTGAGTCCTAGGAACACCCAAAGTGTCCTAGTTAGTTAAAATGGCACAAATGACCATTTCCTTATTTTATTCTTTTTGATTTCTTTTTTTGGATTTTGTTTGGGAAAGATCTAGATGATGTGTAATTCACCTTAGAATTATTTTACAACCAATGGATCACTCAAACATGGCAATTCAAAACAACTCCTATTTTAAATGCACACACATATGAATGCTTAATTATTTTAAATGGAAAAGTTTTTGTTAACCCTAAATTGGGTAGATTTGATCTTGATCACTTGGATTAAAGTTTTGGGATGTTAGAAACCTTCCCTCCTTAAATAAAATCTCGTCCCGAGATTTAAGAAAGAAAACTAGGAACTAAAAGATCTGGGAACTCTGTCCTAATGTAATCTTCCCGCTCCCAAGTGGCTTCTTCTTCAGTATGGTTGCTCCATTGGATCTTGAGAAATTTGATACTCCTCGTCATGGTGGTTCTGTAACCTTCTTCCAAGACACGGATGGGCACTTCACGATATGTCAGATCCTTGTTGATCTCAACAGCTCGGTGATCAATGTTCTTGAAAACTTCAGTCTTCTCCGGCACTTCTAGGCATTTGCGAAGTAACGAGATATGGAACACATTGTGGATGGCTGACATCTCTTCTGGCAGTTCCATTTGATACGATACTTCTCATCAGTGATTCAGAATCTTGAAAGGTCTGATATATCTGGGGGCTAACTTTCCTTTTAGACTAAAACGTTGGGTTCCCTTCAATGGCGAAACCTTGAGATACACAAAATCTCCAACATTGAAAGTCAGGTCTCTTATTCTCTTGTCAGCATAACTCTTCTGTCTGTATTGGGCGGTCTTGAGCTGCTCACGGACTTTGTGAACCTTCTCTTCAGCTTCTCGGAGAATGTCGGGTCCAAAAATCTGACTCTCTCCTACTTGCGACCAATTCAAAGGGGTACGACACTTTCTTCCGTATAGGAACTCAAATGGTGCCATTTGCAAACTGGCTTGGTAACTGTTGTTATATGAAAATTCTGTGAAAGGCAGGCAATCTTCCCATTTTGATCCATACTCCAAAACACAAGCTCTCAACATATCCTCTAAGATTTGGTTGACTCTTTCAGTCTGCCCATCAGTTTGTGGGTGATAAGCTGTGCTGAAGTTCAATTTGGTTCCCAATCCTTCTTGGACTTTCTGCCAAAATCTCGAGGTAAATTGGGTTCCTCGACCTGATACTATGGTCTTGGGGGTTCCATGCAAACTAACAATTCTTGCAATGTACAACTCTGCTAGCTTCGAACTCTAATAGGTAGTCTTGACAGGTATAAAATGGGCTACCTTGGATAGTCTATCAACGATGACCTAGATTGACTCATTTCCCCTACTAGAAGTAGGCAAACCGGTGATAAAGTCCATTCCGACGGAATCCCATTTCCATACCGGAATCTGCAATGGTTGCAACAGTCCTGCGGGTCTCTGATGCTCTGCTTTGACTCTTTAACAGATGTCACACTTGGCGATGTAGCTTCTAATTTCTCTCTTCATCTTGCGCCACCAAAATTGCTCTTTCAAATCTTGATATATCTTCGTTCCTCTGGGGTGGATAGAATAAATAGTATCATGAGCTTCCTGCATGATAACTTGCTTCAGCTCCGAATCTGCTGGCACACAGATACATCCTTTGTACCACAGAACTCCTTCTTTGTCTTCGGTGAATCCAGGTACCTTTCATGTACCAATACGACGTTTGATTCCATCGATACTTTCATTTCCCTCCTGGGCTTCCTTGATTTGGCTAATCAAAGTGGTTTGAAGTACAATGCTAGCTAAAAATCCTTTCCTAACAAGCTCAGTTCTAAACTGCTCCAATTCCCCATACAAAATGGGTTGCTTCTCCTTGATCATGGTGTTTAGCCTACACGGCAATCTCCTAAGAGCATTCGCTACCACATTGGCTTTGCCAGGGTGATATTGAATGTCAAGGTCATAATCCTTGATTAACTCTATCCATCTCCTTTGCCTCATATTCAGCTCCTTCTGAGTGAAAATATACTTCAAGCTCTTGTGATCTGAGTAAATCTCACAGCGATTTCCCATAAGATAATGATGCCATGTCTACAATGCCAAAACTATGGCTCCTAACTCAAGGTCATGGGTCGGATAGTTCTGCTCATGTTGCTTCAGTGTCGAGACAGATAAGCGATGACTTTGCCTTCTTGCATCAATACACATCTGAGACCAATCTTGGATGCATCACAATACACATCAAACGGCTTCTTGATATCTGGCATGATCAATATTGGGGCTGAAATCAATCTCTTCTTGAGCTCTTAGAAACTAGCTTCACATTTGTCGGTCCATTCAAACTTCTTGTCCTTCTTCAACAATTGGGTGATGGGTCTAGCGACGCTTGAAAATCCTTCTACAAACTTGCGGTAATACCTCGCTAATCCGAGAAATGCATGGACTTGGGTTTCAGTAGTTGGGGCTTCCCATTCTTCGACATCTTAATTTTGGCGGGATCAACAGAGACTCCTCCGGTAGACACAATATGTCCTAGGAATCCTACTTCTTTCAGCCAAAACTCACATTTGCTGAACTTGGCATACAACCGATGCTCTCTCAAGGTTTCCAGGATGATTCTCAGATGTTGCTCATGCTCTTCTTCTGACTTGGAGTAAATAAGGATATCATCGATAAACACAACGACAAACTTATCTAGGAAATTCATAAAGATCTTATTCATGAGATTCATGAAATAAGCAGGGGCATCGGTTAATCCAAAAGACATGACCGTATACTCGTATAATCCATAACGAGTAGTAAAGGCGGTCTTCGGAATATCTGTTGCACGAATCTTAAGTTGGTGATAACCAGTCCTAAGATCAATCTTTGAGAACACTTGGGCACCAGTCAACTGATCAAATAGATCCTCTATCTTTGGCAGTGGGTGCTTGTTTTTGATGGTGACGTCATTCAGCTTTCTGTAACCAGTGCACAAACGGTTGCCTCCATCTTTCTTGTCGACAAATAACACTGGTGATCTCCATGGCGATGCGCTTGGTTGAATCAAGCATGTGGCTAACATAGCATCAACTGCTTCTTCAATTCCACTAATTCTGAGGGGTTCATGCTATAGGGTCTCTGGGCTATGGGTCCGGTTCCGGGGATTAGTTCAATAATGAACTCGATATCTCGACCTGGGGGCATACCAGGCAATTCATCTAGGAATATTCCGGGGTATTCACAGACTACTCTGACTTGGTCTATGGTGGGTAGGGCTAGACTCTTGTTGCACTTGAATTGACGAGGTAAGGTTTCAGATACATGCTCTGCTGTTACTCCAGAGCTACTAGTCATGGTGATGGCTTTCTTAGCACAGTCTATCAATCCTTTATGCTTTCACATCCAATCCATTCCCAGTACTACTTCCAATCCTTTGGTTCCAAGTACTATTAGATTAGCATAAAAATCTATCCCATGTATTCTGATAGGCACAGCTTTGCAAAATTTTCTAGCTTTTGTACTTGAACCGAGAATTTGAACTATCATGACATGCTTCAGGTTGGTTGGGTGAATCTTACTAGTGCATGCAAATTCTTCGGTGACAAATGAGTACGATGCTCTAGAATCAAACAACACTCTTGCTAAAACTGAGTTGACAGAAAACATACTCAGCACTACATCTGGCGCTTCTTGGGCTTCTTCGGCGTTCATGTGGAAGAGACGGCCGTTGCGGTTGTGAGGGTTCCCTGGGGAAAATCTTCTTCCTGGTTGAACACGACGCTACTATTGAGCTGGGGCATTCACATTGGTAGTGGCGGCAGTCTTCTTGGGGCACTCATTGGAATAGTGACCCTTCACTCCACACTCGAAACAAGTGATCTGGGACTTGTCCTTAGCTGCGACAGGCACAGCATTGCTTCCAGTTCTAGGTGCAGTGTTGTTGTTGTGGCTCTTGGGAGGTGCACGGTTGAAATTGCTGGTGTTACCGGGGTTGTTGTTGTTTCCTACGGACTTCACATTGCCTCTGCTACGGTTGGGGTAGCTTGGGCGAGACATCGGGGTCGGTTATTTCTTGGTACATATCCTGTAGACGGATTGGGACGGTACTTCTGGTGACTGTTGGATCTAGCTTGGTGCATCATACGACGTTTGCGGTTGTCGTTGGCTTGGTTAATCTTCCCTTCTGTCTGAATGGCAGAGTCGACTAGCTCTTCGAGATCCTCAAAGCGGATGTTGACTAGGACAATCTGCATCTCATCATGCAGTCCGTTCAGGAATCTCTCCTTCTTCTTGGCCTCCGTGTTGATCTCATCAGGTGCATACCTGGCTAGGGACAAGAATCTGTCACGATACTCCACTACAGTCATTCTGCCTTGTTTCAATTCTCTGAATTCATCCCTCATTCTGGTGACTAGTCCCTGCGGCACGTGGGTGCGGCTGAACTTGATTTTGAAGGCTTCCCATGTCATCACTTGACCATGGTTCATCGTGCGGATGTTGTTCCACCAGGCTCTTGCATCTCCTACCAAATAGTGGGTGGCAAAGAGAACTTTCTCGTTGTCATCAACTCTGGACACTTCTAAATTGTTCTCCATTGTCTGCAACTAGTCATCAGCATCTAGTGGGTTCTCCGAAGTGCTAAAGATTGGGGGATTGGTATTCTAGAAGTTTTTCAGCTTGGATCCTTGATGATCCTGATTTCCATGCCCTTGGTTGTTTTGGGCCATTTGAGCTATCTGCTGCAGAGTTGCCAGGTTGGCTTGGCGCTCTGCCCTGCTTGGTTCACGGTCTGCAACTAGCATCTGCATAATCTGCAGCATCGGGTCCTGCGATGAGCTGCTCCCTCCGGGGTTTCCACGAGTCATCTAAAAATTGAGATAGATAAAGGGGTAAGAGGGAAAGTTCTAAGGTTCATGGTTTTGATTTCAAAGCTAAAACTTTGAGTTTGACTCAGGTTTTGCAACTAACTTCATCTCAGTCATTCAAGCAAAGCACACGATACAAACACACACACACACCACAACAACAAAGGAAAACAGATGGTTTTAAGAACCATTCTGCAAGCTACGATACAATGGGACCGATACTCCTCATGCTACGATAGTGCTCTAGTGCATCTACTCATCATCGATGAAGTCGAAGTCATCATCGTCGGTGTAGAAGTCCACAGCATCCTCCTCCAGAAAGCCATCATCATTGCTGAGGTAAGAGTCCATATCTCCCTGGATGTCTTCACCTTCCTCTTCTTCTTCCTTTGCTGCAAGCTAAGCTTCTTGCTCCTTGATGGTCTTCTCGAGGTCGGCCACCTTCTCGCGAAGACGGTCAATGGTGTGATCCTTCTTTGCGCGTTGACGGCGAAGATACTGACGATCCTTGACGAGCAGTGAGAAAGTCTAGGTCTTCTAGGCGGCAATGGCAAGGTTGTGGTTGGCGAACTCCCTAGCGTTGTCCAATTCCTTCTATCGGTCGTACAGCAGGAAGTCAAGGTTCTCCACTTGACGCTTCAACTCCGGGTGACTTGGCATCTCCATTGGCATTCCCATGAAGTCACGCCTTGCATAGTGAGCAAAGCGGGTTCCTTGGATTTGGTTGACACTCAGGGCACACAGACGTGCGAGAGCTTCATGCATTGCCCTGGCTAATCCATCTAGCTAGTTGTTCTCTCTCACGGGGAACTGGATCCTCCCGGACGTTGGTGCTTCTATACTTCCTCAAAGATCAGCGGCGACTAGCCATTGTAAATCTCCTCCTGGGGGTCCAGGAAGTTGAGCTCCAAGGAATTCCGGATGTGGGCATCCCAAGTACTCCGATAGTGCATCAAGATCCCTTTCAAAGATCAGCTGGCCTCTGTTTCCCAACTGGTAGAACTTGTTGAACTGAGTTTCCGTCTATAAGAATTGAGGATGAGAAAGTTAGTGAAGTGATCAAGTGTGTCAAAAATTTATGTAGTAATGTAAGAATTTGGAAGGAACATGAATTTTTTTTGAGAGAAAGAATTCCCAAGGGTAAGAGCGGAAATAGTTTTCATAAATACTATCTTTGGTTTTGAAACTAAGTTTTTGTTCGGACGTCCATTCTAACTAGGGTCTCCTATGGTCAGGATGGCTCTGATACCAACTTGTCAACACCCGGATTTTTAATCCCAGATGCCTCTTATGCCATACATCGCAATCCCAGGATTACCATTTTTGCGAGACATAACAGATTGGATATCACAGTACATCATCCATTACAAACCATAATAAGGTCTTACACGAATAAAGGATCTCATGATCCAGTCTTAATACAACAAGCAGCGGAATAAATAATAAGTGTAGTGGTGGGGTCCATCTTCACGGTCACAGGCAATGCTGACGATGGAAGATGGTCCTAGTTATCATAGCCGTCCTGCTGTCCTTCATCTTGGTAGTATCCTTCATAGTCTGGCCATAGGAATAGCTAGGGACAAAGCCATGAGTACTCTTTAAGTACTCATAAACTATCACTAACAAGTAAGGTAGTTCTAGTGGGAAATGCTAACTCTAAGTTTATTTGTAAAGTTAAGTTTGAAACCTAAGCTGAGTTCAGAAACAAAGAAAGATAAAATAAAATTCTAGAATCACTTAAGTTAGGAAGCTAGTGTCATAGTCACAACCCTGTTGTGGTCAAGTCAAGATCATCATTCATTTCATAAGTCATTTTGAAAACATCTGACAACGGAACAATATGGCCACTCCAACTGTCCATAACCGCGGACGCGGCTATTCGAATAGTTTGACACTCTACAGAGGTGGTACACTTTCACCACACGATTCAATACATTTGTCAGGGATAACCCTTAATCATCATACTTAGTATGTAGATAATCAAACATAACCTTTCCTTTACACACCCTAGTATAAGCACGTCTCCTATGAGCATGGCCACCCAACCATGACCATCAGTCATCTTGGGCACTGCATAGCTGGACAACATTGAGAGGCAGCCTCATCTCAAACCTCTCCCGCGAGGGAACTAATACTAATGCATATAAACTTCTGGCAAAGCCTTACCCAATTCAGGTATCGTGGTTGTACGGTAAAATTGGAATGGTATCGCATCCGAACCCAACCATCAGTTTTATAAAAAAGAGCTAAGGCTCATGCCTCAACATTTTCATCATCGTCATCATAATCCATTTGTGTTTCTAAACACATGTCCAAACATCTCAATAGAATGACTCATCATTCCAAGGTTTTCACAAGTCATTTTCACTAAGTACTCCCCTCTAAGTGACTCAAGTTTTGATTTAGCTCTAAGCTACTAAGTTAAGAGTGTTCACTAATGTGGGAAGCTAAGATCAATCTCATGCCATAGAATGACATCTAAGTTTATCTAGATAGGTCAAGTTTTATATTTTTTATGCTACCTTCAAACAAGTAAAGGATTTTGGTAAAGTAAAGAAAGTAAAGCTTGTAAATAACATTTGGAGTAGGTATAAGTCAAAGGGTATAACCAAAGCATGCCTAATGCCTTTGCTTAGTTTATCTAGCTTGCAAGGTTTAGCTTGCCAATAGTAGCTTGCTCAGTTTACTTGAAGTGCTAGGCTTGCCTTGTGTACTGTAGTGGTTGAAGTTTTCTTCCTCCTCCTCTTGGTAGAACTCCTCCTCCTCGAAAGCTTGGTCGGTACTATCGTCTATAAATACATGCGGGATACAAAATCACCAAACAAAGCTTAACTAGTCTACTTAGCATACTAAGGCACACATTTGATGATCTATTATCATTACAAGCATCACAAGGTTTAATTAACTAGCTTCCTTCTTTTTATTTGAGAAAAGTAATTTCTACTCATTGAAATCAACTAAGATTTAATATTCTCCAATTAAAATATGGGATCATATGGACACATGTCATCACCACATATTCTAACATAGGGGAATGTGATTTAAATGTTGGATCACATTTTAATAAGTTTAAGTTTAATAATTAATGATTTAAAGTGACTAGAAATATCTATATAGCATTATTTTCGTACTAGTCTAAAGTCATTGCAGGAAAACCTTAATATTATTACATATTCAGATAGGTATGGTTAAATGTGATTTTTTGAGAGTTGGAATCAACTCAAAAGCTATTATGGTTGATTTTTGAAAAATGTTTGAATGTGCAAAAGCTTATGTCTTGTTATTTTTACTAGGAGAGATCTCTAACTCTAAATGATTTAAATCCAACGGGCTTGGATAGAGATTTTCATTTCCTTTCCAACAAAATTGGAATCACTCCATTTGGATCTGTAAACCTCTTTGAATTGATTTTTGAACTAAGGGACATAATTGATTTTAATTCTAAATAGAAAAACTTAATTTGAATTAACTGGGTCAGCGCGGGAAATTAAATGGGCCAGCCCAGTAACGCTCAGCGGCGCAAAGGGTGACTGACCAGGGGGTCCACCTTTCAGTGGCACATAAAACCCGAAGTGGTACGGGGCGATCTGGGCCACACGATTAGAACACAGATCGACAGTCCACGGTCGTCGTCAACGACGGACTCGTCGCCGGCAAGACCGAACCCTAAACGGTCGGTGGGGGTCTACTGGGGACGTACCAGGGCTCCAGCTAGTGTGGCGAGGCGGGCGAACGAACTGGATGGCGACGGCGAGCTCAGACAAAGTCGCGGCAGGGGCTAAGGTGGACGAAATCGACTGCAACTTCTCCTCCTCTGCAGCGGCTGCCTCCGGTGGAATTCTGGCGATGTGCTGCTCGAGCGGCTCCGGCGAGAGAGGGGAAACGGTCAGTGGAGAGAGGGGAGTGAGATAGTGTGAAGAAATGATGCTGGGGTGGCCTCCTTATATAGGATCGATGAGGGGACCGACGGGTGTGGGCTGGCATCTCCAGCGAGGGCGGTATAGAGGGCTACCGGCGTGGGCGAGGTAGGCGGACGGTGGGAGGTCTGCTAGCGGTCAGCTACAGTGCAATGGCGCGGCTAGGGGCGGTGGCATGTGGTCAGGGGCTTCGCGTGCTCTGGGAGACAGAGGCGGTGCTCGACAGTGATCATGGCGACTATGGGTCGCGCGGCGGTGCACGGCCATATCTGGCAGGTTGCTGGGTTCAAGGCGGAGCAGCGTGTGCGATTTGGTGTCGATGTATGGTCTGTGGCATGCTGGCGGCGATCACGCTCTGGCGTGCGCTATGCATGGCATAGAGAGAAAGGGCGGCGCGGCGCTGAGGTGGTCCAGGGGCTAGCAGCGATCGAGGGGTGGACAGGGAGAGGCGGTAGGGTTAGGCGGTGCTATCGGGCAAGCTGGAATGGCGCGGCTTGGTCTCTGGCACGTTGCACGCATTTGGCCGGCGGTGACCATACTTGGGCGGCGCGGCCTTGGTGCTGCGGGGAAGCGGGAGTACTGGTCTGGGATGGGTTAGATTCTAGGAGGATAGGGGAGTGCAGAGAGGGTCCAGAGGGGGACAATAACTTAACTAGCAACAGTAATACTTAGGCCACTAATTCTATGCCTACCAGGTGTTCGACACAATGGCCGCATGAAGAAAATATTTGAATTTTTGGAAGATTTTTGGTGGAGTGGTGTAACTTATGCTTGAGCATCTATGTTTGCTTGGGATTTTGAAATGGAGTTCATTTGAGTGGTTTTTGAATTAGTGTGATCTTGATACATACACTAGCTTCCATTTTCAAATGTCATTTAAAATTAGAGTTTGAATGATTTTGGGAGATCACAAAGTGGGCCTTGGCACATCACTACTTGTACTAGCAAGGGGTGCAAAGAACCACAATTTTCTCTGTTGGCATTTGAGTCCTAGGAACACCCAAAGTGTCCTAGTTAGTTAAAATGGCACAAATGACCATTTCCTTATTTTATTCTTTTTGATTTCTTTTTCTTTGGGATTTGTTTGGGAAAGATCTAGATGATGTGTAATTTACCTTAGAATCATTTTACAACCAATGGATCACTCAAACATGGCAATTCAAAACAACTCCTATTTTAAATGCACACACACATGAATTCTTAATTATTTTAAATGGAAAAGTTTTTGTTAACCCTAAATTGGGTAGATTTGATCTTGATCACTTGGATTAAAGTTTTGGGATGTTACATCCACACTTCTGGGTCATAAGTGGGTTCGTACTTCTTGATGTCCTTCGGTGCCTTGAAGATGGAGGGGTAAATCTCACCCCGGATCATTGGTCTGAAGTATTGTGGGCCAATTCGGCTAAGGGAGCTGCTAGGCTCGGGCTCGCGGTCACCGCGATTGGAGAGCGTGTGCCTTAGGTTGTACTGCTGGCGGGCTCGCCAAGCCTGGTTGTTGACGATGTGGGTTTGTGCGTCGATTGGCTGGCTGTTGGCGGCGACTGTGTTGTGTGCAGGTCGCGGCTCGTTGGTGTAGATTGCTGGGTTCGTGGCTCGCGGTTGTTGCTACCGCGGCTCCGGCGGTGGGCAATTGACGGTGTTGGCGACCGTGGGGCAGCCGCTCGAGGTCGCGCGACTGCCAGCTGATTAGGAGTACATCTGCCCCGTGGGTCGATTCCCATGACTTGTTGCTCGACTGTTGTGGCGAGTAGGGCCTGAGCATACTTGACCTGCATCGCGCCCTCTCCCGTGAGGTTGAGGTTGGCGACGGTGGCCTATCCCGCAGTGACATTGTCCATCGGGGTGGAGTAGAGCGGGAGCCTAGGTGTCGAGCTCATGCGGAGCGACCAAAATCTGCGGCTTCTCCGGAGGAGGCGAGCAGCGGGGTGGTGGTGGAGTGATGACCCCCAAGTATAGGGGGTGTATCGCAGTATTTTCGGTAAGTAAGAGTGTCGAACCCAACGAGGAGCAGAAGGTGCTGGCTAGTGGTATGGATCAGGAATTCTCTGCAAATACTTAGTAAACGGATTTTTAGGGGTTTTCGATAAAGCAAGTAAACAATGTACGAGTAAATAAAAGACAGTAAGAATGAATGCAGCAAGTGGCCCAATCCTTTATGCAGCAAAGGATAAGCCGGTTGTATTTCTATAGATGACC
The DNA here is from genome assembly GCA_910589775.1 of Avena eriantha. NCBI lineage: Eukaryota > Viridiplantae > Streptophyta > Magnoliopsida > Poales > Poaceae > Avena > Avena eriantha. The sequence continues at coordinate 449,416,166 of OU342742.1, read as the reverse complement.
AAACGTTCTCGAGGACACATGGGAAGACTGTCAAGTGCTTTCGCTTCATATAGTCGATTAATCTTCTTTAGCTTGCTAAGTGTTGTGTGGGTGAACCTGTGCTAATGTACCGCCCCATCCAAGACTAAATACATACTTGTGATTAAACCCCCTTGCAAACATCCGTAAGTACAAGAGAGTAATTAAGGTAGAAACCTAACCACAGCTTTAAACTCTAAGACCCTTACGTCCCTTGTGCAATGGTTTCCTAACGGGGGTTCAGGTTTCTGTCACTCCGGCAACCCCTACGATTAGTAACCAAATACACAATGCATTCCCCTGGGCCCATATAGGTGAAGTGTCATGTAGTCGACGTTCACATGACACCACTAGAAGAAGTATACCACAACTTAAATAACAATCTATTGAATCTTTCTCAACTCAACTCCACTACTAACAACAAGACTTCTCCCATGTCCTCAAGAACAAAATGAACTACTCACAAGACATCATATGGATCATGATCAGAGATGAAATAATGATGTATAACAATCTGAACATAAACAATAATTCAATGGTTCACTCAATAGCATCAACTACAAAGAGTAATCAACACCGGGAAAGTTTCCCCTATGAACTATAGCAAGATTCAACACAATTGTTACAACAATATGGAGATGGTGATGAGGGTGCTGATGGTGATGATGGTGGTGATGATGATGATGATCCCGATGAAGTCCAGCTTGATGGTGGTGTTGATGGCGACGACCTTCCCTCTCCGGGAAGGAATTCCCCCGGCAGAAATCTGTCTGCTAGAGAGATCTTTCTCTCTTGGTGTTTTCCGCCCTGCAGAGGCGGCGGAATCTTTCTGTGGTCGCTCTCCGAGTCTTAGGGTTTCAGGAGGTTGATATACGCCAGAGGGGGGAGGCTGGAGTGGGCCAGGGCGGCCACACCACTCCCTGGCGTGGCCTAGGCCTGCCCGCGCCATGGGGTAGTGTGGGCCCCCTATGGCCCACCTCCACTTCATCTTTTGGCATCCTGAGTCTTCTGGAAAAATAGGATTTTCTGTATATTTTTTTCGGATTTTCTGATCTTCGCGAATTTTGCCTCCAAACAGCACCTTTTCCATCAGAATCCTGACTATAGCGGTCCATGCTCCAAAAGTCATCAACCATGCAAAAACAGGTGAAATAACATAAGTATCACCTCTCAATACGAAATATATCAATGAATAATAGTGAATTAAGACATAGAATAGTGATGCACAATGGACGTATCAACTCCCCCCAAGCTTAGACTTCGCTTGTCCCCAAGCGAAACTGAGCTCAATAAACATGACCTCAGGTTTATGGAGTGAAGAGTCGATAAAAGGATACGGACAAGAAGCATCACATTCATCAAATACATAGATCATAATAGAAGACAACTCACTATTATATAACTCAACTTGTAATGAGTAAAGGAAACACAATAAAGATACATAAAGTGAATCATAATTGGTAATGGCAAACTTAGCTCTTGGTCGAAGAATAGTTGATAATTTGCTGGAGTTCACAAATAGCTGGTTTTCAAAGAAAGCTTTCAAAGTAGTAAACTTCAGGATAAGAGCAACGTGCAAAACAAGGAACACAAGAGACATGATTGAATAAATCATCATATGAATGAATGAAACACATCAACTCAAAATACTTGCTGAGATAGAGGGGAATAGGTTTACTGACTCAACTACAAAGTAAAAGAAAGGCCCTTCAAAGAGGAAAGCAGGGATTGCCAGTCTCATAAAGAGCTCCCAAAAATTATGATACTTACTATCTTTCAGCTCTCATTGCCCCTATCGTAGGCATCTTTAGGTGATTAAGGTGAAAGTGAGGTCCAATCTGAGTTATATGCTTGACAAACTATAAACTGAAAATCCCAAGTCCCTTGAGTACGAGGGCCGCTCCTCATGCTACTCAACTTTAGTTACCGGTAAGTTCTTGTCATCGTAAGTATGTGCGTATCATTGAGAACCGCCAACGGGGTACCCCTTGCCCGATGATACGGAAGAATCCCCATATCAAAATGACAAGGCAAGCAGACAATGAGTATCTCAGCAATCTTCTTATTTACCATGGGAAAATGGTGCTTTTTTCTCTCTTTCCTCTTTTCATAGTATATCTCTTTTTTTCTTTTTCTCAATAGCTACCTCTCTCTCTTTTTATAAGAAGAATGCTTCATAGACAGCTCATTATGGTTACGCTGCAGGTTTCCACCATGTCAGCATGGATTAGACCAGCGGCCCAGGCGTTTCTCTAACACACATACATAACTCCATGGACTTACAAGCTCCCCTTTTATTTCACACCAACGACATCCGCAAATAAAAGAGCAAGGTATCAACTGGGTATATATTTACAAGTGTTGAAAGCGTTCCCCATGACAGCACAGTTCTGCTAATCCCCAGCCTATAATTTGCAAGCATATAACTTTCATGGAGAGTTCACAATGGTTCAGGTTTATTAAGTGCAGAAAATAAAGTGTGCCATCAAGTTCGTGAGAGCTTTAATCACTAATTTTCTCATAACAAGTTTAATTTGGGAGGTAGACAAAATAGGAATTCACTTGGAATAGCAATAATGCTACTAGGTAGGTATGGTGGACACAAATGGCAAAGGTTTTGGTTTAAAGGAGGTGGATGCAAGAGAAGAATACCCTCTCAGTACAGGTTTTTGGCTAGCAAGGCTGGGTAGCAAGTACAAGAGTTGAAGGAAACAACCAAACATACAAATGATAAAAACAAACATGCAATCTTCCTTGGAAGCACAAAAGATCTCAACTAGAGAATACTAAACTTATGAGCAAATCAAGAAAGAAAAATGATGAAATTACTTTTCTCTAGAGTACTTCTATCTTTTCCTTTTCAACTCTCAAAAAGATGTTGCTACTGACCGAGCTAGGTTTGCCAAAACCAACTAAATTAACACAATGATCCCAGAGTGCTACCAATACTAACAACAAGATCAATCATATAACCACGAATTGAAAACTAACATAAGCTATTTAAAAGAGTGAATGATAGAACTTCTCATTAATATTCCATAACGAAAACTCACACCAAGGGATACAAATCTAACGAGAGAGGGGACACTTCCATAATGCAAACCATACTACAAAATAACTCCTCTATTCATGATATGACTCTACTAATAAGGTAAAAAGATAGAAGATAGTGATATGATACCGCGGCACTCCCCCAAGCTTGGAACAAACCAAGGGAATGCCAAACATGATGAAGAATTACTCCTTAGGTGATGGTGGTATCCTCTTGATGAGCTCTTTGATCAGTTTCCCCAAGTCCTCAATCTCAAAGGTGAGATTACGAATAAGTTGCGAGTTTTGCTCAATGCGGCTCATGATCATGTCGAGTTGAGAATTCTAGCTCTTGCTATTCTTTCCCCAGTCTTCCTCCTTGAAGTCTTCTTTTCCTGCATGGCTAGAACGAGGCAAATCCCAATTGGAGGGTAATTCTCCCTGGGCATATTCTGGTATTGATGCTCATGGATAAGAGTGTGGAAAGGATTCTTGGTGCGTGGAGGAAGTAACAAGGGATCTGAACGGTGATGAGGAGGATTCCCTCCAATGGCTAGATTTTCCACCACTCCGATGCTTGCAACGGTAGTGCCGGTGTGCGGATGTTGGCCTTGCTCCTCTTCCCCTTCACTCTTGATCTCCTTCTCCTTCCCAGGGTCTTGGAGGTCTTCCTCCATGGGCTCCTTTCCTTTATCCTTCGCAGACACCATTGTGCTTCTAAACTTTCAAAGAGTATGTCCTGGCAAAAACAGATCGAAAAAAAAACACGACGAAAACACGATATATGAACCTCGGGGGATCCGGGGGGTTATATATTACGAAGTTTCATATCAAAAGGAAGGTACTGGGAGAAAACGAGTCGGAAGTGGAGTCCGGAGTGGCCTCACCACCTGGTGGCGCGGCCAGGGGTGGGCGCGCCACGTGGGTGGTGTGGGCCACCCTGGCTCCATTTCCGTCTCTTTTTCGCTTCGTAGCTTTCCTTACTGACTGAAAACTGCAAAAATATAGTTGGATTGTATTTTCGTGGAACTTTTCTTACCAGAACTGTTACCTAGTTGGAAACGGACTCTGCAGGTCTCTGAATTTGGTATCTAGTAGATTCTTCCAGAGTCACCACTTGAATCATCAATATCTTCATCTTCATAGACTTATTACTTGAGTCATAAAACCTTTCTCTTCCTTATTACACCATTATCTCCACTTCCTAGAAATTTCTTTCACACAAAACTTCACACAGTTCTTATTAGCAACATTAGTATAAGTGAAGTGATAAAACCTTTTGAGTCCAACTTCAACTGAAAACCATGAAAACATAAGCTACTGTAGCAACTCCTTCCGAAAACCCAAAAACAATTCAAAAAGGAAATCGAATAAAGAAGCAAATGCAAGAGTGGCAAAATCTGTCAAAACAGACCAGCAGGTAAATATCAATTTTTTAAAAAATCTTCTGTTGCTCAAATAAAAAAGTGCAAAACTAACGAAATTTAAATAACAACCTGGGGCAGAAGCAAAAAAAATTACAGCTCAATCCGACAGACAGAGATCTCTTACGAATTTTTACGGTGAAGCACACAAATCTGTTTCGGGACAGCAACTTCCCCAAATCTTACATCTCTCTCATTAGAGGTTGATCTTGATACAAAAACCAAACAAAACGGATAAGGAGCGGTTATTACCAAAGTAATAACTTCCAAGACTCAAATAAACAAAAACAAACTAAAAGCAAAAACAAATTGGGTTGTCTCCCATAAAGCTCTTTCTTTATAGCCATTAAGATGGGCATGATAATTTTGAAGAAACTCTCATAGGGATATGAATTGAAGTGAAAGAGAGCATTAAGAAGCAAAAACACACACACATTTAAGTCTAACCCACTTCCTATGCAAGGGGATTTTGTAAGCAAACAAGTTATTAAAACCACAGGCAACTTGCATAAGAAGGCAAAAGAAGTGCAACATAAAAACTTTCAGCATACAACGAGGAAACTTGATATTATTGAGATGCATAAGAACACTTTTCCCTCTCTCATAGTAGCTTTCAGTATCATGCATAAACTTAACAATATAGCTATCACAAGGACTATCATAGCAATGATCACTTATTCTAACAGAAAACACAGGAATACTAGCTCTCATAACACTACTATGTGAAACAATATTAGAGGTATCCTTACAAAGGATAGGGTGTCCCTCTTTTTCATATTTAGCAAAAAAGTCTTTCACATTTGCTACAATAGGTTCATCAACCCTTTGTTTATCAGGTTCAACAGCTTTATTCATACTTTCATCTACCATACTAGCCGTCATAGAATGTTCCTTTACCTTAGCTGGAAAAGGCATTTTCTCAATATAAGGTTCAGGTAAAACATGATTAGCAGTATAAACTTCAGTATTTCTTGCAGGAACACTCTTAGAAACATCTTTATAAGGTTCATGATACTTATTCCACTTCTTTTTAGGCACTTCAATGTAGGAAGCAAAAGCCATAAAATAAGAAGCAATAGCTTGAGAGTCTAGACCATAAGCATTTCTAATATTTTGAAAGTCATCAGTTTTCATAAAAGATTCAATGCATTCATAATCGTAATTTATACCTGACTTTCTACCTTTGTCATTCTCCCAAGCTTCAGCATTGTCTTGAATACGGTCCAGAAGATCCCTTTTAACTTCTTCTTCCATGCGAGTGAATGATCCAGTACAAGAAGTGTCCAATAAATCTTTGTCATGTAGAGGGAGCCTTGCATAAAAGTTGTTGATAATAATATTGTTGGGGAGCTCATGAATGGGACATTTGAGCATTAGTAACTTCAATCTCCCCCAAGCTTGGGCTGTACTCTCTCCATCAAGAGGCCAAAAGTTGTATATTTGATTCCGATCTTTATGAATCTCACTAGGAGGATAAAACTTTGAATAAAAGAGATGCACTATTTCCTCCCATTCTAGAGCTTGACCATTCTTCAGCAGCTTATACCATTCCTCAGCTCTTCCTTTCAGTGATAATGAGAATAATTTCTTCTTAACTTGATCTGTAGTAATACCTGCACACTTGAACAACCCGCATAATTCGTGTATAAAGAGTAAATGATCACCGGGATGGACAGTTCCATCCCCAACATAGTAGTTATCCATAACACGATCAATAATTCTTGTAGGTATTTTGAAAACATCTTTTTCAGCAGGTGGTGGCTTATCTACTACCTTAGCAGTGGTAGTAGCATTACCAAATAAGAAACTCAGCGAATTATCCATAACAAAAATAAAGCAATTAGCAGAAGTAAACAATACTCACAGTAGAAGTTTCCTTTACCAGTTCCACTCTCCAATAGCGCTTCACTCCCCGGCAACGGCGCCAGAAAATAGTCTTGATGACCCACAAGTAGAGGGGGTGTATCGCAGTATTTTCGGTAAGTAAGAGTGTCGAACCCAACGAGGAGCAGAAGGTGCTGGCTAGTGGTATGGATCAGGAATTCTCTGCAAATACTTAGTAAACGGATTTTTAGGGGTTTTCGATAAAGCAAGTAAACAATGTACGAGTAAATAAAAGACAGTAAGAATGAATGCAGCAAGTGGCCCAATCCTTTATGCAGCAAAGGATAAGCCGGTTGTATTTCTATAGATGACCAAACGTTCTCGAGGACACATGGGAAGACTGTCAAGTGCTTTTGCTTCATATAGTCGATTAATCTTCTTTAGCTTGCTAAGTGTTGTGTGGGTGAACCTGTGCTAATGTACCGCCCCATCCAAGACTAAATACATACTTGTGATTAAACCCCCTTGCAAACATCCGTAAGTACAAGAGAGTAATTAAGGTAGAAACCTAACCACAGCTTTAAACTCTAAGCCCCTTACGTCCCTTGTGCAATGGTTTCCTAATGGGGGTTCAGGTTTCTATCACTCCGGCAACCCCTACGATTAGTAGCCAAATACACAATGCATTCCCCTAGGCCCATATAGGTGAAGTGTCATGTAGTCGATGTTCACATGACACCACTAGAAGAAGTATACCACAACTTAAATAACAATCTATTGAATCTTTCTCAACTCAACTCCACTACTAACAACAAGACTTCTCCCATGTCCTCAAGAACAAAACGAACTACTCACAAGACATCATATGGATCATGATCAGAGATGAAATAATGATGTATAACAATCTGAACATAAACAATAATTCAATGGTTCACTCAATAGCATCAACTACAAAGAGTAATCAACACCGGGAAAGTTTTCCCTATGAACTATAGTAAGATTCAACACAATTGTTACAACAATATGGAGATGGTGATGAGGGTGCTGATGGTGATGATGGTGGTGATGATGGTGGTGATGATGATGATCCCGATGAAGTCTAGCTTGATGGTGGTGCTGATGGCGACGATCTTCCCTCTCCGGGAAGGAATTCCCCTGGCAGAAATCTGTCTGCCGGAGAGATCTTTCTCTCTCGGTGTTTTTCGCCCCGTAGAGGCGGCGGAATCTTTCTATGGTCGCTCTCCGAGTCTTAGGGTTTCAGGAGGTTTATATACGCCAGAGGGGGGAGGCTGGAGTGGGCCAGGGTGGCCACACCACTCCCTGGCGCAGCCTAGGCCTGCCCGCGCCATGGGGTGGTGTGGGCCCCATGTGGCCCACCTCCACTTCATCTTCTGGCATCCTGAGTCTTCTGGAAAAATAGGATTTTTCGTATATTTTCCCGAATTTTCTGATCTTCGCGAATTTTGCCTCCAAACAGCACCTTTTCCATCAAAATCCTGACTGCAGCGGTCCATGCTCCAAAAGTCATCAACCATGCAAAAACAGATGAAATAACATAAGTATCACCTCTCAATATGAAATATATCAATGAATAATAGTGAATTAAGACATAGAATAGTGATGCAAAATGGACGTATCATGGAGCTCCATGCATAGGTGCCCCGGTTGTTAGCGACTGCCGCCCGGTGGTGCGTTGCGGTAGTGCTCGAGCTCGGCCACACGTATGGGTTGCCCTCATCTTAGAAATTCAGGGCACAACCCTGAACGGTGGGGTTCAGGCGACTCCTGATGCGGCGCTGGTGGTAGAGTGATAGTTCCCACGCCGTTTGCTGCTCGAGCTGAAATTTTTCGCGCTCGGCTTGCTCCCTGTCCTTCACTGCCTCCAGCTGTTGGCGGTATTCCTCGACTTCCGTCACTGTTGATGTCGATGGAAGGGGCATGTTGAAGGGGTCTGCAGGCGCACTACTACCCTCCATGTACACGGCATTATAATGATTGGATCTGGTGCAATCCTCGTTGGGGGGACTCTGATCCAGAGCCGGAGACAAAGATCCCGAGGATGGATGGATCCTCGAAATCGTCGGCGTTCGTGACTCGCGTGATGGAGTCCCGCGTGTGCGTGGCGGTGATGGACCTGGCGACCGAGGCAGGGGTCTCCGAGTCAGCGTCAGCGCAGAGCACTGCGTCGCTAGTGGCCGAGTCATATTCGGAGGCGAGGAGGGTGATGGAGCGGACCTGCTCGTCTAAGAGTAGATCGCGTGGGGGCGATCCATTGGCGGCGCGGATTATCACCGTTTCCACCGGGTCGATGGCATCAGTGAACCCGATGAAGAGGTTGATGGTGCCGACTGGCATCACTGCAGCGTGAGTGACTGGGCGCGATGCCGGTATGTAGCTGCTCGGAAAGATCTAGAGGAATCCGCCGCTAGCAACCATGCGACTGGTGGCGATCGACCGATCGATTGAAGTGTAGGGTCTCACCGCAGATCTCAGGCTTGACTGTCCAAGCCCCATGGTGGGCGCCACTATCGTCAGAATGACCACGCTAGTCGCTACCAGGGGTAGCGATTGATACGATTTGGGGCAATAGTGAGTCGCCATCCGTAGATTGAGATTGAGGGCAGACCCAAGGGTTGACCTAGGTTCGGGCCCCGTAGGGTAAAGACCTACTTCCTGCTAGATTGTATTATTGGCGAGTAGATTACAAGATCGGTGAGCTCGAAGACTAGGCAACGAGTCACTTGGATTGGGTTTCTAATAGCATGTAAGTATGAAGAGTACCCTATGGAGGTTTATATAGGGTAACCTCACTAGGGTTTACAAGATTAGAACTTCGGAGGGGTTGACCCAATCCGACTAGGCCTAGCTAGGATCTTGGGCCTTCTGCTCCCAGTTGTCGGGCTTCAGCCAAAGTCTTGTTCCAGTCGCTGCACCAGCAGGCCCACTTGCTATGGGCCTAGGCTAGTCGAATCTCCTTCCTAGGCATATTCCCATCAATAGTTTACATAGGCTTTGAGCTTGACAAATTAAACGCTAGTTTTATTCCACATTTGTTAAGCTCATCTCATAAAAAATTTAAACCACCTATTCACCCCCTCTAGGCGGCATATATGTCCTTTCAACAAGCGACTATCACACGACCCATTTTACTGACTGCATTTTTGACGAGGATCGTTTCCTGACTTTAGGGGGAGGTAATTAACCCCTTGATGAGAAAAGTCGAGAAATCATGTGGCAAGCCACGGGGATTGACTCTAATTGAGAAGTCCAAAAGATAACAGATTTGCACTCTTTAGTGAATCAACTACTTGATCATTTTAGTGACTTAAAGATTGTGACAAAGTAGCATGTGCCTGCACGCAATGCACCGGAAAGGGTTGAAATACCAAAGAAAAATGATGGTATACCCGCTTCCGCCCAAAGGCCTAAAAGGACGAGGAATCTGGTTTCTAAAATCTCAAGTACCTGGAGATGACCAAAGAAAAAGGATAAGAGATATTTATTACAGTCTACCCCTGAAGAGGGGAGCTAGTTGAGACCTGGCACAAGTACTAATATTTTAGTGCACGAAATTCTAGACTTGAATTTTCCTATATCGAAAATACCTAGCGAAGTTGTGTGCACATACATCGAAGCAAGAAAGCTAAAGGACCTAGGTCCCAGATTGGTAAATTCAGTGGAGAAAGGGTATGTGCATGATGCACCCCATGACATCCCATGATGAAATGGCCATTAACTATGTTAATTCAGGCGAGTCATACAACCGATCCATGGCAAATGTCGATGCTAATTTTTCCAGGAAAATTGCCTTAATCATAGATCTTGACCCTGAGCCTAACATGCTCGCTGATTGTAAGAAGACGTCAGATTCGTAAGATTGGCAGAAGGCAGTAACTGTTGAATTATTATCATTAAACAAAAGAGAGGTATTTGGACCTGTTTGTCTAACTCCTCCCCACATTCGCCATGTTGGTCACAAGTGGTTTTTTGTTCGAAAGAGAAACGAGAATAATGAAGTAGTAAGGCACAAAGCAAGGCTCGTTTCTTGAGGTTTCACTCAGCAACATGTGTCGGCTTTGAGGAAACTTACTCCTCGGTCATGGATGTAATTACCTTTAGATATCTGATCTCAATGGCAGTCAACATGGACTTGAAAATGAAGTTTATGGATGTTGTCACCACTTACCTATATGGTAACTTCGATTCGAACACATACATGAAAGTACCAGAAGGTATCCCTGTTCCGAACCAAGATAGAGCAAACAAGATTTTATGCAGTGTTCAACTTAAGAAGTCATTGTATGGACTTAAAGATTTTGGTTGGATGTGGTATAATCGTTTAAGTGATTACCTTCATCATAAGGGCTACACGAGCAATGAAGATTGTCCATGTGTTTATATCGGAGATCCTAGGATGGGTTTTGTATTATCTCGGTGTACGTGGACGATTTGAATATAATCGGTACACCTAAGGATATTAAGGAAGCGGGTTCCTACCTAATATTAGAATTCGAGATTAAAGGCTTAGGCAAAACTAAGTTTTATCTATGTCTGCAACTTGAGAATTCCCCTACGAGGATTCTAGTGCACTGGTCGGCTTACACCCAGAAGGTGTTGGCACGATTTGGATTTGACAAAGCATATTCTTTTAAGAGCCCGATGGTCGGAAGATCTTTGCAGCAAGATAAGGACTCATTCAGGCCTAAAGAAGAGGGGGACGAAATTCTGGGACAAGAATTCCCCTACTTGAGTGTAGTTGGCGCACTCATGTACCTCGTGAATTGTACACAGACGAATATTGCATTCCCCGTCAATTTGCTTGCTAGGTAGAGTTATGGGCCCACAAAGAGACATTGGAAGGACGTTAAGGATATCTTATGGTATCTACGAGGGACCAAAGACCTTGGCGTAATTTAGTGAAGGAACCAAGACCTATCAGTTGTAGGCTATGCAGATGTTGGGTACCTTTCAGATCCGGACACGTTCAAGTCACAGATTGGATATGTTTTTCGTTGTGGTGAAACTGCAGTTTTCTAGAAATCGTCTATGCAAACTCTTGTGTCAACTTCGACAAACCACTCAGGAATCATAGCATTATATGAAGCATCATGAGAATGTGTATGGCTTTGATGGGTGATTAGGCACATCCAGATGTCATGTGGGCTGAACACCGTACAAAACCCAACCATTATCTATAAAGATAATATTGCTTGTGTTGCACAAGTCCGTGTTACGTGAAGAACAATCTTACAAAACATATAAAGCCCATGTTTTTCTATGCACATGAATTGCAAAAGATGAACGAAGTAAAGATCTTGCATACAAAGTCGTGTGAAAATATTACTGATTTATTCACTAAGTCATTACCAACATCTTCTTTCGAGAGATGTGTTTATGAAATTGGTATGATGAGAATTAGGGAGATGCAAGATTCAGGGAAGAATCTTCTCAAACTCATACCTAAAATATCGATCCAGATGATTGAGTACTTAACTCTATACTTTGGTGGATTGTACTCTTTTTTCCTCAAGTGAGTTCTTATGTAGTTTCTCACGTGAGATTTTTAATGGGCTAATCCTGCAATATAATAAAAGTATAGCATGTATTTTTTTTATATTTTTCCCACTAGGTTTTTCAGAGTTTTAAGACATGCTATACAGGAAGCCACTTCGGTGATTCCACATTTAGACTAATTCAATCCCCATGTTTAACGTTAACTGGGTGATTATCCTTTTATCCCTTTAGGCTTTATATACTAAAACTCCATCATTGTACGTACGGTTTCAGAGAAAGATTAATAAACAGCCTCTCTCTATTCTCCCTGTGTCAATTTACTTTTCTGTAATTGATGCTACTTCCTCTACGCGGTGCACCCTCGGGACTGGCTAGCCGGCAGGGGTTGCACAACATATATTTATCTTGGACAATGCACTGGACAAGCTATTGCAGATGATGTAATGGTGGTTGCTTAATTTGTAGGATTGAATTTCATGAAACAAATTCCTAAGGAATTCTTTGTACTACTACATTTAGAACCCGTTCAGAAAGTAGAAATCCAAAAACTAGAATTGGGAAAATGATAGAGTATAACGCGTAAAGCTACATTTTTTTTTGAAAATGGGCGTAAACCTACATGTTCCTTAAGCCAAGGAATACAAATATTTAGGTGTTTGGAACAAAGGAAAGACCCGTTGACGACAGACACTTGTTATGGATGCGGAGTGAGTAACAAATGGTGTATTGTTTAAGACTATGTTATCGGCCACAAGCGCAACTCTACTAGACTTGTCTCGTCCGGTGACCCATCGCACCTAAAAGCACTTTTAGGAAAGCTAAAAAGAATTTGCCTCGCCAATCCGCGAATCCAAGAAGTTCAGCCAAATGTTAGAATTCTTGTGCAATGTTGTGAATAGCATAGAAATGGTTCATGAATGACACTGCAGTTTCCAAACGCCACCTAAAGAAAAAAATTCCATTGAAAAGGAAACCTTTAAAACTCCTTTGCGATTCCTTCATTCCAAACAGACCCTCGTAGAAAATGTAAGAGTAAAATATACCACAAGTCCTATAAGTATTATGGGGGTGTCAAGTTAGTCCCAGTTGTTTAGAAACGCACATCCTAGTTCTAAATGTTCTGTAAATGTGTCACCGGCGCTCCTATGCTTGTGGGAGTAGTTCTGACCAGTCATTGACCGTTGCCACGTCAGACTGGGTATTAGGCGCCAAAACTCTGGCCCGGATTGGTTTTGAGAGAGTTGCAAAAGAACCCTTGACTATAATAGCTGGAGCATATTGCGAAAAATTGCGCTGTTCGTGCTCAGATCTATTTTTTTCTTTTTTTTGTTGAGCCAGAATACAAAGTATTTTCATATGATTTTTCCGCATGTGAGTATTATAAATCCGTATCTACATCCGGGTATTTATTTTGTTTTTTAATCTTTAAATTTGAACTTTTCGAAAAAAAAATAAGGTCCTCTAGAGAGGACGGGCTCCAAATCGACGCTCTCCCATTTCTTCTTACTCTCACATATTCCCCTTCGCTCTGATAGAAACATAGCATACCGTCATTACACAAACATCAGAATTGATAGAAACATCATACACAAACCGACATTCTGGAATAATCATCACGTAGTGTATGAGTTACAACTGAACTTGAAGATGCACATCAATAGGTGAACTTAAACCTACAACAAAAGATTCCATGCATGAGGTTTAATCAGAGAACATATGTGAAGAAGAAGAGTCACAAAATTAGAAGAAAAAACTTTTGGGGGAGTTTGGTGCAAAGTATTGCCACATGGTAGTCACCAACCTACCAGGTGTGCAAGACAAAATTGATGCAGCGTCGGTAGGACTTGAGGTGATACGACTCAAATGTGCATTTTCATACAATTAGGACTAGTTTGGTACCCTGCCAGTAGTTTTTGAACTTGCGGTGTATTTTACTCAAAATCTAACATCCCCTTAAACATATTTGTACTCGGCGATACAGAGTGTCAAACGAAACAATTTTAGAAGGGAAACACCCCTAACCCCCGTGTCGCTCCTCTCGAGTGACACAGGAAACCCCTAGCGTCGCCGACTTCGATCTCCTCGCTGGACCTTCCCCCGCCGCTGCCGCTAGCCTCTCCGCGGTGCCATGGGGGAGCTCACGGTGCGCGGCGGGAGGGGGGGCTTCTTCTTCGCGGCGGCGCAGATGTGGAGTTCTGGTGGATCGGCGGCGTCAACGGGCTATGGAGTTCTGGTGGGGCGAGGCGAGGCTCTGGATGGAGGCAAGGTTTGCGGGCCGGCGCGCCGTTCTCCCCTTCTCGTGCTCGACCTCCACTTCTCCATGGCGCATGCAAGCCAGGGTGGCGGCCTTGAGGACGCATTGGTGATGGGGGACTGGTGGGCTGGATACTCCTTAGCGCAGAGGTCGCGTGGAGGCCGCAGATTTTGGTCCCCGTGCCCAGGTCTGTTGGAGTCAAGCGGCTACAGACTGTCGTCGTGGGCGGTAGGCTGGCTGGGGCACGGTGGCCGTGGCAGAGGTGGGGCACGGATCAATGTTCAGGATATCACTTATCGGTAATTTATGGCCGACTAAAAATTGGTGATTTATCAGCGTATCGGGCAATAAATCAGAAAACGGCATATCGGCCACCCCGAGTAGCGATAAATTGGCATATCGGATGATTTTTTGAACAGTGCCATAGATTGAGGATGGCGGTGCGACGGCACCGCTTTGGTGGGCGAGGCGCTCGATCCAGCGTCTAGCGGTCGATGGCAAGTGGGCGTGAGGAGCTTCCCTGCTACGCGAGGAAGCCGGAGCGGCAGCTCCGGACGAAGTGGTGTTGATGTTGTACCCCTGGCCGCGCGGGCAGCGGGGCATGACTCCGTTGGCGTTGGCGTTGGCGTCGTCTCCATAGCCAGTGGTCATGCTTGCCAGGTGGCATGGGATGTCTTTTTGATTGTCCATTAGAGGTTGTGGAGCCGTCATTCTTTGAAATGAGGAGGGCCATTCTTGGTATTGCTAGTGCCACCGGTTGAGTTGATGTCTTTGGATTCTATCGGTGTGCGAGTGCTGCTAGCGAGTTTGTTGCGGTCTACCTCTCACCATGAAGCTTGAGAGACCTAGCCGTTCCCCTTCGGCCCCGCCTTCCTCTCCAGGATGTGGACCAGGCTTTCACAGCGCTCACTGTTGTCGTCGTGCTGGTGTCATTCGACGGTGTTCTAGACCTAGCTAAGCTAGGTAGTGTGGACATGTGTTTGGTTGTAGCCTATTTTTCCTGAAAAAACAGTCCGTTTCTCATCTAGTTTCCCTTATAAACAAACCAGACGGTCGTGTGTTGTATCAGTTTTCGGCCAGTTACCTTCAAACTGGACACTTTCTTCTTCTAGAGCTCCTGCTAAACCTATTTGTAAAACTCGTTTATTTTCCTTGGGATGGAGTCAAACATACTTATGAAATTCTATAGAACTGGAATAAACAGGAGATTGCAATACGACATTTTTTTTCTATTGCTGTGTTCTCGGAAGCCTGCAAAGAGGCCCTAAGCTTTATTTTCATTTTCTGCACATGACATCCCTGGCCATTTCCAACTCACGAACTTCAAAATCTGAAACACCTGGATGACCAGGATCAAAGGCAGAATACTGCCCAATAAAGCTTACATGTACTCCCTCCGTTTCAAAATATAAGATGATTTAGCTTTGTGAAAAGAGTATATCTAGACCCCTTTTAGTGTGTAGGTTCACTCCAAACTTAGATAAATCTACACACTAAAAAGGACTAGATACACTACATTCACAAAACTAAAACATCTTATATTTTAAAACGGAGGGAGTAGATGACAGAAAATGCACAAAGTTATCAAATGGGAGCAATCAGATATGACGCAGGATGTAATTGTAATTGAACCAAGGCTGAATTAAAATGTAACTCGGCTACTGAAAAAAGAACATCGCCAACATTAGGCACGGCTGAATTAAAAAAGCTTTGCTCAGATATACATATTGAGAAAAGACGCCGTACAATAATAATGACACATGAGGTAACAAGATATAAGTAAATCACATAAAATCTGCAAGTTCATGGATGGTAGCACGTTCATTTCCCACCTAATGTAGGAAACTGCACTTGATCTTCAATTGAAGGCACAACAACTGGTCCTCGTGAACTATAGCCACCCTGGTATCCTCCACGATCACCACGGCCTCTGCCACGACCATGACCACGGCCACGGCCACCAGGGTACCTCTCGCCATCAGCCGGCTTCAAGAATTCATTTATGCTAAGAGACTAGGGAAAAGAAGATAATGGTTATAGGTTGGGTTAACGAAAGAGCAGCTTGGACTGAAGTTTGGGAAGATAATGTAGATACCTTCTTGGCACGGTCATCTCTTCCAACATTTTCTTTCTTTTTCTCCTTCTCAGAACCCTACAACAAACCAAAGTGCAAAGTGAGGAACATCATTAAGTTCTGCAAAAGGAGAAAGAAATGAAAGCACAGCATGAACCTACCAGCTTGATGAAGACCTCATCTGAATCCTTCTTCACAGAAAGCTGTTGCATTGACTGCAAGTCCTTATCCATCTCAACCTTTCTCTCCTCTGCCTTCAGTGCTAGCAAAGCTTTCTTCTTATCCTCCATTACTTTCTCATATTCCTCCAAAGTCATCTCCTGCAAAATCAAGTATGTCAATATCAACTATAACTGAACAACGATAGATGAAACTGAACACAGATTCATAACAGAGAAGCTTGCATTCCTTTTTTATATCTTAATTAATGATAAAATGCATAACAAAAGATAAAGAGAATGCAAATATGCTATCATACAATCAGAATATGTAGGATTACCAACAAAACATTTACTTCCCAAATTGCCTTGCAACCAGACATGTTGGTGTACAAAAAAAGGTAGGTAACAATGACAACTGACAAACAAAATCGAATTGGAAAATCACAGACCCAATCAATCAACACAAACTCTTAAGCACGCACTTCAAGCTTGTGCTCAAAGAGAAATAGTGCATAAAAACCATGATACTGCCACACAACCTATCTATAGGCTGGGTGAAATTGAGAACTTGCAGTTGGTCAAGAGTTATTTGGGGTGCAAAACTCACTGGATCAGATCAGCCACAAATATTGGTTACACCTCTGTGTGGTCTTGTGTCATCTTTTTAATCGAAAACTACTACATATGCCAGCTTCCTGAGTTCGCTGAAAGAGAAATAATGCATGGAAACCTAAATGCTGCTACACAAACTCTCTACTGATAACTTGCAGTTGACCACCTGCTATTTGGCTATGCAAAACTCACTGTATCAGAGCAGCCACAAATATTGTTAGATCAACAAATATGTAGGCATGGTTTGGGACTGCTGACGATAATGAGAACAATGACAGGAGTTTACCAAAAATAAAGACTGCAATAGTCTTCAATACGGACTTCAGAATTTATTAGGGAGAACCGGAGAACGAAAGAGCAGTTGTCATGTTTGGCTTCATTTCGAGATGTACTGAACCACTTGTTGCTTCTCATGAATAAAGTTTCAAATACATGACTCAACATCAGAATAAAGAGAAACACTTCCATTATCCAGATCCCTTCTAGATTCTTAACAGTGGCATTTATGAATTATTAATCTATGGAACTTATGGTTAAACTTCAAAATAGCATGTTTGACTTTGAGCACCATAATTAAAAATATGCCAACACAAAGTTGGCATCCAAGAAGCACCCAATGCAGCATCAAGCATAAAACAAGAATGTTAGATGAGCACGCGAAACATCTGGCTGCACCTATATTTACACCCCCTATCACTTGGTAAATATTAACAACCAAGCACATTAATACTACTTGGAACTTTACATATGTATCTGCCAAGTATCCAACATATTTTGTGAAAAAAATCCTCAATATCTATAGAACTACAAAACTCAGTTTAATACAACACAACTGCGTGTCATTGTTCATTGTCACAGCCGATGGCATGTGACGAATAGCAGCTCTTGCAGAGCCAAAGGGTAACCAAGTTACTACAAATTTTGCACCCTGGTACATTACATGTAATGTATTACTCCCTAAACTGCACTGACACTATTAAAAATATCCCATGGAGTCATAGTTTCTTGAGCAAAATAATGGTACATTACTGAATATGGTTTAGAAATGCATACTCCAGACACACGGTGGACACTCTTGGGGCACAATGACCATTAGAATGCTCATATCTGCATGCCATACCCTAATTAGCTATGTTTCAGTGATGTGTTATTAAACATAGGCTTAGTTACAACACATGCTTAAGCAAGAAATAAGCAAGCTAAACTATGTCTATTGTGTAGCTTGCCTGCATGTGTTAATTGTTAATCAGGCTAGATTGATATTCTATCTTTTATTTATGAGAAGATTTGAGAATGCCATACATTTGCAAATACCATCAGAAAATCACACTTCTGTGTTTCCATTTCACAAAGCCACACATATTATGTACACAAATATCAAAAAACTACACTTCCTTTTGTAGTGCCCTGACTAACTGGGCACATTCGTCATCGGGACACGGGATATACCAGTTATCATCCATGATTAGATACTTGTGCAAAAGGATGACAGTCTCATTAGTTCAAATATTAACCAACAGTACACAGAAATATAGAGAAAGGTATACTATTGCTGAACTTGGTTATGAACCAGACAAATACATATCATACCAGTTTGTATTATATCAAGCAGTCTCTATATGAATAAATAATAATCACCATAAAAGTGTAAGCTAACTGGCAGTTCATTACAATGATTTCATGCAACAGATACTAGTACTGTCTGTCCAGAAGATATTATTCTCATTTGAAACATGCATATTGGCTGCCTAGATTAATTTACTGCGGCACTTGATGTAATATGAAAATAAAGGAAGCGATGAAACCTAGAAGGTGATGACATGGCATGTAAAACAATGCAGGACTATGAACGAGTTGGACGCCACCCGAGCAAGACAGTGGATCCAGCCTGTCAGATAACATGTTAACAAGCTTAAGATGTTCATTTGGGCCACGTGCAAAAACTTAAGCCACAATATGTGCTAGCCGCAAAACAATCTTGTTTCTGTGTTTTGTGCAACAAATGCCACAAAGGGCAGTGTTAGCCTCAATTTTCTCCTGTCCAGAACAACCTGTCGGCAACTGATTCACAAAACCAACTCTAATATTTCAACTGTCCTGATGATGAGTAGGCCCTATTAGTTAAGGCGATATGGAATATAAGTACGTTTCTTATACTTACGTAGTGGTTTTGTGAGAAAACAAAAATATAATTTTAGGTATTTGCAAATATACATGTGGTTTTCAAAAATTTCACTTAATTTATTTCTTCAAAATACAAAAGTTTGGTCAATTTTTTTAAGAGATGCAATATCCTTGTACATTTGGTGCCAGCACTACTTTGATTACAACAGAAATAAACTAACAGAATACAATGACCAAAGTAGATGAGAATTATTACCTTATCTTCAGGTTCCTTTTCTTCCTCTACTTTTTGCTCACCCTCCTTGTTCTTCTCAACTTCAAATTGAGGCACATCTTCCTGCTCGTTCCCGTTCCCAGACACAATGGGAGCACCTTCAGTATGAACAGCCTCAACAGTTTCCCTAAAGAATCATAAACAGCAAATTTTACACTTGAATCAGTCCAACCCAAATTGAGCTCTCAGACAGGAAAATGAAGCTTTAAAGAACAATACTGACTGTGCAACGGCTTCATCAGTCACAATTCCCCAGTTGCCATGGCTAGCACCCTCACGTTTCATCACATGTCCTCTGCCTGTGCCACTGTGGTGCTCGTAGGACAGGTGAGGCGCACGCCCAGATTCATCTCCACCAGTGTAGCCATCATGACGGCCACCACCACGGTACGGCTGGCGCGGTCCATGGCCAAACCCACCTCCACCATCACCAAATTCACGCCTTGAGCTCGTCCTGTCTCCACGAGAGCCACTTCTGCCACGTCCTGGATAGTTCCTGGACTCCCTTACTGCATCAACAAAGTAGCACCAAATCACAAATATACTCCCATGTGGAAACCTGTCTTTGCACACACAAATAAGGAAACTAGGATGAACTACACATTGCATTGAGGAATTTCTCATGAAAACCGAAGCTTAATGTATACATTACAATGGAGATATAAAAGACGAAAATTTCACATAAGGAGACGTGCACCAATATAATGTCGCACACACTGGCTTGTATCCGATTGCAAGCATCTGAACAGAAAATCCCAAAAGGGGCATGCGCATTTCGGCCAAAACGAAGGATCATGAGCCTACAGAACCTCCCGAGTCTCACAAAAACTGAAAAACACATCTCTCATTCCTAAAATCCCTGTGTATCAATCTGACTGGAACCAAGCCACTCACCAGCCTGCGCCGGTGGCAGTGGCTTGGTGGGAAGCTTGACCTGGGGGGCGGGCGCCGTGGCGGCTGGCTTGGGCGACGCGGCCGCCTTCTTCTCGGCGGCGGCGAAGAGGAGGGAGGGGTCGTCGTTGTCGACATCGACGAGGAGATCGAACTGGTTCGTCCCCATCCCCATGGGCTCTCCCCGCCTCAGGTAACCCCGCGCTCCACGAAGAAAAGACGCTGACACGGCGGTCCTTCACCCCCAACCTAGCACAACACCACCCGCGACCAGACCACCATGAACTAGGTTTTAGAAGTGGAGGTAGAAGGGGATAGCTCGTAAAACCCTAGCCGCCACTTCGAGTCGGCACTCACAAGCCCTGACGAACAGGAAAGGGCAGTCGGAATAGACAACTCAAGACGAGTTGTTAACTTGTCGAGCAAAATCAGTTAGTATACAGTACTACCTCTGTCCCAAGGTTTAAAAGGCATATAATTTTTTTCAAAAGTCAAACCAACTAAAGTTTGACCAAGCTTTTAGAGAAAAATATTAATATTTACACCACATAATCCATACCATTTCATACATTATGAAACATATTTTCACATGGTATCTATATAATATAATAGTTCTTAATAGATTTTTTCTAAAAATTTGGTCAAACTTTACATGGATTGACTTTTCAAAATAATTATATGCCTTAAGCCTTAGGATGAAGGGAGTATTTTACAGTAATTAAATACGTGTCGCAGCGTCACATATAAGACCATGCATTATGTGATGCCGATTTTACGACAGAAGTTGTCACGCAAAGAACCACCACCGATTTGCTACTACTAGTAATCATGCACGTGTAACCTCACGAACATATATTCTTTTATCCTAGGTAAAATCATAAATAGACAATGCCTGCAATCATATAAGTGGCGATGATGAACTACATACATAACATCGCATATGTATGGACTAATAAATAAAATTTACCGCTAGCACAAGATTTTACTAAATCATGTTGATCATAGTATCCATGATCACAAAAAATTACACATCATCCTAATTCACACAAAATCGCGTGGGAATTATACAAAAAAATAGGAATGCATAATTATCAGCCTGAACAAATACCTTTTTTCTTTACAAATAATATGCTCTTTAACCGTTCATACACTATTCTCATATTTTTACTAAATCATGTTGACCATAGTATCCATTATCACAAAAAAATTACAGTTCATCCTAATTCATAAAATGACGTGTGAAAATTATACAAAAATATGGAATGCGTACTTATCAACTTGAACAGATAATTTTTTCTTTACAGATAATATGCTAACATACTCATACTTATCAGCTTGAACAAATAATTTTTTCTTTACAAATAATATGCTCTTTAATCATACATACTATTCTCAAAGTTTTGCCTCCACCAAAGCCACAACTCTAAAATCTGCCATCATCGAGATCTCGGCAATATATTTACTCGGCATTAGAGTTTACATTGTCATTTACAATCAGGTGGCCAAGGTGCTCGATAACTGTTAACCAAATACAAGGCTTCTCTAATTCTAGCCCTAGCAGCTAGTTCATGTGCTTTCTAATTATGGACACAACATTGACAAAGTGTATTTCCCAGTTGCTGCTGGATATCATCATAGATGCCCTAGAACCATTCCAGGTTCTTTGAACTGCTCCTAACTGAACCAATGACAACTGCATTATCCGATTCTAGAATAACATGTGTGTCTTGAAGATTGTAACATCTCAAAAAATATTGAAATGAGGATATCAATTTCCAAGCAACCAAAGTTAGGGTTAACAAAAACTTTTAATTTTTTTAAAAAAACTATGAATGCAAGTGTGTATGATGTGTGAATGCATGATATGCCATGTTTTGTTTGTTATAAATGATGAGAGGTGGTTTAAAGATCAAAACAATATCACCTAGGGCAAATCAAAACCAAACCAAAGCAAAAGAAAATCAAAATATAAAGCATATATGATAATGGTCACTTTTGCAAATTTTAACACTTAGCTCATTTTGAGCATCTCTATCAAATAATTTCAAACAGAAACAATTCCATTTCTTTTCTCACCTTGCTAGACCAAGTGACAATGAACACAAGTGAGCTTTCAAAACTTACAAGAACAAATTCAAATTCATTTGGAGGACTTTTCAAAATTGAATCTGTCTACTGCATCAAGATAGCAACTTTTCAAAAACCATCAAAACCTTCTTCACTTGGCCAACCCTTGCAACCAGAGACTCTCAAGCTTATGATCAACAAACCCACTAAATAGAATTTGAAAATTCATATCTTTTTCTCTTACGGCCATTTGATCAAACACTTACTGAGCATAGTATAGAACTACCTACTCCCCACTGTTTAGATCATTGTTATGATCATCTTTTGTACCTCACTCGGCCTCCACAACTCGCCCACACTCTCCCCAGTACCAGCCCATGCTGCTAAGCCTCGCTCACTCGACCATTTGACTAGTGCCAACCGTACCCAAGCTCACCATGCCACCCCGACATGGACTCAACGCTACACGCCTCACCGCACTCACCCACGACCGCTAGGAGCTAGTCGTGACCTCACCGCACCCGCTCGTGTACGCCTTGACCAACGCCAGCCCGTGGAAACGCCAGCGCAGCCGCGCCCATTTCTCTGTCTACCATGCCGAGACGCGCGCCAGTACGCTGAGCAACCCCACGCGACCACGCCGCGCCTCGCCCTCCCCTCGCATCAATGCACTCGCCGCGACGCCAGCAATCTCCCGGACATCCTGTGTTCCGAGGCCATGTTTGTTCATGATAGACCCGCCAACTCAACCTTAGTGTATTCGCAGTGCATACATGGCTTGCATCCACCATATGCGAATGTAGAGATGTCTAGCACCCGATCATCACGGTCTGGTTCATAAGTGCGAACTTCCTTGGTGGTGCACACTAACAGGAGAACACTACAATTGGTATTTAATAGGGATCATTTTATCATTGCTAATATTAGGTTTCCTAATAATAGCACACAACATGATGTATAAGCAATCAATATCATATGTAGATTAAAGCGATATGATATGGTATTCTTCATGCACCTTGATCAACATCAAGCGCTCCAGCATGATCTCCATCTTGCCACCAGTACAACATCAAGTCCATACTGCCACCAGTTCGTAATTCATCACGAATATGAATATTACTATACTACTTAGCAATATAAAGTAAACTACTTTACCTTTAATACGAATACTACCATATCAAATCATGTGCCTCCTACAAAACAAAGTTAGACGTCTCTAGTTTTTCTTTTGCAAGTTTTACGTGGTTGTTATGTTGGAAATATGACCTAGAGACAAATAGTTATAAGGACTATTATCATATTTCATATAGTTTATGATTAAGTTTTATATCATGTTATAACTGTATTGAGTGGAAACATCAATACACGTGTGATATACAAACAACTAGGGGTTCCCAGTGAAACTCTAGTCACCGGTTCATTGGTCAACAAATGATCATGTTTCCTGATCATGTGGCATTTATGCCAGTTGGAAATGGAGTCGACTCATTATGAGAATCAGATGATGAACCTATACCCAACCTAAACATCGTGACCCGATCATGTCATGAAGTTCAAGTTACGATGATTAGAAATGGATCCTCGTAGACTATTCCTTAGACCGTGAGGCTATATCAATCACTGTCTCCCAAAAGTGCTTTGATAGCATCAAGCGCCACTTGGTAATACAGTGGTTATAAAGGTGTGTTCAGGTACTCGGAGGAAACCGTTGAGGCAATATATGTCAAGAGTGGGATTTGTCCGTCCATGTGACGGGAAGATACTCAAAGGGCCCACTCGGAGAAGTTATATCCAGTAGTTGCGCAGCGTGTGATTTGATCACAGGGATATCACTTGTCGGAACGAGTCAAGTAGCATTGTTCGGTAATGAGATTGAACACGACATGGTGATGTCATTAATCAGATCTCGGGCAAGGCAAGTATCGAGAGACAAAGGTAATAAGACACGATTGTCCCGGTTCAAACGACGAAAGATCTTCGTGGAACGCACAGGGGTCACATGGCCATCTAGGTCCCTCTGTCGATCATTGGTGCGGGAGTGTCCCGACCATGTCTAGAGTGTTCCCGAACAGTGGGGTATCACGCTTAAGGGCTTGATGATGCTTAGAGAGTGTTTATAGGATCGGTAGAATCGCCGAAGAATAGTAGAGAGAAAACCGAAAGGGTTTCGGTAAGTCCGGAGGATGTCCGAAGTGGAGGTGGAAGGTGTTCCATAGCCACGGAGATTGAATAATATGTGAATGGATGTTAAATATTGATTTAATCATTTATTCATAATTATTTAATAAAGAGAAAAATCAATTTAAATGGTCAAAGGCTTAATGGGCCAATTCCCGGAGGGGAGAGGGCCCATTAGGGAAAGGAGAGAGGGAGAAGGGGCCAAGGGGGTGGCCGGCGCCCTAGTGGGCCAGCCCCCCTGCGCGCGGCCCATGGGGGTGGCCGGCGGTGCCACCCCTCCCTCCTCCTTTCCTTTAGTCCCACCCCGGGACTTTGAGGGAGGTAGTACCTCCCCTCCCCCTATATATAGTGGGGGTATTTAGCCAAATAAAATACACCAATAATTAATGAAGGTCTTCTCACTTTTGGGAGGACCTCTAATTGATATTTTCTCTCTCCCTCTCTCTCTTGTGACCGTGGTCCCAAATCTGGACTGCGCGAACGAGAGACATCTTCACCGTGGAGCGCCGTCGCGCTGCGGGATTCAGATCGAGGAGCTCTACTTTTGCAATTGCTGCTGGATCGGGGAAGCGGCAGTCATCGTCAGGCACCAGACGTGTGTAACTCCCCGCGAGGTGTCGCACTTGAGGCACTCAAGTCGTTGAGCCACATGAGCGCAAGGACTTCATCATGACCTTGAGGTCGGCTTCGACTCGTCTACATCAACCACGCTCTCCTGAGCGTTGACAACACTTTTCGGTCTTCAAGGGTAAGTTTGCGAAAAGCCCCTCCTGTTACTGTATTACTAATAGATAGGTCCTGGCAGCATCAGGGGTTCAGGGGCGTAGGATAAATTTTTATTGTTTTCATACGCAGAACCCCTATAGTGGTATCAGAGCTAGATCTATGCGTAGTAATGCTAGTACGGATAGAACACACGAGATGTAGCATTTGGGCGTTGATGTTTTAGTTGTTACCCTCCCACGTGTACTTGTGTATACCGCAGTAATGCTTGATGAAGTGGCCCCCAACCGACTTTACGCGTTCATTCGCGAGACTGGTCCACGCTTGACATACGGCTTGTACCGTATAAAGTGGCTTAGGGGGTGTCTGTCTCTCTCGCATTAGTTGGTATGCCATTTGCAACGGAGGGTCCCGAAAGGGGTGTAGTAGAGACAACTACTTGATCAATGTTGTGCTGAAAGTTTGTAGGTAAGAACGGTTCTTGTGTGAAAGCCCATTCAGCCACATAAAACATGCAAAGATAAAGTAGATGCGTCTAACTTTGTTTTGTAGGGGGCATTGCTTTGTGATATGGTTGTGGCAAAGGTAAAGTAATTACCTTTTGTTACGTAGTAGTAGATAGTCACGGAGGTGACGGACTACCATGCCGGAATGACACCAGTACCCTGGTGTCTACGGCACCGGAACCCTGGCGCCGGAATCTGGTGACGACGGATGGAGATCACGACGTGAAGGACCATATCACATCACATTTACATTTAATGTTATTGTTTGTATATCTTATTGTGTGCTAGTATTAGATACTCGACGGTAGCCTAATAAGATGATCCCTGTTAAAATTACCAATGATTGTGTTCCCCCTTAGTGTGCACCACCAAGAAAGTTCTTCGGTATGAGACAGGCCGTGATGATCGGGTGTCAGACATATCTACGTTCACATATAGTGGGTGTAAGCCATGTTGTACAGCGAATACACTAAGGTTGAATTGGCGAGCCTAGCATGTACAGACATGTCCACGGAACACGGATGGTCGAAAGATCGAGCACGAGTCGCATGAATGATGTGACCGACGTTTAGCATCCATTATTGAACCCACATTGATGGTCGTGATGATCGGGGGAGATGTGGCTGATAAGGTTCGTGTTATCACTAGGAACCCTTATGAGGATAGGTGTTTCTAAGTGGAGTTATTATTAACTCATTTAATTATAAGCTTAGTCTAAATTCCTTTTGCAATTATATATGTAGATGCCGCCTTTCCTGTTGAAAATTGATTGGTTAGAAGGAGAGAAGCTCAAATTAGATGGATCAAACTTCTCTATGTGGGTTGCGCGTCTCCACGTTCTTCTTAGCGAGAATGACGTGGTCGACTACATACTCGACGGGATTGATTTGGATCAGCCCACTGACCTAGAGACCCCAAAGCAGCGGGAAGACCGCTATCTCCATTGGGAGATGGCCTCCTTCATTTCAATTACTATGCGTTTCGGAATGGTGGATGAGCTATGGCCTTTCGTGGGTGATGTCAACCCTCCTTCGGTAATGCTACATCTTAGGACACATTTTGTGAAACAAGCACGCATATGGGAGCATGAGCTGATGGGTGACTTCCTCTCCATTAAGATGGAGGAGAACTCATCACTTGACGACCACTTGGAGCGCATGCATGATGTGTACATGAGGCCTGCATACTTCCTGGATAGCTGGATGACGGGCTCTTTTGCAAATGGCGTTGTGCTGCGGTCACTGCCACCAAGCTACCAAGCACAAGTCAGGACTTGCATTATGAGAGGCGACGCAGAATCAATGGAGTTCCACCGGTTCGTGACACATCTCAGGAATGTCTTGGTTGAACCAGATGTCGCTCAGGTCATCAATGACAAAGGTATATATTTGATATACAATTTTATAAATGTTATAATCTTGTAAACACATTTGCAGTGTTAAGTATATTTGATAATTGTTCTGTTTTGCTGAAAATAGGTCCTTCTGCATGAGAGGTGCTTGCTGGAGAGGAGGTGACGTTGTGTGTTGATGGCAAGCATGATGATCATGGCCGACGACACTCTCCCTCGACATTTATTATTTATTTATATTTGAGGATGATTATTGTAATCAAAAGATTGTGAACCTTTTTAGTTTGTCTCACGCTTTGTGAGACGGTTATTCATATAAGTTTGTAACAAACAGTTGTTCTACTATTATGAATGATTTCTATTTGTGTTCATATCTTGTTTGATTATATGTGAATTATCCTTGTTGTTTGAAACTAATTGATAATGCATGAACATTTGTAAAATAATGAAATGCCTTTAAAAATACCCAACTTAAATGATATTCATTAATGAATGAAACCATTGTTTAAAATTCAAAGTTATGTGATGATACGTGAAAGTCATTCAATTTCTTATCACATATAAATCATGCCTGAGTTCGGCAATATAACTTGAACACCGAGTATTACTTGAATACAAAGTGTTTAATGAATTGTTGAAAGTAAATACATATTCGATGTATTATGTTTTAACAAAATGAAAATTATCATTATATGATTGTTTAAAAGTGTAAAGAAGTTTACCAAAGGAAACATGAATATGAAATTATTTGATTTGATCAAAGTATTTCATCAACAAAGGGTATAAGTATAAAGGAGAATCTAATTACTATGATTTGATCAATAGTAATGAAATTCGACTTTATAAGAATGGTACAAAAGGAAATTGTGAAATGCAAAGTGTTTTGAAATGTCAAAATGCAAAGCATCACAATGTGATATTAGATATCAAAATGGGTAAATAGATGGCACCAAATAAATCGTTGTAGTGTAGATGTAGAGACCATTAGTTAGAAATAGTTAGCACTCAATTAGAAAATATAGTGAACCATCTGGATTCGTAAAAGTTTTGGGGTTATTCGATATAACCAAAACAATAGTGAATAAGTCCTTATAGAGTATTCATTGGAAACTTTGAATACAAAATCCATAGCTGAAACCAAAAGAGAAACAAAACTTGTATTGCTTGGTTTTTGGTACATTCTTGAGAAAGCTCACTTTTAGTGGTATTTCCCAATTATGGAGCAAATGGAAGATAGTGAAAAACACGATGAGGATTCAAATCCATGCATCAGAGTGTTGAGAAGCGCAACGGATAACGTTCCCGAACGATTCTCTTCACAGAAGGAAAGAATCAATGATATTGATCATTGTGGTTTCCCCACTGGTGTTTTCACTACATAAAGTAGGATTCAAAATGTAATCCATATCTTGTATGGAGACATTTGTGAATCATTTGTCATGATTCTTGGAATATGACATACCAACGAGCTACTAAGGAAATAATGGTAAACTAGAATTATGAGAAATCCTAAAAGCAAAATTCACTTGAGATTAGAAAGCAATTCGTTGCTGAATCTCACAAGTAAAAGGGGTTACTTGGAATTTTCCCAAATGACTGCGAAGCCATAGTGGAAAAGGGGGTGAATGACAAAAGCACAATTTGTCAAGTATTGGATGAATCCAAATTAATTTGATTCATGTGTGCTTTATGTCTAGAGGATTTAAAAACTAGTAATAGTGCTAGTGTCTCATAGTAAATCTCTCACTTTGATATTTGATCAAAGGATTTTGAAGTTATTCAAAGTAGTGAGTGGATGTGCAATTTGCATGAAATTGAGTGGGAGCTATGAAAGTCTTCCTAAAACAATATGTGTATGACATATTTTTGAGTGGGAGCTTATACAGTGATTCTTAAGTGTGTTAAGAATAAAAGCGCAAATGCTTATAAATAATGATTTATAAGGTGTAGAAGTTGATAATAAGTGTATTATGATATTATGTAGTATTCCTTAAGGGATTCTAAAAAAGGGGTTCAGAATAGTAGTTAATTAAGGAACTAGTCCTTAATAACTCAAGTTAGGAATAGTATTAAGTTTAACATCAATGGTTGAAAGAAAGAAAAGGATGATCATCATCCACTATGTTGAGACATAGGTTCTATCTTATATAACCATGATGATAACTTAACATAATATGTGATCCAATAAGGAACGTTTTAAAAATGATTAAGTTCGAATCACGAAACGTTGAGCTAAGTTTGTCCGCAGTGTCTAATAGAGAATTGCAGACATGTTTTCCAAATCCATAAAGGATGACATATCTTAAAGCATAAAGAGTTATGTTATAAGGGAATATGTTGGAAACTCCTATAAATACCGATTAAAGTCAAGTAGGAAGCAAGGTGAACAAAAACATCGAATGTTGCACAGAATGCACTAGTGTTTCGATGGTTACATTTATAATAATAGATAAGGGTACCCTCTAAACGGTTGTATAATGTTATGGCGGGGCTAGTTCGCTTTTAACGTAGAATGATGTGTCCCAGGGCACAGTGCCCATGAGAAAGCCCTTGAGGTTGATCTAAAGTCACTTTAGGCTCCTAGAATCAGGCCTCGTTCTGCTGCCATAGCGACGATTCATACACACAGATGTTATCATGTGATGATAAAGTATTAATGTCAATTAAGATGACATTAGTAAGTTGCAAAGGATTTGGGACTGTAAAGTACAGATCCAAGACTCAACCTCTTCCATGAGCAAGCATGTTCAGGGGACCGGATATGGTGCCAATGATTAAAGAACAAATGCAGCTAGCGTATTTATACTCTAGTGCAAGTGGGAGACTGTTGGAAATATGCCCTAGAGACAAATAGTTATAAGGACTATTATCATATTTCATATAGTTTATGATTAAGTTTTATATCACGCTATAACTGTATTGAGTGGAAACATCAATACACGTGTGATATACAAAAAACCACGGGTTCCCTATGAAACTCTAGTCACTGGTTCATTGGTCAACAGATGATCATGTTTCCTGATCATGTGGCATTTATGCTAGTTGGAAATAGAGTCAACTCATTATGAGAATGAGATGATGAACCTATATCCAACCTAAACATTGTGACCCGATCATGTCACGAAGTTCAAGTTACGATGATTAGAAATGGATCCTCGTAGACTATTCCTTAGACCGTGAGGCTATATCAATCACTGTCTCCCGAGAGTGCTTTGATAGCATCAAGCGCCACTTGGTAATACAGTGGTTATAAAGGTGTGTTCAGGTACTCGGAGAAAACCGTTGAGGCAATATATGTCAAGATCGGGATTTGTCCGTTCATGTGACGGGAAGATACTCAAAGGGCCCACTCGGAGAAGTTATATCCAATAGCTACGCAGCGTTTGATTTGATCACAGGGATATCACTTGTCAGAACGAGTCAAGTAGCATCGTTCGGTAACAAGATTGAACATGACATGGTGATGTCATTGATCAGATCTCGAGCAATGCAAGTATCGAGAGACAAAGGGAATAAGACACGAATGTCCCGGTTCAAACGACGAAAGATCTTTGTGGAACGCACAAGGGTCACATGGCCATCTAGGTCCCTCTATCGATCATTGGTGCGGGAGTGTCCTGACCATGTCTGGAGTGTTCCTGAACCGTGGGGTATCACTCTTAAGGGCTTGATGATGCTTAGAGAGTGTTTATAGGATCGGTAGAATCGCCGAAGAATAGTAGAGAGAAAACCAGAAGGGTTTCGGTAAGTCCGGAGGATGTCCGGAGTAGAGGTGGAAGGTGTTCCATAGCCATGGAGATTGAATAATATGTGAATGAATGTAAAATATTGATTTAATCATTTATTCATAATTATTTAATAAAGAGAAAAATCAATTTAAATGGTGAAAGGCTTAATGGGCCAATTCCCGGAGGGGAGAGGGCCCATCAGGGAAAGGAGAGATGGAGAAGGGGCCAAGGGGGTGGCCGACGCCCTAGTGGGCCAGCCCCCCCGCGTGGGGCCCATGGGGGTGGCCGGTGGTGCCACCCCTCCCCCTCCTCTCCTTTAGTCCCACCCCGGGACTTTGAGGGAGGTAGTACCTCCCCTCCCCCTATATATAGTGGGGGTATTTGGCCAAATAAAATACACCAATAATTAATAAAGGTCTTCTCACTTTTGGGAGGACCTCTAATTGATATTTTCTCTCTCCCTCTCTCTCTCTCGTGATCGTGGTCCCAAGTCTGGACTGCGCGAACAAGAGACATCTTCACTGCGGAGCGCCGTCGCGCTGCGGGATTCGGATCCAGGAGCTCTACTTCCGCAACTGCTGTTGTATCGGGGAAGCGGGAGTCATCGTCAGGCACTGGACGTGTGTAACTTCCCGCGAGGTGTCGCACTTGAGGCACTCAAGTCGTTGAGCCATAGGAGCGCAAGGACTTCATCACGGCCTTGAGGTCGGCTTCGGCTCGTCTACATCAACCACGCTCTCCTGAGCGTTGACAACACTTTTCGGTCTTCAAGGGTAAGTTCGCGAAAAGCCCCTCCCATTACTGTATTACTAATAGATAGGTCCTGACAGCATCAGGGGTTCAGGAGCATAGGGTAAAATTTTATTGTTTTTCATACACGGAACCCCTACATGTTAGGCTTTCGAGAAGAACCGCTTCTAACTACGAACTCCCAGCCACAACATGGACCAGACAGTTGTCTCTATTACACCCCTTTTTGGGCCCTCCATTATAAATGCCATATCAACTATTGAATTAGAGACAGACACCCGCTAGCCACTTATACGGTACAAGCTGTATGTCAAGCGTGGAACCGGTCCCGCATAAGATTACGTGTAAGTTCGGTCCGACCCGCTTCATCAAACAATGTCGCGATATAAACAAGTACATAAGATGGTAACAACTGTAGGATCTATGCCCACACAATCCGCATGTGTATTGGCCGTACAACAATACCACGCATAGATATGGCTCTGATACCACTGAAGGGGTTCCGTGGCAGAAAAAAGAAAATTACTATGGCAAAATGCACCTAGCCAGTATCTATTTATGAGTAAATCTATAACGGAGCAGGTTTCAGTAACATATCCTTGTAGACTGAAAGTGTTTGACGTTCGGAGAGGAACGTGGATGAGGTATTCGATGTCGTAGCCGACCTCAAGGTCACGAAGATCCTCCCAAGTCACCCCAGGTCCTTGCACAAACAACCCCGGTGCCACTAACGGTAGCACCCCCGAGGTTTTGCACACGTGCGGTGTACGATCAAGAATTCCGGTCCCTGATTCCTGCCAGGAGTGCAGAAATAGATGTTCGCCTTGGAATCCTTGCAAGACCTCCATGTTTTGCAACTTGTACTCCCTTCGCACGCATATCCCAACAAGGAGCCAAGGTTGCAAGAGAGAGAGGGAGAGACTACATCTCTAAGGAAACTGCCTTAGAGAAATATTGGTGTGTTTATTCCCACCCCATGCCCCTCTTTATATAGGGGAAAATGGATGACTCCTTCCCCTAAAGTCCCGGGGTGCGACTAAAAGATAACGGCAAAAAGGAGAGGTGGAGGAGCAGCCGTCGGCTAGGCCCCATGCGGTAGCCGGTTGGGCCACCCGTTGGCCTAGCGGCTAGCAGTAACCCGGATGGGCCCCGAGCCGGTCTAGTGCTCGCGGCTGGTTGGCACACGAGGAAACTATGGCATGGTTGGGTGGGCCGCGCCCCAACGCCCTACTAGCCCCCGTTGCCGCCTACACTTGCCCGCATGGCTGCCAGCAAGCTCCCGCCTTCTTGGGATGGCCCGCTTAGACACGTGTTGCGCTCCACGCGCGCGGCAGCCCGCGCCCGCTCGCTGCCTGCCCTTGTGGGCCTGCTGGCCATCGTGGACCATCTGTAGCGCGGCTATTTGCTACCCGCTGGGTGGCTTTCCTCCGAGGATTCGGCCTGGTAGAGGAAGTTGACCAATAATAAGTAATTTAAAATATACATTTAATATATATCAATTTACAATTAACACATAGAAATCTATATTATAAATCTCTATTAATCAAAAAACACCTTTTTTGGCTCTTTCTTCTTCCAAATCTATTTTGGATTATGTTCAGAACATTTTCCGGCATTCTGTTAAGTGTGTTACCCATCTGTTCTGCCAAAATATCTACAAATATCATCGTACACTTAAGTGTGTTATCCTACGGTTCAGGAACGTCACAGACATGATCGAGACTACTCTCACATCAATGATCATTAGTGGGACCAGGATGCCCATAATGACCGCTATGCATTTCACGAAATTGTTGTCATTTGAACCATGAACATTGAGTCCAATTCTCTTTGTTAGTTAGATATATGACTTTTCCGAGATTTGATCATTGGTATTCAATACCTTGTTCAATACTGTTATCAAAAAGTATAGATTTACTCATTCCGTGATATTCCATCCCCGTGACCTAGTCACATGTTGCGTAATATTTATGGATGTAATCTCACTGAGTGGGCCCACCGTATCTTAATGTCAAGTAGGTGAACAAATCCCGATCTTGATGTACATGCCTCAACAATTCCTCTGGAATACCTAACATACATCGTTATACCCACCCAGTTATGGTAATGGCATTTGATGTAGTCAAAGCAGTCTCAGGAGATAGTGATTAATATGCTCTCACGATCAAAGGAGAAGGATACTACGCTTCTAATTATTGCAACGATGAACATGTGACTTGATCATCCTACAATAATTAATTTGGGTAATATCCATCACATTAATGATATGACTTCATTGTCAGTTGGCATAAAAACATCATGATCATGAAACCTAGATCATCAACTGCCCAATGAACTAGTTAAATAGGGGCTACTAGGGACTCTGTCTGTTTAATATCACACGTGCATCAATGTTTTCGCTTGATGCAGTTATACCATAATACTAAACTATTATGAACTTATTGAGATATGATAATAAATATCCTTTATTATTTGTCTCTACAGCATATCTCCTTTAACTTCTGTATGTCCTTTTGCCGACTAAAAAACCCTGTCGAAATCACAACAGAACACAAATAGGATCAACAACAAAGTACCGTAAAAAACTTAAGCTCGGAACAAAAAGTAAATAAGGATAGAACGTACGATTTAAAAAGTGCCCCCACCCAAGAAACCGGCAACTTACAAACCACACTCATCAACAAACTCACGTACTACCCCCCTAGTTATCTCCAAAGTTGATGTTGCATGCATCGACCGGACGGCGGCAAACCACATTAGACCGTGGCATAATCGCTGGTCCAAACACCCGCGAACTCCAAACCTCTAGGAATGGATGACAGAACAATTTTTTTGCGCACGGGTACCATAAAAACACCGACTCGGTGATCAGAGAAGCTAGCCAAAGACTAATGCCATCCATGCAAAACTTGAACCTATAGAAAATTATATCATCGGGGATACAAACCTACAAACCATCAAGTGTAGCGTTGAATAAACCACATGTATAATACCTATGAAACATATGAAATCATGCATGGACCCACACATTGCACAAAACCTTCGATACTAAAATAATTTATTAATTTTTTTAATATATTTGAACACCAACTCATACATCAACACACGTATGCTACTGGTTGAATTTAGGACATAACTGTTTTTTCCAAGACATTTGGGCCAGATTTTTAATACACTTTCAAAGAAGATCAAATCCCATTAGACATTAAAACCCAACTTAAGGACATACAAATCTCGAAATTCGTCTTGGCTCCTAGGTCCAGGTGATCTCGTCGGTTGGACCGACAAGAAGAGCACATGTGGAATCTCATGTGAGTATACATCGACGTATAGACCTTAGTATATTGGTTATGCAACTGTATCAGTGGCCCACAATCCATTTCATTTAATGACGGCTAGCCGTTTCGAGTTGTGCTGGTCCGAGAAGGTCAAATGTCATTGACCATACGGCCACCAACATGGACCGACCGTTCGACGGCCCAACGGTGCTCTCCAAGCGTCGACTCCAATAGTGCTGGTATGTACAGATGACCACACAAGTTGGGAAAGTTATATACCTGAGGAGAGGAGAAGCGCGCGGGGGTGGGGGAGGGGGCATAAATCTAGGGTTCCTCACAAAAATTCCCCAGACCACTACGCATCCATGGCGTCCTCGTCGTCTTGAAATCCAGGGTCTCGGGATAACACCCCTCTCCCTCATTTCGTGTCCATTCTCTGGCAGCAGGATGGTCACGAATATCTCGAAGGGGAAACCACGGCCGACACCTAGTACTAAAAGTGTAGCTTCTTCAATGTAAGATAATTACCATTTGCCGCTTTCGAGATTATTTTCCTCACCTTTTCTTCTCTCCACCTGCCGATGCACCATAGCTTGCTCACAATAGCCTATATTTTTCCCAAATTGGTGAAGACGGGTCAGTACAGATTCTTCAGATGGTGGGAGGCATACGCATGACTTCTAGAGGGGAATGGATATCAAGTGGTTGCACACAGAGCAATCGCACAACCCACATCCATGATTCGAGCCCCACCCATCCAATGCCAAGATCTTGTGCACACAAATATGTTGGTCTCCATCACAAACACTGTGGCTCTGCTCATCGTACTCGTGGTCCTCATTGTAGTGCTACTAGCATTCCTGCTCAAGTGAAGCATCCTCGACACTAAACTGGAAGAAGCAATGTCACAACAGGGGTTTGCATTCTGCATCTCCCGTCGTAGAAGGTGTATGTAGCATGCCCCATAGTTTTGCTTTATACCAACATATGTAGTCCAACGTATGTAGGTTTCCTAAGGTTTCACCGGTATCTACTAGTACGTTTGTAAGCCCATCAAAATCGCATGTTAATCTAAAAGACACCCACGCATCAGTTTTGCTGTATTTTTAATGGAAAAGAAACCCATTTTTATGAGCTTGAGATTTTCTTGAAGATAACCGCAAGCTATAATAACTCATATATATATAATCCAAGTAACAACTAAGAAATATTATGCCAAATATGCAAATGTTTGAGCTCTCTACGAATGATGCGATCAAGTTACTCATTTGAAAGGCCCCCTTCATAGAATGGCTAACGTTCCTATAAACCGGTCTCCCAAATAATATCATTAGACCGGTAAAATTAAAAACATATCAAGGTATATCTTTGCCTGGCGCATTCCACTTGAGTTATATGATCACGGATCTTGACTTGCTCAAATTGGACCACCTTTACTCTTTATTGCAGTTTCTTGATTAAGACTCACAAATGGCTTCCCCATAAGCCACTATTAGAGATCCTCTCTTTGGCACATCTTCAAATGTCCATTATCTTAAATGGATGGGAAACTTCAAACTTCTGATCTCTTAGAGATGAACATCTTGAACTTGCACTTCGCATCCTTCTTTGTAAGTTGAATATATTATTTGCACTTTGTGTTAATCAACCTCGCATCCTACCTTCTGTCTTCAATATGATGTCTTGAAGGTAAATCGTGACTAGTGTTCATATATTATTCTTCAAGACATTCTAGCAATAGGCTCAACTTTCACATAGCTATTCTTTGGATCTTCTCTTGAATATTAGATTGATCATCAAGATAGTTTGTTTTCTTCTTCTTTTTACCTTAAATCAAATGTATGGTCTAAAAGTATGGTATAGACAAAACCTTTAAGGATAACTCAATGCAAATATTAGTCCATAGTGATTCTAATTAATTACCAAAACTACAAGGCACTCATGCTCTGTTAGTTTTACCATTTTGAAAATTGATGATAATCCCTTTAAAAGAGTTTATATCTATAATTTAAAGAATAAAATCTAGTTGCTTTAACATATAATACTTCAAAAGTATGTGATATTAATAAAACCTCAATAACTGAGTAAATAATAGCACTATTTTTTTGGCTAATTATATTATCCAGGTCGTCCCGATTATTTTTGGGTGGGGGATGGACACCCAACAGGAAACGCGGCGACATCGCAACGGATCCCTCCTCTCCTGGGATGCAGGTCCCTCTATGGGTCAGGGCGAAAGATTCCCTGCTGCATTGTCGGATGGACCGCTCAGGTGTTGGGCCCTCCACCAACGTACAGTTTCACTCTGTTGAAGACGTTTCAGGCACGACAGGCCTCCACACCCACTAGGTGGCGGGACCCATCTCAAGCCGGCATGGCATTGTCAGCACGTGCCAGCCACGGTTTACTACGGACATGGGCCCGCCAAGAGCTGACGTGGCAGGGTAGTCCCTAGCTGGGCGCGGTTTCTCGCAAATGCAGGGACCATCTAGAGACTACATGGCGCCGTAGACTATAGCCGTCCATGGTTCCTCGCAGCGAGGGCCCTGCAAACAACCGATGTGGCATCATAGGCCCTAGCCGACTGCTGTTCTTTGCAGCAGAGGGGCCTGCATACATCCAATGTAGCATTGTAGGCCTTAGCCGGACGTAGTTCGTCGCGGAGAAGGGCCCAGCTAGCAGCATAGACTCTAGGTGTCAACGGTTTCTCGTGGCCGATAGCACAACTGCTAGCATAGACTCTGCGCTGCGAAAATCCTCTTTGGTCTACGAAGGTATTATAGCTTAAAACCTACATTTCCCTCTTCTATATAAACATCTTGCTACGTCTATTTTTTGGCATTCTGACAAATATTTCTTTTCCATACCATGCTTCTAAAGTCTCGGCTTCTTGCAGCTTGCTTCTTTCGTAGATATCGTCGGTCGCTCCGGTTGAGATCCCAGCGGAGAAGGGTGTGGTTGTTCGACCTTGTGATGCATCTCACCTCGCTAGCCTCTCTTCATCTCTTCGGAGTTAGATGCCGTGATGTGACCACCCAACATGGTCTTTCCTGCGGATTCGCTCGCGCGTTCATGGATGCTCGATTTTGTTCGTCTCTGGTTTCTTCGTTTCACCAACATCGCGTGACAAGGAAGCTCTTTTCTAGCGGATACCTCCCATGTAGGTTGTCAACACCCAGATTTTTAATCCCAGATGCCGATTATGCCATACCTCGCAATCTCAGGATTACCATTTTTGCGAGACATAAAGGATTGGATATCATAGTACATCATCCATTACAAACCATACATAAGGTCTTACACAAATAAGGATCTCCTGATCCAGTCTTAATACAACAAGCAGCGGAAATAAAAGATAAGCGTAGTGGTGGGGTCCATCTTCAGGGGCACAGACAATACTGACGAAGGTAGATAGTCCTAGTTATCATAGCCGTCCTGCTGGCCATCATCTTGGTAATCTCATTCATAGTCTGGCCATGAGAATAGCCAGGGACAAAAGCCATGAGTACTCTTTAAGTACTCGCAAACTACCACTAACAAGTAGTATAATTCTAAGTTAAAGTGCTAAATCTAAGTTTAACTATAAGGTTAAGTTTGAAACCTAAGCTGAGTTCAGAAGCAAAGAAAGATAAAGTAAAGTTCTAGAATCACTTAAGTTGGGAAGCTATTGTCATAAACACAACTCTGTTGTGGTCAAGTCAAGATTCATCATTCATTTCATAAGTTGTTTGGAAAACATCTAACAACGAAACAGTATGGCCATTCCAACTGTCCATAACCGCGGACGCAACTATTCGAATAGTTTGACACTCTACAGAGATGGTACACTTTCACCACAAGATTCGATACATTTGGCAGGGATAACCCTGAATCATCATACTTAGTATGCAGATAATCAAACATAACCTTCCCTTTACACACCCTAATATAAGCACCTCTCCTATGAGCATGGCCTCCCAACCATGACCATCAGTCATCTTGGGCACTGCATAGGTGGACAACATTGAGAGGTAGCCTCAGCTCAACCTCTCCCGCGAGGGAACTAATACTAATGCATATAAATTTCTAGCTAAGCCTTACCCAATTCAGGTAGTGTGGTTGTACGGTAAATTTGGAAGGGTATCGCATCCGAATCCAACCATCAGTTTTATAAAAGGGTTAAGGCTCATGCCTCAACATTTCACCATCATAAACCATTTGTGTTTCCCAACACATGTCAAAACATCTCAATAGAATGACTCATCATTCCAAGGTTTTCATAATTTATTTTCACCAAGTGTTCCCATCTAAAGTGACTCAAGTTTTTGATCTATTCTAAACTACTAAGCTAAGAGTGTTCACTAAGGTGGAAAATTATGGGATCAATCTCATGCCATAGAATGACATCTAAAGCTTATCTAAGTATGCCAAGTTTTATACTCTTTATGCTACCTTCAAAAACAAGTAAAGAACTTTGGTTAAAGTAAAGGAAGTAAAGCTTGCAATTAACACTTGGGGTAACTACTAGTCAAGATGGTATAACTCAAGCATGCCTAAAGCATCTTTGCTAAACCATCTAGTTCACTCCTAGCTTGCTGAGCAATATACTTGCAAGTGTTAGCTTGATAATAATAGCTTGCCTTGGTTGGTGCAGTGGTTGAAGTTTTCTTCTTCTTCTTCTTCTTGGTAGAACTCCTCCTCCTCGTAGACTTGGTCGGTACTATCATCTATAAATACATACGGAGTACACAATCACCAAGCAATACTTAACTAGTCTAATTAGCATTCTAAGACACATATTTGATGATCTATTATCATCACAAGCATCACAAGTTTAATTAACTAGTTTCCTTCTTTTTATTTTAGAAAAGTAATTTCTACTCATTGAAAAATTAACTAAGATTTAATATTCACCACTTAAAATATGGGATCATGTGGACACATGTCATCACCACATATCCTAACATGTGGGAATGTGATTTAAGGGTTGGATCATAATTACTTTGGTTTAAGTTCATTGTTTAATGATTTAAAGTGACTAGAAATGCCTATATAGCATTATTTTGGTACTAGTTCAAAGTGACTGCATGTAAACCTTAATATTATTACATATTCAGATAGATATGATGAAATGTGGTTTTTGAGAGTTGGAAACTACTCAAACTCTATCTTAGTTGATTTTATAAAAATGTTGCAAGTTGCAAATGCTTCTATTTTATTATTTTTACTAGGAGAGATCTATAACTCTAATTGAATTAAATCCAACGGTCTTGGATATATCATTTCAATACCTTTCAGGCAAGATTGGTTTCATGCAATTTGGATTTGTAAAACTCCCTGAATTGTTTTTCAAACTCAGAGACATAACTAAGTTTAAACTAAAAAGGAAAATCCTAATTCAAATTAACTGGGTCGCGCGGGAAACTCTAACGGGCTGGCCTAGTGTCAGTCCGCAGCGCGGGGCTCACTTGACAGCGGGGTCCATCAGTCAGTGACTCATAACGCGCGAAGCGGTACGAGGCAATGTGGGGCGTTGGATTAGAGTGGGGATCAACGGCTGTGGATCGTCGTCGACGATAGACCTGTCGCCGGCGAGCTCTAACCCTAGCGGCTCGGTGGGGGTGCATAGTGGGCGTTCCAGGGCTCCAGCGACGACGGCGAGGTGGTCAAACGGTTTGGTGGTGAACGGCAAGCTCAGGGACGGTCGAGGCGGCTCCGAGGGTGGTCGCAATCAGCGGCGCCCTTCTCCTCCAGAGGTGGCCTGCTCCGGTACAATTCTGGCGAGCTGCTGATCCCCGTGCTCTGGCTAGAGGTGTGGGACGATCAGTGAGGTGAGGGGAGTGGAGAGGTGTGCTGCAAATGGCTGGGGGTGCCCTCCTTTTATAGGCTCGACAGCGAGACCGAGAGGGATGGGCAGGCGATGGTGGCGACATGGCTACGGCTGCTAGCCGCATGGCCGAGGGTGGCGATCGACGCGTGGTCTCCTGGCGGTGCTCTAGGACTTTAATGCGGGCTTAGGGGCGGTGGTATGCGGTCGGGCGAGGAGCTGGCGCTCTGAGCGGTAGAGGTGGCGGTGTCCACGGCGAGCGGTGGCTGTGGTGCGTTGGGCAGCGAACGGGCATGTCCGACATGCTCCCTGGGTCGTGGCGAAGCGGTGGGCGTGGGCTACGGTCGAGCGGCGGGTTGTGCACGCGTGTCGGGCGCGGCGCTCTAGCGCGTGCTCGGCATGGCGCGGTGGCACTGGGCGCGGGGTTTTCTCGGTGGTCCACTGCTTGGCCTAGCTCGGGGAGGGGACAGTGGGCGGCGGTGAGGTGCTGGCTAGTTGCTAGACATGGAGAGAGAGGGGGAGGCGGTCTGCTACGGTGGCGACCAAGTTGGCCGGCGAGGTGGGGCTCGGCTTGGCATGTCCATGCTGCTAGGAGGTAGGGGATGGGGTGATAATGCCCTGGTTTGATCAAGAGGGGACAAAGGGAGAAAATGAGGGTCAAATGGGAGACAAGTTTGGCCAGAACACTATTCAAAATAGTGAATTTGGTTTTGTTTGAATTCTGCCTGCCAAGTGTTTGATGAAATGGCCGCAAGAAAATTCTTTTTGAATTTTGAAAAGATTTTTGGTGGGTGTGCTAGTACTAAGCTTGAGAGTTTGTGGTTGCTTGGGTTTTGAAAATTGCTTGTTTGAGTGGTTTTTGAAATAGTGGGATCTTCCCATATGAAATAGATTCAATAGTGGAAAATCCTAATTCAAACTAACTGGGTCGCGCGGGAAACTCTAACGGGCCGGCCCAGTGTCACTCCGCAGCGTGGGGCTCAGCTGACAGGGGGTCCACCAGTCAGTGGCTCATAACGCGCGAAGAGGTACGGGGCAATGTGGGGCGTTGGATTAGAGTGGGGATCAATGGTTGTGGATCGTCGTCGACGACGGACCTATCGTCGACGAGCTCTAACCTTAGCGGCTCAGTGGGGGTGCATAGGGGGTGTACCAGGGCTCCAACGACAATGGCGAGGTGGGAAAACGGTCTGGTGGTCGACGGCGAGCTCAGGGATGGTCGAGGCGGCTCCGGGGGTGGTCGCAATCAGCGGTGCCCTTCTCCTCTAGAGGCGGCCTACTCCGGTACAATTCCGGCGAGCTGCTGCTCCCCGTGCTCCGGCTAGAGGTGTGGGACGATCAATGAGATGAGGGGAGTGGAGAGGTGTGCTGCAAATGGCTGGGGGTGCCCTCCTTTTATAGGCTCGATGGCGAGACCGAGAGGGATGGGCAGGCGATGGTGGCAACATGGCTACGGGCTGCTAGCGGCATGGATGAGGGTGGCGATCGACACGTGGTCTCTTGGCGGTGCTCTAGGACTTTAATGCGGGCTTAGGGGCGGTGGTATGCGGTCGGGCTGAGTTGGCGCTCTGAGCGGCAGAGGCGGCGGTGTCCACGGAGAGCGGTGGCTGTGGTGCGTTGGGCGGCGAACGGGCATGTCCGGCGTGCTCCCTGGGTCATGGCGAAGTGGTGGGCGCGGGCTGCGATCGAGCGGCGGCTTGTGCACACGTGTCAGGCGCGGCGCTCTGGCGTGTGCTCGGCATGGCGCGGTAGCACTAGGCGTGGGGTTTTCTCGGTGGTCCACTGATTGGCCTGGCTCGGGGAGGGGACAGTGGGCGGCGGTGAGGTGCTGGCTAGCTGCTAGACATGGAGAGAGAGGGGGAGGCGGTCTGCTGTGGCGGCGACCAAGTTGGCCGACGAGGTGGGGCTCGGCTTGGCATGGCCATGCTGCTAGGAGGTAGGGGATGGGGTGATAATGCCCTAGTTTGATCAAGAGGGGACAAAGGGAGCAAATGAGGGTAAAATGGGAGACAAGTTTGGCCAGAACACTTCAAAATAGTGAATTTGGTTTTGTTTGAATTCTGCCTGCCAAGTGTTTGATGAAATGGCCGCAAGAAAATTCTTTTTGAATTGTGAAAAGATTTTTGGTGGGTGTGATAGTACTAAGCTTGAGACTTTGTGGTTGCTTGGGTTTTGAAAATTGAGCTTGTTTGAGTGGTTTTTGAAATAGTGGGATCTTCCCATATGAAATAGATTCAATTTTAAACTGTCATTTAAAATTAGCATTTGAATGTTTTTAGCAGATCACAAAGTGGGCCTTGGTACCTCATTATATGTACTAGCAAGGGGTGTAAAGATCCACAAATGTTTCTGTTAAGTTTTGAGTACTAGGAATAGCCAAAGTAGGCATGATAGTTAATTTGGCCAAAATGACCATTCACTTCAATTATTCATTTTGAGTTGTTTTTCTTTGGGAAAAGTTTGGGAATGATTTAGATGATGTTTATTTCACCTAAGAATTATTTTTCAAGCAATGAATCACAGAACCATGGCAATTCAAATCAACTCCTAATTTAAATGCACATACACATGAATGCTTTCATATTTTTAATTGGAAAAGTTTTTGTTAACCCTAATTTTGATGATTTAGATCTTGATAAGCTTGGATTAAAGTTTTGGAATGTTACATAGGTCGTCTCTAGAGAAGATCCTCCCAACGCTTTTTTGGTCTCACTCCAGCGTCTTGCTTACTAAGCATTAACGCCTCCCCAAGTGATGATGTAGTTCAATGCTCCTCCCTTTAGTGCCCTACTTACCAGATGTTGACGCCTCACCATGGCGACACTGTGCCTTCAACGCGTATGAGAAGGCGTACATCTACATAG
Source organism: Avena eriantha (assembly GCA_910589775.1). Taxonomy (NCBI): domain Eukaryota; kingdom Viridiplantae; phylum Streptophyta; class Magnoliopsida; order Poales; family Poaceae; genus Avena; species Avena eriantha. The sequence goes on along the minus strand of OU342742.1, from coordinate 449,372,715 downwards.
GAGGAGGTCTCGCCCCAGATATCGTAGTGACGATGTGATTTCGATGCGGACAAGAAGGTGCACGTCTACGGAGTAGGAGGTCTCGCCCCAGAGGAGGAAGGAAGGATTTCTCCAATAAAGTAGTATAGTCCCGATTAGTCTACTCAAGCGTATATAAAAGTCTATATTTTTGTTTTTGGTTGTTCTGTCGTCTTTAGCAGTAGGTGTTCTCTTAGATTTGTAATATCATGTCTAACTGAGTGTATTCTGTTATAGTTGTTCGTATTGTGTTATATAATTTTTTTATTTTTTGTTGTGTCTTTCCTAGTGCATTCTATAGTTGTTCGTATTGTGTTATATAATTTTTTTATTTTTTGTTGTGTCTTTCCTAGTGCATTCTGTCATGAATTCATCTGGTGACTGCTTTGGTCAATGCTCTAATAGTTGTGCTTATGTGTTATAAAAAAATGCTTCCTGGTTTATCATACAAACCTTTGGCATTGCGTTCCATCGTAGCTTTGCATGTTACTTTTTTTTACGAGGGAATAGCTTTGTGTCTTTGGAGCCGTCTTTTTTGTGTGCTAAAAAAAGTGTTTGCCGCCTCCTGTCTTTTCGATTGGATGAAACGCTAAATTAGAAACTATAAATCCTACATGAACTGTGTTTTTTATGTTCAGAGGTAAATTGTCGTTGTTTCAGTTCCCTACATAGTATGCATGGTATGAATATCATCAACGTTATTTATTGCTCTTGGTACTCGTTATCTAGACGATATCATTATCCCTTCACGTCTATCCCGTACGTTGACTCTCACGGTACATGATCTCCCATAGAACAAAATGTTTTTTGTATGCGTTACATGACGTTTAATGGCACGTCGCACCAGATTTCGTGTCGTTGGTTTGATATCATATGTCTCTCGGCGTGCTCCATGTCATGACGTGCTTTGTCACAGTTAATCATATATGTAGCATGTGTCATGCATATGTCTTTCTCACCTATCTCTTGCTATTTATGCGTGTCTCCTAGGTTTATCATACGTCTCTCCGTATTTTCCTATTCTCGGTTCCCACAATGGCACCTCCAACTAGCAGCATGAGACGAGCGGGCATATGCATTTCTCCCACGACCGATGCCAATGTCTCAGATGTTCCTCGAGATGTTGCACGCATACAACCCATATGCCTATTGGGTTCGTTCGATCCGATCCATCAGGGCATACGTCGCCGTCCGACGCAGCGCGCTGATACTTCTCTTTTGCTTCCAGGATAGGATGGTTGAAAGAGCATGTGTGCCCCATGTGTGATTTTTTTAATTAATGATAATCTCTATGGACTAATATTTGCATTCAATTGCACTTATAGAAATTGTCCATTGACATCGCATGGACCATCTGTTGGCTTTAAGGTTGAAAGATGGAGAAAATAGGAACAATAAGAAACGTCCAAGGACTTTCGGCCTATTGGAATCATATTTTAGAAAGAAGATGATTCAAGGCTGATCACGACGAAGAATGGATCAACACTCAGTAAGAAATGAAGTTATGCAAGTTAAAGATGCACCATATCTAAAAGATCAAATGCTTGAAGGTTGCCATCCTCGGTGATCTTGGATATATGAAGACAAGTTCAAAGAAGAGGTTTCCCCATGGTGTATGGGGGAGCAATAAGTCGCAAGTCTTCATTAAGTGAGGGCGAGCCAGAGCAATCAAGAAAGGTGTTCCATCTTGACAAGGACAAGCTCGTCTACATCAATCTTAGGTGGAATGTTCAAGACAAAGGTTTGATCTAGATAGGTTTTCTCTTTTGTCGGTCTCATGTTGGTCGTTGGGAGACCGGTTTTAGGATAGATAACCATATTATCAAGAGGGGATCTCGAGTGAGTAAGTTAATCATATCTTTTTGAGAGAGATGAAACCTTTAAATACTTGGCATCATATTTCTTGGTTCTTATCCATTATAGGATGTAGATCTTGTGTTAATCTCCATGACAAGCTCAAGTTCATCGAAAACTAATTTCATATGCATTCTCTATTGCATTTTCGATTTGGAGGTTTTACCAATTTCTCTTTTATACATAGGTTAACCCCTTCATAATTTTATTATATCCTCCCTTGATAGACTATGATGGTTGATGTCGTTACTATCTTTCAAACGAGTACAAGATCAGCAATATCGGAGTCTGGATGCAATAGTTATAGCCATTTTCGTATTGTTTTTTCTATTAGTTTTCGAGGGGGTGGAGACTCCGGTTTTGCACCCCAGAGACTCCAGGGGGCGGAGAACTCTGGCCCAAATTTTGGACCAGACTCTAGGGGGTGTACTGGGAGCATTTGGAGTCTATCCCGCAGTTCTGGTTAGAGTCTAGACCAAGGAGACTCCGGTCCCGAACGACGAAAACTCCAGGGTAAGTGTTCTACAACGGCTAGTTTCGTGGGGGACCTATAAAATCCCACCTTGTTCCCCAAGTGGCTGAAGCTCTTTTCCCATTCTCTCTCCTACATTGTTGACCTTTAAGAGATTGCCCTTTCTCTCCATTTCTCCCATGATTCTTGCATATTCTTGAGGGAAAAGGGAGAGGATTTCTAGATCTACAACTCCACCAATCCATCTCTCCTCTAAGTGAGGGGAACATCTTGGGATATAGATCTTGGATACTTTTGTGGTTTTCCTCTTGTGTTCTTCCTCTCTTATTTCCCTAATAGCTTTTGTAGTTTTGGTGGAATTTGGGAGTGAAGAACTTGCCACTGCATTAGGTGCATCGATTTGAGTTCTCCTCGGAGTAATTGGTTGGTGAAATCAAGAAGCTTATTACTCTTGGGTTCTTGGAACCCTAGATGGTTAAGTGGCCTTTTGTGGTGACTTCTTGGGGCCTCCAATTAAGTTGTGGAGCTCTCCTCAAGCTAGTGGTCTTGGCGGTTATTCTTGGGAGCCTCCAGTTAAGTTGTGGATATTTCCCTAAGCTTGTACGGGTTTGGTGACCGTCCTCAAGTGTCCCATAGTCGATGGGGTTCTTGCCGCGTGGCGGGTGCTCGGGAGAATAGGGCAAGGCCTCTTTTGGTGCTGGTGGTTTGAGTACCGCCCACCCCTCCAACGAGATATAATCCCTTGAAGGGAGGAACTCGGAAATACATCATCATCTCCGTGTGCCTCGGTTATCTCTATACCCGAGATCTTTACTTATGCTCTTTATATTGTGATATCCTTCGTGCTTGAAGTATTATATTGCTATCACCTTGTTGCTTGTCTTGTTTAGCATAAGTTGTTGGTTCACATAGGTGAACCATAGTATATATAGGTTTTGTGCTTGACAAAGTAAATGCTAGTTTTATTCTACATTTGTTAAGCACATCTCGTAAAAGTTTTAAACCGCCTCACCCCTCCTCTAGGCGGCATTTGTGTCCTTTCAATTGGTATTAGAGCGAGGTCTCTCGCTTTTAGGCTTCACCATTTTGAGAGTAAAGATGTTGACTAGGGGATTAGTGCATGATTCCTTTTATATATTTGATGGTACAAATTATGATGTTTGGAAATTTCGCATGCGCTAATTCTAGATATGAGTTTTGATCCTCCTATGGATCCCCAAAATCAATCTTTAGAGAAGAAGATAAACTCCTATCTAGATGCTCAATCTACCAAAGTTATTTTACTTGTTGTGAGAAATGTAGTTATTTCATCAATCATGCCTTATCGGAGTTCTCATGAGATTTGAACCAAGCTTCGAGAAAATATGATGTGTACAAAATTATTGAGGTGATTGTTTTCCCTCCACCTCCGGCAGTGATGAGAACTCATCTTCTACCACTTCACTGACATGTGATTTTTCATAAGGTAATGATATGGTGAGTGGTGATAGAAATTGCAATATGGATAGTGAGCTTGCTATTGGTAGTCCATCATCTCCATCTCGTTGCAATGTTTTACCTTTAGACCTTAACTCTTCTAGCACTCAAAATTTCTTACATGTTTGTGTTGATAGTCCTCGCATATCTTGTAAAAATGGCTTGAATACATCTCGATGATATGCTTGTTTTGTCTTGTTGCTATGATAAAAATTCTTCTATTTCCTCTGGTACACTTGTTTCTCTTTTCCCATTCTCTCTCCTCCATTGTTGACCTTCAAGAGATTCCTCAGAGGAGAATCATCATCATCATCATTTTGTTGATTATGATGTAGCCTCTATTCAAGAGAAGGGAGAGATTGTCTTTCCCGTTCTTCATAAAAATAAAATTGCTTGCTCCAACTTTGATTGAATTATGACTATTACTATTAAGAGCAATAAACTTATTAAGGAGTAAGAGAACATAATTTTTCAAAAGAATGAACATGAGCATGAGTATGCAATCGAGATTTCTTATCTAAAGAGCTCCCTTGAATAAGAACAAACCACCAAGGAAGCTCTCGGGGAGACTTTTCTCTAGAATTATCTAGAGTAAAGGAAAACCATGATAGAGAACTTGAGGTGGCAAATGTTTTCAAAACTAAAAAGTATGAACTTGTAATTGCCCATGCTAAACTTGTCGAGGATTTTAAGCACCTCGAAAATGGCTCTTAGGTTGTTAAGAGTGAGCTCATAAAACCCACCGAGTCGCATGAGTAACTTAAAGCTTCATATTCAAAAGAGCTTGCCAAGTTTCCCTCATCTCTTGCAATTAATGATGATGCTTGTTCTACTAACTCTGTTTATTGTGAATCATCAATTTTGAAGGAGAATCTTGAGCTAAAGTCTCAACTTGCTTTTATAACTAGAAACTATGGGAAATTGGAAGAAATTCATGTTAAGTTGTTAAGATCGCATGAGGATCTTCTAGTCTCCCATGGTAGGCTAAATTTGGCTCATGAGGCTATTATGTCAAAGGTAACATATAATGAGCCTCATGTGGACATTAGAACTATATCCACTCCAAATGTCATATTGCCATGTGCTAGTCCTAGTAATTCATCCACTCATGCTATTGCTACATTCTATGTTAAATTACATTTCTTGCCTTATTGCTCTAACAATGAAGTATCTACTTCCTGTAGTATTGTTGTTGATACTAACCATGTGGAGAAAATCAAAGAGATCAACGCTCAAGTCACTTATTTGAAGAATGACTTGAAAAAATGTCATAAAGGGAAGTCCACAGTCAACAATAGATTGAGTGTGCAAAAATCCTCCAATGAAAAAAGTGGACTTGGATTCAAATCCAATATCAAGAACAAGTCCACAGGCAAGAACAAAGGCCAAGAAAAAGTCAAGAATTCAGCCAACAAGTTTTCTTTAAAACACAAGGAAGAAGGGCATCATGTTAGATCTTGCCAATTGAAGAAGAAGCCTCTTAGTAATAAGCAACAAGGGAAGAGGCCTCAAGTTCCATCTCAAGGTAAATACAGGCCACTTCCTAAGTAGAAACAAGATACTCTTCCTCAAGTTGTGGAAGCACCTAAGAAGAAATATAGCAAGAGAAGAACTTGCTACATATTCCGCGAGAAGGGGCACCTTTATTCCTCATGCATAATCGGTAACTCCTCATCCAACCCTATAATGATTGATTATGCCTATTAACTTTGTAAGGATCAGGTTGGCAATGTGTTTGCCAAAAATTTTGGTACTCAAAGGGGTGTAAAAAAAACCATTTGGGTTGCCAAGCCTATTGTGACTAACTTCTTAGGACCCAACTTGGTTGGAGACCAACAAGCTAAAACTTGATCAATAGGTGTAATTGGAGGACAATGGATACTTGGCTACATCATTAAGAATTGATTGGATCTTCATCTATTATATTTACTCAATCCAATTCATTTGGAATATCATATCAAATCTTATATCTAGTGTTCCTTATTATGGTAACTTGTACCCAACCTATTTGCATTGAAAGTTACTTGCCCCTTGTGCATGTGTTGGTTTTATACCCTTACATGTGTTTGTATATGTTGTTCTTACACTTACTTATCTTGAGTTATCAAGTATATTTGTGTATGTTGGTTGGCACATTAGCATGTATGTGTGTTTCTTGTGTTGAAGCCTTTATTCAATCCAACCGATATCTTATTTGGATCTTGTGAGAGATTAATGGACTATCCCATTTTGGGGGAGTGTTATGCTTGGGCATTCCACAGTCCTAAAAATGGTGTACATGAGGAATACCACTTAGTATTGGTATTGTAAGATTATCTAGTCTCTATGTGGTATGTCATTCTCATGAGGAATTCAAGTTCTATAATGACCATTAATTATCTCTATGTGGATCTTTTTGACTCTTATTGAGATTTTATGGTTTATCACATTATAGGGGAGTCATATGCTTTGTGCATATTACAAACCTAGAAAATGTGCACATTCGAGGTAGTGCCACTTAGAATTTATATTCATAATTATCTAGCTCCTATGTGGCACCTTTGCTAAAACTAGTTCAAATTTTCTTGAATACCCTTGTTTATCATCTTTTGGATCTTTTTTGTGAGAGTTTTTCTTGGTATGTGTTTCGTCATATTTGGACCTATATATCTTATACGAAAACCATTTGCTTCAAGTTACTCTAATCATTACTGATTGTGCAACTATTTGGAGCTATCAATAATCTCTATCTAAGCATCGACCTTAATTCTTATATGTTGCCATATGCGTATTGTTGTGAATATGATCTTGGATATCCTTGCAAACTACCATGGGAAAATTATTCCTAATACCCTTGTCCTTGGAAAATTGGTACTATATATATGTAGAATTATTTGTTCATATTTGCATTGGCTTTCATTCATATTTTCTCTATCTTTTGCCTAGAGAATGCTTTGTGTTGACTGACATGTCTTCCTTGCTTATTTTGGATCATTTTATTTTATTGGTATTCTCTTGTATTTTATTTGATATAGGTAGTAGTTATGATCTCATTTGTGTGCATTTTGCATTCAAAAGAAAAATTCTACATAATGCACTATTCATGGGGGCGCTCTCCTATATTATTTAGAACACTCCCTCTTATGCTTCTTGATTTGATCCATATCATGTTTTCTGTGCTTGGAAGTTCGATCTCTTTGTTTTGGTACTTTGTGCTATCATGAAAAGTGTGGAGAGTTTAGTTTTTTGTTGGAACCTTGATCTTTTGGGGAGTTGGTTTTGTCTCATTCCTTGTCTCTTGTTTTAACCTTTTAGAATGAGATAAATCCTATATCATTTGTGTGTTTGTCCAAATTTTGGTCTTTGGATTTTGCCTAGTTCATTTGTTGATTTGGTTTTTTGATACAACTTGGACAACCTTTTGTTGTGTCACACTTTTGTGTGACTTGTTGGTTTACTTAGAGTCTTTTTCAATTTATATCTCCTTTTGGTTCTTGAAAGTCTCGTGCGTGCATATTTACTACACAATTATATTATTGTATGCCTACTTTTCTTGATCCAATATATAGGGGAAACTCCACCAAATCCTAGTTGGCTAAGATGTGCATGAAATTCAATTTCATATCAATATGCACATATTTAAGAGGAGTCTCGCGTATGTATTGTAGTCGCTCTAACTACGTCAGACCCAATATGGTTGGGGACTTTTTTATACTTAATTTTGTTTTAGGTACATTGGAGATGTATTAGATGTTGTCTTTCAATAAGGAAGATATGGTGACAACATGTTAATGAGACACAAGCTAGGATTATCAACGAATTTATAACCACTACATCCTACCAATTATATCCTAGTAACAAGTATCCCTTTCTCATGCATACATATCTTTCTCCCAATGTAGCATCCCAATTGTCATCCCAATTGTCTAACAATTGCAATGCTACTTGCCTAGTCTATATATTGCTACTTCCTACATGTCAATATTGCATAATCATTATATCATGCTCATGTCACCATGCCACATTGCATTTGAGCATCATATACAACCCATTTTAATGTGGTTCTTCTCTCATATGCATCTGTCCCATTAATTGTTTTGCATCTTGATATAGTGTATTTGCTTCTTGATAAATTGTTGAATGCCAAGTTGAGTTGTGGGCATATCTTTTCTTGACTCCACCACCCTTATTTGGAACCACCTTATAACTCCACAATCCAAACTATATGTGGGCATATTCATTTGCTTCAAGATTTAATTCTAGCCCATATATATATTTGTATGGATCCTTTTCTTCTTTGCATGGCCCATGCAAGTGCACCTCCTCACCTTCCATCTATTTTCTATTTGGGTTTTGTTATTGTTTTGAATTCAAACGTGATGTTTGAATTTGGGACACCTCAATCATTAAACTACCCTAACCTCTCTTTTAAAATTCATTCAAGTGTCTTCTTATCTTGACGTATCTACCTATCTTGATCTCCATGATCTTCTTGCCATAACACCATTCTCCTTTTACCCAAAGTCTTATTCCTACACACATGGGATATTACCTAATTATCCTATGCCTAAAAACCTCCTAAACCCTCCTTTAACCGAGGCATCTACCACCTTGATTTGATCCTAAGGATCAGATTACTACACCACCTCATGACCTAGCTACCACCCCCCAGGCTGGGACCTAACCGAACCAAACCCTGTACATACTCGGGATTCCCTAACGAACCTAAGTGGCCACGGCTACCATGGCACACAAGGCCCCAGCTGGACGTGAAGCTTTCAACCATCTGTGCCCCTTCTCTGAATCGAACGACGCCCGGGTGAACTTCTCCGAGACCGACATGCGCCCGCACCCCTATCCGCAACTGGTCGCCTACCCTTCCGCCGCACCCCCTCTCTCTCTCGGGTGCAACCTAAACCTAAGCCAAACACCCATGCTAGTGTGTCCTGTTGTTCTTCACCGCGCCGAGCACGTGCACGCCAACGCGTTCGGCTTCTTCCGTGACTCCCCTCTCTCTGCCATAAAGCAAGCCCTGCAGCTGGCGTCCCTATCCCCTCCAGCTACTCCCTCCTTTCCCCATCGAGATCCCTAGCCAAGCTCAACCAGCCACCGCCATATCCCCGACGCCACTGAAAAAACCTAACTCGGCCTCGCTGTTAGGAGCCTGTTGACCGGTGGAGGCTGCTTAAGTTTAGTCCCACCTCGTCTATGGAAGGAGGCCACACCCACCTTATAAGGGAGAGATTCCTTCCTCTCTTCAGTCCGGGCTTTTGGGATGTAGTGGACTCTCTTCTTATAGTTGGGCCGTGAGCGCATGAACGTCCAGAACGTATGCTGAGTGCTGGGCTGGGCCAAGTGGATGCTAACATCTGGTATCAGAGCCAGCATCGCCATGCTTTCCTGAGGGGCTTCTCAGGGGATGGGATGTTAGGAGCTTGTTGATCGATGGAGGCTGCTTGAGTTTAGTCCCACCTCGTCTACGGAAGGAGGCCACACCCACCTTATAAGGGAGAGATTCCTTCCTCTCTTCAGTCCGGTCTTTTGGGATGGAGTGGGCTCTCTTCTTATAGTTGGGCAGTGAGCGCATGAACGTCCAGGATGTAGGCTGAGTGCTGGGCTGGGCCAAATGGACGCCAACACTCGCCATCTACCTCGCCTTCCCTCGGAGGCTACTGTGCCACTGAGCTCACCGTCGCCGCAAGGAGCCGCTGGGATCCGTGGAGCTGGTCGGGACCGGAAGCGAGGAGGAGATGCCGATGCTGACGTCATTCCTGTGCACAGACACTCACCATCCCGGTCCGTCACATCGCCTCGACACTGCCACGCCTCCATCATTGACGTCTCCTCGCTCGACCACCACTTTGCTAGCCCCATCTTAGGGAGCTCCATTATCCTCCGCTCGCCCTGCCCCTCTCTGGAACGCCTTGCCACTCGAGTCGCCGCGCGCGCGCCCACTGTAGTCATCGCCGTGCCCAGTAGCAGCAGCGCGCGTGCGCAGTAGCCGCACGCCGCGTCTCACACCAGCACGCCTGCCCGCGCGTAGCAGCGTGTCCCTCGCCAGCACGCAACCCCGCCGTCGTGTTCGCCAGCCGCCTCACGTCACCGCGCCAGGAGCCGCGCGCGCCGCGCGCATGTCTCTGCAGCAACACACATGGTCGTCTCGTCCGTCAGGGAAACTCAGTCCCTGTGCACACTGGAGCTTTTGCCTCTGTTCCTGTCAAGATCGCTTCCTTCTCAGTTCACCTCCGACGACTTTATCCACGACCAGCTGTTCTATGATCTACCATCTTCGTAGCGCACCAAGTCCCAACCAAAACGGAGCACTAGATCTCTCGTTTTCTTCCGCTGAAGATCGAACAAAAGTCTGTGTGTGGGTGTTCAGCTGCGACCGTTTTTCATCCTCTGTTCGTCCCTGTTTTACCGTCGATGTAGTCATCCTCCGGGTCACCTTCCTGAATAAAATATGTAGGTAGTTGAACCCTCTTCAACTTTTGTTTTTGTGGAATCGCGAAATATGCAGCGGTTTCGTCGCCATCGTATCTAGAAGATTGGTTTCAGCTAGCCAATTTCGTAGTTTGAAACTTGATTCGTCAGTTTTGTCAGTGCAGCAGCAGCCACCGCGTTTTGCAAAAACACCCTCGCGCCCTTTTTCCTCCTCACCCACAACCCCCTGCGGCCCCACATGTCTTCGTCCTAAACCCACTGTCCGGTTTTCTTTTGAAAACGTTCCTAGTGTTTCTCTTTTTGCAAACAAGCACCTACACCCACCACGTTTCACCCCAGAGCTCGGTCGCGTGCGAGTGGACCCACCAGCATCTCGGCCCCACCCATCATTTAGCGTGGCTAAGACTAACCCGAGTAAGAAAAACCAACTGTGATTTTCTAAAACAATAAAAATTCCAGAAAATAATAAAACCTAAATAAATTCATATAAATTCAAATATTTCGAATTTGATAAAATTTCTAAAACTAAAAGTGTTTCAAATTTAAACATGAATTCAAATTGAAATTCAAATTTGACCTGGGTCAACCCTATGTTGTCAAAACTGTGACTTTGACCCCTTTTTCAATATATTTGCAATTAGAATAATGTTTTAAATTCATAAAGTCAAATTTTGCATATAATATATGTTTTCTACTCGAAAAAATGTGAGGAATTCAAATATGCCATCCAAAATAAGATTTGAGCTATTTAAAATTAGGAAATAATTTAATTGCAATAAATGACTTTATCTTAAATAATTCATAACATTAATTCCGTAATTCCAAATTCAACAAATAATATGTCTAAATTGATCAACGCGACGAGCCCGTTCTGATTATGCATTCCATGATATGAATTGAAGCATGCATATTATAAATATTAAGTATATATCAATGTTTATGGGAGCAAAACATGACTAAAAACATAATAAAATGCTTTGTTCTTGAACCCCACACCTCACCCATGCCATGCTATGCTATACCATGTCAATTGTGCATCATTCCATTATGGCATACTTTTTTGCTTGTTGCATATGAGTTATATGATTGTGCTATGTATTTATTTCGGCCCTTGTGTGTTTGGCTTTTATCCGGATAGACACTGAGCAAGGAGAATACCAGGAGCCTCCGGAGTATTACCCAGATCCTTCCTATTCTATGAATGAACTGCCAGGCAAGCAATTCCCCATGCTTGCATACATATAGTACCTACGCTTCTATCTTATTCTTGCATCTTTGAGTCACGGTTGCATTAAATTGAATCCCAAGTATTGCATAGCCTTTACTTTTAAAACCCACCGAAGCTTGTACCTCAATCCCATGAGCCATTACTACATGAGTTATTTGAGCCATGCGAGTCGTAGAATTGCATGTGTAGGGTTTGTGCGAGTCTTTTAATAACGAGGTACCTAAACAACTTAATTGAGTAGTAAAGGGATAACTAATGAAAGAGGCACCGGTGAGCATTATCTGCTATTTGGTTCTTTAAACTCACTTGTGTCCCGTAGGACTCTGAGTACATGTTCCTTGACTATCGCACTATCCGCATGTGAGACCATGAATCCCCTTTGCCTGAGCTTGATTCACACTTTATTTCTTGAGGACACAAACTAGTTTGGAGCTTTACTACTATCCTAAACTTATGCGATGCTTTACTTATTTATTTACGATTGTGCGTGGAGCACCTGTACTGTTTAGGAATTGCGGAATGTTTTCCTGGTATCGACAAGCCCAATCATACTTTCGGGTTCCCAATCGTTTACAGCCATTGGCACAAACCTTGGGTCCGTCTCGGAGCCAGCCAACTTCGTCGTGGGTAGCTTAATGGGGTGCCCCCCTGAAATGATTTAAGAATCCTATGAATGATTTTTCATGAGGCCTCGTTGCGTTTTATTTGGTTCTTCCCGAGGTTGATCGTGCGTGTGTTACTATTTGTGCACCCCCTGCAGGGTAAATCTTTTTGAAAGCCGTGTCCGCGGTTATGGATGACTTGGAGCACAGTTTCTCGATCATAGATAAGCATAACTAAAGTACCGCCTTTAATTTGACTAAGAAATGACTAGTAAATAGTACAACACTCATGGAATGGTTAATAAAATTGCCAACGGATGGGATGTTCTTCCGCCTTCTCGTCGGTAAGTGAGAAGGAGGGTGAGCCATGTTTATTTATGTTGCTTATATAACTGCTGTTAATAATTAACGATCGTCCGTCCATATCTGGTTGGGCGGGTGTGTAGCGTGTCATTATAGTATTTTGTAGATATTATCTTTCACTGCAATTGCGTCACCCCTAGGTTATCCTCTTTAGAAGCATCAAGACTTATTGAGTACCCCTAGGGTCTCACATGATAAATATTTGGATCAGATGGACAAGTATACTCCCAGGAAGGCTACTGGGTCGAAGAGACCGATGATGGTGGCAACGACTATCAAGTATAGAGATTCCGGGGATGTAGATCTGTGAGATCTGTGGGCGGGATGTGCTTAGGATCTTGTATTCCGCTTCCGCTTGATACTCTGTTGCGTGATGTATGAGGAGATATCCTAAACTATTATATCTATCTAGGATATTTGGATCTTGTTGTATGGTGTTGAATATTTCTGTTTCTATTGTTTCTAGATGGCGTGACTCTGATGTCTACTATAAGTTGCAGACATATATACTCATTTGTGTATGTCGTGGTCGCATTACCTGTCGCTTACGCGGCTTGCTCTTGTCCCGATGTTCTTGAATGTGGATAGGGTGTCGGCAGGTACCGTGCCCTACTTCGCTTCGACGGGCCTACGTACACGTGAGTGGCCTTGGGCCTCCATGGTAGAATCCCTTATCCACTTTTGGGTTCATCCAGGCTCGTGGTTAGAGCGTAATGTCCAAGGTATTACAATTGGTATCAGAGCCATTCCGCCCTTTAGGGTCTCAACCAAGATGGTCGTTGTTAGTCTAGAATAAATATTTTGGTAGCTATGTATACTAGGAAAAAACTAAATATGAGAGTAGGACTACTTCCATTTTTCTTCTTACCCACCCACCCGCCCTTTTTTGGTAAGGAAGTGTAACATTTGTCTATCCTCTTCTAAAAATTCAAACTAGGATTCACGTGTTTGGAGTTTCCGTAGTACCATAGGATGTGTGTGTAATTCTTTATCTATCTGTTGCATCCAATCTTCTTGTCACAATCTGCTTTTGGTTATCAACCGTTGGTACATTCCATACTGACAGACTTTGTGTAAACCGTCGTGATCTATCCGACTCTTTGTTAACCAATGCAATCTTGTTAAGGGTGTTCTTCCTTCCTGCGTGCTTTTACAGAATTTGGAGTTGCTAAACCCTATCCGCTAATTGGTTTTTCGCATTTGTTGATATTTTAATGCCGAAAATATGGATTTTTTGATACATTTGTGTTTCCACACTCCTTTCCAGTCGTGTGTGATACACTATTCACCTTATTTTTATCGACATGTCCATGCTAACTTGATCTTTTGCTACCGACGCTTCAATCTGGAGTTTTTACTTCATCTTCAAATTCTTTTGGTCTAAATGCATAACTTGCGTCGATCCGATGCTTGTGATTGTAATTGGGTTCTCTGTATTGCTATATGACGCTTATCATGAGTGGAATATGGTCAATGCTATCAATCTAATCCTCCAAATAATGGTGGTTATCTCTGTTGATTTTGATTATACCGCGATCATATCTATATCATATTCAAGTATCTTTGGCAATCCGAATATTTCTTAAGGCACTATGGTGGATTATCATCCTTTCATCTCTGATAGCTTTGTTTGATATATGAGTTATCATCGATTCTTATCCAAAAATCTCTTCTTGTTTCAACTGATGATCCGATCAACAAGGTGAACAAGTCAGTATCCTTTCTCTTCCGAAGGGTCAGATAATATATTCTTTTAATGCATCTCTTTGAACACAAATCCTTGCTCTTAATGTGATCTTTCGAAAAGGGTTGAGCTTAGAAAGTGTTTTGAGAAATTGTTCTTTTCTCTCGCCTCTTGAACTTGGTATTCTTGGAATGTCTCGATAATTCGTGGTGGTATATCTTAACGATATTCTCACCTATTTTATATCAATGGAAGAACATGGAGAACATCTTATTCACTTTCTCTCAAGCTTCGTGAACATCGCATGTGTGCAAATTTTTCAAAGTATGGATTCTGACTTTTTGAAGTCACCTATCTCGACCATGTCCATCTGCTAAAGGCATTGCTACAATTCTGAAAATCATCAAGTCAATTGTTAATTCCATCCTCCACTTCAATCAAATCCAGAGCTTTTCCTCGTGTTGGCAAGTTATCATCGTCGTTTTATTGAAGACTTTCTCAACATGGCTAAATCTCTCTCAGATATTCTCAAGAAGGACAAGAAATTCTTTGGTATTCCGCTTATCAAGAAACCTTATGAAACCCTCTTGCTTTATCTTCTAGCCTCAATCCACCGGATGCCACGAAGATTTTCCAGATCTTTTACAATTCTTCTATCCAAGATTTGGGCATCCTTAATCTATTTGTTGAATCTTTCATCTGTCTTTGTGATCTTCGTTCATATCTTTTCTGATGGCGTGCGACTTCCGACATGACAACAACATCATAAAATTTATCTACTTTGGACCCGACAAAGTGTTTTGCATCAACTCCTTATTTTCTTACGAAGATTCATGAATTTGCTTGTCAAGATCTTTAGTCTGAAATTCGAGAGTTGGGTTGCACGATTTTCCTATTCATGTATGAGCAATGATTTAGGTGCGCGATGGACTGATCCCCATCTGACTACTCTTATCATTCGCTCTTGTACATTGAATTAGTGTATTAATGCGATTTCACTCATTCCACGGAAGTTAGAAGTGGCCTTATCTCTTAATACTTTTACTTCCGTCCTTGTTTTCCGGAAGGTTCTCTCAAAGAACATAATCAATAATATCTTGTTGGCGGTCTTGTCTATTTCAAGATGGAGCAAAATCTTCAATGATCTGGTGAAAGCAAATGCAAAATCTTCTTCGTCCTCTTCATTCTACTGGAGCTTGACATCGTCAAACAATATGGATGGAAGATATCTCTAACTTCAATTGTAAAATCCTTTTTTCTCTTGGTAAGGCCAATTATTGTTGATGCCATCAATCGTAAAATCTATTGCAAAAACCTCAGTGTTAAGGAAAGCAATAAGCATCCCTACAACGACTCCAGATATTCAACATTCAATTTTTCTCAAGTTTCCACCATGAATAGCATAACATCCTTCTCTTGAAGTTATATTTGTGCACTTCAATTGTGTGATCCTTTGGTTCTTACCGGCGCAAGAAGAATCTAATATGAGAACTCCTAATTCAAATATGTTTCCATTGATATAAAGGAACACTATCGTTTTAAGGAAATATTGTTTCTCTAAACTTCATTTCTTCAATCTAAGGGAAGAAACAATGCTATTTAATAGTGGTTGATAACTTCTCCAAAGTCATTCTTTTCTTCCGGCAAAACAAAGAGTCACCCTCACTTGAAGTTGTTGATCTTATATCCTAACGGTGTGTATTATCTTTTTCCATGATACATCATCATTTCTAATTCTTTCAAGAAGTGGTTCTATTCTTTTATCCTGTTTATCGAGAGCACCAGAGCTATGTTCATCCTATATTTCTCTTCTCACAACAATCCTCCAGGTTCTTCAAGTCCTTTGTTTCTAAGAAGCAAATGGCAAGACTCGTAACAAGTCTAGCAAGTTTTGCAAGGTTTAATGGTTGCACCATTCTATTGTTCATCAACTGGGGAATGCGAGGATCACGTTCGTTCTGAACACCCGCCTCTCCTTGTGTTTTTTTCTTTTTTCTAGGAATCTCAGGGCAAGATTCTTGTTTAGTGGGGGAGGGTTGTAGCATCCCAATTGTCTAACAATTGCAATGCTACTTGCCTAGTCTATATATTGCCACTTCCTATATGTCAATATTGCATAATCATTATATCATGCTCATGTCACCATGCCACATTGCATTTGAGCATCAAATAAAACCCATTTTAATTTGGTTCTTCTTTCATATGCATCTGTCCCATTAATTGTTTTGCATCTTGATATATTGTATTTGCTTATTGATAAATTGTTGAATGCCAAGTTGAGTTGTGGGCATATCTTTTCTTGACTCCACCACCCTTCTTTGGCACCACCTTATAATTACACAATCCAAACTATATGTGGGCATATTCATTTTCTTTTATATTTAATTCTAGACCATATATATATTTGTATGGATATTTTTCTTCTTTGCATGGCCCATGCAAGTGCACCTCCTCACCTTCCATCTATTTTCTCGTTGGGTTTTGTTCTTGTTTTGAATTCAAACTTGATGTTTGAATTTGGGACACCTCAATCATCAAACTACCCTAACCTCTCTTTTAAAATTCATTCAAGTGTCTTCTTATCTTGACCTATCTACCTATCTTGATCTCCATGATATTCTTGCCATACCACCATTCTCCTTTTACCCAAGGTCTTATTCCTACACACATGGGATATTACCTAATTATCCTATGCCTAAAAACCTCCTAAGCCCTCCTTTAACTGGGGCATCTACCACCTTGATTTGATCCTAAGGATCATATCACTACACCACCTCACGATCTAGCTACCACCCCCTAGGCTGGGACGTAACCCAACCAAACCCTGTACATACCCGGGCTTCCCTAACAAACTGAAGTGGCCACGGCTGCCATGGCACACAAGGCCCCAGCTGGACCTGAAGATTTCAACCATCTATGCCCCTTCTCTGAATCGAACGATGCCCGACTGCAGTTCTCCAAGACCGACATGCGCCTGTACCCCTATCCGGAACCGGTCGCCTACACTTCTGCCGTGCCCTCTCTCTCTCCGGTGTAACCCAAACCTAAGCCCAACACCCATGCTAGCGTGTCATGTTGTTCTTCCCTGCGCCGAGCACGTGTATGCCAACGCGTCCGACTTCTTCCGTGACTCCCCTCGCTCTGCCATAAAGCAAGCCCTGTAGCTGGCATCCCTATCCCCTCCAGCTAGTCCCTCCTTTTTACCCATCGAGATCCCCAGCCAAGCTCAACCGGCCGCCGCCATATCCCGACTCCACCGAAAAACCCTAACTCATCCTTGCCATCTACCTTTCCTTCCCTCGAACCCGCTGCGCCAGCGAGCTCACCGCCGCCGCTAGGAGCCGTTGGTCGCCGTGGAGCTGGTCGGGACCGGAAGTGGGGGCTACCGGGCTGCAGTACCAAAGTTCCCAGGCGAGTGCACTGCGGTACCTAAGTTGCCTGAAATTGTCACGTTTCAAAATGGTTGGCCGCCAACTACCAAGAGGGCCATTTCGATGCAAACTCATCTCACCCCTACCAAATCCAAACATTCCGTGAAACTGCCTCGTGAAGTAGACGGTCGGGACCCTCATGTCAGTAATATTTCCGTGACGTGAGCACCAACATGGCAACCACGTAGGAAAAACGAGAGACTAAAGGAGCATGGTGCGTTGACCCAATTCACAAATCTACTCCCTCCCTCCTTTCGCATGAACCCTAGCACC
Organism: Avena eriantha; assembly: GCA_910589775.1. Lineage (NCBI taxonomy): Eukaryota > Viridiplantae > Streptophyta > Magnoliopsida > Poales > Poaceae > Avena > Avena eriantha. Next base: position 449,354,891 of record OU342742.1, on the reverse strand, counting down.
GGGGGCGTCGAAATACCCTCTCCAACCAGAATGATCTCTTCGGGCATTTGACTTTCGGCACCAAGTTGCTGCGCCTACTCGCTGCTAATGAGCTCTAATGCCGAATGCCGTGCCAGCCGTTGCGATGATCTAGCCCGCCTACCGCCGATGAGATGAGAAACACGAAGGATGGCAGATCCATTTGCCGAGGAAGAAGTACTTCTGGCTAATTGCGGGTGAGCTACTCTTCTCTTTGCTATTCGCACTACCTAGAACTGCTAGCTGGCTATTGGCATGACATAGATATATCGAACATAGAATTGTTTGCTAGCACGACGCTGACAAATAATTCTTATCTTTTGTCCCCAATTTTCTGTGAAGTAGGATCTCCGTTGAACCCAAATACACAGTTCTGGTCACCATCTGCGGCTACCACATTAAATTAGCAAATGGGAAGAGAACATGGAATCAAGCTCACAGTCTGAAGATGGAAGTAGCGCCTATGCAGTTATGCACTATCCCTAGTTTGGTTGCTGCTGTGCGTGAACTTGCTAAAATGAGGCCGGAGCAGACTACACGGTTCAACTTCATTGATGTACGAGGCTTCATGGTTCCTATAACGTGTGACAGTCAGCTAATTGGATTGATGAAACAGTATGCTAGGCTTCGAACGGTTATGCTGATTTATAACATACTGGATGAGGAAGCTCCTACTACTGGGAGTCGCCCAGCTATTATTGGGCAGGGAGGTCTAACTCGAACCCCTGCTGTTGTTGAGCAAAATGTGGTTCCTCGTCTATGGCATGCTTCAGTCAGGCAACCTCCTCGTAGGAGTCCCCGTATTGCTGTTGTGGAAAACTCTGCTCTGGAATCTGCTAGTACTGGTCGTCCCGTAGTGTTGTTAATCCGGCTGCTGCTGACCCAATCTATGCCGTTGTTGAGCAAACTAAGGCTTCCGGAGGCTGCCCCGCTATTGTTGGCAAGACCACTGCCTTGTGTGCTGCTCCTCCTCGAAACCGTCCTCAAGTTGTGTGAACCCGTGCTCTAGAATCTGCTGGTACTGGTCGTCCTCGTGTTGTTGTTAATCTAGCCGATGTTGACCCAATCCCTGTCGTTGTTGAGCAAACTAAGGCTTCTAGAGGCTGCCCTACTGTTGTTGCAAAGACTAATGCCTTGTGTCCTCCTCAAACCTGTGCTCAGGTTCAGCGAGCTGCTGGTCTGGAGCCAGCCCATGGTCTAGACTCTGCTAGCACTCGAAACACTGTTGTTGTGGGAACTGCTCCTGATCGTCGATGTGGCATGGCAGTAGCTAATCCTATTGTGGCTGCCGTTATAAGGGGCCCTGCCTGTCCACCATGTAATGTAGCTCCTTCTGCTAAGGGCCCTCGCCTTGCTCCTGGTCCTGGTACTTCCACCGAGGTTGATCTAGCTAACGATGACGCTGGTGATGGTGATGGTGGCATTGGGGCTAGGTTTGATGGTGCCGCTCCACCTCTCGAACCTCTCGGAGGTTTCTATCCTGAAGAACCTGATGATGGCAAAGTAATCGTTCGTCGGTGTTGTGGATTATACTGCAAAATTAGATGATGGCACAGAAAAATTCTATGACGAGTTTGATGTAATCCTTGGCAGATACGATCCTGAAGTGGTAGAGTTATTTGACCTGATGGCATCGTTACGTGTGAAGGTGCTATGGGGGTCCTCCGAGGAAGCACGTTTGTTATATTTTGGTTACAGGAGCAAAAAGGCTATCGAAGTGAAAGATACCAGGGATTTAGTCGTACCATTTACAAGGAAACATTATAGAGGTGAAGTGTACTTCCACTTGATAGTGCAAATGGTTGGAGAGGAATTGGAACTCGACAATAGAGATGATGGACTTTTAGAAGGCATGCGTGACCTGATCCATGGCATCACTAGGGCTGGTGCGACTGAGGGTAGCTTCGAATAGAGGAGAGTCTTACAGAGGAGCGTCATAAAGAGGAGCAAGAAGAGCATCCCCAGAAAGGGGACCCGAAGAAGAACGTCACCAAGGAGACCACGCCAGAGAAGAGGACGCCCAAGAGTCGCATGAAAAAAGGCACCACGCCGCAGAGTACACCCCTGAGATCCAGTCAAAATGCCACACCCAACGGTAGCAGAAAAAACGCTAAGAGGGCTAGCACGGTGGTGAACACTCCTAGGAGTGGTAGCAAAGATGCGAAGATGCTTAGCACGGAGGCTACCACACCCAGTGGGAGCAGAAAAAATACTAATTTGGAGTGGAACACGCCGCTATCAGGGAATAATGCCATCACGAAGGAGAACACGCCCAATAGTAGCAGCAAAAGGGCTATTTGGAGCGGAACACGCCACTGAGGTCAGGCAATAGTGCCAGCACGAAGGAGAACACACCCAATAGTAGCAGCAAAGGGGATAATTTGGAGCAGAACACGCCGCTGAGGTTAGGCAATAATGCCAGCACGAAGGAGAACATGCCCAATAGTAGAAACAAAAGGGCTAATTTGGAGCGGAACACGCCGCTGAGGTCAGGCAATAATGCCAGCACAAAGGAGAACACACCCAATAGTACCAGCAAAAGGGCTAATTTGGAGCGGAACACGCCGCTGAGGTCAGGCAATAATGCCAGCACCCTGGAGCCAACATCCGTGAGGGGAGGCAGGAAGGAGATCACACCCAAGAGCGGCATCAAAAAGCCTAGTTCGATGGGGAATGGAACGCAGATGTCAAGCCTTAATGATACCATCTGGAAAGATTACATCAGGAAGAAGGATGTACACATGAAGAGCGAGAGGGTTCTGTATAGTCAAGATGAAATTGATTATGACTGCTGTTTGTCCACTGAAGTACCTGGGATGTGTGCAAACGTAAGACCACCCCATGTGGTTGCAGCAGAACCAACCGAGTGTCTTGGAGAAAACAGAGTTGCCGGTGAGGTGGATTGGGGCAATGTTCCGGTCCATCCGGGTGGAGACGATGGTGCAGCCCCACGCATGGGAGTCAATATGATGTGTGCAGTACTAGGCATTAGAGACGATGGCCAGGATTCTGAATCAGATGAAGAAGAAGGCACTGTAAAGGATCAAGAATCTAGTGATGATGAAATATATGAGGAATTTAACGATGAGGCTGGTATTCCAGTCGATGATATGGGTGTTGAAGTAGAAGAAATGAAACATGACCACGAGTATCCTATAATTTCGGTCGACACCGAGTTCAGTAGCATGCATGAGTTCAGGATGTCATTCCGACATTTTTGTATCAAGGGGGAGTTCGACATTTATCGACTGAAGAACACTGCCCATAGGTATGAGGCTGTTTGCAAGTTAACATGGATGAATGGACAGGCCGAGGTACATTGTCCACGGAGGATCACATCAAGAGCCTTACCTACGTCGAATGCAATTAGGATACTAGGGCAATGAATGCAGCAAACCATTAGAACTCTCTCTCTCTCTCTCTCTCTCTCTCTCTCTCTCTCTCTCTCTCTCTTTTCACTCTATAACTATAATTGATGTGCAATATCTTTCTGGCAACTAGTCGACTCGGCTTATCTTTTAAATGAATCTGTGTTGCAGGTGAACAAAATGGGCCCTCCACACATGTGTCCGACAGGCAGCAAACTGAAATCCTCAATGGCTGATACGGAGTGGGTGGCTATGCAATCTATGTCCATACTAAAGGATAACCCTAAGGAGACCGCGAAGAATATTCAAACTAGCCTCGGTTCTAAATACAACATTTTCCTACCATATTACACGGTTTGGAAAGGTAAAGAGAAATCTCTGGGGGTCTTGCACGGGGATTGGACCAATAGCTTCAGGATGCTGTACAACTTCAAGGCGGAGGTACAAGCTAGGTGTCCGGGGAGTGTTGTAGAGATTGACACCGAATCAGAAGGTGGTAAAATATATTTCAAAAGATTTTTCATTGCGCTTAAACCTTGCATCCAAGGATTCAAGGACGGCTGTAGGCCGTATCTAAGTGTAGACAACACTGTCCTAACTGGAAAATGGAAAGGCTATCTGCCATCTACCACAACACTTGATGGTCACAACTGGATGTTCACAGTGGCATTCGGGCAGTTTGAAATAGAAACTAGGTCTAGTTTATGAGGCACCTCAGGAGATCAATATGCCACATGGATCCATTGGCTATATCCACGGATGCATGCAAATGGCTGACGAATGCAATGAAGGAGGTGTTCCCGCGAGCTGAAGGTAGAGAATTCCATGCCCATATGATGCTCAACTTGTACTCACAGTACGCATGCAGCGTATTTCGTTACATGTTTCCTGCTGCTAGAGTTTACAAACCTAGTAGCCGCGAATATTTCATGAGCAAGATTTTTGCGGAAGCGCCTGAAATTCCAGAGTACTTAGCCATCCATCATTCGCCGCTATGGAAGAGGAGTCAATTCAACCCTGACATCAAAGTTGATTACATAAACAACAACCTTGTAGAATGCCTGAATAACTGGGTGAAGGACATAAAGTGCGTCCTGTTCATATCTTGATGGACAACATATGTGGTATGATCATGAAGCTGTTAAATATAAGGAGAGAGATCGGTAGGATACTTAGAGGACATATGCTACAACCAGTTGTACAACAACTACACAAGAGAAGCCGAGGACTTGCTCATCTTAAGGTTCTCCCGTTAACCAGCAGCAGTTGTGAGGTGGTTGATATGTCCAAGAGCGGCAAAAGGGATGTTGTGAACATCCAGCTACGAGAATGCACCTGCTTAGAGTGGCAGCATACCGGGAAACCTTGCGACCACATCTTGGCCTTCTTGGTGAAGAAAAGAACTCTACCACATTTGGATCAATATTTGTCAGACTACTACTCTATGGAAAAGTTCAGAGATGCGTACGCTGGATCCATCGAGCCATGTACAGACCCATCTCAGTGGCCTCAAGTCCAACTTTCTTTCGAGCTTTGCCAGCCAGTTACAAAAAGGGGCAGAGGAAGACCTCAGGTGAATAGGTTTAAGAATTTTCTTGAGAAGAAGGGTTCGACTTTCTGTGCAACCAAGAAGGGCAAAAACAGATGCAAGACCTGCCATCTTATAGGCCATAGAGCAGCGGGCCGTCCCCTTAATGCTCCCAAACCTAGGTATGAGATGGTACATTCACAAAAAAAATATTTATAGTCTGTAGATATAAGGTAGTAATCCATGTACTGGTTTTTTTATAGGAAGCGCAAGGTAAGAAACAAGAAAGCTGACTCAGTGATTTTGCTGTGGGAAGAAAACCAAAACGTGTGGAGTGATGATGCTGGACAAGATTCTGGTGCTGATTGGCCTGACTTCCCTCGACCCGGAGATGCAGGTTACGTGAATGTAAGAAAATTGGCACCCAGGAAGAGGAAGAAGGCAGGAGATGAAGAAGCCAGTGGGCGTGAAGGCAAGAGAAAGAAAATTGGCACCCAAGCTGAGAAAGAAGGCTAGTAGTGTAGAAGCCTAATGATGTATTGAACTTGAACCTATATATGTAGTTCGGTTAACTCTGGAGTTGTGTGCGTGGAACTTGCCGAGCGAAACAATCTGCCTCCCGTACTCGGAGTAAAATGTATCGCGAATTTAGGATTGGATACAGCCGAGGCCACTAGTTGAATCCGAAATTGTGACTGTGCCACTACTATCTAAACAATCGCGATAGCTGAGCGGTTAAGGGGCCGCCAAAATAGATGGGTGTTAGTGCCACAGACATGAATTATTTATAGGCACTTAATAAATCCCTGCTATTGGCATTACACTTATGATAAGTTTCTGGGCTGAAAAATAAGTTCTAAGCTGGCTACTACACTCCATGAAGCAACAGCTTATTTCAGCTGCTGGACAACGACATGGCAACATAAACTGCAAATGCAATAGATAATGCCTAGATAATGAGAAAATTGTTTCCATTATCTGGCCTAATCTTGAGCCTGTCTGTCTCACCACCTCCCTGCCCCTGCTTCCCCTGCACCTGGCGAAGCTCCCGGATCTCTCACTCCATCGCACAAATCTCCTCTTTCTTGTCCCACACAACATCACGCAGATCCTGAACAAGCTCTCTGTGAAAACCTGTCAGTGGCTTTTCGATCCACACAAACTTGTCACAGCCAGTCCCCCTCCCTTCCTGCGTAGTTGATCGAAGGAAACAAAAAAAAGAATTACATTACGCTTTCCGGATCCGGGTTACCATTGTACCTACAGTAGGAACTAACCGCTCTGATGCTACAGTTGCTGAATTTTCCTGTAGTATTTTCGTCGGTCCACAAAATCCATCTCGGCATCTTCTCACCGCACAAACACAGCATATCGGTGTAGTAATCGTAGGGCGCCCTACGGTACCTGATGGGGGCACCCGCCTGACGGCGTTGAGCCGACCCTGATTCCGCCTGAGACGAACTGCACGAGCTGTGAGCCATGAGAGAGGGGAGCGAGGGCAGAGGAAAGAGGAGCCTTTGGATGTCAGGGTAGTGGTGAAGCGTGATTTATCTCCACTTAACAACTCGGGCAGAATCCTACCGTCAACATTCGGCTGACAGGTGGGGGACCTAGCGTGTGGACTTGTCAACCAAACCTCGTGCCTTCATGGTTCAAAAGCCCTCTCACGCGCATTGGACGAATTTTTTTGGCACCTTGCCCACGTACATATCACTGGGAGGCCTTGCTCAGGAACCAGACACGCCTGGGCCACAATCTTACTCCCTCCTAGGAACTTGTCATGGCTCGTGCCGGTAGATCCATCCGCTCCACCGCTTCCGGTAGGGCTCGCCACGGTGGATCCATGCCAAGATCCTACCGTCGCAGTATCAAATGGTCATGGTTTCTTGAGAGGAGCGACGGTGCTACGTATCCGAGCTCGGTCCCTCCTACCTGTAGAAGGACTGATGCGGCGTCGAGCTCGAGCAGGAGCCACCAAGTGCGACGGCGCTCGGTCCATGCCAACCCCGTCACCTTCGTCATTGTCGATTCCGATGTGGAGGACGACGGGGACGAAGCTGTGCAGCATGCCATTTTTGCCTCCTTGGCGAAGGGTAAGCCACGGGCGAGAGTGGAGGTCCCTGGGAAGGGCACGACGGTGTCACCAATCGAGGTGGACTCCGATGACAGCGGTGTGATGTGGGTTTAGATGTTGTTTAGGATGGTTGCAATTTCGGTTGTGTTTAGTGCAAGTACAATTATTGTAATGGGTTTGTCAAGCTATATTGAGAAATATGTGCAATAGCAGCGTGTGAGTGATTCCACTTTAGAAATTGTGTCTCTACCATTTGCATGTTGCATTATCAACGTAGATTACATGTAAACAATCCAACGAAAATCAGATTACAACCATCAGATGGGAGTGGCAGGATGGAAGAGATGTTGGGACAGTGGCTTCGAGGGGAAGGAAGAGAAGTGGGGCGTGACACTGGCAGGTGGGCCCTCGGAACACGTGACACTGACATGCGGGTGCAGGAGCACACGGTATTGCCAGTCTATCCAGAGCAAGTGGACTTTGCAACGTGACAACAGCAAGCTGATTGGACCAATAACTCGTCGAATTATTAAGGAGTACTAAAAAGTACAACTGGGGTACATTCGCACAACAAGTATGCTCTACCCACCTGAGAAGCATCGCTTAAGTCTAACAGTAACGACATCACAAGTACTACATTTCCCTGTCGGTCTTCTCGATACAAATGTAGAAATGCATCTGCCTGTTCGATCCAGCACCGACAAGGTAGTAAGATGGCACACATAGTGTAACACCCTCAAATCGGCCCTATGCAAGTTTTAGCCCTTTCCCGCCAAACCCGCATAGAAACGATTCAAGGACGCCCACCAGGCACTTGCGTGCGGGTGGAAAACGAAGTAATACCATTACACAATAGTCCACGATGGAACCCACAGAACATATATATACAACAACGACTCTAGGAGTCAAGAATGCAGATATACTATACAAAGATCCAAATCACCTTGAAAATGATAGAGCGTCTGACTACGGACAAGATGCAAATGGGGCTAAGAGCCCTGAAGAATAACCAATGGCGTCCATAACCCTGCCTAGGCCAAGCCGGAAGGGTAACCCTGCTAATGACGTTGATCTCAAACCTGCTAAAACAAAAGGGGTGCCGACAAAGGGCAAAGGAAAAAGAGGAGCGTCAGTACTGAGGCCAGTACACGGCGAGGCTAGAATTTGGTGGTCCTTGCCTACATAGGTATGGTGGACTGAAGGGGTAGCGCAGCGGCACTAAACAACCTATAGAGACTCGGTATCACTGGCGGCTATTAGAGAGGGGTAAGAAAGACCTATTCGGATCCTACCTAATACTAACACCAAACATACCCATCCTGGTATTTCCCCCTCGAGACCAAACGAGGAAGTCAGACCAAGGAACTCACACAGTTGGCAGTTTTACTCATTCCATTATAGTTGCAGCATTTACTAGTCAGATATATAGCATGAGTCATCCTGATAGCATAAGTAGTGGTCAGTTTTAGTTAACATTCCGTTGTAGTTGGAACATTTACTAGTCAGATATAATTGTCCTGAGGAATCCCAAAACCCAGAAGTTGTTGGCACTTTTATCACATTCCATTGGAGTTGCAATACTTACTAGGCAGATATAACAAGACACAAGGAACCCCAGCTCCACCAGTTGTTGGCATTTTTAATATCCATTCCGTTGTATTTGAATCTGATTACTAGTCACATATTAAGTCAAATTTATAGCACTACTTTAGTTATGCTTGTCTATGATCAAGATACTGTGCTCCAAGTCGTCCATAACCGCGGACACGGCTTTCAGAAAGTTTTACCCTGCAGGGGTGCACAAATAGCAACACACACTCGATCAACCTCAGAAAAACCAACTCAAAACCCAACGAGGCATTCACGACAAAGCGATCACAGGATTCAGAAATATTTCAGGGGGCCACCCCATTAAGCTACCCGCAACATAGTTGGCCGACTCCGAGACAGACCCAAGGTTTGTGTCAATGGCTGTAATCGACTGGGAACCCAAAAGTGTGGCTGGGCTTGTCGATACCGCGAAAACATTCCACGTTCCAAAATAGTACAGGTGCTCCACGCACAATCGTAAATAAGCAGTAAGCATGGCATAAGTACAGGATAGTAATAAAGCCCCAAACTACTTGTGGCCCCAAGAAATAAGAAATGAATCTAGCTCTGGCTAAGGGGGATTCATAGACTCTCCCATATGTGGATAGTGCGAATAATCAAGGAACATATATTTCCCACTGGTGCATACTCGGGGCCTACGGGACACAAGTGGGCATAAAAACCAAATAGCATATATTGCCCACTGGTGCTTCTTTCGTTAGTTATCCCAGCAATTTAATAGTTATAATTTAAGTCATGATCAACTCCACCATAAAGCATCTGCCAGCATTCCAACAACTGTGGTATTTGACATCACGAGATTGCACCTGAGCAAGCAACTACGACTCGCAAGGCCAGCTATCTACCAAACATTAGGTAATAGGAGGTGTCCAAGGCAATATATCGGCTGCACGGAATATATCAGGTACAGAACTAAAGCATCGCGACACGGATAGCAATAGATCAACAGGAGGAAATAAAGACTGTAAATGCAAAATAGGTAGAAAGGGGGAGATGCTCGCCTGGGAAACGCGGCCGAAGGTTCATATCCGGAGAACTTGTCGATTCTCGCAGCCACTCATCGGCCTAATCCACGAAGAAGCAAACACTAGAAGAAACACCGGATGCAATATTTAATATTACGACAGAAGATCCAGCATGATTATGATATGATGCAGATGTGGTGCAATTAGGTAGTATTAAGCGGAACCGGGGTCCCGGCAATTAATCAGAAGGTTCAAGTTATTTAGAAACCCCGCAATTTAAATGTTGAATTAACAAGGCGAATCATGGCATCGGTTCGCTATGCAAATTTAAATGGAGTCCGGAATAAGACAAAGATATCCCGCATATAGACTCCATATTTAATTATGAGGTGAATCGGCATAATTCCCCCAAACCACAGACATGTATGCATGCATGAACAATTTAATATGCGACTGTTGATAATGTCATATTATAAAAAAAGGGTCTTAGGGTCACACATCTGGGTTCGGAAGATCTTGGGTTCCGGGGGTTCGGGGTTCGGACTCAGGGTTCGACGGGGAGCGGTTCGACGGGATCGGTCTCGGACAACGGAAGGAGAGCTTGTCGTCCAGGGAGGAAGGACTTGGTTTGGCGGCAGGGGGCGCATCGGATTTGCCCTGGTCGGTGTCGATCTTGTCGCCGATGGCGAACTTGAGTGGATCGGGTACCGGGGTCTTCGGATCCGGGAAGTAGATCTTGTTGCACGGTGTCCGGGTAGGCGAACTTGTCGGTTCCAGGCTTCGATTGTCGGTGTCGGACTCGGGTCACTTGCCAACGAGGAGGCCTTGTCGTTCCGAGACGGAGATCTTGGCGTGACGGGGTCTTCTAGTGGCACCATTTACATCCCTCGAACCCATCGGCATTGAGCCGGTCTTGGTAAGCGATCACGTACGAAGATCTTGGTTTTCCCGTGGATTCTGCGTCCATCTTGAGCATCGAGGATCTTGTCCCGGTACTAGATGGCATCGGCTCCTAGAGACGCAATCTTCCTGTACTCCATTCCTACACCACCTCATACACACGTGTAGGGTCTTACCATAGAGAACAACACCAAAGGCTTGGTCACTTGTTGAGTTCGGCAAGTCGAACACACAAACAGGTACAGAGGACGCGTGCGCGAACTGGCCGCTAGCAGACCGAACAATGAGAGGAGATGCAAGGAGAGACTAAGGGGAGGGAGTCGGTTGGCGGTGCAGAGCTGGGATGCCCGCCTTGCTGCAGAGATGGGTCGATGTGGGACAGGAGCACGGTGGGGTCGGGGTTGCGAAGGCAGTAGTGACGCGCGGCGCCCAACGCGGTTGAGGGCGGCCCTGGCGGTGAGGTCCAAGACAGGGAGTAGGGCCCGACGCGGTCCGGGTGAAGGACGATGGCGGGGCAGCGAGCCTGTGGTGGCGAGGGGACCGGCGGGGTCGGGCCCTGGCCGGGCTACAGGGTAGCGGCCAGAGGCGAGAGGGGCAGGGAGAGGACGCGGGGTCTGCGAGCTCTTCCGTAGGGAGGTCGAGCGCGGCGTAGACGAGGAGAGCTCCGCAGCAGCGCGAGCCACGCTGCCCGGAGGAGAGCGACGACCGAAGGCGGGGAGCACAGGGGTGCGGCTACAAGATGGCCTGCGGGTCCCGTCGATGGCGGGCAGAGGCCGGCGGGGTGGTCGAGGACGGCGCGACAGCGGCGGCTTCGCGCGCGCGGGGCGAAGGCGAGTAGGGTGGCAGGCTCGAGCTAGGCAGCCGATGGAAAAGGGGAGAGGCGGCGGCGAGGATGGTTCCTGTGCGCGTGTGAGAGAGCGGGGGAGGAAGACGGGGTTGGTGGGTGTTCGATCGGGAGAGACGAGGGAGGGGGTCCACGGGGTGGGCCAGGGGAGAAAGTGTGGGTGGGGAAGGTGGCGTGGGAACAACGCGGTTGGTGGGCCAGCGGAGCGCCGCTCGCTCGCGATGGGAGCGAGGCGTGGACACGGGGCGAACGGGAGCATGCGGTAGGTGGGTGGGGATCGGGGTCCGGGGGTGGGGCCAGGAGGTGAGGTGGCGGCCTAGGAGTGGACGGGGTGAGGTGGAGGGTGGAGGAAGAGGCTGGTGAGGTGGACAGGCGGGGTAGGTTAGGATTGGGGTAGATTAGGGATTAGGTCTGATTGGTTGTTTTTAGGGGTGGCCGGCTGGGCCGGTTCGGGCCTGGTTCGGCTGCCCCCTAAAAATAATATAAAATTTTATTTGTTTAAAACACGGCGTTTGAAATCTGTTTGTAGACGAAACAAAATATTCCGGACAACCCGGGGTTTTGATTTGAAATAAAGACTAGGTATTTAGAAAACAGAAATAGGTTTTTCTGATAATAGTTTTGGACAAAACCATGCATGATGATGACGATGCTCAAATGCAATGTGGCATGATGACATGAGCATGCGGTCATGATGATGCAATGCACAAAAACACAGCGATTTTCTAGTAGTGGTTTTAGCGGGATGCCACACATAGGATCGACCTTAGGTCTGCATACTCCACCTCCCGCGGCGTCGGGCAGCTCGGCGCCTCGGCTAGCACAAGAATGCTATCGGACAACAGCGGTTGGGTGTTCGCCCACATGCGCACCGTGTATACGGGCCAGACGCACGAGACCGACCTGACGCATACGACACACACGACGGTGGGCCCGGCTCTGGTTCCCGGAACACCGACGGTGATGGTCAGGACTAAAATAGAGCCGCCCCTTAAAAAATTAGCCGGCGGCATGCCGAGGTAGTGAACGACACCTGCTCTTAGAGAAGTTGGGCTTGCCCGTACGAGATCCTAATCACTTCGATCAAGTGCTCCTCTGTAAGGTGGAGAACGATCTCTTCCGGTTGGCCGGTGTAGTTGCAGCTCAGCTCCGTGCAGTAGCACGCGTGTAACATCCCAAAACTTTAATCCAAGTGATCAAGATCAAATCTACCCAATTTGGGGTTAACAAAAACTTTTTCTATTTAAAATATTTAAGCATTCATATGTGTGTGCATTTAAATTAGAAGTTGTTTTGAATTGCCATGTTTGAGTGATCCATTGGTTGTAAAATGATTCTAAGGTGAATTACACCTCATCTAGATCATTCCCAAACAAATTCCAAAGAAAAAGAAATCAAAAAGAATAAAGTAAGGAAATGGTCATTTGTGCCATTTTAACTAACTAGGACACTTTGGGTGTTCCTAGGACTCAAATGCCAACAGAGACAATTGTGGTTCTTTGCACCCCTTGCTAGTACAAGTAGTGATGTGCCAAGGCCCACTTTGTGATCTCCCAAAAACATTCAAACTCTAATTTTAAATGACATTTGAAAATTGAATCTAGTGTATGTATCAAGATCACACTAATTCAAAAACCACTCAAATGAACTCCATTTCAAAATCCCAAGCAAACCTAGATGATCAAGCATAAGTTACACCACTCCACCAAAAATCTTTCAAAAATTCAAAACTTTCTCTGATGCGGCCATTTGATCGAACAGGTGGCAGGTAGAGAATTTTGGCCTAACTAACACTGTTTTGGAGCAACTCTTGTCGAGCCAATTGGTGTGCATTGATCACCTTGGTCTCTCCCAGGCCCAACCAGACCAAAACCACCCCTATCCCTAGCCCCTAGCGCCAGTGCCATGCCACCCCGACGCCATGATCGCCGGCCGATCATGCCCGAGCCGCAGCAGACCGCCAGCCCTTCTCCGCCGTTCTAGGAAGCAAGGCGCCACCTCACCGCCGCCCACGGTCCACCCCACGACCGCAGATAGCCACTGGACCACCCCACAGCCTTGTCGCCCTTTCTCTCTGCGTGCAGCCAGAGCACGCCAGAGCGCGATCGCCGCCAACACGCCACAGACCGCGCCTCGACACCAAATCGCGTGCGCCGCTCCGCCTTGAACCCAGCAACCCACCAGACACGGCCGTGCACCACCGCGCGACCCATAGTCACCGGTAGCCGCGTCGAGCACCGCTTCTGTCTCCTAGAGCGCGTGAAGCCCCCGACCGATAACCACCGCCCCTAGCCAATCCATTGCGTCGTAGCTGACCGCCAGTAGACTGCTCACCGTCCTCCTACCTCGCCCACGCCGGTAGCCCCCTGTATCCCCGTCACCGACGAGCCGCGCCCATGCCTCACTGCCTCACCGTCGAGCCTATATAAGGAGGCCTCCCCCGCACCATCTCTTCACACCATTCCACTCCCCTCTCTCCACTGATCGTTTCCCCTCTCTCACTGGAGCCGCTCGAGCAGCACATCGCCGGAATTCCGCCGGAGGTAGCCGCTGTAGAGGAGGAGAAGTGGTCGTCGATTTCGTCCAGCTCAGCCCCTGCCGCGTCTTTGCCTGAGCTCGCCGTCGCTGTCCAGTTCATTTTCCCGCCTCGCCGCACTAGCTAGAGCCCTGGTACGTCCCCAGTAGACCCCCGCCGGCCGCTTAGGGATTGGTCTCGCCGGCGACGAGTCCGTCGTCGACGACGACCGTAGACCGTCGATCTGTGTTCTAGTCGTGTGGTCCTGATTGCCCCGTACCGCTTCGGGTTTTATGTGCCACTGACAGGTGGACCCCCTGGTCAGTCGCCCTCTGCACCGCTGAGCATTACTGGGCCGGCCCATTTAGTTTCCCGCGCTGACCTAGTTAATTCAAATTAGGTTTTTATATTTAGACTTAAATACAATTCTGTCCCTTAGTTCAAAAATCAATTTAAAGAGTTTTACAAATCCAAATGGAGTGATTCCAATTTTGTTGGAAAGGTAATGAAAATGGCTATCCAAGAACGTTGGATTTAAAACATTTAGAGTTAGAGATCTCTCCTAGTAAAAATAACAAGACAAAAGCATTTGCACATTCAAACATTTTTCTAAAATCAACCATAATAGCTTTTGAGTTGATTCCAACTGTCCAAAATCACATTTAACCATACCTATCTGATCCCATATCAGATAAGGAGGCCTCACCGTCGAGCCTATATAAGGAGGCCTCCCCCGCACCATCTCTTCACACCATTCCACTCCCCTCTCTCCACTGATCGTTTCCCCTCTCTCACTGGAGCCGCTCGAGCAGCACATCGCCGGAATTCCGGCGGAGGTAGCCGCTGCAGAGGAGGAGAAGTGGTCGTCGATTTCGTCCAGCTCGGCCCCTGCCGCGTCTTTGCCTGAGCTTGCCGTCGCTGTCCAGTTCATTTGCCCGCCTCGCCGCACTAGCTAGAGCCCTGGTACGTCCCCAGTAGACCCCCGCCGGCCGCTTAGGGATTGGTCTCGCCGGCGACGAGTCCGTCGTCGACGACGACCGTAGACCGTCGATCTGTGTTCTAGTCGTGTGGTCCTGATTGCCCCGTACCGCTTCGGGTTTTATGTGCCACTGACAGGTGGACCCCCTGGTCAGTCGCCCTCTGCACCGCTGAGCATTACTGGGCCGGCCCATTTAGTTTCCCGCGCTGACCTAGTTAATTCAAATTAGGTTTTTATATTTAGACTTAAATACAATTCTGTCCCTTAGTTCAAAAATCAATTTAAAGAGTTTTACAAATCCAAATGGAGTGATTCCAATTTTGTTGGAAAGGTAATGAAAATGGCTATCCAAGAACGTTGGATTTAAAACATTTAGAGTTAGAGATCTCTCCTAGTAAAAATAACAAGACAAAAGCATTTGCACATTCAAACATTTTTCTAAAATCAACCATAATAGCTTTTGAGTTGATTCCAACTGTCCAAAATCACATTTAACCATACCTATCTGATCCCATATCAGATAAGGAGGCCTCACCGTCGAGCCTATATAAGGAGGCCTCCCCCGCACCATCTCTTCACACCATTCCACTCCCCTCTCTCCACTGATCGTTTCCCCTCTCTCACTGGAGCCGCTCGAGCAGCACATCGCCGGAATTCCGGCGGAGGTAGCCGCTGCAGAGGAGGAGAAGTGGTCGTCGATTTCGTCCAGCTCGGCCCCTGCCGCGTCTTTGCCTGAGCTTGCCGTCGCTGTCCAGTTCATTTGCCCGCCTCGCCGCACTAGCTAGAGCCCTGGTACGTCCCCAGTAGACCCCCGCCAGCCGCTTAGGGATTGGTCTCGCCGGCGACGAGTCCGTCGTCGACGACGACCGTAGACCGTCGATCTGTGTTCTAGTCGTGTGGTCCTGATTGCCCCGTACCGCTTCGGGTTTTATGTGCCACTGACAGGTGGACCCCCTGGTCAGTCGCCCTCTGCATCGCTGAGCATTACTGGGCCGGCCCATTTAGTTTCCCGCACTGACCTAGTTAATTCAAATTAGGTTTTTATATTTAGACTTAAATACAATTCTGTCCCTTAGTTCAAAAATCAATTTAAAGAGTTTTACAAATCCAAATGGAGTGATTCCAATTTTGTTGGAAAGGTAATGAAAATGGCTATCCAAGACCGTTGGATTTAAAACATTTAGAGTTAGAGATCTCTCCTAGTAAAAATAACAAGACAAAAGCATTTGCACATTCAAACATTTTTCTAAAATCAACCATAATAGCTTTTGAGTTGATTCCAACTGTCCAAAATCACATTTAACCATACCTATCTGAATATGTAATAATATGAAGGTTTGCATGCTGTGACTTTGGACTGGTACCAAAATAATGCTATATAGGCATTTCTAGTCACTTTAAATCATTAAATATTCAACTTAAACTTATTAAAATTTGATCCAACATTTAAATCCCATTCCCATAAGTTAGAATATGTGGTGATCACTTGTGTCCACATGATCCCATATTTTAATTGGAGAATATTAAATCTTAGTTAATTTCAATGAGTAGAAATTACTTTTCTCAAATAAAAGAAGGAAGCTAGTTAATTAAACCTTGTGATGCTTGTGATGATAACATATGATCAAATGTGTGCCTTAGTGTGCTAAGTAGACTAGTTAAGCTTTGTTTGGTGATTGTGTATCCCATATGTATTTATAGACGATAGTACCGACCAAGCTTTCGAAGAGGAGGACTTCTACCAAGAGGAGGAGGAAGAAAACTTCAACCACTGCACTACACAAGGCAAGCCATCATTAACAATGCAAGTTAGAACTTGCAAACTAGATGACCTAAGTAAATGCACTAGGCATGCTTTGGTTATGCCCTTTTACTTGTTTGAAGGTAGCATAAAAAGTATAAAACTTGACCTATCTAGATAAACTTAGATGTCATTCTATGGCATGAGATTGATCTTAGCATCCCATCTTAGTGAACACTCTTAACTTAGTAGTTTAGAGCTAAACTAAAACTTGAGTCCCTTTAGATGGGAATACTTGGTGAAAATGACTTGTGAAAACCTTGGAATGATGAGTCATTCTATTGAGATATTTTGACATGTGTTGAGAAACACAACTGGTTTATGATAATGAAAATGTTGAGGCATGAGTCTTAGCCCTTTTACAAAACTGATGGTTGGGTTCAGATGCGATACCATTCCAATTTTACCGTACAACCACAATACCTGAATTGGGTAAGGCTTAGCCGGAAGTTTATATGCATTAGTATTAGTTCCCTCGCAGGAGAGGTTTGAGCTGAGGCTACCTCTCAATGTTGTCCACCTATGCAGTGCCCAAGATGACAAATGGTCATGGTTGGGAGGCCATGCTCATAGGAGAGGTTCTTATACTAGCGTGTGTAAAGGAAAGGTTATGTTTGATTATCTGCATACTAAGTCTGATGATTCAGGGTTATCCCTGACAGATGTATCGAATCTTGTGGTGAAAGTGTACCACCTCTGTAGAGTGTCAAACTATTCGAATAGCCGCGTCCGCGGTTATGGACATTTGGAGTGGCCATACTGTTCCGTTGTCAGATGTTTTTAAAATGACTTATGAAATGAATGATGAATCTTGACTTGACCACAACAGGGTCGTGACTATGACACTAGCTTCCCAACTTAAGTGATTCTAGAACTTTATTTTATCTTTCTTTGTTTCTAAACTCAGCTTAGGTTTCAAACTTAACTTTACAAATAAACTTAGAGTTAGCAGTCCTACTAGAACTACCTTACTTGTTAGTGATAGTTTGCGAGTACTTAAAGAGTACTCATGGCTTTTGTCCCTGGCTATTCCTATGGCCAGACTATGAAGGAGACTACCAAGATGAAGGACAATAGGATGGCTATGATAACTAGGACTATCTTCCATCGTCAGCATTGCCTGTGACCCTGAAGCTGGACCCCACCTCTACGCTTACTATTTTATTCCGCTACTTGTTGTATTAAGACTTGATCATGAGATCCTTTATTCATGTAAGACCTTATTATGGTTTGTAATGGATGATGTACTGTGATATCCAATATGTTATGTCTCGTAAAAATGGTAATCCTGGGATTGCGATGTATGGCATAACAAGCATCTGGGATTAAAAACCCGGGTGTTAACAACGCGTCGTGCGGGCACGCGAGCTCGTGGAGCGGGAGCTCGTGGTAGGAGTAACGGCGAAAGCATCCTGGGTGGGAGCACACGAGCGGGACCGTCACTACGAAGTTGCACGCGAGGATCTCCAGATTCTTGGGCTACAGCATCTGCCACATCTGAAGTTCATCGAGAAATCGGAAAAAAGATCAACAGTTAGATTGGCGAATAGCAGGAATATGTAGGATAAGTTCAAAAGCTTGTAAAATGATTTCTTGGCATGAAGGTAGCGACTCGAGAATTGGCGGATGTCGTCGGCTTGCGGCTACGGCAGGATGGGAGTGAAGTGGGGAAAGTGGCATCGAGGGGAAGGAAGAGAAGTACGGGGAGGAAGAGAAGTAATGGGGACGTGACACTGGGATATGGCCCACTGAACTCGTGAGTCGTGACACTCGCAACAGGGGAGCGCCCGGTGTTACCAGTTTGTCCAGAGCAAGCGTGGCCAATCATGCTGCAGAACAACCTACTTGCAGATCGCTCTCACGAAGAAAATCCCAATAGTCCAAGCGCCCCGATTGAATGGTATGTACCAATCGTCAAGCAGAACAACTGTGTTAGGGCGTGCCCTCTAGAAGACTCGGCCTAATGGCCACTCATTGGGGGGCTAAGGTTAGGGCTCTCCTAAGGTTAGGATCCATATGTGGTTTGTGAAAAGAACACACATCCAATGACACTGGTGGATCCTTATGTGGTTTGTGAGAATAACAACATGCAATCAGACTGGGTGGATCCATATGTGGTTTATGAGAGGAACACACATGCAATGAACACCGGTGGATCCATAAGTGGTTTGTGGAAAGAACACACATGCAGTGAACACTAGTTGATCCATATGTGATTTGTGAAAAGAACACACATGCAATGACTCTAGTGCTGGTTTTAGTATAAGAACACACATGCAATGAGTCTAGTGGGTCCATATGTGGTTTGTGAAAAGAACACACATGCAATAACTCTAGTGGATCCATATGTGGTTTGTGGATAAGACCACACATGTAATGAACACTAGTGGATCCATAAGTGGTTTGTGGAAAGAACACACATGCAGTGAGCTCTGGTTGATCCATATGTGATTTGTGAAAAGAACACACATGCAATGCCATTGGTTGATCCATATATGGTTTGTGAAAAGAACACACATGCAATGACTCTATTGGATCCATATGTGGTTTGTGGAAAGAACACACATGCAATGACCACTGGTTGATCCATGTGTGGTTCATGACAGGAACACACATGCAGTGAACTCTGGTTGATCCATATGTGGTTTGTGACAATAACACACATGTAATGCCATTTGTTAATCCATGTGTGGTTTGTGGAAAGAACACACATGCAATGACTCTAGTGGATCCATATGTGCTTCGTGGAAAGAACACACATGCAATGACCACTGGTAGATCCATGTGTGGTTCATGACACGAACACACATGCAATGACATTGGTTGATCCATATGTGGTTTGTGACAATAACACATATGCAGTGAACACTGGTGGATCCATATGTGATTTGTGAAAAGAACACACATGCAATGCCATTGGTAGATCCATATGTGGTTTGTGAAAAGAACACACATGCAATGACTCTAGTAGATCCATATGTGGTTTGTGGAAAGAACACACATGCAATGACCAATGGTTGATACATGTGTGGTTCATGATAGGAACACACATGCAATGACACTAGTGGATCCATATGTGTTTTGTGACAATAACGCACATGCAATGCCATTGGTTAATCCATGTGTGGTTTCTGGAAAGAACACACATGCAATGACACTGGTTGATCCATATGTGGTTTGTGAAAAGAACACACATGCAATGACTCCAATGGATCTATATGTAGTTTGTGGAAAGAACACACCTGCAATGAACACTGGTGGATCCATGTGTGGTTCATGACAGGAACACACATGCAATGACATTGGTTGATTCATATGTGGTTTGTGAAAAGAATACACATGCAATGCCATTGGTTGATCCATGTGTGGTTTGTGGAAAGAACACACATGCAATGCCATTGGTAGATTCATATGTGGTTCATGACAAGAACAGACATGCAATGCCATTGGTTGATCCATATGTGGTTTGTGAAAAGAACACACATGCAATGACTCTAGTGGATCCATATGTGGTTCACAACAGGAACACACATGCAATGACATTGGTTGATCCATATGTGGTTTGTGACAATAACACACATGCAATGCCAATGGTTAATACATGTGTGGTTTGTGGAATGAACACACATGCAATGACTCTAGTGGGTCCATATGTGGTTTGATCCATGTGTGGTTCATGATAGGAACACACATGCAATGACACTGGTGGATCCATATGTGGTTTATGACAATAACGCACATGCAATGCCATTGGTTAATCCATGTGTGGTTTGTGGAAATAACACACAGGCAATGACACTGGTTGATCCATATGTGGTTTGTGAAAAGAACACACGTGCAATGACTCTAGTGGATCCATATGTGGTTTATGGAAAGAACACACATGCAATGAACACTAGTGGATGCATGTGTGGTTCATGACAGGAACACACATGCAATGACATTGGTTGATCCATATGTGGTTTCTGAAAATAATACACATGCAATACCATTGGTTGATCCATGTGTGGTTTGTGGAAAGAACACACATGCAATTCCATTGGTTGATGCATATGTGGTTCATGACAGGAACACACATGCAATGCTATTGGTCGATCCATATGTGGTTTGTGAAAAGAACACACATGCAATGACTCTAGTGGATCCATATGTGGTTTGTGGAAAGAACACACATGCAATAACCACTAGTGGGTCCATATGTGGTTCATGACAGGAACACACATGCAATGACATTGGTTGATCCATATGTGGTTTGTGATAATAACACACATGCAATGCCATTGGTTAATAAATGTGTGGTTTGTGGAAAGAACACACATGCAATGACTCTAGTGCTAGTTTTAGTATAAGAACACACATGCAATGACTCTAGTGAGTCCATATGTGGTTTGTGAAAAGAACACACATGCAATGACTCTAGTGGATCCATATGTGGTTTGTGGAAAAGAACACACATGCAATAACCACTGGTTGATCCATAAGCGGTTTGTGGAAAGAACACACATGCAATGACACCGGTGGATCCTTATGTGGTTTGTGAAAAGAACACACATGCAATGACTCTAGTGCCGGTTTTAGTATAAGAACACACATGCAATGACTCTAGTGGGTCCATATGTGGTTTGTGAAAAGAACACACGTGCAATGACTCTAGTGGATCCGTATGTGGTCTGTGGAAAGAACACACATGCAATAACCACTGGTTGATCCATGTGTGGTTCATGACAGGAACACACATGCAATGAACACTGGTGGATCGATATGTGGTTCATGAAAGGAACACACATGCAATGACATTGGTTGATCCATGTGTGGTTCATGACAGGAACACACATGCAATTCGATTGGTTAATCCATGTGTGGTTTGTGGAAAGAACACACATGCAGTGACTCTAGTGGGTCCATATGTGGTTTGTGAAAAGAACACACATGCAATGACTTTAGTGGATCCATATGTGGTTTGTGGAAAAGAACACACATGTAATGAGCACTGGTGGATCCATAAGTGGTTTGTGGAAAGAACACACATGTAATGACACTGGTGGATCCATATGTGGTTTGTGAAAAGAACACACACGCAATGACTCTAGTGCTGGTTTTAGTATAAGAACACACATTCAATGACTCTAGTGGGTCCATATGTTGTTTGTGAAAAGAACACACGTGCAATGACTCTAGTGGATCCATATGTGGTCTGCAGAAAGAACACACATCCAATAACCACTGGTTGATCCATGTGTGGTTCATGACAGGAACACACATGAAATGAACACCGGTGGATCCATATGACGTTCATGACAGGAACACACATGCAATGACATTTATTGATCCATGAGTGGTTCATGATAGGAACGCACATGCAATGACATTGGTTGATCCATATGTGGTTTGTAGAAAGAACACACATGCAATGACACTGGTTGATCCATATGTGGTTTGTCGAAAGAACACACATGCAATGACTCTTGTGGATCCATGTGTGGTTTGTGGAAAGAACACACATGCAATGCCATTAGTTGATCCATGTGTGGTTTGTGAAAAGAACACACATGAAATTGCATTGGTTGATCCATATGTGGTTTGTGAAAAGAATACACATGCAATGCCATTGGTTGATCCATGTGTGGTTTGTGGAAAGAACACACATGCAATGAATCAAGTGGGTCCATATGTGGTTTGTGAAAAGAACACACATGCAATGACTCAGGGGGATCCATGTGTGGTTTGTGGAAAGAACACACATGCAATGAACACTGGTGGATCCATATGTGGTTTGTGGAAAGAACACACATGCAATGACACTGGTGGATCCATATGTGGTTTGTGAAAAGAATACACATGCAATGACTCTAGTGCTGGTTTTAGTATAAGAACACACATGCAATGACTCTAGTGGGTCCATATCTGGTTTGTGAAAAGAACACACATGCAATGACTCTAGTGGACCAATAAGTGGTTTGTGGAAAAGAACACACATGCAATTCCATTGGTTGATCCATATGTGGTTTGTGACAATAACCAACATGCAATGCCATTGGTTAATGCATGTGTGGTTTGTGGAAAGAACACACATGCAATGACTCTAGTGCTGGTTTTAGTATAAGAACACACATGCAATGACTCTAGTGGGTCCATATGTAGTTTGTGAAAAGAACACACATGCAATGACTCTAGTGGATCCATAAGTGGTTTGCGGAAAAGAATACACATGCAATGAACACTGGTGGATCCATAAGTGGTTTGTGGAAAGAACACACATACAATGACACTGGTGGATCCATATGTGGTTTGTGAAAAGAACACACATGCAATGACTCTAGTGCTGGTTTTAGTATAAGAACACACATGCAGTGACTCTAGTGGGTCCATATGTTGTTTGTGAAAAGAACACACGTGCAATGACTCTAGTGGATCCATATGTGGTCTATAGAAAGAACACACATGTAATAAGCACTGGTTGATCCATGTGTTGTTCATGCCATGAACACACATGAAATGAACACTGGTGGATCCACATGAGGTTCATGACAGGAACACACATGCAATGACATTGGTTGATCCATGTGTGGTTCATGACAGGAACACACATGCAATGACATTGGTTGATCCATATGTGGTTTGTGGAAAGAACACACATGCAATGACACTGGTTGATCCATATGTGGTTTGTGGAAAGAACACACATGCAATGACTCTTGTGGATCCATGTGTGGTTTGTGGAAAGAACACACATGCAATGCCACTGGTTAATCCATGTGTGGTTTGTGAAACGAATAAACATGCGATGCCGTTGGTTGATCCATGTGTTGTTTGTGGAAAGAACACACATGCAATGCCATTGGTTGATCCATATGTGGTTTGTGGAAAGAACACACACGCAATGACACTGGTTGATCCATATGTGGTTTGTGGAAAGAATACACATGCAATGACTCTAGTGGATCCATGTGTGGTTTGTGAAAAGAACACACATGCAATGACTCTAGTGGGTTCATATGTGGTTTGTGAAAAGAACACACATGTAATGACTCTAGTGGATCCATATGTGGTTTGTGGAAAGAACACACATGCAATGACCACTGGTTGATCCATATGTGGTTTGTGGAAAGAACACACATGCAATGACACTGGTTGATCCATGTGTGGTTTGTGGAAAGAACACCCATGTAATGACTCTGGTGGATCCATGTGTGGTTTGTGAAAATAACACACATGCAATTCCATTGAATGATCCATGTGTGGTTTGTGAAAAGAACACACATGCAATGCCATTGGTTAATCCATGTGGTTTGTGGTAAAGAACACACGTGCAATGACATTGGTGGATCCATACGTGGTTTGTGGAAAGAACACACATGCAATGCCAGTGGTTGATCCATGTGGTTTGTGGAAAAGAACACACATGCAATGCCATTGGTGGATCCATATGTGGTTTGTGGAAAGAACACACGTGCAATGACATTGGTTGATCCATGTGTGATTTGTGAAAAGAACACACATGCAATTACACTAGTGGATACATATGTGGTTTGTCGAAAGAACACACATGTAATGAACACTAGTGGATCCAAATGTGGTTCATGACAGGAACAGACATGCAATGACTCTAGTGGATACATATGTGGTTTGTGGAAAGAACACACATGCAATGAACTCTAGTGGATCTATCTTGGAATAATTTGATGTATGCCATGATGTATTTCATTGTAAAAGATACTCACTTTGCATTTTTATACTACTCAGCTTTGCCCTTGGTTTTTTGATACTACCCAGTTTTGCCCCCTCTCTTTCTTTCGTAGAAGCCCAAACCTGCGCCCACTCTGTCTGCTATGCACTGATTGGTTGTCACAGTTGTCACGTGGATCGTGCGCACCAACCGTTGATCCTGTGTGATCCAACGAGGCTCGTTGCACACGTCTCGCCCTTTACAGGACAGCGTGAGACAGCACGGACGTCTCCCTCAACGAGACTTCTACAAGAAGGAACACGATGCCATCCATGGAAAAAGTCGTCGAGTGGTCATGTCATGTTTAATCTAGTCTGCAAAGGCTACAAGTCTATTGCACGGCAACTGGTCATCCACGACCCACGGGCTATAACATTTTTACTACGCAGCATGCCTGCACTCTCACTTCCGATTGGGCCCCACCACACGAACCTTCCACGCGACAGCTGCAGTCGGAAGAGCTGCCTACCGGGGCCCTTGAGGAGGCCTGAACGTCCCCGCATTAAAAACCCAACCTATCGAGTCCTGCATTCGCACTCATCCACTACTCTCTCTTCCCTATCTAGCAAAACCCCACAATCTTGAATGTACTTGCACGAACCTTCTCCATGAAACCAGTGCGTGGGGGTGAGTGTCCGGGCATCACCGCCGGGGTGGTGCTTCACGCGGCAGATCTGGAGGAGCATCATGCAACACAAGGCGAGGAGGACGTGCAATTCAACCCCTTGGGGAACCATGTGCTCGCTGGTGCTGACGACTTCGGAGGCCCCAATGAGGGTGTGGAGTTCGACGAACACGCTCCGCTCGTGTACCCAGAGGTACATCTATTTCTACATGTTTCATATTTTCTGCTCGAGCTTAATCTATCCTGGCGTCATAAAAAAAATCTAGTCCTAATGATTAGATGCAACATATGAACCGGTACATGGAGAGATCTAGTCTGTTCTGAATGAATCCACATTATTTACTCCCTCCATTTCAAAATATAAGATGTTTTAGCTTTGTGAACGGAGTGTATCTAGACCCTTTTAGTATCTAGGTTCACTCCAAACCTAAATAAATCTAGACACTACAAATAGTCTAGATACACTTCATTCAAAAAGCTAAAACATTTTATATTTTGAAACGGAGGGAGTATTTATTAATAAGTTATCAAGAACACTAACCATTTAGGAGCGAACTGGGGAGACGGCCGTAATGAACTGCTAAACCTGTATAGACATGTTATTGCATCGAAAGTAACTCGGAATGGTGGAAGGAATATATATTTATTATTTTTCTCATTTCGGTTTGTATTCCATACATTACAGGTGGATTCAAGTGAGATGGACTCTTACAAGGAGACCAGGGACAACAAGAGCCGCCATGTCATGAAGAAGCTCAAGAGCGGGATAATCCCTTTCCGCACTCGACTTGGGGAGCTCAGGTGCCCTTTCTGTAAGAAAGGAGTCAACCCGAGGATTGCTAGCTTGATTCTGCATGCGGTTGGCATTGGTAAAAGCCCGGCTAGTAAACACAAGTCGGCGACCAAGGATAAGCACACTACTTATGGTAAATTCCTGAGGGTGTATGTCAAGACCGGCCTAGTGTCCCCTTACTTAGGAATCAGCAACTTCTAGCCGACCAACCCGTCACTGTGCTGGCCCGGCCACTAATAATATTTAGTTCTCTTACCTTCTCTAGACCCTTAAACTATGAGGATTTCTATTTTCGTACCGTTTAAAATATATTCAAGTTCATCTATTTATGGAGTTAAAGTTCTGGTGGCATACTCGTTATTTTGCATGGATAGAGGGGTGCCCCGACAGATATAAGGGTTATCCTGTCCGCTAGATCACAGAGGATCAACGGTTGGTGGGCACGATCCGTGTGACAACTGTCTCGACCAATTAGAGCATAGCAAAGAAGATGAGCACAGGTGCAAGAGATGGATACATAGAGAGGGGAAAACCGAATAGCGCTTAAGAACCAAGGGCAAAACTGAGTAGAACTTAAAAACCAAGGGCAAAACTGAGTAGAACTTAAAACCAAGGGAAAAACTGAGTAGAACTTAAAAACCAAGGGCAAGAGTGACAAAGGGATTCTAATAGAAAATAGAAAATGATTTAAAAATAGAACCAAACCGCCAGTGTTACGCTCGAGGGCAAAACTGAGTACAACTGAATCGCCATGGTTAGACACGAGGGAAAAAAAGTGACTCACGGTACGCGTGTGCGGTGCACGGGGAGGCAGCGGACACGTGTGGCCGTGCACGATGCATTAGCGTACGCGGTGCACGGTAGTGCAACGAAACGTAGCTTCCCTTCTCCTTTAATAGAGGCCTTCCCACTCCCACTCATCACACACTCGCTCACTCAACCGCCTGCACTGTCCCATCACCTTCTGCAAACGCCCAAAAAAGACCCAACCACGCCGGCGATGGAGAAGAACGGCGCAGTGGCCATCGGTGCCTCCAAGGCCGCCGGCGAGGAGCCCCTCGTCCTCGTCCCCGCATCCGTCGTAGCCGCTGGCGAGGAGGCCCCCGCCGGTCTTGGACAGATCCCGCTCGGCTGGGACCCCTACGAGGAGGTTGTCTACATAAGGTCGGAGAACCCCTACGACACCAGCATCGCCAAACCATGGTCGGAGGTAACCAGGGTTTTATCCCCTTCCCTTGTTCTTCCCTTGTTCCCATCGTTGGATGCTAGATCGTATGTTATTAGGGCTCGGCTGTTCGTATTTTTACAGTAGCTAATCCTCTTGTGTTAGATCTCGATTTTCGATGAATCCCCCTGTTTGTAGTTGGGATCAGTATTCGATTTGGTTTGAGATTCGGGGAATAATCGGGAGATCTCAATCATTCAATATATGCAAATAATCAATCCCGATAATAAAAGTATCTGAATCATGTCCTTATTGCACTCTACTGTTTTTTTCCAACAGGAGGATAGCAGCGACATCCGCAGCAACGACGAGTCCAAGGATACCAAGACTCGTCATGTGCTGAGGAGGCTAAAGTCCGGCCAGTACATCAACTTCTTCGCCGGCGACGTGTACAGGTGCCCCTTATGCCCCACCAGGAGGCTCCGCGCCATGGACTTCAACTCCCTTGTGAAGCATGCCGAGAACGTGAGGACCTGCGGTGAGTCCGTGAACATCCATGGCTTCATGGCCAAGCACCAGGCGCTCGGTCTTCACCTCCGCAACCTCCAGAAGGTGGCTATCGAGGAGGGTCGCATGCCTCTGATCAGACCCAAGGCGCCCAAGGTCAAGGGGCTGGGCAGCAAGAAGTGGAGGAGGCGCCAGAGGGAGGAGGCGGATGCCCTCCTGGCAAAGGCCACGAGGGGCCACTGATCAGCAGCTGCTGCTGCCGTAAAATAGCTTCTTTTGTCTTATCTGTGTTGAACCTGTCAACTGCTGTTGTTGAGCAGCCTAATTGCCGAACCTCGTTAAGTACCGTACTATATAACCTATATTAGCTGCTTTATCTACATCTGCTCTGTTTACTAAATTTAATTATGGTGCTGGTTTGTTTTGCTGCTCTAGATTTTCTACCAGATTGGGGAAAAACAAGGGCAAAAGGAACAATGAATGAAGAGAGAAGCTGCTCTAGATTCTCTACCTTTTTGGGCAAAAAACACACAACTGTTAGCGAGAGAGGGGAAAAGGCGCTCTTAAAAAGGCCAAATAACAAACAAAAAAACTTCCAATTTAGGCGTTAGGGCGCATGTAATGGCCAAGCCTTTGACCAGACGGCACCCCCCTCCGAGCGTATGTGAGGGCTTCGGAATATTGGGAGGGAAAAAGTAAGGACAAACGAGACACAATGTTGCTATAGCTAAATCTGACAAAAAGCTGAATTTGGCTTTACCATGCAATTTGGCTAGAGCTCCACAATGTAGCTATTCTAAATCCCTAAACTACGTGGTGCGTTGAAACCTCATGCTTTTCCACCGACACGTGTGTTGCAAAGTTGCTTGATCGTGCATGCTTACACAAGTGGCCTACAGAGAAACTTATAGAAGCATGGGCAAATGAGCTTCATTTTGGCAAATTTGGACAAAATGAAATTGCAAGCTTTGCGCAATCGGCAGGCCTGATTGGCTGGGCGGCTGCCCCGGGGTGCAGGGATGCTAGGTCCATGTCTATGCTTACACTTCTTAAACTTGTTAGGAATAATAGCTGTACACTTCCTTCTGTCCTGTCACGTTACGTCGTGTCAGCACTACGCACCCGCTACGGATCGGCAACGGGACAGTGGTCTACGTGACCGGTCTCTGCCACGGCAAAGCCACGTCGCACACCCGTCCCATCGCCTACCGGGACGGACGCCGAATTTAATCGCTAGGATTGGAAACCAACTGTGCTCGCCCGATCAAACTTGCTTCCACATGGGTATGACCGGAATATTGGTAAACACAATTTAAGCATCGCCTTCCGTCTCCTCATCACATCACTGTGCAAAAATCCCCAACTCATTCCTTCCGCCGCCGCCGTAGCCACCGCAAGAACCATCGATGCTACCACAGGCACCGCCTCCGCCGGGCCATACCACCGCAACATATCACTCCACCGCATTAGTTGCTGCCATGGACACAAAGTACGGCATGTTCAGCGACGGGAGCGACTTCACCAACGAGTACACCATCACGGCCCATGGCACCACCAAGCTGATGGTCGTCCACACAAATGCGTCAGCGGAGGTCGCCAAGGTCATCGCAATGTACGAGCGGTGGCTACAGGAGCCGATGGATAGGTACAAGATCGTCGGCCTTGACCTCGAGTATACCGGAGATAGGAAGAGGACGGCGCTTTTGCAGCTGTCCATGCGCAACCACTGCCTCCTATACCATGTATATAAGGCCAAATCTGTATGCCCGGAGCTTCACGAGTTCCTACATAGGAGGGAGCTCTACTTCACCAGCGTCGACATCAAGAACGACACTCCAAAGCTAGAGCGGGATCTCCTCGTTCATGTCGTCAATCACGTCGATCTCCAACGTTTGTGGAGGTACCCGGATGGCGGTATGGGGAAAGCCGGCATGGCTAGACTCGCTACCGACATCATCGACCGCGAGTACGCCAGCATGAAAGTCGAGTTCCCGAAGCACCTGCACGAGCGATGGGAGTGGAGGCACCTGGATTACGCTGCGATCAAGCACGCAGCTAGGGACGCATATGTCTACTACGAGATGCTCAATAGGATTCTCAACATTCATTCTTACAAATTCTGTCTGTGCCATTTGCATGCGGCAAAATCTAGGACTGACATGCATAAGGTGTGATACAGTCATAAGTCATAACCAAACCCAGATTATAGCGAAGGTTACAGTCATAACCAAACCCATATTATAGTTCGACAAAGGTAATACACAGCAGTTCGTAATTGCTCACATAGTGTACTTCTGAAATAACATGTTTTCATAAACACAACAATCATGCACTAAAAGTCTACATCCCAGCCTGTTGGAGAAGGCAACCGATCCTAGGATGAATTTGATCGCTTGCCCCGGCTTGTAGATTCATCTACACTCCGGCATCTGGGGCAAACAACCTGCCTTTGTGGTGGTTCAATGATGCGATGCCTGGAACGAGATTTTACAATCTGGCGGTACAGCTCGTGGCTAACATACCCGTCAATTGCAACGTACTTTAGATTATGTTTAGAAAGTGGCTTATCCTCCCAGTAATCGTGCCCTAAATGCCTCCACGAACATCTCAGCAATTTGCCCTTCATGTCAGCGTACCACGGGTCGATGAGTTCGGGGGCAAGAGAGGCCATCCCGGTCTTGCCGCCCTTCGTCCCTGGGATCCAGTAAATTTCCTAGATGTCCACTCTGCACTCCTTTGGGATTCTAATGTTGACCGTCGGGCTTTCAAGCAGTTTAGTGTGGTGGTTCACGAGAAAGTCATGAAACAAATCCCTAATGCTTTTGCCCCACCTGGATGAAAATGAATTCAGACAAATAATATAGCAATAACTTTTGCAAATAGACGGTTCAGGAACAAAAGGACAATAAAGTCTACCAGATCCCATTAGCCCCCTTCTCGCAAAAAGGCTGGTATATGAGGACGTGCCCCTTCATGGAGAGTTACACCACGACGATCCTACGGTGATCGCGGCTGTACTCGAGGTCGAGACCTATGAACCTGTTTTCTTTGAACTGCAGCCAACTCGTGCAATTATTTAGAGTGTTCCTCACCATCCGAGGGTTGGTGGTGTAGACGACATCGATCTTCTTCCCGCCATGTACTTCTATGTCGAAGTGCGCAGTTGCTTGTCTGCCATCGTTTCGAACGTCTGAAGAGTCCATGACTACAGGCAAGAGGGAAAGGATATGGATGAATAGGGTGATGCGGTGGTGGAGGAAATGGATGAGGCCATGGAGGAGAAAGACGATGAGGCCGTGGAGGAGGAAATGAGACGGAGAAGTGAAAGATTGGAACTTCCCTTACCAATATCTGGAATGGTGCACGACCGTTCGTAGTAGGGTGAAGGTGGAGAAAAACGGCGGTTTTACACGTGCCTGCCCTTAATAATTACGCCCCCTTCCTTGTCTTCCACGCGGACGAGAACTGGCGGCGGTGGCGGTTCCTTGCAGATTCACTCCCCAGTCGAACAACTGCCCCATCCCTGATTCCATCTGCTCTCGAATCCATCCGCCTCCTTATCACAACGCCTCCATTAATCTACCGGATTCCAGACTCCATTTGCCGCTATGGGTAGAGCCTGGGGTAGCAGCATGATGAAGCGAAAGGCATGCGACGATGACGCGGATGGCCAGGGCAACCGCCACCGCGAGGATTGGGGATGGCCGAACCTCAGCGCCGTGAACATGCACAGGATCGCCTCGAGGTTGGACATCATCTCTGTCGGCCGCCTAGCTCGCTGCATCCCTGGCTACCGCTTCACGATGCAGGACATGGACGAACAACCGGTCGGCACCCCAAGCCTTCTTTACCCCGATAACAACAAATGGCCAAATGACCGCAATGGCCACGTAAGTTCCAGTATCTTGCTTATTGGTTCAGTCATATCGTTGATTCATATATGCTGAACTCTCATCGGAATCCTATGTTCCTTTCGTCGAACGTGTTGTGTGCACGCGCGGTTTGAACAAATCGAACCATTTAAGACTACTCTGTACAGCGGAAGCTCTGCTCGTACCTGATATTCTGGTATTTTCATTGTGACACGGTCTTACTTTAGGTGATAGATGAGTTGTCAATTTCGATTTGCAATGGAATGCCTGCTAGGTGATATTCCCCGAGCTGTTTATGATCATCGTCAGGAGTTTGTTCTGGGGGCTCTGCTCCTACTCCATATATTGGGTATCTTCGTGGTGACACAAGCACAATTTAGGCGATATCTGAGGAGACACTCGTATTTAGGCGATATTTTGTGTACTTTACCTAAAGGTCTAGTTGTCAAATTGTATATGCAATGGAATCCATGCTAGGTGATTGTACCAACTGACAACAAACTCTGCAGAATATTCATGCAAAACTGATGCTGCTAGATAAGTGGTCCGAATCAGTAGTGGTGAATATCAAGGAAGAAGAAGAGACGGAAATGGAAGATGACCAAAACTGGGTGGGTGGCAACAGCGAGTGGCTAGTCCTTTTATCACAGGATGGGAGTACTTGGACTCAAAAAAATGGCTACAGATTTTTGAGACTTACATTTCCATCTTTGGAGGGTGTCGGCATTACTGCATTCAACAACAGGTGGCTGCCACCCATTTCTGAATTCGCTTACAGGTTCAACATGGCAGAACTTGACCTCCTGAACGTACAGCTCCCACATAGACCGCGGGAGGGGGCGTGGAAGACCTGGGAGTACGACCTCTTAGCGGTGTTCGACAAGGCAATCACATTCATTAGATGCCCAGAATACAAGGAATGGATAGTCTTGCGCGACGACTTCCTGCGGCCGGAGAACTAGGTCGACACCGTCTTCACCTCCAGCTACTATTCGTACAAACTGCAACGCATTTATGCGGTCACTGAACCTAGCGGCGACGTGCGTGTTTGGGAGCCGTCCATTTGGGGTGAGTCATGGTGTCATATAGCATGTAAAATCCCATTCAAAATTCTGCTTACTGACTGTAAGTAACACGCAGGTACCCACGCAGCCCCACGCATCATTCCATCTCCGGTCATCGAAGATGTAGTAGCAGATGCTGAACTTGGGACATGACGCTAGTTCCTGGCACCTCTCGGAGGAGACACGGAACAGGATGTTGAACTCATGTGGATTCATATCAAGGGAGCACTAAACAACGTTGGTGATACAATAGAACATATGGGGACACAACTTTCTTCATACCCATCGCTGCGGTGTCACGTTTTCTCGAGGTACGCATTGAAGGGTAACGGGTAGGCTACACTAGCGTAAAATCAAAAATTTCTACCGCGTCAACCAGGAATACTATTGTCATAGATCACGGGATTACCGCTAGACGCGCAGGTGCGGAACTCGATGAAGCACGTTGCGGCAGTGTAGATGTTCTACGTCTCCTCCTCGTCCTCGTCCCACGAGCAGCTCCCCTTTGCGCGGCTCGTCCAAGTGCTACAGATGCAGCACCTCCGAGGTATCCACACGTCCGGAGTGGAAGTCGTCACACGCCAGACTGCTAGGTCTGCGCGTGCAACACAGGCGGAAGAGGAGTGGCGGCTGGGTGGAATGCTCTCTCGTTTTCAGCTCGCCCCACTCCCTCTTATATAGGCATCCCTGGTGGGCTTCTACATTAGCAGCCCATTAGCAGCCTAAGCCTGGTCTAATTCGGATCCAATCCTCATTAGGCTTCCAGCCCCTAAAGTGTGTGACCCTATAGGTTCATACACGTATAGACATGACGCGAGTACACTTGCTCCGTCAATAGTTGGTAGCGGCCTCTAGCAAGACGTGCCAACTCCTAAACGCATATAAAGATCATTCGGACGAACCATCACAAGGTTGAGTACATGTCTTTCCCTTTGCCTCACGATATTTGGTCTAGCTCTAAGCTGACCTCTCTTTCTCGATACTATGATTCAGAATCCCTTTACTAGGTTAACTCTTAACCATATGTAGCACGGCCATGCATTTCTGGATCCGATCACTCGAGGGGCCCAGAGATATCTCTCTCAAGTAGAGAGGGGCAAATCCCATCTTGATTGACCGATGCCTTGCAGCATGTATCAGGACAAACCCGAAAGCTACCTTTATAACTACCCAGTTACGGAGTAGTGTTTGATAGCCCCAAAGTAGGTCGATCCACATCTCAAGTACATGCGACAATCTCAGGTCTAAGGACAAAACGTACACGATGTGTAGAGAGAGCTGCAAGTATTATTGCTAGTCTCATGTTGGGTCAGTCCAACCCCATGTTCATAACATGTGTCCACATCATTGGTTTGACATCTCCATGTCAATGACTTGCGAAACATAGTCATTAACCAATCGATGTGCTAGTCTAATATTCACGTGTGTCCTCGCATGAACTCCGACTAGGGACAATTATTAGATAACCATACAAGTAAAGAGTTTCACAAACAATTCACATAATTGCCAATCAATACAAGTTGCCTGGTATATGGATATTCAAGGAACATTATAATAACTCATGGATACACATGAAATACAATCATCTCTATGATTGCCTCTAGGGCATATTTCCTTCAGTCTCCCACTTGCACTAGAGTCAATCTAGACAGTATCTAATACCTATTGCTCTTGTGTGCGCTTCATGCGCAGGCTGCGGGAGTGGCTTAGTCAAGGGATCAGCAACATTTGAGTCCGTATGTATTTTGCATAACATGACACTACCTTCATCAATGAACTCACGAATCAGATGGTAGCGCATGCGAATATGTTTGTTCTTCTGGTGCTGTCTAGGTTCTTTGGCTTGTGCAATAGCACCATTGTTGTCACAATAAACGTCCAAGGGATTGGACGAGCCCTGAACCACACCAAGAGCGATCAGGAAATTCCTAATCCAAACAGCTTCCTTTGCAGCCTCCGAGGCAGCAATATATTCAGCTTCTGTTGAAGAGGAGGCCACTGTATCTTGCTTGGAACTTTTCCAGCTCACAGCACCACCATTCATGACAAACACATAACCTGATTGCGATTTCGAGTCGTCTGAGTCATTAAGGTAACTCGCATCTGTGTAACCCTTTACACTGAGTTCAACCTCACCTCCATAAACTAGGAACATATCCTTAGTCCTTCTCAAGTACTTAAGGATATTCTTTACCGCTGTCCAGTGAATCTCACCTGGATCAGCCTGGTATCTGCTCGTAACACTTAGAGCATAGGAAACATCTGGGCGAGTACATGTCATTGCATACATGATGGATCCAATAGCCGAAGCATATGGAACCCTACTCATGCGTTCTCGCTCATCAGTGGTCGAAGGACACTGAGTCTTGCTGAGTTTAATGCCGTGAGACATGGGCAAGAACCCCTTCTTAGCCTCTTCCATGCTGAACCGTTTCAACACTTTGTCAATGTACGTACTCTGGCTTAATCCAATTAGCCTCCTTGATCTATCTCTATAGATCTTGATACCCAGAATATATGCCGCTTCTCCCAAGTCCTTCATAGAAAAACTATTTTTCAATGAGGTCTTAACAGACTCGAGCATAGGAATGTCATTTCCAATCAATAATATGTCATCCACATATAAGATTAGAAACACAAGTGATTTCCCATTTTCTTTCTTATACACACAAGGTTCTTGTTCGTTTTTGGTGAAGCCAAACTCCTTTACAACTTCATCAAATCGAATGTTCCAACTCCGAGATGCTTGCTTCAGCCCATAAATAGACTTTTGAAGTTTGCATACCTTTCCAGCATTGTTTGGATCGACAAAACCTTCGGGCTGCATCATATACACGTCCTCAGAAAGGATTCCATTTAAGAAAGCCGTCTTGACGTCCATCTGCCATATCTCATAATCGAAATGTGCAGCAATGGATAGAATGATCCGTATAGATTTAAGCATCGCTACGGGCGAGAAAGTCTCGTCGTAGTCAACTCCTTGAACTTGTCGAAAACCTTTTGCAACAAGTCGAGCTTTATGGATGTGAACATTTCCATCCATATCAATCTTCTTCTTATAGATCCACTTGCACTCGATGGCTTTAAAACCATCAGGCAGGTCAACCAAGTTCCAAACTTGATTGTCTCCCATGGACTCTATCTCGGATCTCATGGCAATCAGCCATTTCTCAGAGTCTGGGTCCACCATCGCTTCTGCATAGGTCGCAGGCTCATCATTGTCTAACAATAATAACTCTCGCGCTTCGCGGAGCCTCGCCGACCTTCGTGGTTGTGGTGCTTCTATTGCCACGGGTTCCTCAACTTGTTCTGCTACAATAGCATCACTCGTAGAAGCATCCCCGACTGGCTCATCTTGAACTTCTTCAAGTCGCACCGACCTTCCACTCGTTCCCTTTGTGAGAAACTCTTTCTCTAGGAAAACACCGCTACGAGCGACAAACACTTTGCCCTCTTCTCGGTTGTAGAAGTAATACCCTAAGGTTTCCCTTGGGTATCCCACAAAAATGCACTTATCCGATTTGGGTGTTAGCTTGTCTGACTGAAGTCGCTTGACAAATGCATCACAACCCCAAATCTTTAGAAAAGACAAACTGGGATTCTTTCCAGTCCACATCTCATATGGTGTCTTAACTACGGATTTAGATGGTACCCTATTTAGTGTGAAAGCTGCTGTTTCTAGCGCGTAACCCCAAAATGATAATGGTAAATCCGACTGGCTCATCATCGATCGAACCATGTCCAACAAAGTTCGATTACGCCGTTCAGAGACCCCGTTTCTTTGAGGTGTTCCGGGCGGCGTGAGCTGTGGAACAATTCCGCAACTCTTAAGATGATTGCTAAACTCGTGACTCAAATATTCGCCTCCGCGATCAGATCGCAAGGCCTTTATTTTCTTGCCACGTTGATTCTCTACCTCATTTTGAAACTCTTTGAACTTTTCAAAAGTTTCAGACTTATGCTTCATCAAGTAGACATAGCCATATCTACTGAAATCATCAGTGAAAGTAATGAAGTAGTGATATCCTCCTCTGGCTGTCGTGCTCATTGGTCCACATACATCAGTATGTATGAGTTCCAACAAGTCTGTCGCTCTCTCGGGAAACCCCTTGAAAGGCGTCTTGGTCATCTTTCCAAGTAAACAAGCTTGACATGTCTCGTATGATTCAAAATCAAACGAAGTTAGAAGACCATCACCATGGAGCTTCTTCATGCGCTTTTCACTTATATGCCCCAAACGACAATGCCATAGATAGGTAGGACTCAAATCATTTGGCCGAAGCCTTTTAGCACTAACATTGTAAACACATGCATTATCAAGATTTAAAATAAATAACCCATTGACAATGGGAGCATCAGCCACAAACATAGCATTCTTAGAGATTACACAACCATTGTTTGTACTCGCGAATGAATAACCATCCCTCATCAAACATGAAGGTGATAAAATGTTTCGACCCATACTAGGAATGTAATAACAATTATTCAACTCCATGATAAATCCTGACGGAAGGTGAAGTTGCATGACGCCGACGAACAATGCAGCAACCCTTGCTTTATTTCCGACGCGAAAATCCACTTCGCCTTTTTGCACTTCTCTAGTCCTTATTAGCCCCTGCATCGAATTGCAAATATGAGCAATCGATCCGGTATCAAATACCCAAGAGTTAACATAAGAATCTGCGAGAAAAATGTCCACAACATTTACAACAAGTGTACCTGAGTGGGAAGTACTCTTACTTCCACTTTTCTTCAAAGAAGCCTGGTACTTGCTGCAGTTCCTCTTCCAGTGGCCATATTCGTGACAAAAGAAACACTCAGTGTCTCCTGCAGGACCAGCCTTTTGCTTGGGTGCAGGGTTTGGCTTAGGGATCGTATCCTTAGCCTTGCCCTTCTTCTTCTGCCAAGAAGTGCCCTTTTTCTTGAAGCTAGGCTTGTTCTGCACAGCCATCACATGGCTATGCCCTGCACACTTCTTAATGTCACATTCTGCTGTTTTCAGCATCCCACATAATTCATTAAGGCCCCTCTCCACCCCATGCATATGGTAGTTCGAAATGAAATGCCCATAGCTAGATGGAAGAGATGCCAAAATGAAGTCAGTGGCCAACTCTTGGCCTAATGGAAAACCAAGCTTTTCCAAAGTCTGACTGTAACCAACCATTTTGATCACATGGGGGCCTACAGCTGCTCCCTCTGCCAGCTTGCATTCCACAAAGGACTTAGCGACATTGTACCTCTCAGTCCTAGCCTGAGTCTGGAACATGTCCTTAAGCGCAACGATCATATCGTACGCTTCCTGATCCTCAAACTATTTTTGAAGATCAGGTTCCATGCATGCAAGCATAAGACAACTGACCTCAAGAGATTCATCACATGCTTTCTTGTAGGCATTCTTAAGGGTAGCAGTTGCATTATCAGCAGGTTCATCCGGGATTGGGGTATCCAGAACAGTTTCCTTTTTCTCAGCCCTGAGAACAATTCTCAGGTTACGGACCCAGTCCGAATAGTTTGTTCCATTTAGTTTATCCTTTTCAAGAATCGAACGCAAAGCAAAAGGTGATGAATTGTTCGGTGCCATTGATCTACAACAAAAAAATATGCAAAATACTAAGCCATGTAACCATGAAAGAGTAAAACATATTAAACAATTTAATAGCATATACTCCCACTTAAATCAACATCCCTCTATTGATACTAAGTGATTCAAGATCCACAATTAACAAGTCGACTAGTGAGCTTTAGCATCACTGCTAGAAGACAAGGTAAATCGGTAAGCAACCTTTGCTAATCATATCACATATGACTCTTGTTGTTGGGTGACATCTCTATGTCAAAACTAGGCGCCCAACCTTTATGCCCCAAGGTCCTTAACTGTTAAGATGACCTTGTTAAGCTCACCAACCCTTATGCGTGTAGGTATCCGATACAAACCCATCCAGCCAAGGAAAACCGTGGCACCCTAATTTCATAGACCCACCAACGATTGTACAGGGCATAGGATGGTGCAAGGTTTGGTTGGGAGGGCATGGTTTAACTTAAACTTTGTGAGGGATCGTTCTACTTCTATCATCTAAGAATGCATAGTAGTAAAACGTATAAGAATAGCATTCACATAGATGTGATACAGTATGGCCCATTTTCTCATGGTGATCTCCATCGCCATAGAACCTGTCCACCATGATGATCTCCATCTTCATGCTCTATGCGAGCCATCCTCCAAGTGATGAGTTCTCCAAGAACTAATACAAGCTATTACTCCTAACATCTAGTAATCAAAATTACATGGTATTGGGATCATCACAAGTTGGCACGCAGGCCATTACAATAATTGACAACACATATGGCTCCAGCCGTGTTGCCCAACTCACGACAGGCAGGTCATGAAAAAATACATACATGCATCACATACATTTTTGGGCCATACTGATCACATAAATCCTGCAAAAACAAGTTGTGCATAGAATCGCATTCTACCGGATCATGTGAAATCGTACCACCTATGAACCTTAACGAGATACAAAAAAAGGGGGATATGACTAAGGGGGGTCTAGGGGGTCTCCCCCTGCGGGGTTCGAAGGGGCAGCGCCCCTCGCGGTACGTCCAATTTATGAGAGATCAAATCTATACAATTTTCTTTAAGGATTTTGATCGGCAAATCCAATTTACCATAAACCGACCATAGTTCCGATTTGACCAAACTCCTTTGATCACGGTACGTCGATTCAGATCTAATTCCCGATTCGATCAATCATATTGATCTTCGCGTGATTCAGAAGGATTTATGTGTCACTGTCTACCCCGAGGGCGGAAACCGACCGGTAGGGGTAAGTCGTTCGACGACCTTAGAATCACGATCACGGAAATTAAGATCATAGATCAATCCAGAAAACACCGCCATACAAACGATCATATCATTCATATCAATCTACATATCACCATATGCAAACTTCCCGAACCTATGACTGAATAGCATCGGCTCTGATACCACTGAAGGGTAACGGGTAGGCTACACTAGCGTAAAATCAAAAATTTCTACCGCGTCAACCAGGAATACTATTGTCATAGATCACGGGATTACCGCTAGACGCGCAGGTGCGGAACTCGATGAAGCACGTTGCGGCAGTGTAGATGTTCTACGTCTCCTCCTCGTCCTCGTCCCACGAGCAGCTCCCCTTTGCGCGGCTCGTCCAAGTGCTACAGATGCAGCACCTCCGAGGTATCCACACGTCCGGAGTGGAAGTCGTCACACGCCAGACTGCTAGGTCTGCGCGTGCAACACAGGCGGAAGAGGAGTGGCGGCTGGGTGGAATGCTCTCTCGTTTTCAGCTCGCCCCACTCCCTCTTATATAGGCATCCCTGGTGGGCTTCTACATTAGCAGCCCATTAGCAGCCTAAGCCTGGTCTAATTCGGATCCAATCCTCATTAGGCTTCCAGCCCCTAAAGTGTGTGACCCTATAGGTTCATACACGTATAGACATGACGCGAGTACACTTGCTCCGTCAATAGTTGGTAGCGGCCTCTAGCAAGACGTGCCAACTCCTAAACGCATATAAAGATCATTCGGACGAACCATCACAAGGTTGAGTACATGTCTTTCCCTTTGCCTCACGATATTTGGTCTAGCTCTAAGCTGACCTCTCTTTCTCGATACTATGATTCAGAATCCCTTTACTAGGTTAACTCTTAACCATATGTAGCACGGCCATGCATTTCTGGATCCGATCACTCGAGGGGCCCAGAGATATCTCTCTCAAGTAGAGAGGGGCAAATCCCATCTTGATTGACCGATGCCTTGCAGCATGTATCAGGACAAACCCGAAAGCTACCTTTATAACTACCCAGTTACGGA
Source organism: Avena eriantha (assembly GCA_910589775.1). Lineage (NCBI taxonomy): Eukaryota > Viridiplantae > Streptophyta > Magnoliopsida > Poales > Poaceae > Avena > Avena eriantha. Next base: position 449,314,683 of record OU342742.1, on the reverse strand, counting down.
GTAGTGTTTGATAGCCCCAAAGTAGGTCGATCCACATCTCAAGTACATGCGACAATCTCAGGTCTAAGGACAAAACGTACACGATGTGTAGAGAGAGCTGCAAGTATTATTGCTAGTCTCATGTTGGGTCAGTCCAACCCCATGTTCATAACATGTGTCCACATCATTGGTTTGACATCTCCATGTCAATGACTTGCGAAACATAGTCATTAACCAATCGATGTGCTAGTCTAATATTCACGTGTGTCCTCGCATGAACTCCGACTAGGGACAATTATTAGATAACCATACAAGTAAAGAGTTTCACAAACAATTCACATAATTGCCAATCAATACAAGTTGCCTGGTATATGGATATTCAAGGAACATTATAATAACTCATGGATACACATGAAATACAATCATCTCTATGATTGCCTCTAGGGCATATTTCCTTCACGCATGCCCATCCAAAGACCCAGTAGAGCAAGTCTGGAGCAGAGTCGACAATATGAAGGGACAATCTGTGTTTCTTAGGATCAGCTACCCTTTATTTGTCGGAGCCCCTGGAGCTATTGAACCTGTAATTGCTCAGGCAACCCTAGCTCCTGAGGCTGCTGCTGCTACTGCTGGTGGTGTTGGTGGTGGTGGAGCTGATGAAGAACTAGCTGCTACTGCTCCTGGTGAAGCTGACGAAATACTTGGTGATGCTGCTACTAGTGAAGCTGACGAAATACTTGCTAATGTTGCTGCTGGTGAAGCTGACGAAATACCTGCTGAGGCTGCTGCTGGTGAAGCTGATGAAATACCTGCTGAGGCTGCTGCCGGAGTCCAGGAAGAACATGCTGGTGTTGTTGCTGAGGTGCCAGCACTTCAGTGTTTATAGCAGACTATGTGTTTGCTGCACACTCACGTGCCTATCATGTTGACACTCCAGATCCGCCTGGAGCCGAATCCACGCCGGGGGGAGGGGGCCTATAATTGGCTCATCAGTGGGGTCGTATGATTTGATGGAGAATGCCAGACGGCCAAACCCAGCATTCTGGTTTGTTCCGACGATACCACCAGCTCCAGGGACCTAGTGCTCATACTGGCAGATCCGATGAACCATTTGTCTTTATCTTTATCATTAGTTACGCTTATTTGTGTAAAGACTAAGCTATGCTTATTTGTGTAAGACTAAGTTAGGCCTAAGTGCGTGATATTCAGTGAAGCCCAGCTTTTCTTTCCACGCCCATAACAACAGAATTGCAGCATAGAACATACAAAGGTAATGTGCATACTAGGCATTTTTGTTCACGATAACAACCACCTCAAGCAAATGATACATGGTGTACGCATTTGAACGCATCACAAGAATGTGCCACATATTGATGATTGATGACATGGATCTAGCTTTTCTGCGCATATTTGCATTGAATCGCTCATTGATTTGTTCACATATTTTTTGGCAATGGCTGATGAACTCCACTCTCTTGGTAACTTGCTTCGTCAGCGAGCACCTGTTGATGCAATGCAAAGTACAAAACATGGTCATCATCGTCATTCCATTTAGGTTCTCTATGTTTCGTCATCACGGAGCTACTAATTTCAAATGAAAATCTAGTAAACAACATATGTGTACATTGTTAGAGTATGCTACGGCCACGGTACACACATGTTTTTCTACAATCACAAAAAGAAAACTTGATGTATTTTCACCTTGTTGGCATTGTGCCGAACTGGGTGGATGAGGCTTTGCGGTTCGGAGAGGAAGGTGCCGTGGCTGGTGCGTGTGCGACAATGGTGACAGCGAGCTCAGATTCTGGAGGAGGCCAACAGGGCTGAGCATGGTCGGCATGGTGACAGATCTCACCCGGGAATGAATTCCCATACCCGCGCCGTGCCATGGGTGCGGCCATGGTGAGGGCGAGCTCCGATTCGGGATGGGGAGGAGATCGGGGCCGAGCAGGTTCGTCCAAGTCCTAGCTCTGCGCCATGGCCGCGACCACAGATTACCACCCCAGAGGAAGAAGAAGAAGCGTAAAGGATGCATGCGCCAACGCTGCAAGCCTACATGACAGCCACGCCGACGCTGACAACGCCGTTAGCCTAATATTTTGTATTGAAACGTAAATTTGAATTCGTGCCGAAAAAGACCCTCTGAGTATTTGGCACGCTAACTTTGAGCAACGTAGCTGATTGTAAGCAACTTGGGTACCGCGTTGCCTGGGCGCCCCAACTTTCGGGCCACAAATTCTCCCGGAAGCGAGAAGGAGATGCCGAAGCTGATGCAGTTCTTGTGCACAGACACTCACCATCTCCGTCTGTCACATCGCCTCGACACCGCCATGCCTCCATCGTTGATGTCTCCTTGCTTGACCACCACTTCCCCAGCCCCATCTCGGTGAGCTTCCTTATCCTCCGCTCGCCCCGCCCCTCTTTTAAACGCCTTGCTGCCCGAGTTGCCGCGTGCGCGCCCACCATAGTCATCACCGTGCCCAGTAGCAGCAGCGCGTGTGCACAGCAACTGCACAATGTGTCTCACGCCAGCACGCCTGCCCACGCGCAGCAGCGCGTCCCTCGCCATCACGTAACCCCATCGCTGCGTTCGCCATCCTCCCTTACGTCACCGTGCCAGGAGCCGCACGCGCCACGCGCATGTCTCTGCAGCAACACGCGTGGCCATCTCGTCCGTCAGGGAAACTCAGTCCCTGCGTGCACCGAAGTTTTTCCTCTGTTCCCATCAAGATCCCTTCCTCCTCAATTCATCTCCGACGAATTTATGCATGACCAGTTGTTCTATGGTCTACCATCTTCGTAGCGCACCAAGTTCCAACCAAAACGGAGCACCAGATCTCTCGTTTTCTTCCATCGAAGATCGAACAAAAGTCTGTGTGTGGGTGTTCAGCTGCGACCGTTTTTCGTACTCTGTTCGTCCCTGTTTTAGCGTCGCTGCAGTCATCCTCCAGGTCATCTTCCTGAATGAAAGATGTAGGTAGTTGAACCCTCTTCAACTTTTGTTTTTGTGGAATCGCAAAATATGGAGCGGTTTCGTCGCCATCATATCTAGAAGATTGGTTTTAGTTATCCAATTTCGAAGTTTGAAACTTGATCCGTCAGTTTCATCAGTGCAGCAGCAGCCGCCGTGTTTTGCAAAAACACCCTCGTGCGTTTTTCCTCCTCACCCATGACCCCCTGTGGCTCCACCTGTCTTCTTCCTAAACCCACCGTCCGGTTTTCTTTTGAAAACGTTCCTGACATTTCTCTTTTTGCAAACAAGCCCCCAGACCCACCAAGTGTCACCCCATAGCTAGGTGTCGCGCGAGTGGAACCGCCAGCACCTCGGCCCCACCCATCATTCAGCGTGCCTAAGACTAACCTGAGTAAGAAAAACCAAATGTGATTTTCTAAAACAATAAAAAGTCTAGAAAATAATAAAACCTAAATAAATTCAAATAAATTCAAATATTTCGAATTTGATAAAATTTCCAAAAAAAGTGTTTCAAATTTAAACATAAATTCAAATTCAAATTCAAATTTGACCTGGCTGAACCCTATCTAGTCAAAACTGTGACTTTGACCCCGTTTTTTAATATATTTGCAATTAAAATAATGTTTTAAATTCATAAAGTCAAATTTTGCATATAATATACGTTTTCTGCTCGGAAAAATGTGAGGAATTCAAATATGACATCCAAAATAATATTTGAATAATTTTAAATTTATAAATAATTTAATTGCAATAAATGCCTTTATCTTAAATAATTCATAACTTGTTCTTGTATACAGCAATGTTTATGGGAGCAAAACTTGACTAAAACCTAAATAAAATGCTTTTTTCTTATACCCCACACCTCATCCATGCCATGCTATGCTATACCATGTAAATTGTGTATCATTGCATCATGGCATACTTGTTTGCTTGTTGGATATGAGTTATATGATAGGTGTTATGTATTTGTTTCGGCCCTTGTGTGCTTGGCTTTTATCCGGATAAACACTGAGCAAGGAGAATACCAGAAGCCTTATGAGTATTACCCGGATCCTTCCTATTCTGCAACTGAACTGCCAGGCAAGCAATTCCCCATGCTTGCATACATATAGTACCCACGCTTCTATCTTATTCTTGCATCATTGAGTAGCGATTGCATTAAATTGAATTCCAAGTATTGCATAGCCTTTACTTTTAAACCCACCGAAGCTTGTACCTCAATCCCATGAGCCATTACTACAGGAATTGTTTGAGCCATGCGAGTTGTAGAATTGCATGTGTAGGGTTTGTGCGAGTCTTTGGATAACGAGGTACCTAAACAACTTAATTGAGTAGTAATGGGATAACTAATGAAAGAGGCACCGGTGGGCAGTATCTGCTATTTGGTTCTTTAAGCTCACTTGTGTCCTGTACGACCCCGAGTACTTGATTCCAGTTTCTTGACTATCGCACTATCCGCATGTGGGACCATGAATCCCCTTTGCCTGAGCTTGATTCACACTTTTTTGTTGGGGCCACAAACTGTTTGGGGCTTTACTACTATCCTATACTTACGCCATGCTTTACTTATTTATTTACGATTGTGCGTGGAGCACCTGTACTGTTTAGGAATTGCGGAGTGTTTTCACGGTATCGACGAGCCTAGTCACACTTTCGGGTTCCAGTCATTTACAACCATTGGTGCAAACCTTGGGTCCGTCTCGGAGCCGGCCAACTTAGTCGCGGGTAGCTTAATTGGGTGCCCCCCTGAAATGATTTATGAACCCTGTGAATGCTTTGTTTTGAGGCCTTGTTGCGTTTTATTTGGTTCTTCCCGAGGTTGATCGTGCGTGTATTGCTATTTGTGCACCAGTGCAGGGTAAATCTTTCTGAAAGCCGTGTCTACGGTTATGGACGACTTGGAGCATAGTTTCTCGATCATAGACAAGCATAACTAAAGTACCGCCTTTAATTTGACTAAGACATGACTAGTAAATAGTGCAACACTCATGGAATAGTTAATAAAATTGCCAATGGATGGGATGTTCTTCCGCCTTCTCATTGGTAAGCGAGAAGGAGGGCGAGTGATGTTTATTTATGTTGCTTATATAACTATTGTTAATAATTAACGACCATCCGTCCATCTCTAGTTGGGCGGATGTGTAGCGTGTCTCTATAGTACTTTGTAGATATTATATTTCGCTGCAATTGTGTCACCCCTAGGTTGTCCCCTTTAGAAGCATTAAGATTTGTCGAGTGCCCCTAGGGTCTCACACGATAAATATTTGGTTCAGATGGACAGGTATACTCCTAGAAAGGCTACTGGGTTGAAGAGACCGATGATGGTGGCAACGACTACTAGGTGTAGAGATTCTGGGGATGGAGACCCATGAGATCTTTGGGCGGGATGTGCTTAGTTCTTTGGCATCTTATGCCAATTTGCTTCTTATCCATATTCGGATCTTGTATTCCGCTTCCGCTTGATACTCTTTTGCGTGATGTACAAGGAGATATCCTAAACTATTATATCTATCTAGGATATTTGGATCTTACAATATGGCATTAAATATTTCTGTTTCTATTGTTTCTAGATGGCGTGACTCTGATGCCCACTGTAAGTCGCATACATACATACTCATTTGTGTATGTCGTGGTCGTGTTTCCTGTCACTTACGCCGCTCGCTCTTGTCCTGATGTTGTTGAAGGTGTATAGGGTTGTTGGCCGGTACCGTGCCCTGCTCCACTTCGACGGGCCTACACGTGGGTGGCCTTGGGCCTCCATGGTAGAATCCCTTATCCACTTTTGGGTTCATCCAGGCTCTTGCTTAGAGCGTAATGTCCAAGGTATTACACCCAACCTCTTGTAGGTTACTTATTGGCATGAATTTGTGTATTTGCAAATGGTGTGGTTCTTGTTTTGGGTTTAAGGAAATCTCTCTATTGAAAATGTGAGAAAGTTGAGATGAGTGCATATAATGGGGACTATAAAAAATCATGCGTATGGTTCACCAACCCCAAATATGCCAATCTAGCAATTTTATTGCCATATTTTCCTCTGTTGCTCTCATGTGCAATAGTGAAAATTTGGAAAGTTGATTTTTATGTGTGATGCTTGTTCCCTTTCCCAATATATTGAAACTATCTCCTTTTCCCTTGGTGATAGTTGTGATGTATGTGGTGTATTGGTTTTTGAAGCACATTAATGTACAATAGCATAAAATTTAGCCTTTGGCCATGTCCTACATCAAAAATCTTATTGGTATATTCTATGACTTCCTTTTGCTTTTCATGTGCTTTCTTGTGTATCTATTTTGTGTGTGCATGTTTCGTTGTGGCGATATGTATTTGTGATGTTATCCACCTAGAAAGTTATACACATAAGAGAACATAATTTTTTACTTGATATTGTATTCCTTAGAGACCACCTTTTGTTTTAGTTGACTCTTTGGTAGATTCCAAATTTAATTTCCTATGAGTGCTTGTCTCTTTTGTTTGGAACTTGGGGCACACATATTTGTTCTCTCATGCCTAGTTGTTAAATGAGTTTGGGGGAGTGAGGATTCCATGCTTGTGTACTTTGTTTCCAAATGCAATTATTATATTTGGTGCATAATCCTTGGGGAGCTTCCCATGAAGACCCCCATGCATTTCACGAATCTTATCGCTTGAACCTTTAATGTCACTCCCCATTCCATTTGCCACTTGATACCTAGTTCATCTGAGGTTCGATCTCCGGTATCTTCATACCTAGTTCCACCTTGTTACCGATGAACTTGTTTACTCATTCCCATGTCGTTGCATTCCATGACTCAGTCACATGCTTGAAAGCTTCGTTAATGCAACGTCACCGAGATGGACACATGTATCTATCCATTATTTGGATTTGGCAAATCCTGGTCTTGATATGTACTCCTCTACACGTTCCTTTGGAAAACCTGAGTAGCACCTTTTTGATCACCCTTTTACGGCTTGATGCTTGATGCCATGTAAGCTCCCTCAAGAACGGTGATTTGTATTATCTCACAGTCAAAGGATCAGGTTACAAGATTACTATTATTATCATCAATGATGAATGTTTGTAACTAGATCTCATTGTGATATAACTCATTGGGTGTTTGTCTATCACATCATTCAACCAATGATGTGACCTCAATGTCAATTGGCATATATGCCTGACGAGGGGTTAACTCATCAATGACCATCGTTGATGGACTTAGGTTCGAGGGATTGGGGAGCGCTAGAGGCGTCGATCGACTAGTAAACAAGCAAATCGAGGACACGCGGTTAACCCAGGTTCAGGCCCTTGGAAGGGACTCTACTCTTGCTTGTCTTCTCATAGATTCTCGAGGAGTCGAAGGTTACAAGGGGAGAGCAGATGTAATCCGGCGAGGTGTATGCTAGGGTGGTGGATCTCCCCCTTACTACCCCTCCTAGCCTTTATATAGGGAGGGTAGGTCTCGGGATAGCAGACCGAGTCGGTTACAGATTAGGGTTTTACCCTCTTGAAAATGTATCTATTGCTTGCCATGTCTGATACGTCCAAAATGTATCTACTTCCCCAAACACTTTTGCTATTGTTTCTCCTCTAAACTTGTGTGATTTGCATACAACTAACACGGACTAACGCTGTTTTCAGCAGAATTACCTTGGTGTCTAGTTTTTGTGCCGAAAATCAACTATCAGGAAAAATCCTAGAAAATATGCCAAAAATCCTATTTCACCAGAAGACTCACGGAGCCAGAAGACGAGACGGAGGAGGGACACGAGGGGCCCACACCACCTGGCCGCGCGGGCTAGGCCTGGCCGTGCCAGGGGGTGGTGTGGCCACCTCGACTACCCCCTCGGCCTCCCTCTTCGCCTATAAGATGCCTCTTGACCTAAAAACCAAGGGGGGTTCGACGTTTTTCCAGAAAGAGTTCTGCTACGCCACCACCACCAGATTCCGCAAATCAGAACTAGAAACTTCGTTCTGGCACCAAGCCGGGACGGGGAATTGGAGGAGATCATCGTCATCATCGTCACCATCGCTTCTCCATCGACCATCTATGATTCCCCATCTATGAGTGAGTAATCCCCCAATGTAAGCTATGGGGATGGTAGGGATTGGATGAGATTTTTCATGTAATGGCATCAGATTGTTAGGGCATGGTGCCTAGTATCTATTATTAGTGCTTTTTGACTTTGTTGCAACTTGTTATGCTTAATGCTTGTCACTAGGTTCCGAGTGCCATGATTTCAGATCTTAACATGTTATTGATTCATGATGATAATATTGTTTATGGTCTTACCTACAAGTTGTATACACATATTGTTGTCCGGAACCGAAGGCCCCGAAGTGACAATAATCGGGATAACTGGAGGGAATGGCTTTGATGTGAGGATCACATGTGTTTAGGGAGTGTTAATACTTTGCTCCAGTGCTCTATTAAAAGGAGCACCTTAATTACCAGTAGTTCCCTTGAGGCCCCGCTGTAAATGGGCTGGCAGGACAAAAGATGTTGTGCAAGTTCTCATTGTGAGCACGTATGGCTTTATATGGAACACATGCCTATGATTATTTAGTACTTGGATGCTTTATCTTATTTATCTGCAAATGCCCCTATGTCTTGATTGCTATATGAATTGTCTTGTCCATGCAACGCCCGTCCATCCATCCCTATGCTTACCGCGCTTTAATTCTATTGTTTACTAGAATTGTTACTACTGTCTTTACTTCTATTACTGCTATTACTTTGTTATTTGCTATTACAAAATTGTTGCTACTGATAAACTGCTGTGAGCAAGATTGTTTCCAGGTGTAGCTGAATTGACAACTCAGTTGTTAAGGCTTATAAATATTCTTTGGCTCTCCTTGTGTCGAATCAATAAATTGGGTTTCACTTCCCTCAAAAATACTGCGATACACCCCCTATACTTGTGGGTCATCAAGACTAATTTCTAGCACCATTGCCGGGGAGCATAGCTCTATTTATCAAGTCCATCCATCATGGGTAAGTCTCGTGGTGAAAAGGTTCCTATTTTACCATCCACTACAAGGAGAGGTACGGTTCTGAATACCTCTGTTACTCTTGATTCACCATTTGTGATGAGTAATCTCCTTACACCACCCCATACACATGCTACACATACTGCTACTACTGCTGAATCATAAACTTCGGATACTTATGATGCTGCTTCTACTGTGCTTGATAAGAGTGGTTCATTAGGTCCTTTCCTAGGTGCTACGATTGCTAGAACTATAGCTGGAAATACTAAAAATCCTAATGAAGACACTACTCCACCTGTTAGTTCACCCGAGTCTATAGAGAGCTATGATATTGAAGACAGATATATAGAAATGAATGATGAATTTATTCAGGAATGTCAAAATACTCATGGTAAAAGTGCTATTAAGAGTCTCCTTGAGAGGCGTACTATAAAACCCAAATTATCCCCTAATGATAAGTTTGCTACATCTCCCATAAACATTAAAGATAAGGATTATGATTTCTCTCTTGATTTATCTTACATAACTATTGTTGTGAAGGAACCTTTTTGTGGAACTAAGAATGAAAGTGATGTAGCAGATATGAATGAGCTTTCTACCATGAGTGGCCTATTTTCTGACGATATTAAGATGCACACCTACTTTGTTGCTAAATTTTTCCCTTTTCACTAAAAGGAGAAGCTAAAACTTGGTTTAATAATTTACCTCCTAGATATATTGATAGCCGTGATTGCTTGATTAGTACTTTCCTTTAGAAATATTTCCCTCCAAGTGCTAGACATGCCATTTTGTAGGAAGTTTTTGATTTTAAACAAGGAGAAAAAGAGGTATTGCCTGAATCATGGGCAAGGTTTTGTGCTTTGATTCATGCACAGGCTGGATGTCCATTACCTAAGAATGAGCTTCTTGATATATATTATAATGGACTAACTGAAGAATCTAGGACATACCTGGATAGTTGTGCTGATTGTGTTTTCAGGAATACAACTCCCAAAGAAGCTGAGGAATTAATGGCTAAAATAAGCAATAATTATGATGACTGGACTCCACCTGAGCCAACTACACCTAAGTTAACTATGCCTGAGCCAACACCAACATCAAAGAAGAGGGGAGTTATGGAACTAAATGATAAAGTGATGAAGGAAGCTAAGAAATGTCTTAAGGAGAAGGGTATCAAAGATAAAGACGTGAAGAATTTACCTCCTATAGAAGAATTATGTAAGCCAACCTCCCACCCATCCACTATTGAGGTACACTCTCTCCAACATTTTGATGAACGTGATATTCCTTATTCTAAACATCCTGATCAATGCTTAGAAGAATTTGATATTTTTATTCTTAAGCAAGATAATTTTAATAAAAGAGTGCATAATCATCTAATGGAAAACTCTAGAGCTATTATTGAGTTAAAAGATATTGTGGAAAGAACCTCTAATGATGTTAAAATGCTTGTTAAACATTTCCAAATGGTTCAAACTCAAATTGATCAGCTTATTAAAGTACAAAAATACTTGCTAGTTAATGCTGCTAAAGAAAAACATGCTTATGAAATTAGAACTAGAAGTGGTGCTGCCACTCAGGATCCTTATATCCTGAGGGGCATCCTAAAAGAATTGAGCAGGATTCTCAACAAATTGAAAATAGTGGAACTTCTCCTAAGAAAAGGAAAAAGAAACATAAAACTATTGTAGAATCTCCTGAACCTGCTGTAGATCCTAATAGTATATCTGTCTCTAATGCTGAAACTGAAAGTGGTAATGAGGAAAATGATGCTCCCGATAAAGAAAAAACTAAAGAAGAACCTGAAAGTCACATTAAGAATACTAAATACACTAAAGAAGATTTTGTTGCTAAGAAACATGGTAGTGAAAGAGAGCCTTGGGTCCAAAAACCTATGCCTTTCTCTGATAAGAAACACAAGTCAAAGGAAGATGAACACTATAATAAGTTTTGTGAATGGATGAAACCTTTATTTTTGCAAATTCCTTTGACTGATGCTATTAAATTGCCTCCTTACTCAAAGTATATGAAGGATATTGTCTCTAATAAAAGGGAGATCCCTAATGAAGAAATTTACTTTGCTTGCTAATTATTCCTTTAATGGTAAAGTTCCAAAGAAACTTGGAGACCCTGGGATTCCAACTATTCCATGCTCTATTAAAAGCAATTATGGTAGAACTGCCTTGTGTGATTTAGGAGCAGGAGTTAGTGTTATGCCTTTTTATCTCTACAAGAGACTTCAATTGTTAAAACTAATACCAACTGATATATCTTTGCAAATGGCTGATAAATCTACTACTATTCTTGTTGGCATATGTGAGGATGTACCTGTTCAAGTGGCTCATAATTGCTTGATATTAACTGACTTTGTTGTGCTTGAAATGCCTGAAGATGACAATATGTCTATTATCCTTGGGAGACCTTTTCTTAATACTGCAGGAGCTATTATGAATTGTAATCAAGGAAAGGTAACTTTTAATGTTAATGACAAGGAGCATACTGTCTATTTCCCCAAGAAGATTGATAGGAATTATGGATTAAATTCCATTGAAAATATTGAGGGCATCCAAGTTGGAGAAATATATTGTCCCATACCAAGAGAAAGATATGAAATTATTATGATTGGGACCATTGCTATCAAGGTTGAGGTAACATAATAATTTGGGGAATGCAAAGTTTTGTTTTATATAAAATTGTTTTGGTAACAAGACCTGATCAACCTTGTTAACAAAGGGATTTTAATGAACAAAACAATGTTTTCACCATGATTATCTTCGCTTACTTTTACTTTTTCCATTTTAGTTTTTGCTTTCGCTTAGTTTACTTTTCTATTGCTAGTTGCTTGCATATTAGAGAGTCTTAGAACTTCTGAAGTGTAGGTTTTGTTTTGTCATTGCATCATTTCAAAATCATCTTTCTACATAAAAATCATTCATCAATACCTGAAAATTGCTCAAAAATAAAGTGTCTCGAAAAATTCCAGAAAATTCATATTAAATTTTTATGGGAAAAAAGGGGCAGAGAAGTGCCTGGAGAGTACCAGGGGCCCACCAAAGAAGGCAAACCACCTGGTGGCACGGCCACACCAGGGGCGCGCTTGGCCATGGTGTGGGCCACCCCTGGCCCTCCACTCACTCTCTCACTTGCCACTTTTCTCTTTCTCTCTATCTCTCTCTCTCAAACACCAATTCATTGCTCAAACTCGCGTTCTTGCTGCTCTTGCTCGCGATTTTTTGATCTCCTTGCTCAGCCCATCTTTGATGCTGAAATTTGGAGCATTTGTTCTCCGAATAGCAAAGATGAACAACCACACTTTTGGAGAAGTATTTGAGAGGGACACACCCAGGAGGGCAAGGCCTTCAAGATCGGCTTCTCAATTTAGGCCATCATATCATGAAGATCTTGTTGCACCATGCTTTGGCAATGAAGGAGATGAGGGAGATGCTCACCCATCTACTTTCCCTTGTTTCACCTTTTTGCGAGCTGTAGGGACCCTCGATGAGTTCTTACTCCTTGTTCAGAGGGCTGGGCTGACCACCTACATGGAAGATGAGAGTGAGCAATATGCCGCGCTCACCAAAACTTTCGTTGAGAGTTTCATTTTCACTAACACCCCTTATCAGTCAACTGTTTCATTCAAAATTTATAATCTGCCTATTACCATGTCATTGGAAACATTTTGCAGCATTATAGGCATAGGCATGACTGGGATAGTGAAGAAGATCCAAGGTCGGCCCGCTGATTTGCTGGAGCTCTATCGAAGTGTGAAAAATGATGATGACCGTGTAGCTCGGCGCGGGAAGATAAGGAACATTCAACTCCTAGCTCTTAGATATTTTGCTTACTATCTTGCCACTAGCATTCTTGGTACGGAGAACACTAGTAAAATTTCTAATTATCATTTAGCCTTCCTCACTGCTGCACTTAATAATTATACCAAGTATAATCTTAGTTCTCTCATTGCTCGCCCCCTAGCCGCTAGAGGACCTATTTATGGGGGCATTATTTCCTCATGTATGGTGGCTGCTTTAGAACTTTCTGTGGATCCTAATGACACCGTGTTGACTCCACAAAGGCTTGATCTTGCTGCTATGAAAACACATCACTTTGTTACTACTGACTCTAGTACCGAGAGTTTAGTTTACAGGATGTTGTTCACTTACGGAGATGAGTGGGAAATTCCCTTTCCACAGCCTTCTTTGTTCAGTATTTGCAGGATGCCATGGTCGCGCTCCAAGGAGGCGGTGGACAAGCAACTCCGCCTGCTGGGTTTCCACAGGCAGCACTAGGAGGATGTGCCCTCTTACGACTACTCTGCGCACTATGCTGGGGCGTCCTCGATATTGTATCAGGACGAAGGTACCTCTTCGCCATATTACGGAGACGCTCCATCTTGGCTAGCTTGGGATTGATTTCCATTTAGGCCAAAAGCCTAAGCTTGGGGGGGAGGTACGACGACATCACACTCATCTACATATCATGTTCAGTCGGCACTTTGTATATCTATGTTTCGCTTTCTTTTTACTTTTTGTTCTTGCTTTGTTTCTGCTTTCGAAAACAAAAAAGACCAAAAATATTTTCGTTATTTCTCTTCATTTGCTTCTTTTTCTTTTTGCCTTGGTTTGTTTTTCCTTTTAGCTTTGTTTTGATTATTCGAAAAACCCAAAAAGATTTCGCTTTGCTTGTTCTTCCTTTTTGTTCTTTCCTTTAAAAATTGAAAACCCAAAAATATTTGTTGTTCTTCTTTGGTTTTGTGAAGTTCGTTGCAGGGTTCAACAGTCCTCAGTGGAGTTTGGTTTCATGTTATTATTCAAGCCACACAAGTAAAGGGCAATAATGAAGATTAATGACAACTTGAGGTGTGTTAAGAGACTGGTAACAAACTCTATTTGTTTTCATTTTTGTACATATACTCATCATTGTGGGCATGCTTAGTCTGTTCATGTAAGGTGTATGTTATTTATGGATACTTAGTAGTTCTTGCTCTCTTATGATCAACTCCAGCTTGCTAATAGTTTGTAGCATGTCATATGAATGTTTGCTTGCATTGTTCTATCCATAACTTGGTATGACACTGTGGTATCCTCCTCTGAAAGTTTCACTTGAATTGACTTGGCACATGCTCACGCATGCATATGACTGAAACAATCAGTTAAGCCTCGATGAATTATTTTAACTGAGGGTTCTTGAATCACTTTCATGCCATAATTAATCCTGTTTTGTTGCAAGCATGATTATGACAGTTATTGCTCTCTCGTTTGTCACTCCCTTAATATTGCTAGCCTTCACGTGCACTGAGTATGAGCTCTACTCATGTTTCCAACTCCCCAAAACCAATATTGCCAAAAGTGTCCACCATACTAGCTATTAGCATCATTTGCTACTCCTTGCATATTTATTATGCTCTGTTTTCTTCCGAATAAAATGTTTGCTTGTTATGAGAAAGTTAGTTAGTAAAGCTCTCACGAACTTGATGGCACACTTTATTTCTTACACCTAATAAACCTGGACTATTGTGACTACCATGAAAGTTATATGGTTGCAAATTATAGGCCTAGCAGAACCATGCTGTCACGGGGAACGCTTTCAACACCTTTAAATATATACCCAGTTGATATCATGCTCTTTTGTTTATGGATGTTGTCGGTGTGAAATAAAAGGAGAGCTTGTAAGTCCATGGAATTATGTATGTGTGTTAGAGAAACGCCTGGGTGGCTGGTCTAATCCATGCCTAATCATGGTGGAAACCTGCAGCGTAACCATAATGAGCAATCTATGAAGCATTCTTCTTATAAAAAAAGAGATAGAGATTGAGTAAAAAGAAAAAAAGGATGAGAAAAGAGGAAAGAGAGAAAAAATCACCATTTTCCCATGGTAAATAAGAAGACTGCTGAGATGCTCATTGTCTGCTTGCCTTGTCATTTTGATATGGGGATTCTTCCGTATCATCGGGCAAGGGGTGCCTCGTTGGCGGTTCTCTATGATACACATGTATTTACTATGACAAGAACTTACCGGTAACTAAAGTTGAGTAGCACGAGGAGCGGCCCTCATACTCAAGGAACATGAGACTTCTAGTTTATGGTCTGTCAAGCATATAACTCGTATTGGACCTCACTTTCACATTAACCATTTAAAAGATGTTTATGATAGGGGCAGTGAGAGCTCAAAGCTAATGAGTACCATACTTTCAGCATTTGGAAGCCTTTCAAACTTTTCAAAACCTTTTCACTTCCTTGTTGAGTTGCCACTTATTCTATGATCAGTTTCTTGAGAGCATAGTTGTCATTCTTAGTGTAATGTGCTTTTTTCAAAACTTGGTTAATTGTGTCATGACTTTGATGCTTGTATCTATGATATCTTTACTTCTAGTCTTCACCTTAACTTCAGAGGTGCCTTGGCATTGATGTTTGCCCTACAATCAAAGGAAAGTGAGATACCACTCTATCATACCTTTTTATGAGCATTGTAATGTTGCTTATGTTTATGTTTCATGCTACTTATTATTTTTGAGTTGTAACCTCTTCATAGCTTGTAATGACTATTGAGTAACCTTATTTGCACACTCCTTATTATGAATTGTCTAAGTACTTGATCATATGCTGAGAATATATACATCTTATGAAGCAAATGTGTTCGTGAAAGTTTCTTTTATCGCACTCAGATTTCAACTAAATTTCTTGAGGACAAGAAATAAGCTAAGCTTGGGAGGAGTTGATACGTCCACAACATATCTACTTTCCTGAACACTTTTGCTATTGTTTATCCTCTAAACTTGTGTGATTTGGATACAACAAACACGGACTGATGTTGTTTTCAGCAGAATTACCTTGGTGTCTAGTTTTTGTGCAGATCAACTATCAGAAAAAATCCTAGAAAATACACAAAAAATCCTATTTCACCAGAAGACTGACGGAGCCAGAAGACGAGACGGAGGAGGGCCACGAGGGGCCCACACCACCTGGCCGCGCCAAGGGGTGGTGTGACTGCCGCGGCTACCCCCTCGGCCCCCCTCTTCACCTATAAGATACCTCTTGACCTAAAAACCAAGGGGGTTTGGTGTTTTTCCAGAAAGAGTTCTGCTACGCCACCACCACCAGATTCCGCAAATCAGAACCAGAAACTCCATTCGGGCACCCTGCCGGGACGGGGAATTGGAGGAGATCATCGCCATCATCGCCACCATCGCTTCTCCATCGATCATCTATGATTCCCCCATCTATGAGTGAGTAATCCCCCGCTATAGGCTATGGGGATGGTATGGATTAGATGAGATCGTTCATGTAATGGCATCAGATTATTAGGGCATGGTGCCTAGTATCTATAATTAGTGCTTTTTGACTTTGTTGCAACTTGTTATGCTTAATGCTTGTCACTAGGGCTCGAGTGCCATGATTTCAGAGCTGAACATGTTATTGATTCATGATGATAGTATTGTTTATGGTCTTACCTGCAAGTTGTATACACATATTGTTGTCCGGAACCAAATGCCCTGAAGTGACAATAATCGGGATAACCGGAGGGAACGGCTTTGATGTGAGGATCACATGTGTTCACGGAGTGTTAATGCTTTGCTCTGGTGCTCTATTAAAAGGAGCACCTTAATTGCCAGTAGTTCCCTTGAGGCCCCGCTGCAAACGGGATAGGACAAAAGATGTTGTGCAAGTTCTCATTGCAAGCACGTATGACTATATATGGAACATATGCATATGATTATTTAGTACTTGGATGCTTTATCTTATTTATCTGCAAATGCCCTATGTCTTGATTGTTATATGAATTGTCTTG
Organism: Avena eriantha; assembly: GCA_910589775.1. NCBI lineage: Eukaryota > Viridiplantae > Streptophyta > Magnoliopsida > Poales > Poaceae > Avena > Avena eriantha. The sequence goes on along the minus strand of OU342742.1, from coordinate 449,297,977 downwards.
TGGATGCAACACCCGTCCATCCATCCCTATGCCTACCACGCTTTAATTCTACTGTTTACTCAAATTGTTACTACTGTCTTGACTTCTATCACTGCTATTACTTTGCTATTTGCTATTACAAAACTATTGCTACTGATAAACTGCTGTGAGCAAGATTGTTTCCAGGTGCAGCTGAATTGACAACTTAGTTGTTAAGGCTTATAAATATTCTTTGGGTCCCCTTGTGTCGAATCAATAAATTGGGTTTCACTTCCCTCGAAAATACTACGATACACCCCCTATACTTGTGGGTCATCAGTGTCCTTCAAGGAGTCACCTTCCTCCGGACTTGGTCCACCCGAATACTTGTTGGGATTCTATTGTATCCGTGGGTTCCTCTTGGGTAGGACCGTATGGGCTAAACAGGAGTAATCATAGGGTATACCCATGTCAGTAGCCCCCGAGTATCCAGCCGAATTGTAGATTCGGGTGGAGACTATAAAGTCTTCGAATGCGTGGATTGCAAAATCATCCAAAAGTGCTTTCGGTGCCGCGGTTTATGTCATAGGGTTGTCGATATGTGTGTCTGATACATCCAACGGATCAGGCCAGTTAACTGCCTTAGGAAAAACAACGCTATCTACTCAAACTCGAGTCCCCGGACTTGAATTCAGAACATTGCTAGCGTAATTCGACTCCTACCACAAAGGTCTTACAGAGTCGAATTCCATTGTTTTGGTATGATCACTTGACGCGTCCGTCACGGCTTTTTCATCGTGCCTTTAGGCATGGTTTATTTCTGGTAGAGCACATCAGGTGCGTTGCCAGGCCTTTTGCAAGTCTTATCTTCATGTTGTAAACGCGGCATCCGAATGTTTTTCACCGCGGAGGTGATTCGGGTGGCCCAGGTTATGTTGTCTCTTTGTAGGGTATTTCCAGTGATGGTGAGGCAGAGTCGCCGAATGCTTCAAATGCTCATGGTGCAGACGTGGTCAATGCTTTTTTTGCCATGTATAACTATGTTTTCCTTTGCATAGGGTGCGCGACCACTGGTCCCTATGGGAGTAGCCCCCGAGTGCCTATTCGAGTCGCAGACTAGAGTGGGGACTTTGAACTTTTGCGACTACTGTCATTGGCTGTAACCTATCGAGTAAGCTTTCCAGTGCTCCCTATGGGAGTAGCCCCTGAGTCCGTAATCGAATCATTCATTCGAAGGAGGAGTTGAGGTATACATGCTTTGTATTTTTGTAGGTAGCCTGTTCACTAGGCCCGAAAAATACTCGGGTGCCTGACCAACGCTCTTGTTAGGAGTAGCCCCGAGTGTTTGGTCGAGTCATAGAATCGAGCAAAAACTAGTGAAGTCGAAGAAAATTACCGTTATACACTTCGGCCTTAGGCTGCTGCCAGGACTAGTGCAGATGAGATCATTGCTTATAATTGGATGAGCTCAGCCGTCGGCATGAGCGGTGCTGATGGGACATGACGATGGTGGGTCCCAGTGTCTGACCAGAATTTGACTAGTCACACGTAATTTTTGGGGGTTTAACTGCGCCTCCTCGGTTTTCACACCGAGTGAGGAACGTGCAGCGACGATTCAGTAAATGCGCTACCACGTGTTCTCACTGATGCATGCCACACGGTTTGGTGGAACTTTCCTAGCCATTGGATGACTTCTTGTTGATGCTTAAGTAGGGATCCGCGGTAGTAATTCTCGCATTGTAACTTCTTCTTCATCCACGTGTTGATGCCATTGCTGCTTTTCCATTCTCCATTGCGCTCCGCCCCCTTCCGCGCTGGACGTGCTTAGGGTGCTTCCAAGTTACTTTCTTCGATCGCTCCGTCGGAGGAAAATGGGTAAGAAGAAGAGCACCAAGTCCGCTACCACCGTCACTGGATCTAGCGCCGCCACCGCCACGCAGCCGAAGAAAGGCGCCGGGACCCGTGTGACCAACGGGTCATGGTGGCGCTCTACTATGAATCCTCACGAACTCCAGACGCACTGCCAGGTTGGTTTGATTTTGACCAAGGAAGATGATTGCCAAATCCCTGGACCAGAGGTAATTCCTGACCCTCCTGCCAAGTTTTGGGTGATGTTTATTGCGTTCATTCTTCAAGGTCTTTCTCTCCCCTCCACAAATTCGTGTGAGGGTTCCTTTGCTTCTATGGGATTCAGCTCCATCAGCTGACTCCCAATTCTATCATGCACATTGCGTGCTTCATTACTATCTATGAGTGTTAGCTTGGTATCGAGCCGCACTTTGGTCTTTCCAAGAAATTGTTCAGCTTGAAGAGGAAGTCAGGGTCGGGGTCTGTAGTGTATGATCTTGGGTCAGGAAGGGTCAACCTACTCATCGGCCTACTCGTCAACTCCCATGTTCAATACTTTAGCCTCAATCTCGTCGAATCCACCCAAGGATGGAGGGAAAAGGGGTTTTACATTCGAGTCGAGAAAGCAGATGATGAAAGGTTCGGCCTCGCCACCTTTGATCGAAATGCTGAAGTGAGGAGGAAGAGATCCTGGAAGAATGTCGTGATGCCATGCAAAGAGAAATAGGTATAGGTCTTGTACTGCCTGGTGCTGGACCTTCAACTTATCCGTGGCAAGGAAGTCATAGGCGTGGACCTTATTCGGATGTGGTTGGGGCGTCGGGTGTAACCGCTGTAGGCTAGAGAATACCCAATGTATCTCTGGACCACCGTGATGGACCCCACCTGCATCTCACCTGAGGATATGACTTTGGTGGAGCTTGACAAGAAAATCAGGGCACTGACCAAATTTACCCTGAAAGATTCTCTTCCTGGGGAATCAAGCACTCTACCTTTCCTTGCGACTCGTCCTCCTCCTCCTACGGTATTCTTCCATTACTAGAGTATTTTTTTTCTCTTTGTCTGTGGGACAATTGTAGTTGTAATATGATGACATTATTTTTTATGCGATATGACTGGAAGGTCGAGAGTTCACTGCCTCATCGGCCAGAGGGAATACTTCCTCCCGAGGCTATAGAGGAGGATGAATTAGGGTCGACTATGCCCGTCTGAATGAGTTATGCCCTAGAGGCAAATAATAAAGTGTATTATTTGATATATCTCCTATATGTTCATAATACGTTTCATAATATGCTATAACTGTGTTAATATGAAACGTTAATACACGTGGGGTATGTAAATAAATCGTGTCTCTAGCTACCTCTAGAGAACTAGTTCATTGGTCATGAGGATGATCTGGTTTTCAAGATCATGGGCATTTATGCCAATCGACAATGAGGTCATGTCATTAGTTGAATGACATGATAGACATACACCCGACCATTATTTCTTAATGAGATCTACTTACAAAGTTCACCATTGATGATAAAACATAGAGAACCACGCAACCTGATCCTTTGACTGTGAGGTAATGCAAATCACCATTCTGGAGGAAGCTTAGATGGTTATCAAGTATCATCTCGTAACAGGGTCATCAAAAAGGTGCCACTCAGGTTTTCTAAAGGGATGCGTAGAGGAATACATATCAAGACCAGGATTTGTCTAATCCATGTAACGGATAGATACATGTGGCCATCTCGGTGATGTTGCATTAATGAAGCTTGCAAGCATGTGACTTGGTCACGGAATGCAACGACATGAGAACGAGTAAACAAGTTCATTGGTAATGAGACCGAACTAAGGTATGGGGATTGTTGGGGGATACCCCCGAGTAGGGTCACGCCGGGGTATAAAGGCCGAGTTAGCCGAGGTATGGCACGGTCAAAGCAAGTGCTGGCCGGGTCACCTCAAGGCAGGCCGACTTACAGAGTAACCCGGCCCCTTGGGCGTTTGCCCAGCATTAATCCGGCCAGCATAAAATATATGTCGGCCATGTTTATCTACTAAATGTGCAGGTACCCTCATAGCCGAGTTAGCCAAGCGCAAACCGGGCTACCACTTGCCTTCCAAGTGAAGAAAGGAATCTCCCGTTGGTCAAAAGGTGGCTTCCGTCCATTGTAGTGTGAGCGGAGCAAGAAGAGGAAAGGACCAACGAGGGATGGCCGACAAAAATGACGCAGGCAATGTCGGATGAGGTAGCTTGTGTCTGGTGATGCCTAAAGGCAAGGGGCATACAGAGGGTTACATCCATAGTCCGGACTAGCCGTTAAAGCGAATAAAGAAGCATCTAGCTTTAACCAAGGGGCATATTCGGGGAATATGCCTCCACGTATGCCCTAACTTTGTAACCCGGGTTTCCCTATATAAGGAGGACCAGGGCCTCCATAGCAGGGGCTCGATCAATTCTGTCTTGGTAGAACTCTAGAGCATTATAGTGGGGGTAAGAGAACTAGTATCCTTCTCACTAACTGCTCAAGGAGCCCTTGTAATCCACCCTTGATAGAGTGAAATACAAACATCTGTGTGTGGAATCACCACACTATCCCTCCCTGGATTCCTCTAGTGTTCATTGGCCCCATCTTTAGCCTATCCATGGTATCTGCCATGCCACCACCACGACAGTTGGCACCCACCGTGGGGCTACCAGCGCTAGAAGGGGTGAAAATCCGGACGGGAAACATCATCGGCACCGGCAAGCGCATCGTCTCTGGCTTGGTTCAGCGCTTTGGAGCGCTGGACTATATCAGTGACAATGCTGGGAGCTTCGGCAGGTGTCCTCCTCCGCACAATGTCCTCTTCATCAAGCTGGGCGCACACAAGATCTACGTCGGCATGGACGAGACCTGCGTTCACCTACGACACATCATCGAGGGAGGCGAGCCACCTCTCAGCGCAGTTAGCGGCCCACGTATCACTCACCCCGCAAGCTGCATTGAGGTCATGATGATTGCACCAAATGCAGGAGCAAGCAAGGACCTGGCGCCAGATCTAGAGGTCATGCCAAAGAAGGCAAGATCTAGATTCCCACCTTTAGAAAGGCCAGAGAATGTACTGTAGCAAGCAATAGATAGCCTAGCGACACCAATAGCTCATGTTGTAGATCCAGCTCAGGCGCAAGCTGAGTTAGAGGAAAGTAGGCAGAAAATGCTAAATGGGGCGAAAAAGGTAGCCGAGTTGCAGCAGTCGCTAAACATCACCTTGAGGGAATATGCAAAGGCGAACCACATAGATGGAGTGAAAATCCGAGGTAGAAACCTAATCACGGAAATTGACAAGGAGTGTGAGCCTAGGCCGGGTCAGACAACTACTATAGTGACAGGAGGGCTAGAGAGGTACAGTACCCCGACAAAGAATCTCAGGGCTGCAAATGCGGCAGCATCCGAATTAGAGGGCTTAACTGGAGAATCCCGGGAGAGACAACAGGAAAGGGTAAATCACTTATTGCGGGTGGCTTGCCAGCAAAATGAGGAGCTAAATAATGCAAACCCGGCACAACCCAGAGCATCTCGTGTGGTTCATTTGGAAGGGAACAACCCGGCAAAATCTGCTGGAGCTACATCGTCCCTTGGTCACGCACCTAGGAGAGAGGAGGTGGTAACCTCGGGAATAAGAGATAAACAAATGGTCCCATATGACCCGGTAAAGGAAGGAAAAGGAAAAGCTGTGCAAGTTGATGAGGATCGTCAAAGTGCTAGCCGAGGTGAAGCTGGCCGAGGTAACCGCGACCAAGGCAATGCCGGTCAAAGGAACACTGCCAACAGAAATGCTGGACAGCGTGATCCAACGGGAACATGGCAAAATGTACCTCGGCAACAGCAGTAGCAGTACGCACCTCGGCAGGAGAGAAGCGCAGGTCAGGCAGGGCAATAGCAAAATGCTCATCTAGGTCAAGACAGGTATAATGATGGTTACTCAGAAATGATGGATGCCGGATTCCCAAGACCGGAGCACCATGTGATTGGATCGAGGCTTGGAAGTAGGAATTTGCAGCCGGATGACGCAAGATTGAAGATGGACATAATCTATAGGTCGGAGTTGATTGATGTGCAAGGTCCTCCAGGTCTGGCATGTTTTGGACCCCGGATCATGAGAGAACCGCCAGTGCCGAACTTCTAGTTGGCAAGAGGAATGAAGACATATGATGGCAGCACAAAGCTAGATGACTGGCTCATTGATTACGCAACTGCAGTGAACATTGCCACAGGTAATTTGAGATGGGCTGTGAGATATGTGCCCCAGATGCTGGAAGGACCAGCTAGGGTTTGGCTGAACAATTTTCCACCAGGGAGTATCAACTGTTGGTTGGATTTTGAGGAGTTGTTCATAAGCAACTTCTCAAGCACCTACAAGAGGCCAAACAGGCCATAGACTTTGGCGTTGTGTAAGCAAAGACCGAATGAGCCTGACCGAGAGTTTCTGACCCGGTGGTGCAGTGTGCATAATTTATGTGAGGGAATAATTGAGTCACATGCTATAGCGTGGTTCACCCAAGGTTGTAGTTACGGAAGTATGTTGTGGTAGAGGTTGTAGCAAGATATGCAAACTACGCTGGCTAAGACAATCCGGATCGCAGATTCGTATGCCTTGCAGACCCGACGCAACCCAGGTTAATGTCAAGCGAGTCCAACGAGGAGTACTACAACAGAGACGGTTCCGGATCGTCCAGGAGTAATGATTTCCGAGGTAAAAGAAGGGACGATCGTTCGGATTACTGGTACAGCTCACAACAAGTGGCTGCGATGGACCGAGATCAGCCCAGTGTTGGCGCAAACCAGCATCAGAAAACTGGAGGCCAACAGTGGCAACAAAAGAGTGAAGGAATAAATCCCTAGACCCTAGAGCAGAAAAACAATGGCAAGAGAGAAAGGACCGTCCGAGGTATACCTTCGAGTCAATCCCGGATCAACCATGCAAGTTCCATATGCCAAGCCCAAATAGTCCGACGAACCATACAACCCGGCAGTGTGAATGGATGAGGAAGTTAGAACAAGGTAGTTTGGGGAATGCTCAAGCACCTCGGCATGATGGACCTCGGAATGAAGCACCTCGGCAACAACTATTGATTAGGGGGAATTGATAGAAACTTATGTTGCCTCCGCCTCCGCCGAGGTATGAGAGCTAGGAACGGAGGGATGTTGTGCACCAAGTGAATAACCAACATCAGAAGGAGCAAGGATACCATGGCAATGAGGGGAGAAATGAATAAGGGAGCATCATCAGAGTTACTGCTGTTCACCACAGAAGAGACCGACAAAAAGATCTTGCAGCGCTGGCATATGGAGGTAAATAATCATGGCTAAGGAAGAATCATGGCTAAGGTTAGAGTCACTGACCTTGAAGACATTCCTAAAAGTGTCAGGTTCACTGAAGGGGATTCTCCTGACTCTCAGTCCTAGACTTTTTCTGTGGAGGTTCTGTTGCAGAATATGCTGGGTGGTGGCCCACCAGATGAAGACCCTTTACCTGATGATGGGATTGACCCACACCCAATTCCCAACTTAAACCCTGCTGCCAATATTTTTGTTCCACCTCCTGTCAATCCTCAGGATGTTGGCAACAATGATGATGAGGGGTGGGGACACTGGGCCATGGGAAATAATCAGAATGAAAACCAACAAGATCAACCAAATGCTGCTTTCAATCAGTTAATGGATGCCATTATGGAAGATGTCCTACCTGAGGATCCCCTGCATCCTCCTCCACAAGACAACATTGCTGTTACTATTTCCTCTTCTGTCCATGCTCAAAATGGCTCTGATAATAGTGGGGGACTGTCCCAAAACAACAATTTTATACTTGATGAGGATGAGGTTTTGCAAGATAATTTGAATGCAGCACTTGGAGAAGGTTTGGAACAGCTAATGAATGCTTACAACTTAGAATCAGAAGATGTTGAGAATGTAGATAGCTCAGAGAATACTAGTATGGATAACCTAGGTGGGTTCCTGGAAGACTCTGAGATGCTTTCACCCAACTTGGCTCACTTTAAGGTTGGGTTTGTGCATACTCATTTTGCTCAGATTCCTGATCTCCATGCTGCAAAATTGTCTTTCTCAAAACAAGGATTAGACCTATGGGACAGATTCTTTGCTCCTCATTGCAAAGTCAATGGCAGGGTCAGAAGTTTTGATATCCCTGGGGAAGGTAATCTTTGGACTGAATCTCAGAGAGCCTCCAACTCACCTACTACCCCATAAGGAAGAGGAGGGGAAACTCCACTCTTGTTGAAAATGAGGTTGCTAAAGAAGGAATTGAAAAGAGGCTCCTGAAAAAAGCAAGATTGTTGAAAAGGTGATGGTGGCACCAGGGCCAAGAACTTCTTCATCCACTACTGTTAGAGGGAAAGGATCTTCAGCAAACTCTGACAAGATCATAGAAAAAAGGAATGCTTCTGCTGGAGATGGCTCTTAGAAGCACAAGAAACCATCCAAGAAATGATATTAATGGTTTACATCTCTTATTATTAGGGGGTGGCAGGAATTCCTTTTGTTGTCATGGGTACTATAATAGACCTATTCTCTCTTGTCTTTTGATGTACTTTTGCTTTCTGTGGATGATGAGATGGTTCCCTGACTCTTTTGAAAGATCCTTTCACTGCCATGGCATCTGTTCTGTCTGGAAGTATACTTTGCTTCCTAATATAGATCCACATCCCACTTTTATTTATGGATAACACAAGAAGTTAGATAATTAGGAACTGGAATATTAGAGGGATAAACTCTGAGAAAAAGTGCGTAGCCTTATTTAATAAAATTGTTGAATCAGGATGTGATATCATGTGGCTACAAGAAACAAAAAGAGAATGCTTTGATCTGGAGTACATAAAGAAATTATGTCCCTTAAAATTCAATAAGTTTGAGTTTTTGCCTTCAGTTGGTGCCTCTGGTGGAATTATTACCATTTGGAATGGGGCTTTATTTTCTGGGAACCTGGACTTTAAAAATGATTTCTCTATCTCCATCAAGTTCCAGTCCAATTTATCCAATGAGACCTGGTATCTTACCAATATCTATGGCCCCTGTGACACTTACAGAAAAGCAGTTTTTATTTAGTGGTTTCATAATATTGATTTTAATGATGGGGTGAACTGGCTTGTGGTGGGGAATTTTAATTTAATAAGACAACCTTCTAACAAAAATAAAGGTGGAGGTGATATCAATGATATGTTACTTTTTAATGAAGCCATTAGTAATCTTAGGATGATTGAATTACCTTTGAAAGGAAAAAAGTTTACTTGGAGTAATATGCAAAATGACCCTCTTCTTGAAAGACTGGATTGGTTTTTCACCTCAAACTCTTGGACATCCTCTTATCCATCAACCTTTGTTTACCCTCTGGTCAAACCTACATCTGATCATACACCAAGTGTTATTAACATTGGCACCAAAATTCCCAGGGCAAGAGTTTTTAGATTTGAAAATTACTGGCTGCAGCATAGTGATTTTCTTGGCATTGTCCAAAATGCTTGGAACATTCCAGTTGCCTATCATGACAGTGCAAAAAAATTTAAATGCTAGGTTTAAAAATGTGAGAAGAGGCTTAAAGCTTTGGGCAAAGAACCTTCCTTGCCTCAAACAATTGATTGACAAGGTTAATCTAGTCATTGAACTTCTGGATAGTTTTGAAGAGTTTAGATGTTTGAATATCCTTGAATGGAACTTGAGAGATATGCTGAAATATCATGTCATTACTTTGTTACAAAGCCAAAAGTCCTATTGGAAACGAAGGGGGGAGATTAAATGGGTCAAACTTGGAGATGGAAACACAAGGTTCTTTCACTCAAAGGCAACTATCAACTTCATACATAATTACATCTCTGCTCTCAAGAATACTAATAAGGATGAAATTTCTGATCATGAGGGTAAAGCTGCTTTATTATGGAATGCTTTCAAAGATAGAATGGGCACTTCTGATAATACTACTATGCATTTTAACCTGGCTGATTTTTTTGGAGATGGAATGAGCTCAAACTTAAGAGAAAATTTGGAAGCCCCTTTTCTAGACAAAGAAATTGATGATGTAGTGAAGGATCTCCCCAATCACAAGTCCCCTGGTCTAGATGGTTTTAATAATGAGTTCATTAAATGCTGTTGGCCTATAATTGGTAAAGACATAAAAAAGATGATTCATGATTTCTATGATGAGAAATTCTCCCTTGAGAGCATCAACTCCTCCTTCATTACTCTGATTCCTAAAAAGAGTTGCCCTGAGACACCATCAGACTTCAGACCCATATCTCTGCTCAATAGTGTGTTAAAGATCATCACTAAACTCCTGGCAAATAGATTGCAGAAGATTATTTTAAAGCTTGTCCATAAAAATCAATATGGATTTCTGCAACAAAGATCTATCTAGGATTGCCTTGGATGGGGATTTGAATATCTTTTCCAATGTCACCAATCAAAAGAGGAGATTATTGTTTTAAAACTTGATTTTGAGAAGGCTTTTGACAAGATTGAACATAATGCATTACTTGAGATTCTCAAGGCTAGAGGTTTTGGAGAAAAGTGGATAAAATGGATCCAACTGTTACTTAGTTCTGGCACCTCATCTGTTTTACTGAATGGTATTCCTGGGAAGAAATTTTACTGTAAAAGAGGAGTTAGACAAGGGGATCCATTATCACCACTTCTGTTTGTCCTTGCTACTGATTTGCTCCAATCTATCTTGAATAAGGCAATGAATCTGAATTTAATCTCTACACCCCTCAACTGCCCTACATGCCCTGATTATCCTGTAATTCAGTATGTTGATGACACACTTCTGATCATGAAAGCTGATGTCAAAGAATTGATTTGCCTAAAATCCTTACTAAACACCTTCTCTGATTCAACTGGGTTTAAAGTCAATTATCAAAAATCAAGTCTGATCCCCATCAATCTGGACAGTGAAAGAGTGGACCACTTTGCAAAAACACTGAATTGTCTAAAAGGTAATTTTCCTTTTACATAACTTGGTCTACCTTTAGGTCTTACCAAGCCCTCTTTAGAATATTTCATACCAATGGTTCAAAGAGTGGAGAAGAGACTAAGTGGAATTGCCTACTTCCTCAATTATGGTGGTAAACTGGAAATGGTTAAGTCAGTTTTATCATCCCTGCCAATGTTTTACATGAGCTGCCTTGAGATTCCCCCAACCATCAAGAATCAATTGATCAAATATTTCAAACATTGCTTATGGAGAAAAAAAGGCTCTGAAAGTGCTGATGTTCAAGCAAAAGGATCTGCCCTGGTGGCTTGGGAAAAAATCTGTCGGCCAAAAGATCAAGGAGGATTGGGTGTCCTTGACATAATCATCTAGAATAATGCATTACTGCTATTTTTTTGGATAAGTTCTATAATGAACATGACATTCCTTGGGCCAAACTGGTGAAAAGTTCCTATTATGTGGATGGGTCTGTCCCTAGTCATCACCTTGAAGGCTCATTCTGGTGGAGATCTCATCTCAAACTAATTGATACCTACAAGGCCATAGCTAGAGGAAATATGGGTAATGGTGACTCAATTTCATTCTGGACTAACCTTTGGGAGGAGCAGTGTCTCCATCAAAAATTCTCTCATCCGCTATCATTTGCAAAAAATACAAGCTACACTGTAAAAGAAGTGGTACAAACTGAGTTCCTAGATGACTTATTTCACTTACCCTTATCCCAACAAGCCTTCAACAAGTTTGAACAGCTGGAAGTAATTTGTCAACAAGCTTTGGTTAAGATTCAAGAAGGCAGAAAGGACAGTTGGTCATACATTTGGGGAAATAACAAGTTCACATCTCAAAAAGCTTATAAAGTCATGATTGGGTACCAACCTACCCCCCCCCCCCCCCCACATTTCTCTTGGATTTGGAATACCTCCTGTCAACCGAACCATAAATTCTTCTTTTGGTTACTACTTCAAGACCGTTTGAACACAAGGAATCTTCTTAGAAGAAAAAATATGCAACTCCAATCATATTCATGTGCTGTTATGGAATGCTCACAAGAAGAAACCCTTTCTCATTTGTTTTGGACTTGTCCCTTTGTTGAAAATTGTTGGGACTTTATTTGCCCACAAAGACATAGGGGTTTATCAGTTTTTGAGGCCATTGAAGATATTAAGGGGAAATTATATTTACCCTTTGCTATGGAAATCATCATCCTATCGGCTTGGGGGATTTGGATTGTCAGAAATAATAAGATTTTCAATAATCAAAGGCCAAGTTTCAACAGTTGGAAGGCAATTTATAAGGAAGAGCTAAGATGGATTAGCTTTAGAATTAAAAGAACCCTTGCTGAAAACTTGAAAGCTTGGCTTCAATCCTAGACTTAGTTTTCTCCTTTTTGTTAGTTAGATCTTTGTAAATATGCTTGTTCACTCATTATAAATTAATATAAAAATATGGAGGTAAATGCAGTAATGCCAACTGTGGTGAGGTATATGCCTTGGTCGGATCAGGAGATTACATGGAGTATCAAGGATCACCCAAAGCTTATGCCGAGTTCGGGGACTTATGCGCTAGTGCTTGATTCGACATTCATTGGGCCAAATATTAATGTGAGATTCTCCAAGGTGTTGATAGATAACGACAGCAACATTAACATCATGTACAAGGATACCATGCACAAGTTGGGAACATCGAAGCATATGCTCCAAGCTACTAGGACCACCTTTCATGGTATTGTGCCAGGTATATCATGCGAACCAATTGGTTAGGTCCGGGTTGATGTGTTATTCGGCACGAGGGACAATTGCCGAACAGAGAACTTGGAGTTTGAAGTGGTGAACTTGGAAAGCGCGTATCACGCATTACTCGGCTAGCCCGCTTTGAACAAATTTATGGCAAATACCCACATCAGTTACTTGAAGATGAAATTGCCCGGACCAAGGGGAGTGATAACCATAGCTAGGGACTTCCGGCATTCCATTGAATGCGCTTCTGTGGGGTCTAACTTTGCCGAGTCACTTGTGATCACTCATGAGAAGAGGAAAATCATGGAGGTGGCTGCAATGGCTCAGTCCGCACAGCAGCATATGCTGGCTCTGACCAACCCACATGGCAGTATGTCATTTCAAGCGACAAAAGACACGAAGAAGGTACCTGTTGATGATCAGTTTCTGGAGCGCACCGTAACTATTGGTGCCAGATTAAGTGACAAATAGAAAAGCGAGCTCGTCAACTTCCTCCATGAGAATCGGGGTATCTTTGCTTGGTCTACATAGGACCTGCAAGGTGTGCCGAGGAAGTTGGCCGAGCACTCTTTGAATGTGAGACCCGGGGCAAATTCGGTGAAGCAACCTCTCCGCCGCTTCGTCGAGGACAGGAGAAAAGTCATTGGAGATGAGATAGCTAGGCTCCTTACGGCTGGATTTATCATGGAAGTACTTTATCTAGATTGGCTCTCTAATCCGGTGCTTGTGGAAAAGAAGAAGGATGATCCGAATGTGGCAGTGGTATGGTGCATGTGTATCGATTACACGAACCTAAATAAGACGTGTCCAAAAGATCCATTTCCACTGCCAAGGATAGATCAGGTCATAGATTCAACTGCGGGATGTGAGTTATTGTCATTCATGGATGCATATTCTGGTTTCCACCAGATACCCCTGAATCCAGATGATCAAATAAAAACTGCGTTTATCACCCCGTATGGGGCTTATTGCTATCGCACTATGCCGTTCGGATTACGTAATGCAGGAGCAACGTACCAGCGATGTATGCAAAAATGTTTACATGACCAAATAGGTCGGAATGTGCAAGTATATGTGGATTATGTTGTGATAAAAACTAAGGAAAGCAAAACTCTCCTTGATGATATCCGGCAGACATTCGCGAACCTAAGACGGTTCCGGATGAAGCTTAATCTGGAAAAATGTACTTTTGGTGTGCCGGCTGGAAAACTACTCGGTTTCCTCGTATCCAGCCGAGGTATTGAAGCTAACCCAACGAAAATCCGGGCTATAGAGAGAATGTAACTACCAAAATGCCTCAACGGTGTGCAGAAGTTTACTGGTTGCCTCGCATCGTTGAGTCGGTTTGTGAGTCGGCTAGGAGAGAAGGCCTTGCCCCTCTACCAGTTAATGAAAAAGGAAGATAAATTTACATGGACACCGCAAGCTGACAGCGCGTTCCATGAGTTGAAAAAGATGTTGTCCACTACACCAATATTGGCTGCGCCACTACCCAAGGAGCCTATGTTGCTCTACATAGCCACGACCAATCGAGTCATAAGTGCAGTAATTGTAGTGGAGCATGAAGAGGAAGGAATGTCAGTGCAAAGACCGGTGTATTACTTGAGCGAGGTATTATCGGCTTCAAAACAGAATTACCCTCACTATCAAAAGATGGCATATGGTGTGTATATGTCGGCCAAGAAACTCAAACACTACTTTGAGGAGCACCCCATCAAGGTGGTGTGTGAAGCACCCATATCTGAAATTATGGGCAATAAAGATGCTAGCGGCCGGATCGCAAAATAGGCAATTGAGTTGGCTCCGTATGCACCACAATTTGATAGAAGGGATGCATTCAAGTCACTAGCGGTGGTGGATTTCTTTGTGGATTGGGCTGAGATGCAGTATGAACCACCTCTACCGGATTTGAATTACTAGCGAATGCACTTTGACGGATCGAAGCTAAAGGAAGGACTGGGGGACGGGGTAGTGCTTACCTCGCCTAAGAAGGACCAATTGAAATATGTCCTCCAGATACACTTTAGCACGTTAAATAATGTGGCTGAATATGAAGCACTGGTGCATGGACTCAAGGTAGCAAAGGAGGTTGGCATATGCTAGATACTGTGTTTCGGTGATTCGGACTAGGTGGTGCAGCAAGTGTCTGGCGATCGGGATGCCCTTGATGCGAACATGGCACTTTATAGATTTTACGTCCAGAAGATAAGTTGCTTCTTTGAGGGGTGCAAATTTCATCATGTACCCCGGATTAAAAATGAGGTAGCTAACATATTATCCAAGTTGGGGTCATCCCGGCAGCCAATTCCGCCAGGCATTGCATTGGAGCACTTGAGGAAACCATCTATCACACCGTCGCCAGAATCCGAGTCAATATATATCCCGTCACTCTCCAGATCGGAAGCTACACCAATGGAGATAGGCTAGGGAAACACCTCAGCTAACCCGGGGACTACCTCAGCAGACCCGGGGACTGACCGGATCAGACTGGCCAGAGTAATTTCGGTGGATGCAATGGAAATTGATGAGGAGATTTTTCGCATCCGAGCGATACCTACTTGGGCCAAACCAATATTTGAATTCCTAAAGGAGGGAACTTTGCTGGAGGATGAGGTACTCTCAAGGCAAATCCAGAGAAGGGCAAAGGCCTACACTATCATCAATGCCAAACTATACAAAAGAAGTGTAACCACAGTGCTACAGTGATGCGTGGACCCAGAAGAAGGGCTTGACATACTCCAAGATATCCATCAAGGAGAATGTGGTCATCATGTTGGAAATATGCCCTAGAGACAAATAGTAATAAGGACAATTATCATATTTCATAAAGTTTATGATTAAGTTTTATATCATGCTATAATTGTGTTGAGTGGATAGATTAATACACGTGTGATATATAAATAACCAGGGGTTCCCAGTGAAACTCTAGTCACTGGTTCATTGGTCAACAAATAATCAAGTTTCCTGGTCATGTGGCATTTATGCCAGTTGGAAATGGAGCCATCTTATTCTGAGAATGAGATGATGAACCAATACCCAACCTAAACATTGTGACCCGATCATGTCACGAAGTTCAAGTTACGATGATTAGAAATGGATCCTCGTAGACTATTCCTTAGACCGTGAGGCTATATCAATCACTGTCTCCCGAGAGTGCTTAGATAGCGTCAAGCGCCATCTGGTAATACGGTGGTTATAAAGGTGTGTTCATGTACTCGGAGGAAACCGTAGAGGCAATATATGTCAAGAGCAGGATTTTTCCGTCCACGTGATGGAAAGATACTCAAGGGCCCACTCGAAGAAGTTATATCCAATACTGCGCAGCGTGTGATTTGATCACAGGGATATCACTTGTCAGAACGAGTCAAGTAGCATTGTTCGGTAACGAGATTGAACACGACATGGTGATGTCATTGATTAGATCTTGGGCAATGCAAGTATCGAGAGACAAAGGGAATAAGACACGGCCATCCCGGCTCAAACGATGAAAGATCTTCGTGGAACGCACAGGGGTCCCATGGCCATCCAGGTCGCTCTGTTGATCATTGGTCCGGGAGTGTCCCGACCATGTCTGGAGTGTTCCCAAACCATAGGGTATCACTCTTAAGGGTTTGATGATGCTTACAGAGTGTTTATAGGATCGGAAGAATCGCCGAAGAATAGTAGAGAGAAAACCAGAAGGGTTTCGATAAGTCCGGAGGATGTCCGGAGTGGAGGTGGAAGGAGTTCCATAGCCACAGAGATTGAATAATATGTGAATGAATGTTAAATATTGATTTAATCATTTATTCATAATTATTTAATAAAAGAGAAAACAATTTAAAAGGTCAAAGGCTTAATGGGCCAATTCCGGAGGGAAGAGGGCCCATTAGGGAAGAGGCCAGAGGGAGAAGGGCCAAGAGGGGAGGCCGATA
Organism: Avena eriantha; assembly: GCA_910589775.1. Lineage (NCBI taxonomy): Eukaryota > Viridiplantae > Streptophyta > Magnoliopsida > Poales > Poaceae > Avena > Avena eriantha. The sequence goes on along the minus strand of OU342742.1, from coordinate 449,281,554 downwards.
CCCTAGTGGGCCAGCCCCCCGCGCGGGGCCCATGGGGTGGCCGATAGCGCCACCCTCTCCCCCCTCCTCTCCTTTAGTCCCACCCCGGGACTTTGAGGGAGGTAGTACCTCCCCTCCCTATATATAATGCGGGGTATTTGGCTAGATAAATACACACAATATTCAATAAAGGTCTTCTCACTTTTGGGAAGAACTCCAATTGATATTTCTCTCTCTCTCTCTCTCTCTCTCTCTCTCTCTCTCTCTCTCTCTCTCTCTCTCTCTCTCTCTCGTGACCGTGGTCCCAAGTTTGGATTGCGCGAACTAGAGACATCTTCACCGTGGAGCGCCATCGCGCTGAGGGATTCGGATCCAGGAGCTCTACTTCCGGAACTGCTGCTGGATCGGGGAAACGAGAGTTATCGTCAGGCACCAGACATGTGTAACTCCTCGCGAGGTGTCACACTTGAGGCACTCAAGTCGTTGAGCCACAGGAGCGCAAGGACTTCATCACGACCTTGAGGTCAGCTTCGGCTCGTCTACATCAACCACGCTCTTCTGAGTGTTGACAACGCTTTTCGGTCTTCAAGGGTAAGTTCGCGAAAAGCCCCTCCCATTACTGTATTACTAATAGATAGGTGCTGGCAGCATCAGGGGTTTAGGGCGTAGGGTAAAATTTATTGTTTTCATACGCGGAACCCCTACAGTGGTATCAGAGCTAGATCTATGCGTAGTAATGCTAGTACGGGTAGAACACACGAGATGTAGCGTGTGGGCGTTGATCTTTTAGTTGTTACCCTCCCACGTGTACTTGTGTATACCGCAGTAATGCTTGATGAAGCGGCCCCAACCGACTTTATGTGTTCATTTGCGAGACTGGTCCACGCTTGACATACGGCTTGTACCCTAAAAAGTGGCTTAGGGGGGTGTCTGTCTCTCTCGCATTAGTTGGTATGCCATTTACAACGGAGGGCCCCGAAAGGGGTGTAATAGAGACAACTACTTGATCAGCGTTGTGCTGAAAGTTCATAGGTAAGAAAGGTTCTTGTGCGAAAGCCCATTCAGCCACGTAAAACATGCAAAGATAAAGTAGAGGTGTCTAAATTTGTTTTACAGGGGGGCGTTGCTTTGTGATATTATTGTGGCAAAGGTAAAGTGATTACCTTATGTTACATAGTAGTAGATAGTCACGGAGGTGACGGACTACCACGTCGGAAATACACTGGTACCCTGGTGTCTACGACGCCAGAACCCTGGCACCGGAATTCGGTGACGACGGATGGAGATCACGACGTGAAGGACCATATCACATCGCATTTACATTCAATTTTATTGTTTGTATATCTTATTGTGTGCTAGTATTAGATACTTGATGGTAGCCTAATAAGATGATCCCTGTTAAAATTACCAATTCTTGTGTTCTCCCTTAGTGTGCACCACCAAGAAAGTTCTTCGGTATGAGGCGATCCATAGTACATGTGTGGGTGTCAGACATATGTACGTTCGCATACAGTGGGTGTAAGACATGTTGCACATCAAATACACTAAGGTTGAATTGGCGAGCCTAGCATGTAGCACACATGGCCTCAGAACACGGATGGTCGAAAGATCGAGCACGAGTCACATGAATGATGTGACCGACATTTAGCGTCCACCCTTGAACCCACATTGATGGTCATGATGATCGGGGTAGATGTGCCTGAAAGGGGTCGTGTTATCACTAGGAACCCTTCATGGGATAGGTGTTTCTGAGTGGAGTTATTATTAACTCATCTAATTATAAACTTAATCTAAATTCCTTTTGCAATTATAAATGTAGAAAATGGTTCTTCCCGATGCTACCTTTCCTATTGACGATTGGTTAGAAGGAGAGAGCTCAGACTAGATGGATCCATATTCTCTATATGGGTTACGCGTCTCCACGTTCTCCTTAGCGAGAATGATGTGGTCAACTACATACTCGGCGAGATGGATTTGGATCAGCCCATTGACCTAGAGACCCCAGAGCAGCGGGAAGACCGCTATCACCTTTAGGAGATGGCCTCCTTCATTTCAGTTACAATGCGTTTCAGAATGGTGGACGAGCTGTGGCCTCTCGTGGGTAATATCAACCCTCGTACGGTAATGCTACAACTTAGGACACATTTTGTGGAACAAGCACGGATATGGGAGCATGAGCTGATGGGAGAATTCCTCTCCATTAAGATGGAGGAGAAACTCATCACTTGACGACCACTTGGAGTGCATGCATGATGCGTACATGAGGCCTGCATACTTCCTATATAGCTAGATGACGGGATCTTTTGCAAATGTCGTTGTGCTGCGGTCGCTGCCACCAAGCTACCAAGCACAAGTCATGACTTGCATTATGAGAGGCGATGCGGAAACAATGGATTTCCACAGGTTCATATCACATCTCAGGAATGTGATGGTTGAACCCATTGTCGCTGAGGTCATCAATGACAAAGGTATATATTTGATATACAATTTTATAAATGTTATAATCTTGCAAACACATTTGCAGTGTTAAGTATATTTTATACTTGTTATGTTTTACTGAAAACAGGTCCTTCTGCATGAGAGGTGCTTGCTGCAGAGGAGGTGACGTTCCGTGTTGATGGCGAGCATGATGATGATGGCCAATGACACTCTCCCTCGACATTTATCACTTAGTTTCTGTTTAGGATGATTATTGTAATCAATAGATCGTGAACCTCTTTAGTGTGTCTCACACTTTGTGAGACGGTTATTCATATCAGTTTGTAACAAACAGTTGTTCCACTTTTATGAATGATTTCTATTCGTGTTCATATCTTGTCTGATTATATGTGAATTATCCTGGTTTTTTTGAAACTAATTGATAATCCATGAACATTTGTAAAATATTGAAATGCCTTGAAAAATACCCAACTTAATGATGTATTCATTTTGAATAAAACCATTGTTTAAATTCAAAGTTATATTGATAATATGTGAAAGACATTCGATTTCTTGTCACATATAAATCATGCCTAAGTTCGGCAGAAATAACTTGAACACCGTGTATTACTTGAATACAAAGTGTTTTAATGAATTGTTAAAAGCAAATACATATTCGATGGATTATGTTTAACAAAATGGTAATTATCATTATATGATTGTTTAAATGCGTAAAGTAGTTTACCAAAGGAAACATGAATATGAAACTATTTTGCTATGATCAAAGTGTTTTATCAACAAAGGTTATGAATATAAAAGAGAATCTAATTACTATGATTTGGTCAATAGTAATGAAATTCAACTTTATAAGAATGGAAGAAAAGATAATTGTGGAATGCAAAGTATTTTGAAACGTCAAAAATAAAAAAGCATCACAATGTGATATTGGATATCAAAATAGGTGAATAGATGGCGCCAAATAAATCGTTGTAGTGTAGATGTAGAGACCATAAGTTAGAAATAGTTAGCACTCCATTAGAACATATAGTGAACCATATGAATTCGTGAGATCGGCTCCATATCAAATATGGATAGTCATAAAAGTTTTGGGGTTATTCGATATAACCAAAACAATAGCGAATTAGTCCTTGTAGAGTATTCATTGGAAACTTTGAATACGAAATCCATAGCTGAAACCAAAAGGAAAGCAAAACTTGTATTGCTTGGATTTTGGTACATCTTTGAGAAAGTTTGCATTCAGCGATTTTTCTCGATTATGGAGTGCGGACTCGTGTATTAACAAGCTCGTTGGGGAACCCCAAGAGGAAGGTATGATGAGCACAGCAGTAAGTTTCCCTCAGTTATGAAACCAAGGTTATTGTAGCATCCCATTTGTCTAACATATGTAATGCTACATGGTCTAGTAATATAATGACTACTTCCTACATATAATTGTTGCATCATAATCATATCATGCTCATGTCATCATGCCACCTTGCATTTGAGCATCATATAAAACCCTTTCCATTTGGTTCTTCTCTCATATGCATTATTAGTTTTATTTGGCTCTTGATACATTGTATTTGGTTCTTGATAAATACTAGATGCCCAAGTTGAGTTGCGGGCATATCTTTTATTCAACTCCATCACCTTTCTTTGTCACCACCTTATAATTCCACCATCCTAGTTAACCATGAGCTATTATCTTTTCTTTTGGGCATTTAATCTAGCTCATGTGGGTTGGGATGGATCCAATTCTATTTCCACATGCTCTCATATTAACATCATGTTGTTTTCACATTATTGATATGTGGAGCCACCTTTGCATGCATTATGAGTGGTGCCCCTTTTCCTAGTTTTCATATGGATTATTATGGATTTATACTCATGTTGGGATATTTTTGGGACTATTAAATATCTAGTGGAATATACACACTAGCAAGTCCTCATTATAATCAAATGTGATCATCTCCATCTACTCCACTTGGAACTTTCATTTAAATTCTTTTGCTTGGCCTTTACTCCACATTTTGGTAATGCATAGGAATAATGCCATGGTACATTATTATTGTTTTCACAAGAATAAAACAGGGCATTTGATGCTTTTGCATGGGCCATGCAAATCTCATCACCATTCCCCTTCTTTTGGGTTTTCTTGTATTGTTGGAAGTGGGGCATGGTACTTTGAGAATCAATTCAGGGTGGCCATTCTTATGCTTACCATCAAACCTTACCCCTCTTTATCCATCACCCCATCTATGCATGATCATATGGGATCTTTTCCCATAAATTCCAACTCTCACTCTCTCTTGTGTTTGTCCTCACCATTACCTTGTGCTCCACCATAAACCCTCACCTCACCATCTTTTTCCACTTATACTTGTCCTTGGTGGATCACCACAAGACCCTAAACCACCCTTGCATGATCTAGTAAAACCCTAACCCTAATCACCCTACCCTATTATAACCATCTACCCTACCACCTCCTCTCTAGCTAACCCGAGCCACCACCTAACCCTAATCCACCTGACTCAACACCTAACCCTAGCTCTAACCCGAGCCTTCCCCTCTAACCCTAGCCGAGGCTAACCCTAGCTCTTACCCGAGCCTCCCCCTCTCTGATTTCCCTCTCTCTCGCTGCCAGCCCGGCTCCACCGACCTCACCTGCGCCCTGGCCCAGCTACAGCCACCCATTCCCCTCTTGGCCCCAGCTACAGCCCTGCCCGAGCCGGATGAGCACATGCTCGTGGAGGAAAAAGGTGACCGAGGCCACCTTTTCTCTACCCCGCTCCTCCACGTCACCTCTTCCCCTCCCTCGCCCTTATCTACTCTCTTCCGTCTCTCTCGTGCCCAGATCCACCTGGCCGCTGCGCTGTACCTCCCTTCTCCCCTGCCACCACTCTTCTTCCAACCCCGGCCACCGTCGGCCTCAGTTTCCCCTCCTCGTTCAAGCCGGTGGCGTGGCGTGTTTTGGTGTCGAGGAAGACCGTGGCGCTCCCCTGCGTCACCCCCGTACCCGCCAGCGAGGAGGAGCCGATCCCTGCGACGCCGTTCACCGACGCCCACCGAAACCCTAGCTGCGCCGGCCGTCTACCTCGTCGCCGTCCTGCTGCCCCCCGGCCCGATCCGACACCACCGTCCGCCCCGCGGTGAGCCCCTCTCCCTTCTAGACATCCCCGTCTCGGCTTCGCTGTCTCGCCTCGCCGGACCTTGTGCCGTGCGCTCTTGGTGCGCCGGCGTACGAATGCTTCTGCTCTCTGTGCGCAGCAAAAACTACTCCTAGCCGCGTTCCCCATACTCAGCAAACACACCAAGCCTACCGCAGTGGTAGCCGCCGCCGCGCGCGCGCACGAGGTCGCGGGTTCGATCCCTGCACCGCGCGCTGCCTCTGTCGAGCACCGATCCGTCGTCAGAGAACGAGAAGAAAAACAGTAGACGTCGCTACTTTGCACTTACCCCCTTTTTCCTTTTATTTCCTTAACCCGCACTCCTCACGGGCCACCTGCCAGTCTCTGGGGATATTTACAAAAAGGTACCTGGGTTTTCTAGAGCCTCAACCCGCGGTCCCCCTCCGCGCCGCGCGACTAGCCATCCCCTCTCGCTGACGCGTGGTCCGGGGCGAGCGCCGGGTCCACCGAGCAGTGGCTGCGGCTAACTTCTGTTGCGTTGAGAAAACACGTAGCTGTGCAACGTTGCCAGCTGGGCCCAGTCTTCGCCGGCCCCACCCGTCAGTGACCTGGGTTAACTCCTTTTGTGTATAAAAAAGCCTCGGTGTTTTTCTGTTTTATAAAATGAATTCCAGAAAATGTTTAATACAAATTCAAATCTGTTTTTAAATAACTTTTAAATTACAAATCCAAATAATACAAATGATATATGTTTTTGAATCAAAAAATGTGAGGAATTCAAATATGCCATTCAAAATGTTGTTTGAACACTTTGAAATTTCGAGATGATTAAAATTACAATAAAATGCCCTTTTCTTAATAAATTAATAATTTTAATTCTATAACTCCAAATTCAACAAATAATATGTCCAAATCGATCAGCGCGACGAGCCCGTTCTATCTATGCATTCCTTGTTCTGAATTGAAGCATGCATCATGTCATTATTAAAAATCAGAACTGTTTATGGCAATAAAACTTGACCAAATAAAGAATAAAATGCATTATTCTTGGACCCACACCTAACCCCTGCCATGCTACTTTAATGCCATGTAAATTGTGCATCATTCATCATGGCATGCTTGTTTGCTTGTCGCATTTTAATTCATATGCTTGTGCACTTTATTTATGTTGGCCCCTGGTTTGTTTGGTTCTTCTTCGAATAGACGCCCAGCAGGAGAATTATCAGGAATCACAGGAGTTCTACCCAGATCCATCTCTCGCTTCAACTGAGCTACTAGGCAAGCACTACCACATGCTTGCATACATATAGTACCTATTTCCTCTATCTTGTTCTTGCATCATTGAGTCGCGATTGCATTAAATTGAATCCCAAGTACTGCATAGCCTTTAATTTTAAACCCCACTGAAGCTTGTTCCTCCATCCCATGAGCCATTACTACAGGAGTTGTTTGAGCCATGCGAGTCGTAGCAAAGCATGTGTAGGGTATGTGAGTGTCTGATGGATAACGAGGTACCTAAACAACTTAACCTGAGTAGTAATTGGATAACTAATGAAAGAGACACCGGTGAGCAATATCTGCTATTTGGTTTTTCATGCTCACTTGTGTCCCGTAGGACCCTGAGTACTTGATTCCGGTTCCTTGACTATTCGCACTATCCACATCCGAGAGGCCTTATGGACCCCCCTGAGCTAGAGCTTGATTCATTTCTATTTCTTGGGGCCACAAAGTAGTTTGGGGCTTTATTACTATCCTGTACTTATGCCATGCTTTACTGTTGCATTTAAGATTGTGCGTGGAGCACCTGTACTGTTTTGGATGCGGAGTGTTTTCGCGGTATCGACAAGCCAGTCACATTTTCGGGTTCCCAGTCGTTTACAGCCATTGGCGCAAACCTTAGGTCCGTCTCGGAGCCTGCCAACTTCGTTGCGGGTAGCTTAATGGGGTGGCCCCCTAAAATATTTCTGAATCCTGTGATTGCTTTGTCGTGAATGCCTCGTTGGGTTTTGAGTTGGTTTTTTTGAGGTTGATCGAGTGTGTGTTGCTATTTGTGCACCCCTGCAGGGTAAATCTTTCTGAAAGCCGTGTCCGCGGTTATGGACGACTTGGAGCACAGTTTCTCGATCATAGACAAGTCTCACTAAAGTACCGCTTTTCAATTGACTAAGTACCTGACTAGTAACTAGTGCAATACTCATGGAATGGTTAATAAAACTGCCAACGGATGGGGGTTATTCGTCCGCTTCCTCGTTGGTAAGTGAGGAGGAGGATGGATCTGTTAATTTTACTGTTATAACTGTTGTTCTTAATTCACGGACATCTGTCTATCTTTGGTTAGGCGGATGGTTAGCGAGTATCTATAGACTTGTTAGTTATTATCTTTTGCTGCAATTGCGTCACCTAGGTTGTGTCCCCTTTAGAGGCATAAAGACTTGCTGAGTACCCCTAGGGTCTCACACGATAAATTGTTTGATTCAGTTGAATAGGTGTACTCGCAAGATGGATACTGGGTGGAGGAGACAGATGATGTTGGCAACGATCACTCGGTGTAGAGATTCCGGGAACGGGGATCCGTGAGATCTGTTGGGCGGGATGTGTTTATTTATCTTTGCGCTTCCGCCTGATACTCTGATGTTTGATGTATGAGGAGCTATCCGAAACTATTATGTCTATCTAGGATATTTGGATCTTGCCGTATGGCGTTGCGATATTTCTATCTCTTTTAGATGGAATGGCTCTGAGGACTGTTGTATGTGGCTTTCATACATACTCACTTGTGTATGTAGTTGATCCCTTCGCCTGCCGATTACGCCGCTCGTTCTTGTCCCGATGTTCTGAAAGTGGTTAGGACGGCCGAGAGGTCTACCGTGAGTGGCCCCGGGCCCCACCGTACTATTTTAACCACTTTTGCTCATCCAAGCATGTAACTAAGAGCGTAATTCACCGAGGTAGTTACAATTGGTATCAGAGCCATCCCACCCTTCAGGGTCTCAGCCAAAATGGTCGTTGTCAGTCTAGCAAATATTTTTGGTAGTTATGTATACTAGGGAAAAACAAAACGTGAGAGTAGGACTGCTTCCATTTTTCTTCTTACCCACCCATCCACCCTTTTTCTGGTAAGGAAGTGTAAGGTTTTCAATCCTCTTCTAAAATTTAAACTAGGATTCACGTGTTCTGGGCTCCATAGTACCATAGGTTGTGTGTGTGTGTGTTTGTGAATTCTTTGTCTATCTGTTGCATCCAAATGTTATCGCTATCTGCCTTTTGGTTATCAACTGTTGGTACATTCCATACCGACAGGGCTTTGTAAACCGACGTGATCTATCTGATTCGTTGTATACCGGTGCGATCTGTCTTACTCTTTGTTATCCGATGTTATCTTGTTTGGGGTGTTCGTTTCCGTAGTTACTAATCTTTAGGTTCATCTTAAGAAGAAGGTGTTGGGATATGTGTTTTACTGATTCATGTGCGGAGTAATGATTTGAGTGCGGGATGGAGTCGCGACCATACCACTACTTTTATCATTCACTATTGTATATTGAATTAGTAGAGTTACTAATCTTGATTCGTTAAGTGGTTTTGCGCATATAGTGGTATTTTAATGCCGAAATTTGCGGAATTTTTTTCTTTGTTAGCTTGTGTACCACACTCCTTGTTCAGTCGTGTGCGTTATGCTTAATATCTTCTAGGTGCCTTGAACTCTGTTGATATTTTAATATCTTCTCAGTGAATGGTATCCTTTAATCTCGGTTAATTCCATTTTGGTACTATTTTGGATTATTATTATTCTCCATTATAGTACTGACTTGTGTTTTATATCAATCACAGGATGGCACCACCACGCTGTTCTGAGGAGGACATACCACCTGAACTGGGGGCTGCTTTGGCAAGTATTGCAAATACCTTGGGCACTATGCAGCAGAACCAGCAGCGCTTCGAAGAAAGCGTGAGGAGGAATGAGTTTGTTCCGCTACCTCCACCTCCCAAGCGAGGAGACATCAAGAGCTTTCTGAAGTTCAACCCACGCCAATTTGAGGTGTGTGATCAGCCACTTGATGCGGATGATTGGCTGCAGGAAATATCAAGGTTGCTGATGACTGCGGATGTTCCTGAGCAAGGTTGGGTCAAATGTGCCACTCACCTTCTGAAGGGAGATGCAGCTCTGTGGTGGGAAAATTACCTCAAGGCAGACCTCTCTGGTTTCAGCCTACTTGGGAGCAATTCACTGCGGCTTTCAAGGAGCAATATCTGTCAGAAATTGTCATGGAAAGGATGAAGGAAGTGTTTCTCAACCTCTAGCAGGGCAATGACAATGTCAATACCTATATCAGAAACTTCATGAACCTTTCTCGGTATGGTGGCGATGAGATCTCTGATGACAAGAAGAAGCAAAAGAGGTTCAGGCAAGGACTCAATGCTTCCTTCAAATATGCAATCACTCATGCAAGGCCGGTGTCTTTTCTGGAACTCCAACATACAGCTCTGGAGGAAGAAGCAAGTAGGCAAGTGTTTGAGGAGTCAAAGAAACACAACCGCGATGCAGCAAGCTCTTCAGCTATGATAGCTCCTTCTAAGCATCGTGTTTGGGTTCCTAACACCCCACCGTCGCTCCCGGCTCCACCAAGACCGTCAAGCTACGCGGCAAGGCCACCAAACTCCTTCACTGCGGCTCCCAGGGGCTACAACCACAACTACCCTGGAGCGCCTGGTGGAGTCCCTGGCTACATTGCTCCACGTCCACCTGGTGCTTGCTACACTTGTGGAAACACTGGGCATCAGCACTGGAATTGTCCAATGAACAACAAAGCTCTTCCTCCACCACCTCCAAGACCTGCGGCACGCTCTTCTATGGTTCGTGCACCTCCACCTCGGGCTCTCAACATCAACACCAAGCCCGGGTCTATAGTTGCTCGTGCAGACTATGTCAACGTCGCTCAAGCTGAGCATGCATCTGGAGTTGTGATGGGTATGCTTCCTGTTAACTCAGTTCCTGCACGAGTTTTGTTTGATTATGGCGCATCGCATTCTTTTATCTCTACGAGTTTTGCTGATAGGAATGGGTTATCTATGGATCTTCTCCCTAAGCGGTTAATGGTCCTTTCTCCTGGAGCAACAATGGCATCTTCCAAAATCAGCCATAACAATCAAATTGAGATTGGTGGTTCTTCGTTCCCGGCTTCCTTAATTATTCTGGGCAATTTTGACATTGATGTTATCTTGGGCATGGATTGGTTAACAACAAATGCAGCTGTGATTGATTGTGCTGAACGTTCGGTTTCTCTAAAAATTCCTGAAGGCCATATAGTCTATTCTCCAAGTCTGACTCCTGCAATTTAGCTTGTCTCTTTGGCGGCTCTAAATGTTGATGCTATGGAAGCTATTCAAAGTGTTCCGGTGGTCTGTGAGTTCCCAGATGTCTTTCCCGAAGAGTTGCCAGGTATGCCTCCGGATCGTGAGGTTGAGTTTATGATTGAACTTGAACCTGGAACAGCTCCTATCTCCAAGCGGCCTTATAAAATGGGTCCTGCTGAGTTGGCTGAACTCAAACGCCAGCTTAATGAACAAGAAAAGTTGGGTTTCATTCAGCACAGTACTTCTTCTTGGGGTAGCCCAACCATCTTTGTGAAGAAGCGAGACAAGACTGATAGACTTTGTGTTGACTATCAGGCTCTCAATGCTAAAACAATCAAGAATAAATATCCCCTTCCGCGGATTAATGATCTCTTCGATCAGCTAGCTGGAGCTGTGGTATTCTCTAAGCTTGATTTGAGAAGTGGATATCATCAAATCAAGATCCGCAAGGAAGATGTTCCTAAAACAGCTTTCACCACCCGCTATGGCCTGTATGAGTACACGGTCATGTCTTTCGGTCTCACCAACGCACCTGCCACCTTCTCGAGACTTATGAACTCGGTTTTCATGGAGTATCTTGATAAGTTCATTGTGGTCTATCTGGATGACATTCTAGTCTATTCTAAGTCAAAGGAAGAACATGAAGAACACCTTCGGTGTGTCCTAAACAAGCTTCGTGAGAACCTCTTGTATGCAAAGTTCTCCAAGTGTGAGTTCTGGCTGCCTCAAGTCACCTATCTTGGTCACGTCATCTCTGCCAAGGGCATTGCCGTTAACCTAGAAACTATTAAGACAATTGTTGACTGGCTTCCACCCATAAATGTCAAACAAGTCCGGAGTTTCCTTGGTTTGGCTAGTTACTGTCGTCGCTTCGTCCAGAACTTCTCGAAGATTGCGAAGCCTCTTACCGGTCTCCTCAAGAAAGGCAAGAAATACCTTTGGACTCCTGCATGTCAAGCAAGCTTTGAAAGACTCAAAGAGAAGCTCACTTCCACACCAGTCTTGGTTCCTCCAGATACATCAAAGCCTTTCCAGATATTCTGTGATGCCTCATTGCAAGGATTGGGTGCGGTCCTTATGCAAGAAAAACAAGTTGTTGCTTATGCCTCTCGATAGTTGAAGACGCATGAGATCAACTATCCTACACATGACCTCGAACTCGCAGCAGTTGTCTTTGCTTTGAAAGTATGGAGGCATTACTTGCTTGGCAACCGTTGTGAGATCTTTTCTGATCACAAGAGTCTGAAGTATATCTTCACACAGCCTGATCTCAACCTTCGTCAGAGGAGGTGGATTGAAGCAATTAATGATTTCGATTTGACCATCAACTACACTCCGGGCAAAGCTAATGTCATGGGCCGATGCTCTCTTGTGCGAGGAATCCCGCAAGCTCAACCTTGAAATTGTGGATCAAGGGTATCTTCTGAACCTTTTGGCAACCCCACTCTTGGAAGAAAAAGTTCGCTCCATTCAACTTGGTGACCCTTACACTAAAAATATCATCTCCAATATTCAGCTTCCAAAGTATGAGTCTTTCCACGTCGACGACCAAGGCACTCTTTTCTTTGAACACCGGATGTTTGTTCCGAACTACCCAGGTTTAAGAGAGCAAGTTCTCAAGGAGGCGCATGATTCTGTTCTTTCTATCCACCCTGGCAGCACTAAGATGTACATGGACTTGAAAACACAATATTGGTGGCATGGGTTGAAACGATATTGTGCCAAGTATGTCTCGGAGTGTGATGTCTGCCGTAGAGTTAAAGCTGTTCATCAGAAACCTTCCGGTCTTCTACAGCCATTGAAGCCTCCGGAATGGAAATGGGAGAAAGTAGAGATGGACTTCATCACTGGTTTTCCAAGGTCGTAGAAGGGCAACAATGCAATCTTTGTTGTCATCGACAGGCTTTCTAAAGTGGCTCACTTCTTTCCCGTCAAGGAAACAATTTCTGCAATTCAGTTGGCTGAGCTCTATATCAACATAATTGTCTCTCTGTATGGGGTTCCTCCTGAGATCAGCTCAGACCGTGGAAGCATCTTCACTTCCAAGTTCTGGGGAAGTTTCCAAAATGCTTTGAGGACAAAATTGAACTTTAGCACAGCTTACCACCCTCAGTCGCAAGGACAAGTTGAAAGGATCAATCAGATTCTGGAAGATATGCTCCGTGCTTGCGTTATCTCTTTCGGCATGAAGTGGGAAGAATGTCTTCCTTATGCTGAATTCTCTTACAACAACAGCTTCCCGAAAAGTCTAAAGATGGCACCATTTGAGGCTCTCTATGGTCGCAAATGCAGAACTCCGATTGGTTGGTCGGGCGCAGGAGAAAGAATATTGTTTGGCCCCGACATTGTAACTCAAGCGGAGGAGAAGGTTCACATCATTCTTGAAAACCTGAAGATTGCTCAAAGTCGCCCGAAGAGCAATTATGACAGAAAGCACACAGACATGGAGTATGTCCCGGGTGATCTCGTTTACCTTCGTGTCACTCACATGAGAGGCACGCACCGTTTTGGTATCAAAGGAAAGCTGGCTCCTAGATACATCGGTCCTTTCAAAATTCGTGGAAGAAGAGGAGAAGTTGCTTATGCTCTTGAGCTCCCTGAAAAACTCAAGGTTCATGATGTCTTTCATATCTCTCAGCTCAAGAAGTGCTTCAAGGATCCCGGCAGGACCGTGGACCATGAACTCATCAATCTCCAAGAAGATCTATCTTATCAAGAACACCCCATAAAAATCCTTGAAGTCGCAGAAAGAAGGACTCGCAACAAGTCCATCAAGTTCTGCAAGGTGCAGTGGTCGCACCATTCCGTTGATGAAGCCACTTGGGAACACGAGGATGAGCTCCGTGCCAAGTATCCTACACTCTTCGTGTCTTCTTCTTCTTCTTCCTAGAATCTCGGGGCGAGATTCCTGTTTAGTGGGGGAGAGTTGTAGCATCCCATTTGTCTAACATATGTAATGCTACACGGTCTAGTAATATAATGGCTACTTCCTACATATAATTGTTGCATCATAATCATATCATGCTCATGTCATCATGCCACCTTGCATTTGAGCATCATATAAAACCCTTTCCATTTGGTTCTTCTCTCATATGCATTATTAATTGTATTTGGCTCTTGATACATTGTATTTGGTTCTTGATAAATGCTAGATGCCAAGTTGAGTTGGGGGCATATCTTTTATTCAACTCCATCACCTTTCTTTGTCACCACCTTATAATTCCACCATCCTAGTTAACCATGAGCTATTATCTTTTCTTTTGGGCATTTAATCTAGCTCATGTGGGTTGGGATGGATCCAATTCTATTTCCACATGCTCTCATATTAGCATCATGTTGTTTTCACATTATTGATATGTGGAGCCACCTTTGCATGCATTATGAGTGGTGCCCCTTTTCCTAGTTTTCATATGGATTGTTATGGATTTATACTCATGTTGGGATATTTTTGGGACTATTAAATATCTAGTGGAATATACACACTAGCAAGTCCTCATTATAATCAAATGTGATCATCTCCATCTACTCCACTTGGAACTTTCATTTAAATTCTTTTGCTTGGCCTTTACTCCACATTTTGGTAATGCATAGGAATAATGCCATGGTACATTATTATTGTTTTCACAAGAATAAAACAGGGAAATTGATGCTTTTGCATGGGCCATGAAAATCTCATCACCATTCCCCTTCTTTTGGGTTTTCTTGTATTGTTGGAAGTGGGGCATGGTACTTTCAGAATCAATTCAGGGTAGCCATTCTTATGCTTACCATCAAACCTTACCCCTCTTTATCCATCACCCCATCTATGCATGATCATATGGGATCTTTTCCCATAAATTCCAACTCCCACTCTCTCTTGTGTTTGTCCTCACCATTACCTTGTGCTCCACCATAAACCCTCACCTCACCATCTTTTTCCACTTATACTTGTCCTTGGTGGATCACCACAAGAACCTAAACCACCCTTGCATGATCTAGTAAAACCCTAACCCTAATCACCCTACCCCATTATAACCATCTACCCTACCACCTCCTCTCTAGCTAACCCGAGCCACCACCTAACCCTAATCCACCTGACTCAACACCTAACCCTAGCTCTAACCCGAGCCTTCCCCTCTAACCCTAGCCGAGGCTAACCCTAGCTCTTACCCGAGCCTCCCCCTCTCTGATTTCCCTCTCTCTCGCTGCCAGCCCGGCTCCACCGACCTCACCTGCGCCCTGGCCTAGCTACAACCACCCATGCCCCTCCTGGCCCCAGTTACAGCCCTGCCCAAGCCGGACGAGCACATGCTCGTGGAGGAAAAAGGTGACCGAGGCCACCTTTTATCTACCCCTCTCCTCCACGTCACCTCTCCCCCTTCCTCGCCCTTATCTACTCTCTTCCGTCTCTCTCTCGTGCCCAGATCCACCTGGCCGCTGCGCCGTACCTCCCTTCTCCCCTGCCACCACTCTTCTTCCAACCCCGGCCGCCGTCGGCCTCACTTTCCCCTCCTCGTTCAAGCCGGTAGCGTGGCGTGTTTTGGTGTCGAGGAAGACCGTAGCGCTCCCCTGCGTCACCAACATACCTGCCAGCGAGGAGGAGCCGATCCCTGCGATGCCGTTCACCGAAGCCCACCGAAACCCTAGCTGCACCAGCCGTCTGCCTCGTCGGGGCCCTGCTGCACCCCGGCCCGATCCGACACCACCGTCCGCCCCGCGGTGAACCCCTCTCCCTTCTAGACAACCCCTCTCTTGCCTTCGTTGTCTCGCCTCGCCGGACCTTGTGCCGTGCGCTCTCGGTGCGCCGACGTACGAATGCTTCTGCTCTTTGTGCGCGGCAAGAACTACTCCTAGCCGCGTTCCCCGTACTCAGCAAACACACCAAGCCTACCGCAGCGGTAGCCGCCGCCGCGCGCGCGCATGACGTCGCAGGTTCGATCCCTGCACCGTGTGCTGCCTCTGTCGAGCACCGATCCGTCGTCAGAGAACGAGAAGAAAAACAGTAGACGTCGCCACTTTGCACTTACCCCCTTTTTCCTTTTATTTCCTCAACCCGCACTCCTCACGGGCCACCTGCCAGTCTCTGGGGATATTTACGAAAAGGTACCTGGGTTTTCTAGAGCCTCAACCCACGGTCCCCCTCCGCGCCGCGCGACTAGCCATCCCCTCTCGCTGACGCGTGGTCCCGCGCGAGCGCCGGGTCCACCGAGCAGTGGCTGCGGCTAACTTCTGCTGCGGTGAGAAAACTCGCAGCTGTGCAACGTTGCCAGCTAGGCCCAGTCTTCGTCGGCCCCACCAGTCAGTGACCTGGGTTAACTCCTTCTGTGTATAAAAAAGCCTTGGTGTTTTTCTGTTTTATAAAATGAATTCCAGAAAATGTTTAATACAAATTCAAATCTGTTTTTAAATAACTTTTAAATTACAAATCCAAATAATACAAATGATATATGTTTTCGAATCAGAAAAATGTGAGGAATTCAAATATGCCATTCAAAATGTTGTTTGAACATTTTAAAATTTCGAGATGATTAAAATTACAATAAAATGCCCTTTTCTTAAGAAATTAATAACTTTAATTCTATAACTCCAAATTCAACAAATAATATGTCCAAATCGATCAGCGCGACGAGCCCGTTCTATCTATGCATTCCTTGTTCTGAATTGAAGCATGCATCATGTCATTATTAAAAATCAGAACTATTTATGGCAATAAAACTTGACCAAATAAAGAATAAAATGCATTATTCTTGGACCCACACCTAACCCCTGCTATGCTACTTTAATCCCATGTAAATTGTGCATCATTCATCATGGCATGCTTGTTTGCTTGTCGCATTTTAATTCATATGCTTGTGCACTTTATTTATGTTGGCCCTTATTTGTTTGGTTCTTCTTCGAATAGACGCCCAACAGAAGAATTATCAGGAATCACAGGAGTTCTACCCAGATCCATCTCTCGCTTCAATTGAGCTACCAGGCAAGCACTACCACATGCTTGCATACATATAGTACCTATTGCCTCTATCTTGTTCTTGCATCATTGAGTCGCGATTGCATTAAATTGAATCCCAAGTACTGCATAGCCTTTACTTTTAAACCCCACCGAAGCTTGTTCCTCCATCCCATGAGCCATTACTACAGGAGTTGTTTGAGCCATGCGAGTCGTAGCAAAGCATGTGTAGGGTATGTGAGTGTCTGATGGATAACGAGGTACCTAAACAACTTAACCTGAGTAGTAATGGGATAACTAATGAAAGAGACACCGGTGAGCAATATCTGCTATTTGGTTTTTCATGCTCACTTGTGTCCCGTAGGACCCCGAGTACTTGATTCCCGTTCCTTGACTATTCGCACTATCCACATCCGGGAGGCCTTATGGACCCCCCTGAGCCAGAGCTTGATTCATTTCTATTTCTTGGGGCAACAAAGTAGTTTGGGGCTTTATTACTATCCTGTACTTATGCCATGCTTTACTGTTGCATTTAAGATTGTGCGTGGAGCACCTGTACCGTTTTGGATGCGGAGTGTTTTCGCGGTATCGACAAGCCCAGTCACATTTTCGGGTTCCCAGTCGTTTACAGCCATTGGCGCAAACCTTGGGTCTGTCTCGGAGCCGACCAACTTCGTTGCGGGTAGCTTAATGGGGTGCCCCCGTGAAATATTTCTGAATCCTGTGATCGCTTTGTCGTGAATGCCTCGTTGGGTTTTGAGTTGGTTTTTCCGAGGTTGATCGAGTGTGTGTTGCTATTTGTGCACCCCTGCAGGGTAAATCTTTCTGAAAGCCGTGTCCGCGGTTATGGACGACTTGGAGCACAGTTTCTCGATCATAGACAAGTCTCACTAAAGTACCGCTTTTAAATTGACTAAGTACCTGACTAGTAACTAGTGCAATACTCATGGAATGGTTAATAAAACTGCCAACGGATGGGGGTTGTTCGTTCGCTTCCTCGTTGGTAAGCGAGGAGGAGGATGGATATGTTAATTATACTGTTATAACTGTTGTTCTTAATTCACGGACATCCGTCTATCTTTGGTTAGGTGGATGGTTAGCGAGTATCTATAGACTTGTTAGTTGTTATCTTTTGCTGCAATTGCGTCACCCCAGGTTGTGTCCCCTTTAGAGGCATAAAGACTTGCTGAGTACCCCTAGGGTCTCACAAGATAAATTGTTTGATTCAGATGAACAGGTGTACTCGCAAGATGGATACTGGGTGGAGGAGACGGATGATGTTGGCAACGATCACTCGGTGTAGAGATTCCGGAAACGGGGATCCGTGAGATCTGTGGGCGGGATGTGTTTATTTATGTGGCATCTTATGCCGATTTGCTTCTTATCCGTATTCAGATCTTGTTTTCCGCTTCCGCCTGATACTCTGATGTTTGATGTATGAGGAGCTATCCGAAACTATTATGTCTATCTAGGATATTTGGATCTTGCTGTATGGCGTTGCGATATTTCTATCTCTTTTAGATGTGGCTTTCATACATACTCACTTGTGTATGTAGTTGATCCCTTCGCCTGCCGATTACGCCGCTCGTTCTTGTCTCGATGTTCTGAAAGTGGTTAGGACGGCCGAGAGGTCTACCGTGAGTGGCCCCGGGCCCCACCGTACTATTTTAACCAGTTTCGCTCATCCAGGCATGTAACTAAGAGCGTAATTCACCGAGGTAGTTACAGTTATCAATCTAGTAGGAGCAAGGAAACACCCCAAAGGTGTTGCTAGCGGAGCCTTGGCAGGGCGCACTGCCGGTGCTAGTAGCAACGTGGAGACCTGCACAACACAACCACAGAACTCTGTCCCCAACTTGCGATGAGGTTGTCAATCTCATTGGTTTTGCTGAAAACAAAGGATTAAATGTATCAAATGGAAGGAAGTAATAGTTTGTAGAAAGAAAACACAAACCAGTAAACAGTTTGTAGATTGTATGTAAAAGAAAGGACCAGGGTCCATAGTTCACTAGAGGTTGGTCTCCTTAAGATAGATAACATGCTGGGTGAACAAATTACAGCGGGGCAATTGACAAACATCGAGAAAGCATACAAGCATATACTAATCATCTTGACTCCTTCGAGACTTGATTGGGCATTACAACATTATACATAGAACGCCATCCAACTGCATCTATGACTAATAATCCACCTTCAGGTTATCATCCGAACCCCCTCCAGTATTAAGTTGCAAGCAACAGATTATTGCTTTAAGAATTGCGTGTAAAGTAAACAATACGATTGTTCTATGAACAAAGGATTGTTGTTTTCTCCCTAGTAGCAACAACACATATAGTACCTTAGAGATTTCTGTCACTTCCCCAGATTACTAGAGGCATGAACCCACTATCGAGCATAAATACTAACTCTTGGAGTTGCTAGCATCTACTTGGCCAAGATAGCTACTAAAAACGGAAAGCATGCAAGATCACAAATAACAAGGACATGATAAAATCAATAATCAATCTGAAATAGCATCTCAATATCCATCGGATCCCCGCAAACACAACATGTAGAATTACAAATAGATGATCTTGATCATGAATGGAGCTCACAAGATCTAGACATGAAATCAAAAAGGAGGAGAACCAGACATCTAGCTACTACATGGACCCATAGTCCAGAGATGAACTACTCACGCATCACACCGGAGGCTTGCATGATGATGAAGAAGGCCTCCAGGGTGAATTCCCCTCTCTGGCAGGGTGCTAGGAAGAGCTTCAGATCCCTCCCGATCTAGGGATGTAGATGACGGCGGCTATAGACTCTTTCATGGATTTTTGATAGGGTACTTAGGGTTTTGGTCCCGAAGGTAATATATAGGCGGAAGGAGAGGCCGAGGGGGTGCCTGGGCTGGCACACCACCCCCTGGAGCGGCCAGGCCTGGCCCGCGCGGCCAGGTGGTGTGGTGGATCCCTGGCTCCTCTCCATCTCGTATTCTGGCTCCAGATGACTTCCGGTAAAATAGCGACTTTGGCTTTTGTCCCGTCCAATTCTGAGAATATTCATTTTCTAACTTCCTAGAACCCAAAACAGCAGAAAACAGGCAGCTGGCACTATGGCTCTTGTTAATAGGTTAGTCCAAGAAATCATATGAAAAGTACTCCAAAGTGTGGACACAACACAAGAAAGTAGATAAAACCAAGCATGGAACATTAAAAATTATGGATACATTTGCAATGTATCAACATCCCCAAGCTTAACTCCTGCTCGTCCTCGAGTAGGTAAGTGATAAAAAGAAAGAATAATTTTTGAGGTGACATGCACCATCATAACCTTGATAAAAGTATTTGTAAAACATTCGAAGCTAGGATCATAGTACTTCAATCATAACACGAAAGACAAAGTTCTAGCAATAAGACAAAGAAACTATGATGCAACATGAAAAGGCATAAACAAAAGATTCATGAATAACAATGCTTTGCAAGACGTTTGTTTGTTTCACATAAAGAAAACATAGCATAATAGTATTCAGCTTGTCCCTCATAGAGTAGCAAATATAAATGCATAGGACACCTTCAAAGTTCATAAGAGTGACTAGACACAAATAGTTCAAAACAAGCAATATCAAGTTATGCATCAATCAACTAGTCTTGGGACAATGCACATAGAACTAAGAATGGCCACTATGCTCTCAAAGTAGGTGCATAAAGGTAGAAGGTGAAGACTCAATGTAATGGTAGAAAAAAGGCCTTCATAGAAGGAAGTAGGGATTCAAGTCTCATAAAGAGATTCCAAAAATTATGGTACTTGTTAGCTTTCAACTCTCATTGCCCCTATCATAAGCATCTTGAAGGTGATTAAGGTTAAAGTGACACAACTAAGAGGATATGCTTGACAAGTTATAAACCGAAATCTCATGCCCCTTACTTACGAAGACCGAACCTCATGCTACTCAACTTTAGTCACAAGTAAGCTCTTGTCATTGTAAGTACATATGTATCATAAAGAACCGCCAACAGGGTACCCCTTGCACATGATACAGGAGCTATCCCATAATCAAAATGATAAGGCAAGCAAACAATGAGCATCTCAGCGATCTTTTTATTTGCTATTTGCATAGGTTTTTATTGAGGATGCTTCATAGAGTGCTAATTATGGTGATGCTGCAAGTTTCCACCATGATTAGGCATGGCTTAGGCTAGCGGGCCAGGTGTTTCTCTAACACACATACAGACTCCATGATCTTACAAGTTCCACTTTTATTTCACACCGCCGGGATCCATAAGCAAAAGAACATGATATCAACGGGGTACAAAGTACAAGTGCAATGTTGAAAGCGTTCCCCATGATACATGGTTCTGCTAATTTCAACTTATAAAGTGCAAGCATATACGCAACAAAAAAGGACCCAATGGTTCAAGTTTATTAAATGCAGAAAGTAAAGTGTGCCATCAAGTTCGTGAACTGTGCCCACATCTATTATTGCTCCAAGGAGTTCTAATAGGGACATTCCAAGTGTAATTTGTCCTTTTCCTGCACATTCAATAACAAGATAATCAGTAGAAATCATATTCCCAAGGATCTTTGTAAACACTCCTTCAGCTATTCCAATAGTTAATATTATAGCATTATTAGCTAGAGTGATTTCTTTTCCTCCTTCAGTAAGAACCCAAAGATTCATAAATATGTTTGGGCATAAGACAAAATTCAGACATGATATCACAGAGAGTTTGAAAAGTTTCATTATTTATATCAATTTTTACTGTGGGGAGCCACTTTGATTGTTCAGAATTTATTGGGACATAATTATGATGCTCCCTAAGCGATTTATAGCAATCATTTAAGTTAGTAGTGTGGGTCTCAAGTGTGTTTAATCTAGCAAATATGCTTGCGAAAGAAATATCAGTTTGGTTAGGCAAGTTGTAAGTAAGGATCAATTTCTTTATAGCATTAATAGCATCATCCTCATTACATTGGAGGAAATCTCCTCCCACAACAGTATCTAAAGCATATCTATAGCAAAGAGCAATTCCAAGGTAAAAACTGCTAAGGAACAAGCTTCGAGTCATTTTAGTCTCTGTTTTTTCATGTAGATCAGAGATTCTAGACCAAGCTTCCTTGAAGCTCTCCTCAATTCCTTGTTTAAAAGTGAAAATTATTTCCTCAAGTGACATAGTTATTGGAGCAATGCTAGACATAATGGCAACTTTAAGAAAGGAACTAATTTTTTCTGTGTTTTTGATAAAGAAAGCAAACTAGTAAAACTATTTTTGTGTGTTTTTGATAAAGAAACAAGCAAACAAAAGAAAAGTAAACTAAGCAAAACAAAAATAACAAAGTAAAGAGATTGGTTATGCGGGACTCCCCTTGTGAAGATGTCCTTGAATCCCGGCAACAGCGCCAGAAAAATACTTGCTGACTCGTGTATTAACGAGCTTGTTGGGGAACCCCAAGAGGAAGGTATGATGAGCACAGCAGTAAGTTTCCAACAGTTATGAAACCAAGGTTATCAATCCAGTAGGAGCAAGGAAACACCCCAAAGGTGTTGCTAGCTGAGCCTTGGCAGGGCGCACTACCGGTGCTAGTAGCAACGTGGAGACCTGCACAACACAACCATAGAACTCTGTCCCCAACTTGCGATGAGGTTGTCAATCTCACCGGTTTTGCTGAAAACAAAGGATTAAACGTATCGAATGGAAGGAAGTAATAGTTTGCAGAAAGAAAACACAAAGCAGTAAACAATTTGTAGATTGTATGTAAAAGAAAGGACCGAGGTCCATAGTTCACTAGAGGTGGCTCTCCTTAAGATAGATAACATGCTGGGTGAACAAATTACAGTGGGGCAATTGACAAACATCAAGAAAGCATACAAGCATATATTAATCAGCTTGACTCCTTCGAGACTTGATTGGGCATTACAACATTATACATAGACCGCCATCCAACTGCATCTATGACTAATAGTCCACCTTCAGGTTATCATCCGAACCCCCTCCAGTATTAAGTTGCAATCAACAGATTATTGCTTTACGAATTGCGTGTAAAGTGAACAATACGATTGTTCTATGAACAAAGGATTGTTGTTTTCTCCCTAGTAGCAACAGCACATCTAGTACCTTAGAGATTTCTGTCACTTCCCTAGGTTACCAGAGGCATGAATCCACTATCGAGCATAAATACTAACTCTTGAAGTTGCTAGCATCTACTTGGCCATGATAGCTACTAACAACGGAAAGCATGCAAGATCACAAATAAGAAAGACATGATAAAATCAATAATCAATCTGAAATAGCATCTCAATATCCATCGGATCCCCGCAAACACAACATGCAGAATTACAAATAGATGATCTTGATCATGGATGGAGCTCACAAGATCTAGACATGAAAGCACAAAGGTGGAGAACCAGACATTTAGCTACTACATGGACCCGTAGTCTAGAGATGAACTACTCACGCATCACACCGAAGGCTTGCGTGATGATGAAGAAGGCCTCTAGGGTGAATTCCCCTCTTCGGCAGGGTGCCAGGAAGAGCTTAAGATCCCTCCCGATCTAGGGAAGGAGATGACGGCGGCTACAGACTCTTCCGTGGATTTTTGATTGGGTACTTAGGGTTTTGGTCCTGAAGGCAATATATAGGCGGAAGGAGAGGCTGAGGGGGTGCCTGGGCTGGCCACACCACCCCCTGGCGCGGCCAGGCCTGGCCTGCGCGACCAGGTGGTGTGGTGGCTCCCTGGCTCCTCTCCGTCTCGTATTCTAGCTCTAGATGACTTTTGGTAAAATAGCGACTTTGGCTTTTGTCCCGTCCAATTCCGAGAATATTCATTTTCTGACTTCCTGGAACCAAAAACAGCAGAAAACAGGCAGCTGGTACTGTGGCTCTTGTTAATAGGTTAGTCCAAGAAATCATATGAAAAGTACTCCAAAGTGTGGACAAAACACAAGAAAGTAGATAAAACCAAGCATGGAACATCAAAAATTATGGATACATTTGCAATGTATCATGGAGCAAATGGAAGATAGTGAAAAACATGATGAGGATTCAAAGCCCTGCATCAGAGTGTTGAGAAGCGCAACGGATAACATTCCTGAACGATTCTCTTCACAAGAAGGAAAGAATCAATGATAATGATCATTGTGTTTTCCCCACTGGTGTTTTCACTACATGTAGTAGGATTCAAAATGTAACCCATATCTTGTATGGAGACATTCGTGAATCATTTGTCATGATTCTTGGAATATGACATACCTACAAAGTACTAAGGAAATAATGGTAAAATGGAATTATGAGAAATCCCATAGTAAAATTCACATGAGATTAGAATGCAATTCGTTGCTAAATCTCACAAGTAAAAGGAGTTACATGGAATTTCCCAAATGACTACAAAGCCATAGTGGAAAAGGGGTGAATGACAAAAGCACAGTTTGTCTAGGAATGGACGAATTGGAATGAATTTGATTCAAGTGTGCTAAATGTCCAGTGGGTTTAAAACTAGTAAAAGTAATAGTATCTCATAGTGAATCTCCAAGTTTGATATTTGATCAAGGGATTTTCAAAATGTTCAAAATAGTGAGTGGATATGTAATTTGCATGAAATTGAGTGGGAGCTATGAAAGTCTTCCTAAAACAATATGTAATTGACATATTTTTTAGTGGGAGCAATATAAGTCTTAAATTCAAATATGTAGGAACATAGTTTGAGTAAGAGTAGTGACTCATACTCAAATGTGTTAGGAACATATTTTGAGTGGGAGCTTACAGAGAGATTCTTAAGTGAGTTAAGAATAAAAGCGCAAGTATCAATAAATAATGATTTATAAGGTGTAGAAGTTGATAATAAGAGTATTATGATATTATGTAGTATTCCTTAAGGGATTTTGAAAAGGGTTTCATAATAGAAGTTAATTAAGGA
The DNA here is from genome assembly GCA_910589775.1 of Avena eriantha. Lineage (NCBI taxonomy): Eukaryota > Viridiplantae > Streptophyta > Magnoliopsida > Poales > Poaceae > Avena > Avena eriantha. Next base: position 449,256,852 of record OU342742.1, on the reverse strand, counting down.
ACTGGTCCTTAATAACTCAAGTTAGGAATAGTATTAAGTTTAACATCAATGGTTGAAAGAAAGAAAGGATGATCATCATCCACTATGTTAAGACATAGGTTCTATCTTAGAAAACCAAGATGATAACTTAAAATAATATATGATCCGAGAAGGAACATTTAAAAAGGTGATTAAGTTTGAATCATGGAATGTGGAGCTAAGTTTGTCTGCAGTGTATAATGGAGAACCACAGACATATTTTTCAGATCCATAAGGGATAACATATCTTAAAACATAAAGAGTTATGTTATAAGGGAATATGTTGGAAACTCCTGTAAATACCGATTAAAGTCAAGTAGGAAGTGAGGTGAACTAAAACATCGAAATTTGCAAAGAGTGCACTTGTGTTTCGATGAATACATTTATAATAATAGATAAGGGTACCATCTAAAGTGTTGTATAATGTTATGGCGGGGCTAGTTTGATTATAACGTAGAATGATGTGTCCTAGGGCACAGTGCCCATGAGAAATCCCCCGAGGTTGATCTAAAGTCACTGTGGGCTCCTAGAATCAGGCCTCGTTCTGCTGCCATAGCGACGATGCATACACACAGATGTTATCATGTGATGATAAAGTATTAATGTCAATCAAGATGACATTAGTAAGACTGCAAAGGATTTGGGACTGTAAAGTATAGGCCCAAGACTCAACCTCTTCCATGAGCAAGCATGTTCAGGGTACCGGTTATATGGTGCCAAAGATTAAGAACAAATGTAGTTAGTTTATTTGTACTCTACTGCAAGTGGGAGACAGTTGGAAATATGCCCTAGAGACAAATAGTAATAAGGACAATTATCATATTTCATAAAGTTTATGATTAAGTTTTATATCATGCTATAATTGTGTTGACTGGAAACATTAATACACGTGTGATATATAAACAACCAGGGGTTCCTAGTGAAACTCTAGTCACTGGTTCATTGGCCAACAGATGATCAAGTTTCCTCGTCATGTGGCATTTATGCCACTTGGAAATGGAGTCATCTTATTCTGAGAATGAGATGATGAACCAATACCCAACCTAAACATCGTGACCCGATCATGTCACTAAGTTCAAGTTACGATGATTAGAAATGGATCCTTGTAGACTATTCCTTAGACCGTGAGGCTATATCAATCACTGTCTCCCGAGAGTGCTTAGATAGCATCAAGCACCATCTGGTAATACGGTGGTTATAAAGGTGTGTTCAGGTACTCGGAGGAAACCGTAGAGGCAATATATGTCAAGAGCGGGATTTGTCCATCCATGTGACGGAAAGATACTCAAGGGCCCACTCGGAGAAGTTATATCCAATAGCTGCGCAACATGTGATTTAATTACGGGGATATCACTTATCGGAACGAGTCAAGTAGCATTGTTCGGTAACGAGATTGAACACGACATGGTGATGTCATTGATCAGATCTCGGGCAATGCAAGTATTGAGAGACAAAGGGAATAAGACACGACCATCCCGGTTCAAATGACGAAAGATCTTTGTGGAACACACATGGGTCACATGGCCATCTAGGTCCCTCTGTTGATCATTGGTCCAGGAGTGTCCCGACCATGTCTGGAGTGTTCCCGAACCGTAGGATATCATGCTTAAGGGTTTGATGATGCTTAGAGAGTGTTTATAGGATTGGAAGAATCGTCAAAGAATAGTAGAGAGAAAACCGGAAGGGTTTCGGTAAGTCCAGAGTGGAGGTGGAAGGAGTTCCATAGCCATGGATATTGAATATGATGTGAATGAATGTTAAATATTGATTTAATCATTTCTTCATAATTATTTAATAAAAGATAAAATCAATTTAAAAGGTCAAAGGCTTAATGGGCCAATTCCGGAGGGAAGAGGGCCCATTAGGGAAGAGGCAAGAGGGAGAAGGGCCAAGAGGGGAGGGCGATGCCCTAGTGGGCCAGCCCCCGGGATGGGGCCCATGGGGTGGACGGCGGTGCCACCCCCTCCCCCTCTCCTCTCCTTTAGTCCCACCCCAGGACTTTGAGGGAGGTAGTACCTCCCCTCCCCCTATATATAGTGGGGGTATTTGGCCAGATAAATACGCAAAATATTCAATAAAGGTCTCACTTTTGGGATGACCTCCAATTGATCTCTCTCTCTCTCTCTCTCTCTCTCTCTCTCTCGTGACCGTGCTCCCAAGTCTGGACTACGCGAACGAGAGACATCTTCACCGTGGAGCGCCATCGCGCTGCGGGATTTGGATCCAGGATCTCTACTTCCGCAACTACTGCTGGATCGGGGAAGCGGGAGTCATCGTCAGGCACCGGACATGTGTAACTCCCCGCGAGGTGTCACACTTGAGGCACTCAAGTCGTTGAGCCACAGGAGCGCAAGGACTTCATCACGACCTTGAGGTCGGCTTCGGCTCGTCTACATCAACCACGCTCTCTTGAGCATTGACAACGCTTTTCGGTCTTCAAGGGTAAGTTCACGAAAAGCCCCTCCCGTTACTGTATTAGTAATAGATAGGTCCTAGCGGCATCAGGGGTTCAGGGGCGTAGGGTAAAATTTATTCTTTTCATACGCAGAACCCCTACACATCACGCATCCTCCAAAGCATTGGTGGCAAAAGCTTTTCGTCATGGATTTTATTGGCCAACTGCCCTGGAACAAGCAGAGGATCTGGTGAGGAAATGCAATGGCTGTCAGAGATATGCCACAAAAACACATACGCCAATGTCGGAACTCAAAACTATCCCCATTACTTGGCCATTTGCTGTATGGTGCCTAGACATGGTTGGACCATTTAAGCCAGCTAAGGGAGGAATGACCCATATCTTGGTTATGGTGGAAAAATTCACCAAATGGATTGAAGTAAAGCTAATTAGGAAATGTGATGGGGCAACAGCAGTGACGTTCCTCAAGGACATAATCTCTAGATATGGCTATCCCCACAGCATCATAACTGATAATGGCACAAATTTTGCCGAAGAAGCATTTGCGAGGTTCTGCCGAGAGAAGAAGATCCAGCTAGATGTTGCCTATGTAGCCCACCCCACATCGAACGGGCAAGTGGAGAGATCCAATGGACTAGTCTTGTCCGGGATAAAACACAGGCTCATAGAGCCGTTGCAAAGATCAGCAGGGTGCTGGATAGAAGAACTACTAGCGCTACCGTGGAGTTTAAGAACAACTCTGAATCACGCCATTTTTTCTGGTATATGTGGCAGAAGCTATATTACCAGCCAACATAGAGAATGATTCGCCAAGGGTCACGCAATACACAGAAGCCAAAGTGCGTGAAGCCCAGCAAAATAATGTTGATCTGCTCGAAGAAGCGAGAGAACTAGCCTTGTCCATATCCACGATATATCAACAAAACCTCCGATGCTACCATAGCCGGAAAGTAAACCCCCGAGTCTTCCGAGAAGGTGATCTTGTACTCCGGCTGGTGCAGCGCACTGTTGGCATGCATAAGTTAGCCCCCCCATGGGAAGGAACTTTCATTGTAAGCAAAGCTTTGCACAATGATTCCTACTATCTTATTGATGCACAACCACAGGAAAAGAACAAGGCGGACAGATCCGTAGAAGAATCTAAGCGCCCATGGAATGTAGCACTACTTCGTCCTTTTTACACCTGACAAAGAGGTGAATGTATCTGAGTCACTAATATGTCGGTATGTATGTCAGCAATGAGCTTATCAATGAAACTTTGGCACCTCTAGCAGAAACTTGGGGACTGCCGCAATAATTGTCCTTCTTGTTTTTTATGTTTTTATACGTCAGCTGGCTTAAGTTGCCTATACCTTAGCCAGATTAGTAGTGTGTGAGCACCAAAAACCCAACTCTTTGACTGTGCTGTCGTCCAACAAGAATTGGCTTCATGGCAAGCGAGAGAACAAGTTTGGAATTGCAAATCACATGAAAAACGACTAAGGAAAAGAACGTAATCGAGCCAACATTTATTATGTGGACTAACCCCTTGCTTACTTCATTCACTTTTCGCCGGGTTATTTTGAGCTAATCTCAAAGTTTCAAGTATTGTTAAGTCAATTTTTTGAACCTCGGACTCGTAAGTCGAAAAACCGAATCAAGGTAGACGCGAGCCGGGTCATAAAATTGGGGGAACAAGAAAAGGAAACTCGGGGACTTCGCCCACATTAATCCGACGCTAAGAACTTAGTAGCAAATGACACCAATTGTAGCAAAATAAAACCATAGTGCTTAAGTACAACTTCACCCGACATACCGGGGATCTGACAAATATTGTTAAGTGTTTCTCAAGCTCAAGGAGCAGCAGCAGAGGCCGAATCATCGGTTGAAGGAGGAGGTACTTCAGCATCTATAGGCGGGGCACCAGCCTCGGCTTCATCTTCGGGATTGGCCTCCTCATCTTCCGGGTCTTCGGCATCATCGCCAACTTCGGAGGCCTTGTCTTCATCTCCCTAGTCCTCCCCGCTGTCAGAAACATCGACATCATCAAATACGTCCAGGTAGCTCGGACCTTCATTCCAAGCGTGGCAGAAGGAATATTGGATGAGCTTGTTGGTGTAGGCTTGGCATTGAGCGACACACTCCAGATCATCGGACCACTTTGATTTGGTGCACATACGGTCAAGTAGCCCCAAGTCTATCCCTTCGTACCATGAGAGAACTAACTGAAGTGTTGTATCAGCTCCAGCTTGTGCAGCATATTCCCGCCACAGGTGCACCTGAATTTTGTGCTCCATCAACTTGGCTATAAAAGCAGCACTTCCCTTGGGAGTGGGCTCAGTGGGCCAGAGAGAATTAAACAACCGCATTGCTACCAGCATAATGTCTGCGCCATAGTTCTTCACTAGGTCCATGTGAGCATCGAGGCTCACCAGCAGATCCTCCATGTCATACGGGATTGACCCAGCGGTAGGACCTGTTGGAATACCCCGTTGCTGTCGAGACCTAGCCACAGCACCAGAAGCAATAGAGTCACCCTCTGGGAACGTGCCTGAGAACAAAACGAGGAATGTCGGTGAGCAATAATACATGATCCGGAGAGATGAGAATTGAGCAGAGGAAAGGAACTCACGGGAAATCTGGAAAAGGATGTGAGTGAGCTCGGCATACACATTTGTGTTGCTGGCCTGGAGTTTTTCATATTCGGAGGTCACCGACGTAAGTTTTATGTTGGCTTCCTGTAGCAAGTCCTGGTCCTTGGAAACTTGAGTGGTCAGGTGCTCCTTTTCCTCGGCGAACTCTTGATCCACCTTATCCAGCTCGGATTTGTGCAGGTCCTTTAGTTTTTGGATTTCGGCGTTCAACTAAGTAATCTTCGAGTCCTTGAGGCGCAGCTGAGCAATCTCATCATCCTTTTTCTTCATTTCAGCCGGGTGCTTCCCTGCTTGTTCAAGAAAATGTGTCATCATATCAGGAATGGGCACGCTATCTTCAAGTGTAGCTGCAATAGTGAGTTGACCCGGCAGAACCGAGGTATAAATATCTGCCGAGTCAAGGAAAGAACACGCAATGGTAAAAAAAGCAAGACAAATTACCTTGAATTTCAGCCATATTTTTGCGCATGATAATATTTTTAGCCCCGACCTTGGCTGCATAATTCAGATAATAAGTTAATACGGATAGTGAATAACTTGAATGGATGTGAATAAAAAGGGCTTAGGTGAAGGAACTTACCCTTCTTCTAGTGATCCACCAACAACTTGCTGTATCTAGCACGAAGATCCTTGTATGAGTCTAGCAAGCGCTGGAACTCAGCAGTTCGGTGGTTGGTGGTGATCTACAAAACGAGCCATTGTTAGTCTACAAGATCCGGGCCAAGTGAAACTTAACCCAGCTCTAGGTGTGTGGACATTCGAAGTCTACAAGATCTGGGCCAAGTGGAACTTAACCTGGCTCTAGGTGTGTGGACATTCGAAGTCTACAAGATCTGGGTCAAGTGGAACTTAACCCGGCTCAAGGTGTGTGGATATTCGAAGTCTACAAGATCCAGGCCAAGTGGAACTTAACCCGACTCTAGGTGTGTGGATATTCAAACTCTACAAGATCCGGGCCAAGTGGAACTTAACACGGCTCTAGGTGTGCGGATATTCGAAGTCTACAAGATTCGGGCCAAGCGGAACTTAACCTGGCTCTAGGTGTGTGGATATTCGAAATTTAAGAGATTCGGGCCAAGAAGAACTTAACCTAGCTCTAGGTGTGTGGATATTCGAAGTCTACAAGACCCGGGCCAAGTGGAACTTAACCAGACTCAAGGCCTGCGAATATTTGAAAATGCTAAGGACTAAATTCTCTAAGAGCATTTGACCGAGTAATAAATTACTCCCTCGGAGGCTCGGGGACTAGTGCATATATCTAGAAGTGTTCACGCACATAAAGCAGCATAGCAGAGAAAAGGATTACCTCCATCATTGGGCCAGCCAGAGAGATAGCCTTGGTGACAGAGTTCATTTGAGCACTAAACTCCGCCGGGCCAAACTTCTCCGGCAGATTGTCTTGCGGGTCGATGAACTCAGCATTGTTCCAGTTGTGCACATATTCTATACTGCCGGGCTGTAGCTCTTGCCGCTAGGATAATGGCTCGTTACCAAGCCCTTGTCATGGGCCTCCCGCCTTGCAGACTAAGCAGCAGCAAGACTGACATGCAGGATCCGACGGCAGGAGACCCGGAAGTAGAATCCTTAGCAGGCTCGGAGGCTTTCTTGCTCTTACCGGATGACGATGGCCGCTGGAGAAGAACCGAGGCTGTAGAGCCGGACGGAGATTGGGAGGCTGGCTGAAAAATGTCCTTAATGGACACAGTGGATCCGGAGGCAGCGGACTGAGACTTCTTCATCGAAGAGGTCTGGCTGTGGCCGCTGCTGCTGGCGCTACTGGCTTTGGTGCTGATGCTGATGTTGCTGGTGCTGGTGCTGCTGGTGCTGGTGCGGGTGCTCCTGGTGCTGGTACTACTGGTACAGGTACTGCTGGTGCTGTTAGTGCTGCTGATGATGTTGAAGAGACTGGAACTGAAGGAGTTATTTGGAGCGGTGCCGATGAACCTGGCACCTCGGAGCTGGACGATCATGGTAGAGCAGAGGAACTGGGGAGATCCGGCATTGCCGTATCCTCGGTCGCTCTACTGCCCCCCATGTTGATGTTAGTGCACTCAAGATAATAGGTATTTAGGTTCAGTTCCAACACCAATAAAACTTCCATTAAAACACTAGCTACTGTAGCACTTCCCTCAAAAAGCTCAATTCCCCAAAGAGGACCCAAAAAGGAACCAACAAGAAGCAAATGCAAATAATGGCAGAAATCTGTCAAAACAGACCAGCAGGTAAAGACGAATTTTTTCGAAGACCTTCTATTGCTCAAATCGAAAAGTGTTGAACTAACGGAAGTTAGATAACAACCTGGGGCAGAAGAACAAAAATTCATGCCTCAAAAGGTCGTACAGAGATTTTACACGAGTTTTTACGGTGAAGCATAGAAATCTGTTTTGGGACAGCAACTTTCCCAATCATTACTTCTCTCTCATTAGAGGTAACTCTTGGCACAAAAAGCAAATAAAAATATAAGGAGCGGTTATTACAGAGGTAATAACTTCCAAGACTCAACAAAAATTTTGGGTTATCTCCCAATAAGTACTTTCCTTTAACGCCTTTAAGTTAGGCATGATAGTTTGAGAAGATGCTCACATAAGAAATATGAATTGAAGGAAATGAGAGCATCAAGAAGCAAATTCAAAGCACATTTAAGTCTAACCCACTTCCTATGCATAGGAATCTTGTAAAGAAACAAGTCATGAAATCACAAAGCAACAAGCATAGGAAAGTAAAACAAGTGCAACTTCAAGATTTTCAACATAAAGAGGGGAAACTTAATATTATTGAGATGCATAAAACCATGTTTCCCTCTCTCATAATAACTTTCAGTAGCATCATGAATAAAATTAACAATATAACTATCACATGAAACATTCTTATCATGAGCCACATGCATAAACGAATTATTACTCTCCCTATAAGAATAGTCATTCTTATTAATCATAGTGAGAGCAAATTCAACAAAATAGCTATCATTATTATTCTCGTCACCATAATCATCAAATATAGGAGGCATATTATAATCATAATTAATTTTCTCCTCAATAGTAGGTGGACCAAAAATATCACATTCATCATTGTAATCATCATATATTGGAGGTTTGGTATCATCATAAGCAATAGAATAGCTATCCTCCAAAGCTGGGGAACTAAAAAGATCATTTTCATAAAAACTAGCTTCCCCAAGCTTAGCCTTTTCCATAGCATCAGCAATAATGGTGTCCAAAGAATTCATACTAACAACATTGCTATTAGCATGCAAATAAAGTTCCATAGTTTTTTTTAATTTTCTCTTCAAACACTTCATGTCCTAACTCAAGATAAATACTATAAAGCTCTCTAATTTTGTTGTTGTTTTCCATTAGGCCAACTAGTGAAAACAAGAAACAAAAAGAAAAAATTGCAGAATCTAAAGGAAATAACTTCGAGCACTCACACCAGGGGATGTGAGTACCTTTTACCTTACCTCCCCGGCAACGGCGCTAGAAAATAGGCGTTTGCCGTGGGAGGTTCTTCTTCTTTAATACTCCAGTGTGAATACCTTTTACCTTACCTCCTCGGCAACGGCGCCAGAAAATAGCTTGATGTCTACGCACTTCTATTCTTGTAGACAGTTGTTGGGCCTCCAAGTGCAAAGGTTTGTAGAACAGCAGCAAGTTTTCCCTTAAGTGGATCACCCAAGGTTTATCGAACTCAGGGAGGAAGTGGTCAAAGGTATCCCCTCTCAAGCAACCCTACAATCAAGATATAAGAAGTCTCTTGTGTCCCCAACACACCCAATACACTTGTCAGGTGTATAGGTGCACTAGTTCGGCGAAGAGATAGTGAAATACAAGTGGTATAGATAATTATAAGTGGTAACGGTGATAGAAAATAGCTTGATGGCGTGTGGTTGACGTGGGAAAAGACTAAAGGCAAACTGAAATAAAGAAGGAAGCAAGAAAACATGTAACATATCTAATTGCAAACGGTGTATCAATGTTTAGAAACAAGGCCTAGGGATCATACTTTCACTAGTGAACACTCTCATATAAATATATTCTCTTTATGATACTACTCTTAACTACTCTCCGGTTGAACACTCTAATCGATGGTAGGGCTATAACAACACACCTCAAAGTTTGCTTTCCACATCTAGATAACCCCACACTGTCACCTTGAGCGCTAGATGGTTCCAACAAACACCACAATTTCATAAATACATCCAACTCCAAATATAACTCATAACAAGTATTTGTAATCTCTAGCCTAAGTGCCACCATGGTGTGCACGCTGTCACTTTCACACACATGGGGAGAGCAGAGATCTATTAAAGCACTTGAGTAGCAAGGTAGATCTATAGATTACAAGCTCATGATCACAATATGATCATGCATAGAGAGAGAGATGAACACATAGCTACCGGTAGAACCCTTAGCCTCGAGAGAGAACTACTCCCTCCTCATCATGGGAATTAGCAATGGCGATGGAGATGTTGGTGGAGTCGATGGAGATGGTTCCGGGGGCACTTGCCCATCTCGGTAGGGTGCCGAAACAGAGACTTTATGTCCCCCGAATCTCCCCTTCGGTGGTGGCGGCGTTGTGGAACTTTTTGTGGCTAGAGACTTGATGATTTAGGGTTTATGCATCGGGAGGCTTCTTATAGGCGAAGAGGCAAGGTCGGTGGGAGGCTAGGGGGCCCACACCACCTGGTGGAGCGGCCAGGGCTAGCCCGTGCCACCACATGGTGTGGCCACCCTGTGGCCCCTCCCTGTCTCATCTTCTGGCTCCGTGAGTCATCCGGTAAAATATTGACTTTGGCTTTTGTCCCGTCCAACTCCAAGAATATTTATTTTCTGACTTTCCTGGAACCAAAAACAGCAGAAAACAGGCAACTGGCACTGTGGCATCTTGTTAATAGGTTATTCCAAGAAATCATATGAAAAGTACTCCAAAGTGTGGACAAAACACAAGAAAGTAGATAAAACCAAGCATGGAACATCAAAAATTATAGATACATTTGCAATGTATCACCCTCCTCATGGAGAGGTGGGCTCTGATCTGGCGCAGCCGCGGAGTCCTCTTGGATAGGACTTAGCGGATGAATGTTGTCGTCGCGGGGGGAGAAGAACCGCTCTAGATAGGAGACGAAATGCTGGGGCCACTCTAGGGAATAACCCTAGGAGCACTGAAGGAACGAAAAACAACAAGTCAAAAGGAGAAAGAAAGACAAAGAAGCAGAGAGACTCAAAAGAAAACAAGAAAGGAAAAGTGACTTACTCGTCCGAGGTTGGGGGCGCCCGAGGTTTTGCTGCCCTCCGAACTATGCTCTTGACCGTGGGTTTAGCCGGAGCCTTGACCCCGGGTTTCTTCTGCCTCTTCTTGGGCGATGGCGCCTCCAAAGCTGCGGCCGAGGTAGACGCGCGCTTCTGGGAAGGAGAAGGAGCCGAATCATCCATGGCGAGAGGGGGAACCTTGAGGACTTGACTGGCCGGGTTAGCTGAAGATTCGAACATAACCGGGAATTCGTAAGAGATAGGCACCAGGTCAAGTACCTCCAGAACCTCAACATCTGACTCATCGTCTTCCGACCAGTCCCTTAGAGAAGAGGCCTTACAAGAGGTACGCTTGGTGGTGTCTAGAGTAGGCAAGAACCTCTTCGAGTCAGTATCCACCTCATCCGGCTCAGCGTGGTCCGCCACCCACTTGCTCGCCAGCTCCTTGCCATCCTCAAGTGGTTGCTGAAGAAATTGCTGAGAGCAAAAGTGTCAATGGTTGAGTTAGAAAGCTATCCGACATACCCAGAAAAGATGCCAAGAGAGGGATTCACCTTAGGAGGCGGGTTGGTCCGGGTAAAGGGTGCAAGCCCCCATTTCCAAGCCTCGGAGAACTCCTTTTCCACATTGAAGATGGCCTTGACACGGAGGAACACCTCGGAGTTGTTAAGCTCGAAGGAGGAGGTCCGGTGGGGGTCAAGGGGGCCACTAAGATAGCAGATCTTGTGGGCGCGCTTCTGAAGGGGGAGACCTGGCTGCAGACGAAGGTGATCATGATGTCTTCGCCCCGTAACTCCTTCTTGACCAGCTCCTTGATCCAGCGATCGAGTTGATTCGCCAAGGCAGTGGGCTGCTTTGGGATCTTCTCCCACAGAGAGGTGTCCGGGACACCAATCTTGAAAGGGAGGAGCTGGATCAAGTCTACATCTGTGGTATTCTAGAAATAGAAGAAGGTCCGCGCCCAACCTTTGCAGGATTCGAGGCTCGTGACACGGGGGAAAGCGGAGTTCTTGCGGGGAGGGATTGAGGCTCCACCGCATTGAGTCAAGTGTTTTTCGGCAGGGGTGAGGTGCTTGTCAAGGACGACGTTTTCCTCAGACCAAAGAATTTGATCCATATTTCCTTGGAGGGCCATAGGCCGATATACCCCTCTATGCCGGAGGCAAACAAAGAAAGAGAGGTAATAGCATTGGTAGCGAGATGATGTAGTTGGAGTTGATAAGTGGAAATGAAATCGTGGAAGAAATCAGAAATGGGCAAGCCAAAGCCACACTAGAAATGGGAGAGAAAAACGACATACTCCCTTGGATTTGGAGAGGGATTTTTCTCCTGAGCAGCGAGGCGGCAGGCGATGCCCACAGGGATGTGGCGCGTCGCATACAGCTAGTCGATGTCGTCCTGGCAGACAAAGGCGCCAGCCCAGCCACCACGCTCAGGGGCTTCGTCTTCTTCTTCGTCTTGGGCGATGACAGCGGCCTCCTCCTCTGTCATGGTAGAATCAAGATCATCGAGAAAGTAATCAGAGAAGTAGTAGCCAGAGGAGGGGAATCTGGAGGTGCAGGGACCCATGGTAAGGTACTCGAATGGAGGCGGCGGCATGGTCGCAAGGAGTGGCTGGGCGCGGCAGTGGCAGCACCGCACTAGCACGGAAGCGGTGGCGGCGGTGGCGTCGTAGTGGAGAAAAAGAGAGGCAGGAGGCGCGCGAAGTGGGGAAGTTCCCCAAGGTTACCCATGTCCCCTATTTAACCACGCATCGCATGCACGTAGTGGGATCCAATGCTGTGGCCCAACTGCACGCACTAAATCAACCAATCGAGCATAAGCCACCGCAAGGGGCACAAGGAATAGATAATCCCATGACATGATGCAATGATACAGTTAACGAGGCGCTGCCGCGACGGGACGTGCGGAGTAGTTATTCATGACATTACTACAGTAACCGGCACAGTAAACTGGCGCGGCCCTTAAAATGTGGCAAAGTGATGATTACCCTCCACGTAGGATGTGGGGAAGCGTATGAGAGAAGGAAAGATAACCCGGATACGTGGGCAGAAACCCAGCTAACGAGAAGTAACTCGGAATGAGCCAAGGGAACATCTAGGCAAGGAGTTTGGGTTACATGCTAACTTGGATAAAGAAGCGCAGATTCGGATGGGGGAACCTGTTGTGGCCTTAATAGCTGAAGTTGCTAAGACCGCACCAGCTTCGGGGACTAATGTTGGGGGGATACCCCCGGGTAGGGTCACCCCGGGGTTTAAAGGCCAAGTTAGCCGAGGTATGACATGGTCAAATCAAGTGCTGGCCGAGTCATCTCAAGGCAGGCCGACTTACAGAGTAACCCGGCCCCTTGGGCGTTTGCCCAGCATTAATCCGACTGGCATAAAATATATGTCAGCCATGTTTATTTACTAAATGTGCAGGTACCCTCATAGCTGAGTTAGCCAAGCGCAAACCGGGCTACCACTTGGCTTCCAAGAGAAGGAAGGATTTTCCTGTTGGTCAAAAGGTGACTTCCGTCCACTGTAGCGTGAGCGGAGAAAGCAGAGGGAAGGACCAGCGGGGGATGGCCGACAAAAATGACGCAGGCAATGTCGGCTGACGTAGCTTGTGTCTGGTGATGCCTAAAGGCAAGGGGCACGCAGAGGGTTACATCCATAGTCCGGACTAGCCGTTAAAGCGAATAAAGAAGCATCTAGCTTTAACCAAGGGGCATATTTAGGGAATATGCCTCCACGCATGCCCTAACTTTGTAACCCGGGTTTCCCTATATAAGGAGGACCTGGGCCTCCATAGCAGGGGATCGATCAATTCTGTCTTGGTAGAACTCTAGAGCATTATAGTGGGGGGGGGGGGGGGTAAGAGAACTAGTCTCCTTCTCACGAACTGCTCAAGGAGCCCTTGTAATCCACCCTTGATAGAGTGAAATACAAACATCTATGTGTGCAATCACCACACTATCCCTCCCTGGATTCCTCTAGTGTTCATTGGCCCCATCTTTAGCCTATCCATGGCATCTGCCATGCCACCACCACGACAGGGATACCGAATATCAAGTCTTGAATGAATTAGGTATCATATGACAAAGGGAACGGGAAACAACTATCTCACGGTTCGACCGATTATATTCGTGAAACGCACGGGGGTCACATGGCCATCTAGGTCCCTCTGTTGATCATTGATGTGAGAGTATTCTCGATCATGTCCGGAGTGTTTCCAAACCGAAGGATGTCACTCTTAAGGGTAGGGACGCTTAGGCTAGATGAGGTATCATAGGAGAAATAGAGAAAGAGAAACCGAAATAGTTCTGGGTAACATCCGATGGAGATCAGAAGGGGTTCGGAAGGTGTTCCGAAGTGAAGGAATAATATAATATGTGTATTTGAATGTTAATTGGAGAATTAATATTAAATATATTTTTTAATTAAAGGAAGCCCAATGCTAATGGGCCTCACCCGAAGGGGAGGCCCAAGAGGCAAGGCGCCTAGGGAGAGGGGGCCAGCCGGCCTAGGCTTGGTGGGCCACCCTAGTGAGGCCCACCTAGGGCCGGCGGCTGCCCCTAGGTGGCCAGTGGGTGTGGGTATTAGTCCCACACCGACTGGCCTCTAGATGGTGCGCCCCCTCCCACTATATATAGGGGTCTTCCTACCCCTTTGGAATCATCCCATTCCCTCTCATCCTGTCTCTCTCTCTCTCATCCATTGAGGACTTCCCCGGAATATTGGGGAGGACTTCGTGGGTGATTTCTCCACCTTCACACCACCGTCATGTGATCAACGATCTGACATCTACTTCTTCCATTGCTCGGCTGGATCGGAGTCCGGTTGATCTCTCCTACTCCGGACGTGTGACGAACTTCGGAGGCACCACACTTCAGGTGCTGCTCGTCTTGATCAATATATGCCTTCATGCGTAAGGCGTTCCTCGTTCTTAAAAGGTATGAATACCATCTTTCTCTTCCAGTACTTATGTCTACATAGTATAGGTCCTGGTATTAGTGTTCAAGTAGATAGAATTTTTTTGTTTTCTGCTACGAAACCCTTCAGTGGTATCAGAACGGGTCTATGGGTAGACATGTCATATGGATAGAACACATAGCAATATGTGGGCATTGATTCTCTAGTTTCTACCCTATTTTAACGTTCTTGTTCATATTGCGGCATTGTTTGATGAAGCAGCCCCCAACCGACCTCACGTGGTGATTCACGAGACTGGTCCACGAATTAAAGTGGCCTAGGGGCAGTGTCTGTCTCTCTGTAGTAGTTGATATGTCATCAACATTGGAGGGCCCTAAAAAGGGAAGAAGAATGGCAATCATTGAATCCATGTTGTGGCTCCATGTTCGTAGGTGGGAAAGCCCTAAAGCCGCGTAAAACTTGCAATAGATAATATAGAAGCGTCTATTTTTATTATTGCATAGGGGCATGTGTTGAGACATGGTAATGACGAGTTTATGAAACTTTCATTGAAGCTATTGATGATGATCAAGATGCTTTAACCACGTCACAACACTTTACTTTATGAAGTATTACTTATTACGCTAGTGTAATTATATATACATTCGACGGTAGCATAATAATATAATCCCTCACTGTATTCTAGTTATCGTATTCCCCTTGTGTGTGCACCACCAAGAAAGTTCTTTGGTATGAGGCATGCCATTATGATCGGGTGTCAGACATATCTACGTTCGCATAAAGTGGGTGTAAGCCATGTTGCACTGCGAATACACACAAGTTAGAAACTGGCGAGCCTAGCATGTGACAGACATGGCCTCGGAATATAGGAGACCGAAAGGTCGAGCATGAATCACATGGTTGATGTGATCGACATTAGGGAATGTCTACCTTTGATACTACACTGATGGTCGTGATGATCGGGGGAGGTGCAGGGGATTGGGATCATGTGATCACTAAACGAGTGGAGGGATGTTCGTTTGAGTGGGAGTTCTTTTGTTTTAAGTATGCTAGTATAATTAAAGCTTGAACTCATTGTTATGAACATGGTCTAAACACTTTGCAAATCCATTGTAGATGTCTCGCCCACCTACCTTCAACCTTAGCACTTTCCTCGAGAAGGACAAGCTGAAAACTGATGGAACCAACTTCACCGCATGGTTCCGCAATATTAGGATCCTCCTAGTCCCATATGTCTGGCAGTCCAAGGCAGACGATGTCTCCCTCATCTAGAGTGGAATGCTCTATGCCATGGAGCCAGAGCTTCAAAAGCGTTTTGAGAAGATGAATGCTTTTGAGATCGTTGAGGATCTCAAGGCTGTCTTTGCTCCATTGGCTCGTGCAGAGAGGTATGATGCTTCCGAGCTCTTCTTCTCTGCTAAAATGGAAGAGCATAGCAGTATCAGTGAGCACATAGTCAAACTGTCTGGCTACGTTAAACGTCTGAACGCCCTGGATTGCAAAATCCCGGAGGAGCTCGCAATTGATAGGGTGCTGCGCTCGCTACCCCTATCTATAAGAGCTTTGTGATGAACTACAACATGCAAAGGATGACTAAGACCCTTGTCGAGGTGTTCTCCATGCTCAAAACTGCTGAGGTTGAAATCAAGACGGATCTTACAGTGTTGATGGTCAATAAGACCACCAACTTTAAGAAGTCAGGGCAAAAGGGAAAAGGCAAGGTCAAGAAGTCCAAAAAGGATGGCAAGTTCGTTGCCAGTACCTCAAAGACTGCCAAGCCTAGCCCTAAGCCCGGCACTACGTGCTACTACTGCAAAGGGGATGGGCACTGGAAACGCAACTGCCCCAAGTACCTTGAAGACAAGAAAGCTGACAAGATAGCTGCCAAGGACAAAGGTATATGTGATATACATGTTATTGATGTGTTCCTTACAAGTGCCATGAGTAACACCTGGGTATTTGATACCAATTCTGTTGCTCACATTTGTAACTCTCAGCAGGATCTGCAGAGTAGGAGGCGTTTGAGGAAGGAAGAGGTGACGATGCGCGTCGACAATGGTTCGAGAGTCGAAGTGATGGCCATCGGCACCCTGCATCTTCGTCTACCGTCAGGATTATTTTTGGTTTTGAATAAATTCTACTATGTACCTGCATTGAGTATGAATATAGTGAGTGGGTCTTGCTTGTTGCAATATCATTATTCGTTTAAATCAGGAACAAATGGTTGTTCAATTTATATGAATGATATTTTCTATGTTCATGCCCCTGTGTGTGATGGTTTATTCTTACTTGATCTTGATTGTGATCCACACATCCATAGTGTTGATGCTAAATCTTGTAAGCAAAATGATGATAATTCCATGTTTATGTGCATTGCCGTCTTGGTCACATTGGCATAAAACACATGAAGGAGCTTCATTCGGAAGGGCTTCTTGGATCATTGGATTTTGAATCCCTTGATACATGTGAGCCATGCCTCATGGGCAAGATGACTAGGACACCATTCTCCGGGACAATGGAGAGAGTTGTAGACCTACTGGGAATCATACATACGGATGTATGTGGACTAATGAGCATCTCAACATGCAATGGTTATCGTTAGTTTGTTACCTTTACTGACGACTTAAGTAGATATGGATATATCTACTTAATGAAGCTCAAGTCTGAAACCTTTGAAAAGTTCAACGAATTTCAAAAAGAGGTACAAAATCAACTTAACAAGAGAATCAAGCATCTCCGATCAGATTGGGGAGGCGAGTATTTGAGTTATGAGTTTAACATGCACTTGAAGGACTATGGGATTAT
This sequence comes from Avena eriantha, assembly GCA_910589775.1. Classification (NCBI taxonomy): domain Eukaryota; kingdom Viridiplantae; phylum Streptophyta; class Magnoliopsida; order Poales; family Poaceae; genus Avena; species Avena eriantha. The sequence goes on along the minus strand of OU342742.1, from coordinate 449,239,820 downwards.
CCCACAACTTATGCCAGCCGGAACACCATAGCCTAATGGTGTGTCGGAATGACATAACCGAACGCTATTGGATAGCGTGCGATCCATGACGTCTTTAAGTAATTTGTTTGTGTCTTTTTGGGGATACGCATTGGAAACCGCTGCTTTTATTTTAACCGAGCACCATCCAAATCCGCGGAGACAACTCCATATGAGATATGGTTTGGCCAGAAGCCAAAGATGTCATTTCTAAAAGTTTGGGGCTATGAGGCTTACATCAAGAAACTACAGCCTGACAAACTTGAACCCAAGTCGGAAAAATGTATCTTTGTAGGATACCCAAGGGAAATGGTTTGGTATACTTTCTACAACCAGGCTGAAGGCAAAATGTTTGTCACGAAAGCCGGCACCTTTCTCGAGAAAGAGTTTATTGCTAAAGGAGTTAGTGGAAGGAAAATTAAGTTAGATGAAGTTGTTGACCCTTCTCTCCAAATTCCGATTAGCACAACGGAAGCTGTTCCAAAAGCGCTCTCCAACATGGAGGAAGAGCCCAATGGTGATGATCAAAACAACAACATCGAGACTCCTGAGGTTCGCAGGTCTACAAGATTTCGTGCCACTCCTGATTGGTACAGTAGCCTTGTGATGTCTGTCATCCTAGATGAACAGGAAGAACCTGCAAACTACAAAGAAGCTATGGATAGTGCCGACTCAAAGAAATGGCTAGAATCCATGAAATCCGAAATAGGATCCATGTATGAAAACCAAGTTTGGACCTTGGTAGATCTTCCGGAAGGCCACAAGGCCGTGGAGAATAAATGGAGCTTTAAGAAAAAAGACATATGCGAATGGTAATGTGACCATTCACAAAGCTCGACTTGTCGCAAAGGGCTTTCGACAAATTCAAGGAGTTGATTACGATGAGACTTATTCTCCCGTAGTCACTACAAGAAATGTGTTAACTTGTGACCTTATCATAATGAAGGGATATTAAATCGTCATATATCTATGAAGATTTGGCACAAGATGGTCATATGCTATTTGGGGAGGTCAAAATCCTATAGAATTACGATGATTTGTATCAAAATCTTCATAATTTCAGCATATAAAATCATCATAACATGCAGGATGTAGCTTAGAGCCTTATTTATGATGGGTTCGTAGCATGGAAAACAAAAAAATTCTACCGCAAGAACGAACAAAACCTAGATCTAATCTAGATAAAAGCCAAGATCTAATCTATTAGACATGAACAACGAGATAGATAGGAACTAACCCTCGTAGATCCGAAAGCGTTAACGAGATTAGATCTCGTGGTTGATGTAGTCGATCACTTGCCGATCTCAAGATCGTGTGGACAATCCTTCCGGCGTCGCGTTCCAGCAGCGCTTCCGCAGTCGGTCAAGTGGACGATCCTTCCGGCGCCGCGATTCGGCAGCGCTTCCGCAGTCGGTCAAGTGGACGATCCTTCCGGCGCCGCGATTCGGCAGCGCTTCCGCAGTCGGTCACACGTGTGGAGTCGAAGCAGACCTTCCTCTCCCCGTTCCAGCGAGCAGCGGAGGTAGTAGATCTTCTCCACAGAATCCCAGCAGCATGACGGCGTGGTGGTGGTGGTGGAGTAGAGAATTCTGCAGGGCTTCGCCTATGCCTGTGCAGAAGATGGTGGAGGAGAGAGGCGGCAGAGATTGGGTGTTATGGGAGCAGGGGAGGAGGGGGCGCCCCTGCCCCTCTATTTAAAGAAGAGAGGCGCCTAGGGAGGGGGAGTCCTTGTAGGACTCCCCTCCCTTGTAGGCCGGCGGATTGGAGGTGGGGGAAGGAGTCCTCCTCCCCCATGACTCTGTATCTTGACCCACCAGGACTCCTTGATCCCTATCTTGATTTTCAAGCAAACTCCAAGATATCTTCTAGAACCTTCCGGAACATTCCGAAACCTTCTAGAATCCTCATACAAACACTCCGGAACATTTCCTAACTTAGAAAATGATCCCCTATATATGAATCTTATTCTCCAGACCATTCCGGATCTCCTCGTGATGTCCCGAATCCAATCCGAGACTCCGAACAACATTCGGTCTCCAACGCACATTCCATATCTACTTAAAACAACTTCTAACCTTAAGTGTGTCACCCTACGGTTCGTGAATATGTAGACATGATAGAGACACATCTCCTATCAATAACCATCAGCGGGACCTGGAGATCCATAATGGCTCCCACATACTCAACGATGACTTCGCGATCGATTGAACCACTTACATATGAAACTAATTCCCTTTGTCTCGCGACACTATACTTATCCGAAGTTTGATCGTCGGTATCTCCATACCTAGTTCTACCTCGTTACTGATAAGTACTCTTTACTCGTTCCGTGATATGTCATCCCTTGTGACCTAGTCACATGCTTGCAAGCTAACTAGATGACATTCCACCGAGAGGGCCTAGAGCATATCTATCCGTCATATGGATGGACAAATCCCAATCTTGGTTCATGCGCTTCAACACATACTTTCAGAATACCCAATGACACTTTTATAACCACCCAGTTACGAAGCGGCGTTTGATGTCATCAAAGTATCCATCCGGTGATGGTGGTTAACATAACCTCATGGTCGAAGGAATAGGTTACTATGTATTTGAAAGCTTACAGCAATACAAACTTAATGACTTGATCTTATGCTATGCTTACTATGGGTGTGTGTCCATCACATCATTCTCCTAATGATATAACCTTGTTATTAATCACATCCTAATGTCCATGATCATCAATTAATCAACAAGCTAGTTCAACAAGAGGCTTACTAGGGACTCTCTTATGTTTACAAAACACACAAGTATTAGTGTTTCCTAATAATACAATTATAGCATGTGATGTAAACATTCATCATAAACACAAAGATATAATAATAATCACTTCTATTATTGCCTCTTGGGCATATCTGCAACAGTCTCCCACTTGCACTAGAGTCAATAATCTAGATTACATAGTAATATACCTAACACCCATGGCATTTTGGTGTTGGTCATGCTTTGCCCTAGGGAGAGGTTTAGTCAACGGATCTGCCACATTCAGATCAGTGTGTACTTTGCAAATCTTTATGTCACCATCTCGGACATACTCGTGAATAGCGTGGAAACGTAGCTTGATGTGCTTCAGCTTGCTATGTGACCTTGGCTCCTGCGCATTAGCTATGGCACCTGTGTTGTCACAGTAGATGGCTATCGGGTCCAACGCACTGGGAACCACGCCGAGTTCAGTAATGAATTCCTTCATCCAAACGGCTTCTTGTGCAGCCTCCGAAGCAGCTATGTATTCCGATTCAGTTGAAGATTTCGCCACAACGCTTTGCTTTGCACTCCTCCAGCTCACTGCAGCACCATTCAAAATAAATACGTATCCCGACTGTTACTTTGAGTCATCCGGATCGGTGTTCCAACTAGCATCGGTGTAACCATTTACAACAAGCTGTTCATCACCTCCATAAGAAAGAACCATATCCTTAGTCCTATTTAGGTACTTTAGGATATTCTTGACCGTTGTCCAGTGCTCCATTCCAGGATCACTTTGATATCTGCTAGTCAAACTAACAGCATGTGCTATATCCGGTCTTGTACACAGCATGGCATACATGATAGAACCTATGGCCGAGGCATAGGGAATATTATTCATTTTCTCTCTATCTTCTGTCGTAGCTGGACTTTGAGTTTTACTCAAGGTCTTACCTGACAACATGGGCACGAACCCTTTCTTGCTATCTTCCATTCTAAACTTTTTTAGAACTTTGTCCAAGTATGTACTTTGTGAAAGCGCTATTAGGCGTCTTGATCTATCTCTATAAATCTTGATGCCTAGAATGTATGCCGCTTCGCCAAGATCCTTCATTGAAAAACTATTATTCAAATAGGTTTTGACTCTATTAAGGAGTTCTATATCATTCCCAATCAACAATATGTCATCTACATACAGTACTAGGAATGCTACAGAGCTCCCACTCACTTTCTTGTAAATACAAGCTTCTCCATAAGTTTGTATAAATCCAAAGTTTTTGATTACTTTATCAAAACGTTGATTCCAACTCCGGGATGCTTGCTTCAGTCCATAAATGGAGCGCTGAAGCTTGCATACCTTGTCAGCATCTTTAGGATCGACAAAACCCTTAGGTTGTACCATATACAACTCTTCCTCAATGTCACCATTAAGGAACGCCGTTTTGACATCCATCTGCCAAATCTCATAATCGAAATATGGAGCAATTGCTAAGAAAATCCTCACAGACTTTAGCTTCGCTACTGGTGAGAAAGTCTCATCATAGTCAACTCCTTGAATTTGTCGGAACCCTTTCGCGACAAGTCGAGCTTTATAGACGGTAACATTACCATCAGCATCTGTTTTTCTCTTGAAAATCCATTTGTTCTCGACAGCCTTACGGCCATCCGGTAAGTCCACCAAAGTCCACACTTGGTTTTCGTACATGGATCCCATTTCGGATTTCATGGCTTCTAGCCATTTGTCGGAATCTGGGCTCACCATAGCTTCTTCATACGTCGCAGGGTCATCAGCGTTGTCCACTAACATGACGTTCAAGGCAGAGTCATACCAATCAGGAGTGGTACGAACCCTCGTTGACCTGCGAGGTTCAGTAGTAACTTCATTTGAACTTTCATGATCATTATCATTAGCTTCCTCTCCAATTGGTGCAGGCGGCACAAAACCATCTTCTGGTGCTACGCTACTCTCAAATCCGAGAGAAGGTTCAATAACCTCATCGAGTTCTACTTTCCTTCCAGTCACCTCCTTCGAGAGAAACTCCTTCTCAAGAAAGGATCCATTCTTGGCAACGAAAACTTTGCCTTCGGATCTATGATAGAAGGTATACCCAATTGTTTCTTTAGGGTATCCTATGAAGAAGCATTTCTCCGCTTTGGGTTCTAGCTTATCAGGTTGTAACTTCTTTACATATGCCTCGCAACCCCAAACTTTAAGGAACGACAACTTAGGTTTCTTACCAAACCACAATTCGTACGGTGTCGTTTCAACGGATTTAGATGGTGCCCTATTTAAAGTGAATGCGGCTGTCTCTAATGCATAGCCCCAAAATGATAACGGTAAATCTGTAAGAGACATCATAGACCGAACCATATCTAAGAGAGTTCGATTACGACGTTCGGACACACCATTACGCTGTGGTGTTCCCGGCGGTGTCAATTGTGAAAGTATTCCACATTTATTTAAATGCATGCCAAACTCATAACTCAGATATTCACCTCCGCGATCAGAACGCAGAAACTTAATCTTCTTGTTACGATGATTTTCCACTTCACTTTGAAATTCCTTAAACTTCTCGAAAGTTTCGGACTTATGTTTCATAAAGTAGACATACCCATATCTACTCAAGTCATCCGTGAAAATGAGAACATAACGATATCCACCACGCGATGCTACACTCATTGGACCGCACACATCGGTATGTATTATTTCCAGTAAGTCTGTAGCTCGCTCCATTGTACCAGAGAATGGAGTCTTAGTCATTTTTCCCATTAGACATGCTTCGCATCTTTCAAGTGATTCAAAATCAAGTGATTCAAGAAGTCCATCTGAATGGAGTTTCTTCATACGCTTCACTCCAATGTGACCAAGACGACAGTGCCACATGTATGTAGAATTATCATTCAATTTTATTCGTTTAGCATCTATGTTGTGAACATGTGTATCACTACTATCGAGATTCAGTAAGAATAAACCATTCATCTCAGGTGCATTACCATAAAAGATATTACTCATATAAATCAAACAACCTTTATTCTCGGACTTAAAAGAGTAACCGTCTCGCAATAAACAGGATCCAGATATAATGTTCATGCTTAACGCAGGCACCAAATAACAATTATTTAAATTTAAAACTAATCCCGAAGGTAGATGTAGAGGGAGCGTGCCGATGGCGATCACATCAACCTTGGAGCCATTTCCAACACGCATCGTCACCTCGTCTCTTGCCAGTCTTCGTTTATTCCGCAGCTCCTGTTTCGAGTTACAAATATGAGCAACCGAACCAGTATCAAATACCCAGGCACTACTACGATTACTAGTAAGATACACATCTATAACACATATATCAAATATACCTTTCTTCTTGATGTTGCCGTTCTTCAGATCCGCCAGGTACTTGGGGCAGTTACGCTTCCAGTGACCAGCAACCTTGCAGTAGAAGCACTCAGTTTCAGGATTAGGACCAGCCTTGGGCTTCTTAGCAGGTGCGGCAGCTTTCTTGCCGTCCTTCTTGAAGTTGCCCTTGTTCTTAGGCTTGCCCCATTTCTTGAAATTGGTGGTCTTATTCACCATCAACACTTGTTGCTCCTTCTTGATCTCCACTTCAGCAGTTTTCAGCATGGACGACAGTTCAGGCAACGTCTTGTTCATGCAGTGCATGTTGTAGTTCATCACAAAGTTCTTGTAACTTGGTGGCAGTGATTGAAGGAGACGGTGAATCCCCAATTCATTAGGAATCGATATTCCCAACTCTTGGAGCTTCTTAGCGTACCCAGACATGGTGAGCACGTGCTCGCTAACGGAGCTTCCTTCTTCCATCTTACAGTTAAAGAATTTCTCGGAGGCCTCATAGCTCTCCATGGCCGCGCGAGTCTCAAAAATTAGCATGAGCTCCTTAATGATCTCGAACGGGTCGTGGTGCTCAAAACGCTGTTGGAGCTCCGCTTCTAAACCGTACAGGATGGCACACTGAACTATGGAGTAATGATTCTTCCGAGTGGCGAAAACATTCTTTTCGTCATCGGTGGCATTATCTACAGGTGGGTCACCTAGCGGTGCATCGAGCACATAGGTCAACTGACCAACCCTGAGGACGATCTTCAGTCCACGGAACTAGTCCGTGAAATTGCTTCCATTGTTCTTAAGTTTTTCTTTCTCTAGGAACGCATTGAAATTGATGGAGGGGGTCGCCATAATCTACAACAATTCGCAAGTAGTTTAGACTAAGTTTATGATAAATTGAGTTCAAATTTAATTATTAAACTAACTAGGTGAACTCCCACTAAAAACAACATCCCTCACATTGTCTTAGTGATTACACGAACCAAGTCCACTACACCAAGTCCGATCTTCACGAGAGAAGATGTAGTTTCATCGGCGAAAAATCTTCATGTTCATCATATCAATTATATGACTCATGCTCTACCTTTCGGTATTCCGTGTTCCGAGACCATGTCTGTACATGCTAGGCTCGTCAAGACAACCTTAGTTTCCGCATGTGCAAATCTGGCTTGCACCCGTTGTATGCACACATAGAATCTATCACATCCGATCATCACGAGATGCTTCGAAACGACGAGTCTTAGCAACGGTGCCAACTAAGGGTTAACACTTTATTACTTGATATTTAGTGAGAGGGATCATCTTATAATGCTACCGTCGCGATCTAAGCAATACAAGATGCATAAAGGATTAACATCACAGGCAATTCATAATTAGTGTGATATGATATGGCCTTTTCTTCTTGCGCCTTTGATCTCCATCTCCAAAGCACGAACATGATCTCCATCATCACCAGCATTGCGTCAAGGTCAGTGGTGCCGCTTCATGGTTGTCCATCATCACCAGCAACTATTACAACTACTTGGAATAAAGCTATTACAAGATGAATAGACACGCAGGTCTTAACAGAATTAAAGACAACCATTAGGCTCCTGCCGGTTGCCATATTACAACAAGGATCATTGCATACATCAAATACAATCACAATCACATGTTTGCCATATCACATCACAAAACCCCTGCAAAAACAAGTTAGACGCCTCTAGTTTTCTTTGCATGTTTTACGTGGTTTGGGGCTTTCGCATAAGACCGATCTTACCTACGAACAAGGACCACAACGTTGATACAAGTGTTGTCAAGATGCTCATTGTAAATTGAATCTTAACTATGGTGGGAGAGACAGGCACCCGCAAAGCCACTTGTGCAAAGCAAGTTGCACGTCAAGCGTGGAGCAACTCTCATGTACGATGACATGTTATGTTAGCCCGAGCCGCTTCATCCCACCATGCCGCAAGATGCAAAGTACATGCTAAGACACCGACAACAAAAGTATCAAAGCCCACAAAAACATTGTGTTCTACTCGTGCAACAGATCTACGCATAGATACGGCTCTGATACCACTGATGGGTTCGTAGCATGGAAAACAAAAAATTTCTACCGCAAGAACGAACAAAACCTAGATCTAATCTAGATAAAAGCCAAGATCTAATCTATTAGACATGAGCAACGAGATAGATAGGAACTAACCCTCGTAGATCCGAAAGCGTTAACGAGATTAGATCTCGTGGTTGATGTAGTCGATCACTTGCCGATCTCAAGATCGTGTGGACGATCCTTCCGGCGTCGCGTTCCAGCAGCGCTTTCGCAGTCGGTCAAGTGGACGATCCTTCCAGCGCCGCGATTCGGCAGCGCTTCCGCAGTCGGTCAAGTGGACGATCCTTCCGGCGCCGCGATTCGGCAGCGCTTCCACAGTCGGTCACACGTGCGGAGTCGAAGCAGACCTTGCTCTCCCCGTTCCAGCGAGCTGCGGAGGTAGTAGATCTTCTCCACGGAATCCCAGCAGCACGATGGCGTGGTGGTGGTGGTGGAGTAGAGAATTCTGCAGGGCTTCGCCTATGCCTGTGCAGAAGATGGTGGAGGAGAGAGGCGGCAGCGATTGGGTGTTATGGGAGCAGGGGAGGAGGGGGCGCCCCTGCCCCTCTATTTAAAGAAGGCAGGCGCCTAGGGAGGGGGAGTCCTTATAGGACTCCCCTCCCTTGTAGGCCGGCGGATTGGAGGTGGGGGAATGAGTCCTCCTCCCCCACGACTCCGTATCTTGACCCACCAGGACTCCTTGATCCCTATTTTGATTTTCAAGCAAACTCCAAGATATCTTCTAGAACCTTCCGGAACATTCCGAAACCTTCTAGAATCCTCATACAAACACTCCGGAACATTTCCTAACTTAGAAAATGATCCCCTATATATGAATCTTATTCTTCGGACCATTCTGGATCTCCTCGTGATGTCCCGAATCCAATCCGAGACTCCGAACAACATTCGGTCTCCAACGCACATTCCATATCTACTTAAACAACTTCGAACCTTAAGTGTGTCACCCTACGGTTCGTGAATATGTAGACATGATAGAGACACATCTCCTATCAATAACCATCAGCGGGACCTGGAGATCCATAATGGCTCCCACATACTCAACGATGACTTTGCGATCGATTGAACCACTTACATATGAAACTAATTCCCATTGTCTCGCGACACTATACTTATCCGAAGTTTGATCGTCGGTATCTCCATACCTAGTTCTACCTCGTTACTGATAAGTACTCTTTACTCGTTCCGTGATATGTCAGCCCTTGTGACCTAGTCACATGCTTGCAAGGTAACTAGATGACATTCCACCGAGAGGGTCTAGAGCATATCTATCCGTCATATGGATGGACAAATCCCAATCTTGGTTCATGCGCTTCAACACATACTTTCAGAATACCCAATGACACTTTTATAACCACCCAGTTACGAAGCGGCGTTTGATGTCATCAAAGTATCCATCCGGTGATGGTGATTAACATAACCTCATGGTCGAAGGAATAGGTTACTATGTATTTTAAAGCTTACAGCAATACGAACTTAATGACTTGATCTTATGCTATGCTTACTATGGGTGTGTGTCCATCACATCATTCTCCTAATGATATAACCTTGTTATTAATCACATCCTAATGTCCATGATCATCAATTAATCAACAAGCTAGTTCAACAAGAGGCTTACTAGGGACTCTCTTATGTTTACAAAACACACAAGTATTAGTGTTTCCTAATAATACAATTATAGCATGTGATGTAAACATTCATCATAAACACAAAGATATAATAATAATCACTTTTATTATTGCCTCTTGGGCATATCTCCAACAATTTATACCTCATTATGACCAATTTAAATCGTCATATTGTCTAAAATATGATACATTGAATTGACTGGTTGGCCACATCAGCAATAATGCCTACGTGGCATGTCTATGTGTTAATTTTTGTATATGTGTATATCCATGTGTGAATAGAAAATAATGAAAAAAATAGGGTAACAAATATTTGAACCAGAGACCTCATCCATGTTTCTAGTGCTAGGATCCAACACACCAAATAACTTTTCGTGATATCAAGTCAGATTTTCTATATATGAACACTACTAATACATTAGGAAATTATTGACAAAAAGACTCGGCGAGGGATCAAACTGGCGATCTCTGCTCATGACCGCAGCGTTGCCAACCACTAGGATAGCAATCTGCTTGTGATATATTCCCGCGCGGGGCCTTAATATAGAGTATGTGGCTTTTTTTCTTTCTGCAACCTGGGAAGGCAGGCGGACCGCAATGTCTGCTTGGGCCTCATTAGGAAGGGACTCGGCCGCGATGGGCTCGGTGGGCAGGGACTCGACCGTGATTGGCCTTGGTGGGAAGCGGGAGATTAGGGCCCGGCCAGCTCCGCCCGATCAGTTTTTTTTCTTTTCTTAATTCTTTTGTAACTTTTTCAAAATAAGTCCAAAATAATTGATTTTTGTTTATAAATTTTTATAAAATTCAGTAGAACATCTTAGGGTATTAATTAGCAATACTTTAATTAATTAAAAATAGTGGATTTATTAATCCCACATTAGTCCATAGTAGGGACAACACCATAATTCAAAATATGAGTTTGAAACTACGGAGTGACTGTTCTCGTCTAGGGATTGAGTCTTATTAAAAAGTTTCGGTAGATCTCTGAAGAAACATTATAATATGAGTCTAAAACTCATCTTTCAAAAAATAATGGGCATCGGATCATGTACCTGTAGTTTAAATCGGACCCACTTCCTACCGATTCGGCAGGAATTTATCTTTTTCGTCAGGGGTGGACGGAAAGGTTTGAGATACCCCAGTTGGGACATTTGTCCATGTAAGGTGGCCTATTATTTTTGAAAAATTGGATGGTAGCATTTTGAAACTTTCATTTCGTGGTTGCTTCACAAAACGGCCTATTTTTTGCGCTTGGAAAATGGTTTTTTTTGTGCGACAAAAAAGAAAAATTCCTCCTACAATATTGTTTGCCATCCCATAATACATATGGATGCACAATATGGGCACATTATCACAAACTATGCCGCGATTCAGGACATAAGATTGGTCGTTTGGCCCGACAACCATGAAACATCGAAAATGATAGGTCATTTCTTAAGAAGGTTTTTTGAGACACTTGCAATGTACCAAGTTTGGTATTTTTACTTGCAACTATGTCACATAATAAGACACCACACGAAGGATTTGCATTAATTGGACGGTTTTTGAATTTTCTATGCCTGTTTCAAACTATGGCCAAAATGGCGGGCACGAAGGTTCTTAGCTCGGGGCCGAGCATCGCTAAAATTGCATTGGATATCTGAAAATAAATGATAATGTGAGTCTAAAACTCAATTTTTCAAAAAATAATGGGCATCGGATCATGTATCTGTAGTTCAAATCTGACCCACTTCCTACCGATTCGGCAGGAATTTCTCTTTTTCACCAGGGGTAGACGAAAAGGTTTTAAAATCCCCAGTTAGGAAATTGTCCGTGTAAGGTGGTCTAGTATTTTTGAAAAATGGAGTGATATCATTTTTGAATTGAACATTTGGTGTTGCTTCATAAAACTCCCCGATTTTGGCACTTGAAAAATAGAAAATGGCTTTTTCATGTGACGAAAAGGAAAACTTCCTCCTGCAACATTGTTTGCCATCCCAAGATACACATGCCTGCACAATATGGGCACATTATCACAAACTATGTCACGATTTTGGCCATAACATTGGTCATTTGGCACGAAAGCCATGAAACCTCAGGCATGATAGGTCATTTCTGAGAAGGTTTTTTAAGACACTTGCAATATACCAGGTTTGGTATTTTTCCTTAAAACTATGTCATATAATAAGATGGCACGCAAAGGATTTGCATTGATCGGACTTTTTTTAATTTTTTATGCCCGTTTCAAACTATGGTCAAAACGGCGGGCATGAAGGTTCTTAGCTAGGGGCCGAGCCTTGCTAAACTTGCATTGGATCTCTGAAGAAATAACATATTGCGAGTCTAAAAATGATTTTCTCGAAAAATCATGGGCATCAGATAATGTACCTGTAGTTCAAATCGGACCCACTTTCTACCGATTCGACATGAATTTGTCTTTTTTGCTAGGGATAGACGGAAAGGTTTGACATACCCAGTTGGAACATTGTCCATGTAAGGTGGCATACTATTTTTGAAAAATGTGATGGTAGCATTCTAAAACTGCCGTTTGGTGGTTGCTTCACAAAACGCCCCGTTTTTTACGCTCGGAAAATGGAAGATGGATTTTCCGTGCGACGAAAAGAAAAACTTCCTCCTGCAATATTTTTCGCCATCTCATGACACACATGGGTGCACAATATGGACACATTATCACAAACTATGCCGTGATTCTGGCCATAAGATTGGGCGTTTGGCACGAGAGCCATGAAACCTCAGACATGATAGGTCATTTTTGAGAAGGTTTTTTCGAGAAGCAATCAATATGCCAACTTTGGTATTTTTCATTGCAACTATGTCACATAATATGACACCACGCGATGGTTTTACATTGATCGAATCGTTTTTGAATTTCTTATACCGGGTTTCAAATTTTCCTATTTCAAACTATGTCAAAACGGCAGGCATGAAGATAGGGGGTGAAGCTCGTTAAACTTGCATTGGATCTCTGAAGAAACATCATATTGTGAGTCTAAAAATGATTTTTACCAAAAATCATGAGCACTAGATCATGTACCTGTAGTTCAAACCGGACCCACATCCTACCGATTCGGCATACATTTGTCTTTTTCACCAGGAATAGGCGGAAAGGTTTTCGAATCCCTGGTTGGGATATTGTTCATCTAAGGTGGTCTAGTATTTTTTTAAAATAGGGTGGTAGAATTTTTGTATTCACCGTTTGGTGTTGCTTCACGAAATGTTCCGATTTTGGCACTCATAAATAGAAAATGGATTTTCCATGCGACAAAAAGGAAAAACTTCCTTCTGCAACTTTATTCGCCATCCCAATATGCACATGCGTGCATAATATGGGCTCATTATCACAAATTATGCCGCGATATTGACCATAACATTGACGTTTGGCATAATATGGGTACATTATCACACATGTTTTGCGAACGGACCAATCAAAATACAGAAAACCGCCTCCCACAGATCATCCCTATTAGCTTTATCTGGACCGTTCAGCTCCGATCCAACATCTGGCTTCTCACCCGAAGAAGCACACCCTACTCCCTAGTCCCCATCGCACCCACGGCCCAACTCGATCGAACCCTATCCTCTTCTGCTCAGACGCGAGCCACTCTCCTCCCCGACCCAAACCCTAACACCGGCGCCGCCCCGTCTCCCCTGCCATCCCCATCTCCTATGCCCCTCTTCCCCTCCACCGTCCCCATCTCCTCCATTGCGTCACCTTGGAGAGGAGGGGAACAATGGTGGCGGCTGCTGGTCTTTGCCTGCCCCGTCGATGCCGATGCCGTGGAGGAGCTGGGGACGAGCCCACCACTTTCTAGGGAGCTGCCGTCCATCCAGGACACCACCGACCGGGTAAAGCGCGCACGCATCCTATCCCTATCTCTTCTAATCCTCCTCCTCTCGATTTCAATCCCCTTCACATCTCACCTCGTCCATATGGTAGATATACAAGTGGGGCGACACAGTAGACGAGAAGATCAAGAAGCTCGACACCGAGATGGCACGCTACAAGGAGCAGATCAAGAAGACCCGCCCAGGCACCACATGCGGGTTATCAAGCAGCGACCGCAAGAAATTGTCTACACGTGACGCGACGGTTGACCTCGGTCAGACGAAACAGCTCCTTCGTCCCTGGCGCTGTTGAACCGTCTGATCTCGCCTTCCACCATCACTCTGGTGATGCGTTCGACACCCACCTGCGTTCCGAGCCTTCGGGGATGGTGCGTTCCTCCCCAATTCCTTCCAACACTGGTAATTTGCATCCCCTTCTCTACAGATGTAGCGCATACTCCAGTACACGACTGACTGGAACCTATACTATTTTTCATGCAGCTGTCCTATTTGCTGAAATGCTGATCTTCTACTTGGTAGATCAAACTGACACTTTGTGATGTATTAAAATGGTTCTGGAGAAAGTATAGTATTTTTCATGCAGCTATCCTGTTTGTTGAACCTACACTCTGTTTCTACTCTGTCATTCTACACATGTGGTTTCATAACATTGTATAACTAATTTGTGCTTGCCTCCTTGAGACTAGTGCTGGCCTCCTAGAGACTACTCTATCATTATGCACATGTGGTTTCATTATTGATTCATCACTAGATGCATTTTTCTTTCTTCATATATATGATTACATCCTAAACTGTCTTCACTTTTTTCTAACAGAATGTAAGTGATTAGTGTGTGCTTGTTAATATGCATACCAGAATTAGATGTGTATTCTTGGATTCGTGTGTGCTTATTCTCATAGTCTTGGATTTATACATTGGAGGCCTACTATGCAGCCTGTATTCCTCTAGTAGCAATAGTAGTGCAACTGGTTTATGTATAGCCAATATAGGTATAAGAACTCTATCATGTATAATAAGTATTCTCATGTATATAAATATGGGTTGAACTACCTGATTGTACTTTAAGCAGAGCATAACCATAATATGAGGGTTCATCTCTTGGAATAGTTTCTATGCTGATTTTATCTTAATATCAGGAATAAACTGTACTTTTTCTAAACTAGTACCTTTTCTAATCATCCTGAAGGCTGAGCCTCTGTGATTTCAGCATGATGAAACCATGTGACTGTTTTCTAAAATTGTTCTTTTGGATAATGTGCAGCTTCAGGCTTATTTCCTAACTCTTGATGATATAATGGATAATTCTCGAACTAGGCGAGCAAAGCCTTGTTGGTATACACTATCAAAGGTTTGCCAAGTAACTCTTTCCTTTGCTAGTAACAGATCTTCGTGTGTCAACAGAGAAGAAGCAGTTCTGTTTGGCGCTATCAAAGGTTTGAAACTAAACCTTTTCTATTTGACCCTCACAGTCGACAGAGAAGAAGCAGTTGAACCCCATTTGGGAGATCAAGGTGCAGAAGCTTGTCCTCAACATCTCCGTCGGCGTCAGCAGAGATCTCCTCACTCGCACCTCTAAGGTATAATATGCATATCTATTTATCTTCCTGGTCCCCTTATGAGCTCACGTGTCAGGGATTCAGATTAAGATGTCACTATGTTGGTTGCAAGGTTTGGCCGATGTTCAGTTCAATACCATGTGGTCTACGTCTCTTACAGCAATCTAGTTGCTTTAGTAGTTTGTCGAATTGCAAGTCATCAATGATCTAGCATGTCTCGCCACTGGCCTATTTGATCTGTGGAGTGCCTATCTTGTAGCCTGCTAGTAGGACATCCATCAGCTAGTGATACAAATGCATGTATTGGTTACTGTATCATGTTTAAAAAGTCAGTCAATTCAACAAGTAGAGCATCCAATCCTTGACTAGCCTTCTTACAGTTGAAATTGAAAGTATGTAGTCAGTAGTCTATTGGATTTGGTACTTGGAAGCTTTTTTGGAAATGGACTTACCATCGGTAATATGCTGCTATTTATTTATCCAATTTCTATCACTTATGCTAGTTTTTCTGTTTGACAGAAATAAGAAGGTCGAAGGAGGATATTGGAAGTTCTTGGATGTGTTATATCTATGCCAGCAACAAGGGCGCCATAAGGAGTAGTAGGGAGCTCCGCTCCAGTCATTGACAACCAGTAGCAAATCTGTCATGTTTGCATCTATTGTATGTGCTGTCTATTGGTTATTGTGTCTCAAATTTGGCTGCTATATTTGTTGTCATGTTTATGTCTGTTGTATCAACTATCTATACCTGTTATGATGATCTAGCTATCATGTCTTTTGATATTGTTACTCATTAGCCTCGTGGCTATCATGTTTAAATTCTGGATGTTATACTGTTGTATCGTGTAAATTCGGGTCTGTACTGGATCTAAAAAGTCCGCGTGGATTTAATAATAAAACAGGAAAAAGGTTGAAAAATAAAAAAGAAATCGACTGTAAAGAAAGAACAAAGGCCTGAAAGCAAAAATGCCATGGCCCATAGGCACAACATAGAATGAAATGCACTGTAGATGGCCTAGACCCAAAAATGAAAAAAACCAGCATTATTGGGCTAGCCCATATAGACCACCATAATGGACCAGGCTGAATTTGTATTACCACGATCTCATTTCGTCGTAATTTTGCCACGTCGGATCGGCCACGTAGGATTTGACATGGCGAGGCTAGATGGTCCATGACGATATTGGATTGTCATAGCAGTTATGACGATCCTATATCGTCATAGACGATTATGACGATTTTATCGAAAACGTCGTTATAGTTCATTTGCGACGCCCAGCTTTCGACGATCTCAAAATCGTCATAGAATCGTCATAAACCGACTACTATGATGATTCTGTGATGAAAATGGAGGGTCATATATAGCCAGATTCCTTGTAGTGAGTGATGCTTAAGGCTGTCTAGATTTTACTAGCAATTGCTGCTCATTTCGACTATGAAATTTGGCAGATGAATGTCAAGACCGCATTCCTCAGTGGTCACATTGATGAAGAGTTGTATATGATGCAACCGGAAGATTTTTTGATCCTAAGGATGCTGGAAAGGTGTGCAAGCATCAGCGGTCCATTTATGGATTGAAGCATGCATCTTGGAGCTGGAACAAACGTTTTTATCAAGTGATCAAAAGTTTTGGATTTGTCCAAAATCAACAAGAGCTCTGCGTTTACAAGAAAGCGAGTGGGAGCTCGGTTGGTTTCTTAGTAGTATATGTGGATGACATACTACTCATGGGAAACGATGTGGATCTTATGAGAAGCATGAAAGCATATTTGAGTAGTCAATTTTCCATGAAGGATCTAGGTGAAGCTGCATACATATTAGGAATCAAGATCTCTAGAGATAGATCAAGACGCCTAATTGCATTAAGTCAGAGTACTTACATCGAAAAGATTTTGAAGAGGTTCAAAATGGACAATACCAAAAGGGGATTTGTACCAATGATGAAGAATTGCAAAATGAGTATGACTCAATGTCCGGTAACGGATGATGATAGAGAAAAGATGTCTTACATCCCATATGCATCAGCCATAGGATCTATCATGTATGCAATGTTAAGTATGCGACCTGATGTGGCATTGGCTCTTAGTTTGACGAGACGATACCAAAGTAATCCAGGACCTGATCATTGGACAGTTGTGAAGCATATCCTAAAATATCTAAAAAGAACAAAGGATATGTTCCTAATCTCTAGAGGAAGTGATGAAGCTCTAAACGTAACGGGATTATGTGGATGCGAGATGGAATTCATGTCATGATGACTCGAAGTCTCAAATATGATTTGTGTTCCTAGTGAATGGTGGGGCGGTAAGATGGATGAGTAAGAAGCAGCTGGTGGTGGCGCAGTCTTCAATGGAGTCTAAATACATTGTTGTGGCTGATGCAGCGAATGAAGCTGTTTGGCTAAGGAATTTTGTCATCGAACTAGGAGTCTTTCCAAATGCGCAAGACCCCGTGACGATCTATTGTGATAACACGGGATCTATTGCAAACACAAAGGAACCAAGGACTCATTCCGCAGCCAAACACATCAAGCTTAGATTTCACGTCATCTGACAGAATGTTGATGAAGGTGAAGTTAAGATTTGCAAAGTGGATACGGAACTGAATATGGAAGATCCTTTGACCAAAGCTCTCCAACAAGACAAGCATGAACAACACCGAGATTCCATTGGTGTTAGGTTCCTGCCTATTGTAAACTAGTTTTATTTGTACTCTAGTGCAAGTGGGAGACTGAAGGAGTTATGCCCTAGAGGCAAATAATAAAGTGTATTATTTGATATATCTCCTATATGTTCATAATACGTTTCATACTATGCTATAACTGTGTTAATACGAAACGTTAATACACGTGTGGTATGTAAACAAATCGTGTCTCTAGATACCTCTAGCAAACTAGTTCATTGGTCATGAGGATGATCTGGGTTTCAAGATCATGGGCATTTATGCCAATCGACAATGAGGTCATGTCATTAGTTGAATGACATGATAGACATACATCTGACCGTTATATCTTAATGAGATCTAGTTACAAAGTTCACCATTGATGATAAAACGGAGAGAACCTCGCAACCTGATCCTTTGACTGTGAGCTAATGCAAATCACCATTCTGGAGGAAGCTTAGATGGTTATCAAGTATCATCTCATAACAGGGTGATCAAAAAGGTGCCACTCAGGTTTTCCAAAGGGATGCGTAGAGGAGTACATATCAAGACCAGGATTTGTGTAATCCATGTAACGGATAGATACATGTGGCCATCTCGGTGAGGTTGCATTAATGAAGTTTGCAAGCATGTGACTTGGTCACGGAATGCAACAACATGAGAACGAGTAAACAAGTTCATTGGTAACGAGACCGAACTAAGGTATGGGGATACCGAAGATCAAGGCTTGAATGAATTAGGTATCATATGACAAAGGGAACGGGAAACGACTATCTCACGGTTCGAGTGATTATATTCGTGAAACGCACGGGGTCACATGGCCATACAGGTCCCTCTGTTGATCATTGATGTGAGAGTAGTCTCGATCATGTTCGGAGTGTTTCTGAACCGAAGGATGTCACGCTTAAGGGTAGGGACACTTAGGGCAGATGATGTATCATAGGAGAAATAGAGAAAGAGAAACCGGAATAGTTCTGGGTAACATTCGATGGAGATCGGAAGGGGTCTGGAAAGTGTTCCGGAGTGAAGGAATAATATAATATGTGTATTTGAATGTTTATTGGAGAATTAATATTAAATATATATTTTTTATTTTATTTTATTATTAAAGGCAGCCCAATGCTAATGGGCCTCACTTGAAGGGGAGGCCCAATATGCAAGGTTCCTAGGGAGAGGGGGTCAGCCGGCCTGGGATTGGTGGGTCGCCCTAGTTGGGCCCACCTAGGGCTGGCGGCTGCCCCTAGGTGGCTGGCGGTGTGGGGATTAGTCCCACACCGCCTGGCCTCTAGGTGGTTCTCCCCCTCCCATTATTTATAGGTGTCTCCCCTCCCCCTTTGGAATCATCTCATTCCCTCTCATTCTCTCTCTCATCCATTGAGGACTTCCCCTTTGTGGGTGAGTCCTCCACCTTCATACCACCATCGTGTGATCAATGATCCAGCATCCACTTCTTCCGCTACTCGGCTGGATCGGAGTCCAGTTGACGTCTCCTACACCGGATGTGTGACGAACTTCGGAGGCACCACACTTGAGGTGATGCTCGTCTTCATCAATATACGCCTTCCTGCATAAGGCGTGCCTCGGTCTTCAAAGGTATGAATACTGTCTTTCTCTTCCATTACTTATGTCTACATAGTATAAATCCTGGTATTAGTGTTCAAGTAGATAGAATTTTTTTGTTTTCTGCTATGGAACCCTTCACCGTCATCGACGCGTAGGGAGCCCCGAGTCTAGCGAAGGTGGCACCCGCAAGAGTTCCCGAAGTGAAGATTCGGATGCGTCTACACTGGGGATGTTGAAGGATCCTTCGCCTGAGGTAGGTACCCTAGATCCTATTCCAACGGTGCCTATTAGCAGTATGGCCCCTCGACCACTTAAGAAGTTGAGGAAGTTGAAGGAGAAGCAGGACGAGGTCTTTGACATCGATAATTTTAACGAGTGTGTTGTTACTACTTGCTTGAAGTGTTTTGAAGATGTTCTTGCCATCAGTCTCCTTGTCTTGAATGCCTTTATATGCTTGCTGAAGCGTGACTGCATCGTAATTGTCCAGCACATATCGCGACCTAGAGGACATAGGAGTCGTGGACTCGAAAGATAAGGGTGCAGAAGGGTTCGAACCCTCCCCGAAGACGATGGCCACCTCTAGCGCGAATTCCTTGA
The DNA here is from genome assembly GCA_910589775.1 of Avena eriantha. Lineage (NCBI taxonomy): Eukaryota > Viridiplantae > Streptophyta > Magnoliopsida > Poales > Poaceae > Avena > Avena eriantha. The sequence continues at coordinate 449,219,792 of OU342742.1, read as the reverse complement.
GTTCCCCCAAGTTGGGTGAACACAGGGTTCTTGTCCGGACGTCGACCCAAAAAGAAACTTCGGATTCTTCGGGTAACCATATAAGTGTACCTTGGCACTCGACGAGCCCCTGAGTCAAAATATTCCCTTGACAAATCTTTTGTAGCAGCCTGTCCTTCAGGAAGAAGTTCGTCTGGGCGAGGAAATTGTTCACATCGGCCGAGAACATGCACGCCTGGATACTAACCACCATCAGCTGCAAAGTAGGTTTGATGTTTTTTGCTTGGTTTGCTGAAGGTGGACTTTGACTGTGCTTAATATGCTTGCTGCATGTACCAGAGGAGAACAATGACGTTCTTCGTCAGCTGATCTCCCTTGAAAAGGGGCTTAGTGCAGCAGGCACCAAGTGGGATGAAGCGCTCGATGACCTCGAGTGCTTCAATACAGAGTCGAAAGAAGCACGAGGAGGATCTATTGGCAACTCCATCGGATAGAGAGAAGATGTTCATAGAACAACTTCTCGCGGCTGCCCAGGCTCTCTCCGGTAAGCCTTTACTTTAGTGCATGTGAAACTATATCCTTTATTTTGCTCTTTCCTTAGTCATTGACTGTTGGGCTTTCATAGATGTGGCCGGAGTTGATTTTTGACCATCAGGCACTCGTTCACGAGGATCTGTTGGCTGGTGCCGTGGCTACAATCGAAGATCGCAGTGCTTCCGCCACCGACACACTTCAAAAACCCAAGGTCGTCTTTCACCATCTTCATGAGGAGATGATGCCGAAGGCCAAGGCGATTGAATATGTGGGCAAGATCGCAGACTCTCGCCAGAGGCATACCAACGGAGTACAAGCAGGCTCAAAAAGGAGCGGGCGCGTCTCTCTCTTGGCGATGGCGCAAGCCTATGTCGCTAGTCTCGATGTGAGCAAGATCACGAAGAGGATGCCGACGACCGCAGACGATGAAGACGTAGCATTCACTTCTTTTGTTGTGCGCTGACATATGTACGGGCCTTGACTCATAGAGACACTCGCAAAGTACTCCGCTGAGCAGAAGCGACTAAGCGCGACTAAGGCCACATCATCTGGGGCTGCTGCTGCAAAGGCCACGATGTTGGGGGCTGCCATGTAGTCCGATAAGCCCTCCGGTGATGATGTGTAGGCGATGCTACCTTTCTATTTTCTGTGTAGCAATGCTAGGACCTTAGGTTGCCCTGAAGTACTTTTGTGGGTGTGCCCCGGTCAGAACTTGTGTTAAGTTTGATGTATAAATCTTCTATTTTTTGCTTCTTGTGGACCTGAATTCCATGCTTCAAGAGCTCTTATACTTTGATTTTTTAATTCGTTAGGGGTCGTTAATTGGCGTGCAGGATCTGCCATCTGCAGCCATGCCCTTGGCCTCTCCACCATCTAGAGTGGAAGAGTTGTCATTTATGTCATGCCTGCGTGATGGCGTGAAGCATTTGGAGCAGGATGCTTTGATCATCTGTGGTCTTGCCAACATGTGGAAGTCGAAAGAAGAGAAATCCGTTGAGCAGGAGAAGTATCTCCTTGGCAAAGTTGCTCAGATCAATGAGCGTTTGCGATGTGAGCTTTATTCGATTGTCGTGCATTGTTCCGTACTCACCATGGTTTTGACTGACTTATATTGTTTTGCATGCATAGTTGTCAATATCATTCCGCGGGAAGAGAAGGACCAAATCAGCAATTGATTGAATTGCCTGACCTAGGCGAATCTGGAAATTGGGGGTTTCTTCTGGACTGATCGAGATCGGGCCACCGTATTGGTGACCGTGGAGGATCACATCTCGTAGGTGCTGAATTTCTTGAAGATGGTGCGGTCGTCCTTTAGGCACATATTCACGGAGATGTATCCGCTAGACGTGGTCCCTGCAACTGCTGTTGCTGCTGCGGAAGTTCCGCGATGCTAATGTCGTTCGTGAGTGTGTGCACCAGCAGCTTGTCGCAGGTGCCAAAGCCGCGCCTGCGCTTGTACGTGGACTTGGATGCCGTTGCGGAAGGACCACCAGTACCTCCAGTGGGGATGGCATGGAACATGGTGCTACACTATCGAGCAGTCATTGAGCCAGTAGAGAATATTGTGTACTTGTTTGACGAACGTACCAATGTACTTCTTCAGCACCAATAGAATAGTTCTAGTTTGCACAGGATGTATAAGTGTTGTAAAGCTTGTATAATTTTTTCGACTAGGCCTATTGTCGCCCTTGCTGTATGTAAAGCTTGTTAGCCTATGTATTTTGCAAGTATGTTTCTTATGCAATGCCTTTTCATTAGCCTGACACTTTTGGATCTCAGCACCTTGCCAGCCTGTCAGTTGGGGGCAACTGGATTGGAGTTATCAAGGGTTCGATTGGAAGCGGAGTCAGCTACTCGGGTCATTACAGTGTTGAGTTATACATGTGACGAGGTCGTCAGGGAGGCGCAGCCCCCGATTGTAAAATGCGAATAAAAGTAAATACAACAAGACTCATAGTTGAGGTACTTAGCTTTATTTATTTGGAGCATAGTAGGAGGTGCATTGTTTCGCTAAGTAGCCTGGCTGAGTAGCCTTATTGTAAAGTAAAAACATCTAGGGGTAGAAACATCACAGTTGTGCGATGTTCCAAGAGTTGGAGTATTCCACTCCACTCTCTATGTCCTTAAAGCGATAGGCGCCACCTGGGATTACTTCGTTGACCACGTAGGGTCCTTCCCACGGAGATTTGACCTTGAGGTGCCATTTCTGCTTTAGATGCAGGACGAGGTCTCCTTCGACGAAGGACCTTGGATGCAGCCATCGGTTGTGGTAGTTACGGAGGTTCTGCTGGTAGATCGTTGATCGCTCCCCTATGATTTTGCGTGCTTCATCGAGAAGGTCAACAGAGTCTTCGAGTGTGACCGTAGATTTGGCTTCACTGTAAGCGACAACCCTTGGGGCTTTGTAGTGCACTTCTGCGAGTAGTCCCGCCTTAGCGCCATGCACCATGAAGAACAGTGTGTAGCCCGTGGCACTGTTCGGAGTTGTGCGCAGGATCCATAGTATGGAGGGCAACTCCTCAGCCCAGCAACGAGCTACATGCTCGAGTGGTCGAAGAAGTCTCTTCTTGATGCCATTGCAGATGAGGCCATTGGCCTTTTCGACTTGACTATTGGTCTAGGGGTGTGCCACGGAGGCGTAGCTGATGTTGATTCCTAGTTTTTTGCAGAAATCCTGAACTCGTTCGAGGTGAAGTTCGTCCCGTTGTCAGTTATGATGTTGTGCGGCACCCCGAATCTGAAAACGATGGACTCGAAGAACTTGACGATGGTGGCGCCGATCTGGTTGGTCACCGACATGGCCTCGATCCACTTGGTGAACTTGTCGATGGCGACGAGAAGGTAGATGTATCCTCTGGGTGATGATTTCTGCAGCTTGCCGACCATGCTGAGTCCCCATTGTGCAAAGGGTCAGGCCACGGGTATTGGCCTGAGTTCTACACCTGGTGCGTGTGGTTTACCCACAAATATCTGACAGGCGTTGCACCATTCAAAGATGTCCTTAGCGTCGTGCATCTCGGTGGTCTAGTAGAAGCCAACACATAGAGCATTAGCGACAAGGGCGCGACTGTCGGCGTGATGTCCAGAGGTGCCCTCGTGTATCTCGAGGACGATGCCCCTTCCATCGCCATTGGTGACGCATCGCTGGAGGACGCCCATGATGCTGCATTTGTACGGCTCGCCATTTATAATGGTGAAAGCCTTGGAGTGCTGTGCTATGTATCACACATCTGTTGGGTCATTAGGTAGCCATTTGGTGAGCAGGTATGTGATGTATGGCTGCGTTTGGGATGGCTCTATGAGCATGACCTCCATGGGACCTTCAGGTACAGACCCTTGTTCTGCATCGCTGGAACCTTGGCTTCTTTGGGTGGCATAGCCCACGAGTCCGTTGCCACACCGGGTGGTCCTGCAAGAGTCTTCAACTTGATGGAGTGCTCACAGATCTGCTCAAGAAATACGCTTGGTGGCACCGGGGCGTAGGTGGAGCCTATGTTGGCGAGTATGTCGGCTTCCTCATTGTTTTCATGGGATACATACCGCAGTTCGCATCCATTGAAGTGTCCTTCGAGTGCATTGTAGAGGACCCGGTAGGCAACCATGTTGTCGCTCAGAGCGTCACACATCTTTATGGTTTGGTAGACCATGAGGTTGGAGTCGCTGTAGATGATGAGCCGCGTGGTGCCACATGCCTTGGCCATCCACATCCCGTGGAATAGTGCCTCATACTCCACCTCGTTGTTGGACGCACGGAACTTCATCCGAAGGATGTATCGCATCTTGTCACCTTGAGGAGACGTTAGGATGACGCCTGCGCCAACTCCTTCCTTGCGTTTGGATCCATCAAAGTTCATGGTCCAGAGGTTGGACATGTCTGGTGTGTCAGGGAGCTGGTTCTCCATCTCATGGACGAGGAAGTCCGGTAAGACCTACGACTTGATCACCACTCGCCGCTCGTACGTGATGTCCTGTGGGGACAGCTCGATGCCCTAGAGGGTGACCCGCCCCGTAGCATCGAGGTTGATGAGGATGTGATTCAGCAGGACGTCGTTCACCACGACTATGGGGTGTTCCTGAAAGTAGTGGCGCAGTCATCATGCTATCATGAAAACACCATAGGCCAGCTTCTGGAGTGCGGGTACCGCTGCTTTGTTCGTGTCAGTACCTCGCTGAGGTAGTATACTAGGCACTACACCCCATAGATCTTGTATTCTTCAGCTCGTTCGACCACCAACATGGTACTAACCACCTGGTTGGTGGACGAGATGTATAGCAACATTGGATCCTTTTCCCTGGGGGTCACCAGCACAGGCGAGGTGGAGAGCAGGCGCTTGAGGTCTTTGAATGCCTCTTGCACCTCATCCGTCCATTCAATTTTCTCAGTTTTGCGGATGAGCTGGTAGAACGACAGTGACTTCTCGCCCATTCGACTAATGAATCGATTGAGCACCGCGATTTGCCCAGCCAGCTGCTAGACGCCTTTGATGTTATTCGGCTTCTCCATGGCCAGTATGGCTCTTATCTTCTTCGGGTTAGCCTCGATTCCCCTAACGGATATGAGGTACCCGAGTAATTGTCTGGATGGCACGCCGAAGGCGCATTTCTCCAGATTCAGCTTGATCTGATAGCGGTCGAGATTGTCGAAGGTCTCGCAGATATCATCGATGAGTGTAGCTTCTTCCTTGGTCTTGAAAACGATGTCGTCGACATAAACCTGGATGTTTCGACCGAGCTTGTTTTGGTCATCCCGCGGTGGAGTTGATTATATGGTTGATCCTCGGTAATGGGAAGTGGTCCTTCAGGCAGTGCTTGTTGAGGGAGGTGAAGTCCACGCACATCCGTAGGATATCCGTGTATTTTTGGGAACGAGCATGGGGTTAGCCACCCAAGTCTTTCCTTGATTTCACGTATAAAATTGGTGTCGAGGAGTCTGTTGACTTCCATGCCAACCGCCTTTGCCATTGGTTCTTACAGTCGACGCATCGACTACTTGACTGGTCTTGCATCTAGATTCACGTTGAGTGCATGCTCGAAGATTTCACTAGGAACTCCTGGCATGTCCACAGGATACCATGCGAATATTTCCTAGCGCTCATAGAGGAATTCGACAAGCGCGAGTTCCTATGTGGGACGCAGATTGTTGGCGATGAGGGTCGTCTTGGTCGGGTCCATTGGGTGGACCTGGACCACCTTGGTGTTCACCGACAAGTCAAAAGACTGGTCTAGTGCGATCTGCTTGCTCATAGGAGGAAGACTGTTGTCTGTCGACTCCTTGAGCCTCGCTAGTTCTTCTTGCATGCCGAAGGATTGGGAGATTCTATTGAATTCCATGTCGCAGCTATCGGACTTGGTGAAGCTTCCGTTGACGGTGATAATGCCATTTGGTCCTAGCATCTTCATCTGCAGGTACGCATAGTGTGGGACCGCCATGAACCTCGCGAACACGATACGTCCTAGAAATGTGTGGTACTGTGAGGGCTAGTTGACCACTTCAAACTCGAGGTGTTCTCGCCGAAAGTATGTGGGCATGCCGAAGATAACATCCAGCTAGATTTTTCCCAGGGGATATACTCCTTTTCCTGGGACAATGTCATGGAAGGTCGTTTCACATGCCTCTAGGCTAGAGAGGGATTCACATGGCGCACAAGGTTCTGGCGAACATGAGGTTGATGCTCCTGCCACTGTCCATGAAGACTCGACTCATCTCGAACCTACCGATCTGTGCCTCGAGCACCAGGGGAGAATGGCCTAGGCGAGTGATGGCTCAAAAATTAGCCATCTTCCACCGCATTTAAACATTGTTTTTAGTCAACCAATTGACAAGAAACTCTCAATCCTTGCCACTAATGACTAATAATTGCAACGATATGCAAAACCTTTATTTGAATTGTGTTGTGTAGGAAATCACGGTTTTTAATGCGAAATCAAGAGTCATAATGAAGTTTTTTGAGGAAGTCTACATGGCCAAGTAACTGGGAAGCCATTCCAGGGCATCAACAAGCTTAACGACCACTGGTACGGGAAGGGCCCGCCCGTACCGTCCGCCTATACCAGGTGACGTTGGCTTCATATCGTCAAACCCTACGACTTTCGTGAAGATGCCTATATATTTTGAGTCTCTAGTCACTGGCCAGAGAGCCGCCATTCTTGGATTACATCACAACACCACCAAAGGAGATCTACGCCATTGTTCATCACTTCCATCATCCATCCCCTCCACTAGCCAAAGCCATTGCTTTGTACTTTATATCTCCTTGGGATTTGGTGACCATTGAAAGAATATTTGGTTTCAATCTAAGTATTTGTATGATGTTTGGTATATTTGTTATGAGTGAGTGGTCCTCACGGGTTGTGGGTTGGAGAAAAACCTTGCAGTGCCTATGTGCATGTAATTCATGACAATATTGTATTTTTTTTGCAATTGAGATTTGTATCTTTTGTTTCTTTGTCTCTTGTCTCGATCTGTGGACTTGTAGGTACCCAAGATCCCATGGATTGATAAAGGCTTGAGGTGAGATACTTGGCTAGCGGCGATCTCATAGGAACCCCAATGACAGAAAGGGTAGTATGGTCTTTGGTTAGCAACCCATTCGGGATCACAACAACATCAGCACTTAAACCTTTGATCTTTGTTTTACACTTAATAATCGGTTGTAGCCCGTTGCTTTGCTGTGCACTCGGTTGGATCAAAAGACTATTATTATGCCCACTGCATCATGATGGCTCTACTATATTAGGATGTGTTTCCCATAAGAGATTATCTCCGTTCAAACATTACACTTGACTATGCTTGTTATTATTTTTTATCCCATATGATGTGTAGCTGCAGGTGGATCTTCAACCCTGGCCTATCTCCATCCATTGATTCAATCCATTATAAAAGTAAACTAGATTGGTCTAGTAAACTAAGGTAAAACAAACAAACAAAGTCTTGTAGACGTGTCCTTTTTATTTCCTTTTTAGCATTGCTTTCCAAGTTTCGACTAAACCTAGGTCTTCTAGGGAAAAATCTATTATACTACATCCATGAATCTGGATCAAAGGTATCAACCCTTTTTTGGCACCATTACCGGGGAAGCAATTTCGCTATCCTAGTGAGGTCACTAGAGACCTTGTTTTTAGTTTTATTATTAGTTTGTAGTTTATTTCTTGTTATTAGTTTACTTTCTTGTGAACTATTTGAAAACCCAAAAAAATTAGTTACTTGTTATTTGTTTTCATTACTTAAAAATTACCAAAAATATAAGAGCCATGGCTCAAAAGAGATTAGGGAAGTATGCTACTCCCACTTATGATTTTATTCGTGCACCTATCACTCAGCCCACTGTTGATGCAGAAACATATGAAATAAAGCCTAACCTTTTATGTTTGGTTCAACAAAACCAATTTGGGGGCTCATCTGCTGAAGATTCGGGTTTGCACTTAAACACTTTCACTGAAATTTGCGACATGATGCGTATTAAGGATGTAGATCCAAATGATATTAAATTAATATTGTTTCCTTTCTCTCTTAGAGGAAAGGCTAAGGATTGGTTGCTAGTTCTACCAAAGGGCACTATTAAATCTTGGGAGAAATGTACTAATTTGTTTATGACTAATTTTTCCCCTAGCTAAAACTATGTAGCTAAGATCCAACATTACAAGCTTTAGACAAGAAGACCGTGAACCACTAGCGCTTGCGTGGGAAAGGATGAAAGAAGCCGTAATGAACTGTCCTAGTCATGGGATGGAAGAATGGATTATATTACATTTGTTTTATAATGGTCTTAACCCAGTCTCTAAGTCTATGCTTGATACTGCAGCAGGAGGAACAGTCATGGGGAAGAAAGTGAGTGTTGCAAAGAAGTTACTTGATGATATGCAAAACAATCATGCCCAATGGCATGTGGAAAGACCCTCGAAGAGAGTAAGTTCAATTACCAAGGTAAATAATGAAGAGCTTACATCTAAGGTAGACGAGTTGCTTAGCATAGTAAAAGGTAAAGGAGATACCAAAGTCAATGCTATCGCTACCAATGTTAATTTTATAGCTCGCACTCCTTTTAATCCTGCATGGAAAAATAATTATGCTTCTAATATTCAAAAACATTATCCTAATCATGCAGGAGCTTCTTACAACAATTATGATAATACTAATGGAGAAATCATGGCAATCTCTCGTTTGAGCAAACTTTTAGAAGCTTTATACAAGCTCAAAGCGAGCAAAATAATATGCTTATTAAAATCATGGAAAAGTAGTATAGGAAAATTATCTAACCAAGTCGTTGCAATTAGAAATGATGTGCAGGCTCTATAGGAAAGTACAAAGACCATGGAAGCTCGTCTGGGTAAAGTAGCTGAGAGCCAAGCTCTCATACTAGTAAAGTTTGCTAGAAAACCCGAGCCAAATCCGGTAGAAGACCTCAAGATGATGAGGGTGGTAACCAATGAAGAAAAACTTGAAGAGCTAGATTATAGCAACACACAAACACCGGAATATACCATGGAGGATCTTCTAAAGATGATCACCGTGAAGAATCCCGGTATAAAACAAGGTAATGATGCTATGTATCAACAATTTATACAACAAGTAGCATCTAAAGTTTGCAAGTTAGAGATGGAGTATAAAAGACTAGCTGATAAGCTTCTTGCTAAGCTAGATGATATATTTGAGCCCACTATTAAAGTTAAGTTGGGATTCAATGAGATATCCGCACTTTGTAATCTTGGTGCGAGTGTCTCAACGATTTCCAAAAGCTTATTTGACAAATTAAACTTCGGGCCATTTGTTATTACTGAATTGAGACTCCATCTAGCTGATTAAACTTATAAACAAGCTGTGGGGATTAAACAAAATATAGTTGTTGAAATTAATGGAAGTCCTGCTCTTATTGATCTTGTTATTGTGGACATGCCTGAAGATCCCATAGCACCGATTATTATAGGTAGGCCATTCCTAATAAATATTAAGGCTTTAATTAATTTACATGAGGGGAATGTGAGAATAGGGCTACCATCTAGAGATACTTTTATAGTCCACTTCCCTAGGAAAAAGAAGCCCAAGCCTAATGATGATGATGGTATAATTACTTTAAAAGCCAACTATTTTGGAGTGGGTATTCCACTCCTTAAACCTAAATGATTACCATTAGGGTCAACCTAATTGACCTTAACTAGAAGCGCTTCATGGGAGGCAACTGTGGCATCCCGCTAAAACCACTACTAGAAAATCGCGTTGTTTTTGTGCATTGCATCGTCATGACCGCATGCTCATGTCATCATGCCACATTGCATTTGAGCATCGTCATGTCATCATGCATGGTTTGTCTAAAACTATTTTCGAAAAGTCTGGTTTTGTTTTCTAAATGCCCCGTCTTTATTTCAAATTAAAACCCGACCTCTTCCGGATATTTTGTTTTGTCTACAAAATATTACCAGAGTCTATTCGGACAAAATAAAAATAATTAAAACTATTTTTATTTAGGGAGAGGCAGCCGGCCGGGCCAAAAGGCCCAGCTAGCCGGCCTACTACCCCATATACTAAGTCCTAGTCTAAACCCACCTAACCAAAACCCTAGCCAGCCCCCACACACTACCCCGCCGCCACCGCCGCGCACGTAGCAGCACACTCGCACACACCCAGCCGCGCGCGCAGCTCCCATCCCCTCCTGCCTGCACGATTCCCCATCTCCACCTCACCCTGACCACTCCCTGCCTGCCACCTCCTCCCTCCTGGACCCACTCCCTCTCAACCTGCCCAAACACCCGCACCGACTGCTCGATCCTAGCCACTAACCGCGCGCGCGGGCCCCACTAGCAAATGCACCGCTCAGCCCCGCCAACTCCCGCCCACACAACGCCACCTACCCCCACCTGGTCTCCACCCTGCACGCACTCCCTCACCACACACACCTAGCCGGCCCCACCACTCCCCACCATCTCGCGTCCTCTCTCCCCTACCTGCCGAGCGCCCCGTCTCCATCCTCCCTCTCTCTCGCCTCGCTCTCCGCCGCTGGATGCGCCGCCGCCAAGGCACTCTCGCCTCTCTCCTCTCCCCCATCGCGCCCGTCGCTCCCTCTCCACCTCGCGAGCTCCCAGCGCCCACCATCCTCCACCTCTGGCTGATCCCCTTGCCGCCGCTTGGCCCCGGCGAGCCGCCCTCCACCGCCTCTGCGCACAGCCAGCGCCGCGGCCCTCGCGAGCACCTCTCGCCCTTGTCCGCGAGTCCGACTACCGCACCCCGCGATCCCCTCCTCTGCTCTTTGCATCCTGCCGCGCGCACCTCCAGCGCTGCCTCGCTCGACTCCCCTCATCGCCTCCCTAGGGCCCGGCCCCGCCGAGTTCTTCCCGGCCGCCTCGCTCCGGTTGCCGCCGCCCCTCTCTGCGCCTCCTCGAGGATCTGCCTGTGCGCCCTCGACCCGGAGCCGCCCCGCGCCCTCGACCGCGTCGCCGCCTCTGCCTCTGCGCAAGTCGACCCGTAACCTCCATCATGGTTCCCTGTTGTGAGGTCCTAATCGCTACACGGTGATAACCTCTAGCAGTTTTATGTCCTGGGGTACGAGTGTGCGCCCGCTGGTGCTCAAGCCTAGGCCAAGGTCCTCCGTTCCGTTTTCCGAAGACGTGCACACCTCCGCCTTAGCCAAGATCTACTTTCCAACATGGTCGCGATACCCTGCGGGTGTACGAGTAAGTCCGCGAGTTTGAAGACCACCGATGCCTGATCCAAGTACGTCACCGGCAACCGAAGAGGGATTTCGCATGTGTCCTTAGCGGATGACAAGATCACCGACATGGACCCTGAAGCCTTGATCACGGAACCGGAGGCACCGAACTCGAAGGTCTTGTCTCGGCACGCCAAGTTCTTCCTCTCGGACCCGAAGACGCCGAGACCCAGGACGCCAAGATCTCCGTCGTGAAACGACAAGACCGATGACATGACCCGACGACCGCGGATGCGACAAGATCGTCTCTCGGACGCCAAGTCCTTCGGCCCCGTAAAACCTACGACCCGACCAAGATCCGAAGACCGAACCCTGGCACGCCAAGTTCTACGACCCCGAGGACCGATCCATCGGAATGCCAAGACCGACTCGATGGCGCGGACCCGACAAGATCTTCTCGACGACAAGATCGACACCGACCAGGGCGAATCCGATGAGCCCCCAATGCCAAACCAAGTCCTTCTTCCCGGAACGCCAAGCTCTCCTTCCGTTGTCCGAGACCGATCCCTGTCGAACACCGAACCCCCGGAACCAAGATCTCCCGAACCCAGATGTGTGACCCTAAGCCTCTATTTTTATAATATATGAAATATATCTTGTTGCATATTAAATCGTCATGCTTGCATACATGCCATCTGGTGGGTTGTGTTAAATAGTCGTTTCACCTAAATTAAATATGGAGTCTATATGCGGGCTATTCTAGTCTTATTTCGGACTCCATTTAAATTGGTGTAGCAAAGCGATACCATGTTTTGCCATGTTAAGTCAACATTTAAATTGCGGGGTAGTGAAAAACCTCGAACCATTTAATTAATTGTCGGGACCCCGGTTCCTCTTAATACTGCCTAATTGCACCGCATCTGCATCATATCATAATCATGCCGGATCTTCTGCCGTAGTATTAAATATTGCATCCGGTGTTTGTTCTAGTGTTTGCTTCTTCGCGGATTAGGCCGATGAGTTGATGCGAGTATCGACAAGTTCTCCAGATATGAACCTCCGGCAGTGTTTCCCAGGCGAGCATTCTCCCCCTTTCTACCTATTTTGCATTTATAGTCTTTATTTCCTCCTATTGATCTATTGCTATCCGTGACGCGATGCTTTAGTTTCCGTACACCAGTTATATCCCGTGCAGCCTCTATATTGCCTTGGACACATCCTATTGCCTGTTGTTTGATAGATAGTCGGCCTTGCGAGTCGTAGTTGCTTGCTTATGTGTTGCTTCCGATCATTGTCGTTCCACCGTTGACGGCAAGTTGGCACATGACAATGGTGGAGATGCTTTATGGTGGAGAGGATCATGACTTTAAATACAACTATTAAAATGCTAGATACAACTAATGCAGAGGCATCGATGGGCAATAGATGTTATTTGGTTCTTCCACGCGCACTTGTGTCCCGTAGGACCCCGAGTACTTGATACCTGTTCCTTGATTTTTCGCACTATCCACATCCGGGAGGCCTTATGGACCCCCCTGAGACAGAGCTTGATTCATTTCTATTTCTTGGGGCCACAAACTAGTTTGGGGTTTATTACTATCATGTACTTATGCCATGCTTTACCGCTTTATTTACAATTGTGCATGGAGCACCTGTACTGTTTAGGATCGTGACACGTTTTCGCTGTATCGATAAGCCCACTCACACTTTTAGGTTCCCAGTCGTTTACAACCGTCACAAACCCTGGGTCCGTCTCGGAGCCGGCCAACTTCGTCGTGGGTAGCTTAGTGGGGTGGCCCCCTGAAATATTTATGAATCCTGTGATTGCTTTGTCGTGAAAGCCTCGTTGGGTTTTGAGTTGGTTTTTCCGAGGTTGATCGAGTGTGTGTTGCTATTTGTGCACCCCTGCAGGGTAAAACTTTCTGAAAGCCGTGTCCGCGGTTATGGACGACTTGGAGCACAGTATCTCGATCATAGACAAGCATAACTAAAGTAGTGCTATAAATTTGACTTAATATATCTGAATAGTAATCAACTCCACTATAATGGAATGGATATTAAAAATGCCAACCACTGGTAGACCTAGGTTGTTTTGTTATATCTGCCTAGTAAGTATTGCAACTCCAATGGAATGTGATAAAAGTGCCAACAACTGCTGGGTTTTGGGATTCCTCAGGACAATTCTATCTGACTAGTAAATGTTCCAACTACAACGGAATGGTGATTAAAACTACCCACTACTTCTGCTATCAGGATGACTCATGCTATCTATATCTAACTAGTAAGTGCTTCAACTATAATCGAATGAATAAAACTACCAACTGTGTGAGTTCCTCGGTTTGACTTCCTTGTTTGGTCTCGAGGGGGAATACCAGGATGGGTATGTTTGGTGTTAATATCAGGTTGGATCCGAATGGGTCTTTCTTATCCCTCTCTAATAGCCGCTAGTTTTACTGAGTCTCTATAGGTTGTTTAGTGTTGCTGCGCTGCCGCTCTAGCCCACCATACCTTTTTAGGCGAGGACTGCCGAATTCTAGCCTCGCCGTGTACTGTCCTCAGTACTGACCCTCCTCTTTTTCCCTTCGCCCTTTGTCGGCACCCCTTTTGTTTAGCAGGTACGAGTTCGATGTCGTTAGCAGGTTTACCCTTCTAGCTTGGCCTAAGTAGGGTTATGGACGCCATTGGTTATTCTTCAGGGCTCTTAGCCCCATTTGCACCTTGTCCGTAGTCGGACGCTCTATCGTTTTCAAGGTGATTTGAATCTTTGTATAGTATATCTATATTCTTGACTCATGGAGCCGTTGTTGTATATATATGTTATGTGGGTTCCATCGTGGACTAATGTGTAATGGTATTACTTCGTTTTCCACCCGCACGAAAGTGCCTGGTAGGCGTCCTTGAATCGTTTCTATGCGGGTTTGGCAGGAATCGCTAAAACTTGCATAGGGCCGATTCGAGGGTGTTACAAAGTGGTATCAGAGCTCAGCAGTTGCGATACCCCACTGGTCCAGCCTGTAGGATAACCTAGCTAACGGCCGGAGTAGAGTGTCAAAACTATTTTGGAAAATCGGTTGGATAGATCTGATTAGGTCTATTTTTACTCCTTACCCCTCTGCTATTCTCCTCTTACCTCTACGTGTTTTGAATATGCTCTCTTATCTTTTCTTCGAGTCCAGGAATTCTCGTGGTTGGGTTTCCGTCGTACCTTCAGGGTTTCGCTTCCTTCTTTGGTGATGGTGCTTCTACACCCAGACTCCGTGCTCTCTGAGGAATCCTTCATCTGTTGGACTTCTCTCTGTTCCTTCTTGTGCCTTCTGGTGGTTTTCAACGCGACGACATCATCTACGCCAGATCCGATGTAGAGCCTGCATCACTCCTTTGTTTCCGAACCTCGAGTGTCGAGATCTTCAGTCTGATTCCAAGAATGGTTGCACGCTTTTCTACTGATTTTGCGGAGTAATAGTTTGGGTGCGTGATGGATTGGACCCCATGCCGACTACTCACTCTATTTGCTCGTGTACATTGAAGTGGATGAGAATCCATCGGTTCTCTCTTTCTATCGAAGTTAGAGGTGGATTTATTTGTGGATACCTCTACCTTCGCCCTTTGTTCCCGGAGTGTTCTCTTGACGACCAAGGACAACGACCTCTTGTTAGTGGTGTTGCGAGGATCTACACGAAGCATGAAGAATCTGATCGTCGATCTTCTTCCCCGTACCATGACGCGGATTTCGAGGGCGAGATCCCTTGTTAGTGGTGTCGAATTGTGGCATCCCGCTAAAACCACTACTAGAAAACCGCGTTGTTTTTGTGCATTGCATCGTCATGACCGCATGCTCATGTCATCATGCCACGTTGCATTTGAGCATCGTCATGTCATCATGCATGGTTTGTCTAAAACTATTTTCGAAAAGTCTGGTTTTTTTTTCTAAACGCCTCATCTTTATTTCAAATTAAAACCTGACCTCTTTCGGATATTTTGTTTTGTCTACCAAATATTACCAGAGTCTATTCGGACAAAATAAAAATAATTAAAACTATTTTTATTTAGGGGGAGGCAGCCGGCCAGGCCAAAAGGCCCAGCTAGCCGGCCTACTACCCCATATACTAAGTCCTAGTCTAAACCCACCTAACCAAAACCCTAGCCAGCCCCTACACACTACCCCGCCGCCGCCGCGCACGCAACAGCACACTCGCACACACCCAGCCGCGCATGCAGCTCCCATCCCCTCCTGCCTGCACGATTCCCCATCTCCACCTCACCCTGACCACTCCTTGCCTGCCACCTCCTCCCTCCTGGACCCACTCCCTCTCAACCTGCCCAAACACCCGCACCGACCGCTCGATCCCAACCACTAACCGCACGCGCGGGCCCCACTAGCAAACGCGTCGCTCGGCCCCGCCAACTCCCGCCCACACAACGCCACCTACCGCCACCTGGTCTCCACCCTGCACGCACTCCCTCACCACACACACCTAGCTGGCCCCACCACTCCCCACCATCTCGCGTCCTCTCTCCCCCACCTGCCGAGCGCCTCGTCTCCATCTGCCCTCTCTCTCGCCTCACTCTCCGCCGCCGGATGCGCCACCGCCAGGGCACTCTCGCCTCTCTCCTCTCCCCCACCGCGCCCGTTGCTCCCTCTCCACCTCGCGAGCTACCAGCGCCCAGCATCCTCCACCTCTGACTAATCCCCTCGCCACCGCTCGGCCCCGGCGAGCCGCCCTCCACCGCCTCTACGCACAGCCAGCATCGTGGCCCCCACGAGCACCTCTCGCCCTCGTCCGCGAGTCCGAGGACCGCGCCCCGCAATCCCCTCCTCTACTCTCTGCATTTCGCCGCGCGCACCTCCAGCGCTACCTCGCTCGGCTCCCCTCGTCGCCTCCCTAGGGCCTGGACCTGCCGAGTTCTTCCCGGCCGCCTCGCTCCGGTTGCCGCCGCCCCTCTCTGCGCCTCCTCGAGGATCTGCCTGTGCGCCCTCGACCCGGAGCTGCCCCGCGCCCTCGACCGCGTCGCCGCCTCTGCCTCTGCGCAAGTCGACCCGGAAGCTCCATCGTGGTTCCCTGTTGTGAGGTCCTAATCGCTACACGGTGATAACTTCTAGCAGTTTTATGTCCTGGGGTATGAGTGTGCGCCCGCTGGTGCTCAAGCCTAGGCCAAGGTCCTCCGTTCTGTTTTCCGAAGACGTGCACACCTCCGCCTTAGCCAAGATCTACTTTCCGACATGGTCGCGATACCCTGCGGGTGTACGAGTAAGTCCGCAAGTTTGAAGACCGCCGATGCCAATTCCAAGTACGTCACCGACAACCGAAGAGGGATTTCGCATGTGTCCTTAGCGGATGACAAGATCACCGACATGGACCCTGAAGCCTTGATCACGGAACTAGAGGCACCGAACTCGAAGGTCTTGTCTCGGCACACCAAGTTCTTCCTCTCGGACCCGAAGACGCCGAGACCCGGGACGCCAAGATCTCCGCCGTGAAACGACAAGACCGACGACATGACCCGATGACCGCGGATGCAACAAGATCGTCTCTCGGAAGCCAAGTCCTTCGGCCCCGGAAAACCGACAACCCGACCAAGATCCGAAGACCGAACCCTGGCGCGCCAAGGTCTACGACCCCGGGGACCAATCCATCGGAACACCAAGACCGACTCGATGGCGCGGACCCGACAAGACCTTCGCGATGACAAGATCGACACCGACCAGGGCGAATCCGATGCGCCCCCGACGCCAAACCAAGTCCTTCTTCCCGGAACGCCAAGCTCTCCTTTCGTTGTCCGAGACCGATCCCTATCGAACCCCGAACCCCTGGAACCAAGATCTCTCGAACCCAGATGTGTGACCCTAAGCCTCTATTTTTATAGTATATGACATATATCTTGTTGCATATTAAATCATCATGCTTGCATACATGCCATCTGGTGGGTTGGGTTAAATAGTCGTTTCACCTAAATTAAATATGGAGTCTATATGCGGGCTATTCTAGTCTTATTTCGGACTCCATTTAAATTGGTGTAGCGAACCGATACCATGTTTTGCCTTATTAAGTCAACATTTAAATTGCGGGGTAGTGAAAACCTCGAACCATTTAATTAATTGTCGGGACCCCGGTTCCGCTTAATACTGCCTAATTGCACCGCATCTGCATCATATCATAATCATGCCGGATCTTCTGCCGTAGTATTAAATATTGCATTCGGTGTTTGTTCTAGTGTTTGCTTCTTCGCGGATTAGGCCGATGAGTTGATGCGACTACCGACAAGTTCTCCTGATATGAACCTCCAGCAGTGTTTCCCAGGCGAGCATTCTCCCCCTTTCTACCTATTTTGCATTTATAGTCTTTATTTCCTCCTGTTGATCTATTGCTATCCATGTCACGATGCTTTAGTTTCCGTACACCAGTTATATCCCGTGCAGCCTCTATATTGCCTTGGACACATCTTATTGCCTGTTCTTTGATAGATAGTCGGCCTTGCGAGTCGTAGTTGCTTGCTTATGTGTTGCTTCGCGTCGTTGTCGTTCCACCGTTGACGGCAAGTTGGCACATGACAATGGTGGAGATGCTTTATGGTGGAGAGGATCATGACTTTAAATACAACTATTAAAATGCTAGATACAACTAATGCAGAGGCATCGGTGGGCAATAGATGTTATTTGGTTCTTCCACGCTCACTTGTGTCCCGTAGGACCCCGAGTACTTGATACATGTTCCTTGATTTTTTGCACTATCCACATCCGGGAGGCCTTATGGACCCCCCTGAGCCAGAGCTTGATTCGTTTCTATTTCTTGGGGCCACAAACTAGTTTGGGGTTTTATTACTATCCTGTACTTATGCCATGCTTTACTGCTTTATTTACGATTGTGCGTGGAGCACCTGTACTGTTTAGGATCGTGACACGTTTTCGCTGTATCGACAAGCCCGGTCACACTTTCAGGTTCCTAGTCGTTTACAGCCGTCCACACAAACCCTGGGTCCGTCTCAGAGCCGGCCAACTTCGTCGCGGGTAGCTTAGTGGGGTGGCCCCCTGAAATATTTATGAATCCTATGATTGCTTTGTCGTGAAAGCCTCGTTGGGTTTTGAGTTGGTTTTTCCGAGGTTGATCGAGTGTGTGTTGCTATTTGTGCACCCCTGCAAGGTAAAACTTTCTGAAAGCCGTGTCCGCGGTTATGGATGACTTGGAGCACAGTATCTCGATCATAGACAAGCATAACTAAAGTAGTGCTATAAATTTGACTTAATATATCTGACTAGTAATTAGCTCCACTATAACGGAATGGATATTAAAAATGCCAACCACTGGTGGACCTGGGTTGTTTTTGTTATATCTGCCTAGTAAGTATTGCAACTCCAATGGAATGTGATAAAAGTGCCAACAACTGCTAGGTTTTGGGATTCCTCGGGACAATTCTATCTGACTAGTAAATGTTCCAACTACAACGGAATGGTGATTAAAACTGCCCACTACTTCTGCTATCAGGATGACTCATGCTATCTATATCTAACTAGTAAGTGCTTCAACTATAATCGAATGAATAAAACTGCCAACTGTGTGAGTTCTTCGGTTTGACTTCCTCGTTTGGTCTCGAGGGGGAATACCAGGATGGGTATGTTTGGTGTTACTATCAGGTTGGATCCGAATGGGTCTTTCTTATCCCTCTCTAATAGCAACCAGTTTTACTGAGTCTCTATAGGTTGTTTAGTGCTGTTTTGCTGCCGCTCCAACCTACCATACCTGTGTAGGCGAGGACCGCCGAATTCTAGCCTCGCTGTGTACTGGCCTCAGTACTGACGCTCCTCTTTTTCCCTTCGCCCTTTGTCGGCACCCCTTTTGTTTAGCAGGTATGAGTTCGACATCGTTAGCAAGGTTACCCTTTAGGCTTGGCCTGGGCAGGGTTATGGACGCCATTGGTTATTCTTCAGGGCTCTTAGCCCCATTTGCACCTTGTCCGTAGTCGGACACTCTATCGTTTTCAAGGTGATTTGAATCTTTGTATAGTATATCTGTATTCTTGACTCATGGAGCCGTTGTTGTATATATATGTTCTGTGGGTTCCATCTTGGACTAATGTGTAATGGTATTACTTCGTTTTCCACCCGCACGAAAGTGCCTGGTGGGCGTCCTTGAATCGTTTCTATGCGGGTTTGGCGGGAATCGCTAAACTTGCATAGGGCCGATTCGAGGGTGTTACAGCAACCCATGTGAAATAAAGTTTTTATTTTTTTGTGTTAGTCTTGTTTTCTTTTTGTGTTGTTTTTGTCTCTAATAAAGATTGTTCAAGAACACCCTTGGAGAGAGGAGAAGAAATAAGGTAATCATCTATCTTTTATTTTACTAACACATGTCCTAAGAAGTATTGCTGATTTTTTATGTAGTATATTTTTGTTATTTTGTCCTTTGATAAGATGTGCAAAGGCACACGGAGCTTCTAATCAAATATTTGAGTTTTGTAGCTCACAATGCTCTTAATGACCACTGGTACCACCGGAAGGGACCATACCGTGCGCCTGTACCACATCGAACCGTAGGAAGATAGAAATTCTGATTTTTGGCGCAAGAAACAGTTCTCTTAACGACCACTCGTATGGATGGACGTGCCCGTACCGAGCGCCCGTACCGTACCCTCGATCAAACATCTGGTTTTAAGCAAAGTTATATATTGGATAATGACCAGCAGTACGGGCGCGCGCGATCGTACCATGCTCCCGTACCAAGTGAACCTCCAGAAGGGAGTCGTCACCCCCAAGGTATGTTACCCAGTATGGGCGGGCTCCGGCCATGCCGCCTGCTCGTACCACGTATGCGGCCTCCATATTCAGCCCGAGGAGGTAACCTAAAAATTCCCAAAACAAATCTTTTTCTTTCTTCTTCCTCCACACTACAAACCACCTCCATTGGATCTTCAAATTTACTTAATCTTTCTTCGATTCCTCGCATTCATTCGATCTAAGGAATGATTCTCGTCCGATCCTCAACTTATTTGTACAAAAGCTTCACTCATTCTTTCACCATTATCAATCTAGACTTAGGTCTTGTTCTTGATTCAATCTTGATATTGAGCATGCTTAGTATTTTTTTAGAGTAATTTCTTTTGTATTAGTGTAGAGAATCACTTATTCATTGTTTCTATTGGACGAAAAAAACTCATTAGCAATTTTTTTTACTTTATCTTATTATTTTTAGATGAACATGAGGAGCCATACACATGAGATAACTGCGGAGTCCTCTGCACCACCCGTTGATATGTTGACCCCTGAGTCACTTGGTATCGAGTTCACCAAGGAGTTTCAGCTGAACTGTTTCAATCGTATCACGCTCCGAGAAATCAAGTCCACCAAGTGGGTGTGTCCCTATATCCTGAACCAACTTCGCATTCCTGCTGATTTCGATTTACTTTGTAACAATGTTGGTTTGTATGATTTTGTCTTTCAGGATATTGCCATGTATCGCCGCTTGACACTTAAGTTCTTCAGCACCTTGACACATACAGCAAACCCTTACAGTTGTACCGAGGAACAAAGACCCGGAGTTGATCGCATCAAATTCCGCCTTATGAACTATGAGTATACCCTAACACTCAACCAATGGGCTCAATGCTTTGGGTTTACCTACAACATTACCGATGCACGCATAACTACTTTTTTTTTAAATCCTGCACCTTGGGAGTACTTTAATTTAATGAGAATCCGTGGAACCACACCCAAAGGAAACCAAATTGATCACCCTATGATTCGCTATTTATTTTATGTGATTGCTAACACTTTGCAGGCACATGGTGAGTTTACTGATTACCCACAAGTATCGGGGGTGTATCGCATTATTTTCGATAAGTAAGAGTGTCGAACACAACGAGGAGGAGAAGGTGTTGATGAGTGGAATGGATCAGGAATTCTCTGCAAATACTTAGCAAACAAATTTTTAGGGTTTTTTGATAATGTAGATAAATAAAGTACGAGTGAATAAAAGACAATAAAAATAAATGTAGCAAGTGGCCCAATCCTTTCTTTAGCAAAGGACAAGCCAGTTGTATTACTTAAGATGACCAAACGTTCTCGAGGACACCCGGGAATATCGTCAAGTGCTTTCGCTTCATATAGTTGATTAATCTTCTCTAGTTTGATAAGTGTTGTGTGGGTGAACCTGTGCTAATGTACCGACCTTCCTAGGACTAATACATACTTGTGATTATACCCCTTGCAAGCATCCGCAAGTACAAGAAAGTAATTAAGATAGAAATCTAGCCACAGCTTTAAACTCTAAGACCCTGACATCCCTTGTGCAAAGGTTTCCTAACGGGGGTTCAGGTTTCTGTCACTCCGGCAACCCCTACGATTAGTAGCCAAATACACAATGTATTCCCCTAGGCTCATATAGGTGAAGGGTCATGTAGTCAATGTTCACATGACACCACTAGAAGAAATACACCACAACTTAATTATCAAACCATTGAATCTTTCTCAACACAATTCCACTACTAACAACATGACTTCTCCCATGTCCTCAAGAACTAAACTAACTACTCACAAGACATCATATGGATCAAGATCAGAGATGAAATAATGATAAGTAACAATCTGAACATAGACAATAATTCAATGGTTCACTCAATAGCATCAACTATAAGGAGTAATCAACACCGGGAAAGTTTCCCCTAAGAACTATGCAAGATTCAACCCAATTGTTACAGCGGTATGGAGTGGTGATGAAGGTGCTGGTGGAGATGATGATGATGATGATCCCGATGAAGTCCAGCTTGATGGTGGTTTTGATGGCGACGATCTCCCCTCTCCGGGAAGGAATTCCCCTAGCAGAATCTGTCTGCCGGAGAGATCTTTCTCTCTCTGTAGTTTTCCGCCCCGCAGAGGCGGCGGAATATTTATGTGGTCTCTCCCCTAGGCGTAGGGTTTCGTGGGGATAATATACGCCAAAGGGGAGAGCCAAGAATGGGCTAGGGTGGCCACACCACCTGGTGGCGTGGCCAGGGGTGGCCCACGCCAGGGGGTGGTGTGGGCCCCCTATGGCCCATCTCCACTCCCCCTTCTGGCATACTTCGTCTTCTGGAAAAAATAGAATTTTCCATGTATTTTCCTGGATTTTCTGATCTTCGCGAATTTTGCCTCCAAACAGCTCCTTTTCCATCAGAATCCTGACTGCAGCGGTCCATGCGCCAAAAGTCATCAACCATGCAAAAACAGATGAAATAACATAAGTATCATCTCTTAATATGAAATATATCAATGAATAACAGTAAATTATGATATAGAATAGTGATGCAAAATGGACGTATCATTTACTAGAGTTAATGAGGAGGGCATGTTGATCCTCGTAAAAGCTTCTATTATTCATTGTAACTTAACGCCAAATTTGGGCGCTCTTCTAGTGTTTTACCTTAAGCATCAGGCTCTTCAATCTCGAGGACCCATATGCGGAGGAGGAGTTGTGATCGTTCTTGCACACGCACTTCACATCAACCTAGGTAATATCTAACCATTGACAGGAAGTCACCATCTTGGTCTCTCTACTCTAAGAGCATCTGGTATGGTTTCTAAAACTCATGGTAGATACTTTTTTGATATACCTGGAGCAGATCACTTGATCCTAGCTCCTTTTCCTAACGGTTTATTCTCTATCGAGGATGGGCCTTTGTGTTTTGATGTGCAGGTTGAGGCTAATCTACCCCAACAAGAAATACCCATGGGAGGAGGAGAAAATGAAGAAGTAGAACAAGGAGGACCCGAACAAGATGAGGAACCACCAAACTTCTACACCACCTATGAAGATATCTACACACTCAAAGGAAATATTCAAAATATGAACAACCTCTCCATCAACCTTCAAGATGCTACTGCAAGCCTCGCCACCCAGTTTCATGATTGGAGCAGCCAATGGAATGTGGGAATCTATCCACCGCCACCATAATGAGCAACAAAAGGGCTTGCAAAAGCCTAAGCTTGGGGATGTGTTCCCCTGGCAAATTTATTTGTGTAATAATGAGGTTGCACTCTAGCTCCTTGGGAGCTTTGAAACACTCGTGTTGGCTTGTTCCAACACTTTGCTTTTTTCCTTTGCTTTTGTTTTTAGTTTGATTTCTAAAAACCCTTGCTTGGTCGCAAGTTCTTTTCTATTCTTTAATCCCTATCCTTGAAAATACAAAAAAGATTTTTCCGTTCTACCTTTTTTGTATATGTGGATCCACACTTTGCCGCTTTGCTTTAATATTATTGTGAGAATAATCGTGTTTGAGTTTTGAAGGAACACGTCCCTATAAGGAAGAGGATCATGAAGTCACTTACGAGAGGTATGTCCTATGTCTCCCACTTATGAAGTTTGAGTTGTTTATCTTAGTTGGTTGATTTGCTAAGATGTCATGCTAGTGGGAAGTAATTTAATATTGTTAGAGTAAAGATTTTTATTAGTATGATCATTAGTTACTGAAGCTCTTGCTCTAGTACCTTTAGTTAACTGAGTCTTGCATTGGAAATAATATTGCCAAACAAGTACAACAAGAAAAATTCTAAAATTTATGACTTGTTTGACGAATGATTGTCTTGAGAGTATACCCTTGAAGATACTTAACCCCATAGAATTTTTGATAGTCTTGACAACACTCATGAAGGAGTTGTTTGATTGAAATAAATTCTAGTGGTAATTGTGATGCATGCCAAAGCTAACCTTGTGGGTCAAACTGCGTTACTAGCTCAAAAAAAGAGAAGAGGGACAATTTTATTTTATGTCTCTAATGCACACCTTTGGGATGCCAACAACTCCGCTAGCTTTTGAACGATATATGGTATAATCCCGGATTTCGGCTATGAGTTGATGACATGAGTGGCATACGTGTCAATATATGGGCAAAAGTATTGGTACTCTCAAAGGTTGTGCAAACACTTGCAAAATAAACATCCAGCGATCCATGAAACAATAAAAGAAAAAAGATATCTATGAGGATCCACATAGAAAGTCCTTGGCATGGTCTCATTACTACTCTACGATTTTTTGTTGAAAAGCAATGATTGGATTAGAAGTGTTTTTGATAGACTTGATTTATTGATGTGGGTGTAAATAAGACACTTCATTGTTATACTACTTAGGACATGAAACTCTCTTACTCAATTATGCTATTTAAACATCCTAGTGTTCCTTGGCAAGCTGAGAGTTAACTAGAAGAATTGGATTGATTGCTATACTTTTAGTTACTTATACTTATATTAAACTTTACTTTGATTGTCTTGACTTACCGAAGCTTGTATAGCACACTTGTCATCTCTCTAACGTTGATAAGCCTCACAAATGAATGAAGTGCTAAGCGCATACGACTATCAACCGTAAGTGAATTCTTATTCTCGTTGTTTTAAGTTTAAACGCTGAATTCCTTATAGTTCTTCCTGCTCGAGGGCGATCAAGGTTTGAGCTTTGGGGAAGTTGATGGCTCCAAAATTAGCCATCTTCCACCACGTTTAAACATTGTTTTTAGTCAAGCAGTTGACAAGAAACTCTCAATCCTTGCTACTAATGACTAATAATTGCAAAGATATGCAAAAACTTTCTTAGAATTGTGTTGTGCAGGAAATCACAGTTTTTAATGCGAAATCAAGAGTCATAATGAAGGTTTTTGAGGAAGTCTACACGACCAAGTAATTGGGAAGCCATTCTAGGGCATCAGCCAGCATAACGACCACTGGTACATGTAGGGCCTGCCCGTACCGTCCGCCCGTACCAGGTGGCGTTGGCTTCGTCTCGTCAAACCCTAAGACTTTTGTGAAAACGTCTATATATTTTGAGGCTCCAGCCGCCGGCTAGAGAGCCACCATTCTCAGATTACATCACAACACCATCAAAGGAGATCCACGCCATTGTTCATCCATTTTTCATCACTGCCATCATCCATCCCGTCCACTAGCCATAGCCATTTCTTTGTACTTGATATCTCCTTGTGATTTGGCGACCATTGTAAGAATATTTGATTTCAATCTAAGTATTTGTATGATGTTTTCTATCTCCGATATATTTGTTATGAGTGAGTAATCCTTATGGGATGCGGGTTGGAGAAAAACCTCGTAGCGATTATGTGCATCTAATTCATCGGAGTATTGTATTTTGTTTGTAATTAAGATTTGTATCTTTTGTTTCTTTGTCTCTTGTCTCGATCTATGGACTTGTAGGTACCCAAGATCCCATAGATTGATAAAGGCTTGAGGTGAGATACTTGGCTAGCGGAGATCTCATAGGAAACCCACTGACAGAAAGGGTAGTACAGTCTTCGCTTAGCAACCCATTCGGGATCACCACAACATCACCACTTACAGCTTTGATCTATATTTTACACTTGATAATCATTTGTAGACCGTTGCTTCGGTGTGCACTCGGTTGGATTAAAAGACTATTGCTATGCCCGATGCATCATGGGGGCTCTAGTATATTAGGATGTGTTGCCCAGAAGAGATTATCTCCTTTCAAACATTACACATGACTATGCTTATTATTATCTTTTATCCCATATGATGTGCAGCTGCAGGGAGAATATCATTTTGCGGCCCGAAAGTTGGGGTGTACAGGCAACGCAGTACCCAAGTTCCCTGAAATCAGCCGGGATGACTATAGTTGGTGTGCCAAATACTCAGAGGGTCTTTTTCGGCACGAATTCAACTTTACATTTCAATACAAAAAATCAGGCTAACGGGCATCAAGTTGCCCCCCCTGTCAGTTCTCTCTGTTATGTCGCTCCCGTCGCTTAGGCGGGGTGGCTGTCACGTAGGCTTGCAGCGTTGGCACAGTGGATAGGACAACACCCCCTACCCAGTGTATTGACGTGACAAAACAAGGCCCATGTTTTGGCGTTATAATTATTATTTGTTTACTCAGAAGCTGGAATGGCCACCGCCACGCGTCTCTCCTTGGACTTCCGTCCCAATTGTTAACCCCTACCATAAAAGCGCATTGACGGTTCCACCGTTCCCCTGCCTCGCAGAAACCACTCTTATTCTTCATGTCATCTACTATCTTCTTCCCGTCTTCTCCTTGCCGCCATGGAAGATCTACGCACTCTAGAGACAAGCTTCACTACCCATGACAATAAGAAGATAGACATTGTCTACACCAACGAGGAGGAGACAGTGGTGCATGTCCTGAGGATGTACGAGGGTTGGCTTGGGATAGACGAGGACAAGTTTGTGGGATTGGACCTCGAGTACACCCTGGATCACCCATATGAAGGGAGTGAAGTCACCGTCGTTCAACTGGCCATGCGGAAACACGTCCTCGTCTACCACCTCTCCCGGTTTGTAGATCTGCTCTCTGTAGCTAACCGCTTTTAGGGTTTTCTCCTCTTGTTCTTTATCCACTTGCTCATCTTGCAACTACTAGATTTTATTTAGGACCAAATAAATTAGGGTTTGCCTATGTCTCAATCGACTGAGATTTTCTTTAGTCTCAATCACCTAAGAAAAGTGCAACCGTAGTTAAGAGAAATGTGCAACTCGTTCAGTCGATTGAGAAATAGCAAAACCGAATAAATTATAACAATACAATGTTGAGAGTCTTGATATTGCATTTACTAAACTTTTCAAAATTATATTCAGATGATGATCTTGCATTGAAAAAATATTTGTAGTTACAAATTTTGGTGATGACAAACTACATACTTTCAGGACTGACAGGAAATGTCCGACGCTGCGCTAGTTCCTTGTAGAGAAGGGAATTGTTTTCTGCACTGTCGACACAACAACAGATTTTTCGAAATTGTATCAAGAGGAAATTATAATTCCTGCGCACAACTGGATCGATATTCAGCGTCTTGTCAAGATCCTAGGGGGCTCGAAGAAGGATGGAATGGCATCACTCGCAACTAGAATCCTCGATGAGTCGTACGACAAAATGAAGGAAGATTTCCCTATGGATAGGCACGATTTCTGGGACGAGTGGTTGTTGTCTGCTATAAACCTGAAGTATGCAGCCATAGATGCTTACGTGACCTACCAGTTGTACAAGAAGATCCATTTTTTCTACGTTACCTCGTGTTTTGCCCTATTTGCAAGAGGGAAGACGAGCTTAGGGGAGCCCTTTGTAAAAAATGCGGAATATCTGAGTTTGAAGTTGAATATGCAAAGAAATTGGCTACATCTGAAGCAGCTGACAGAGAGGCTGCAGAAGCAGCTGAAAGGGAGCTTGCAGCTGAAGAAGCAGCTGATAGAGAGGCTGCAGCTGAAGCGGCAAATAGAGAGGCAGCATCTTCTAGCGGCAACAATCAGGCATGTGATGCACCGCTAATTGTGCCATAGGACGCTGAAGATAGGAAAACCATGTCAGATGCCAGTTGGGACAAGGAAGTTCGTGATACGTGGAGTACCTGGAATTGTCGCAGTTTGTCGCCTAGGAATGATGGCAAGCGCATCAAGTGGTCTGATGAGGAGTGAATTAAATTTTACTTGTTAGTATTATGTTTCTGTTTTGTGGAACTCAGTTAGCTTGCCAAGATGTCTAGCGCCTCAAGTGATACTAGTAAAATAAATTTAACCCTCGTTGTGTTATGTTTATGCATGTGTCTTGTAGCTTGTCAAGATGGTAGCTTCTTAACTGGCAGTTTGAAAGAGTGCCCTTTTCCTCTCTCTCTAAACATATATGTTTCATTTTGCCCAAATTGGTAGCAAATCTAGAGAAGATTCTCACATCGATATTGCGTTCCCTTTTGGACCTCTTTTTGCCTCCGATCAGGTAGCAAATCTAGAGCAGCAAATCACACCAGGCAGAATACATTCATTCAGAAAACAAAACAAATGTAGATATAGCTGTGCGCAGCTAAATAGGATATAGCGATAGAAAGTAGGTTGCTTGACGAGGTTCGATGCATTCAGCCAGAAATATGATATAGCTAGAAAGAAGCTGCTTAGCAGCAGCAGCAGCCGCCGCAGCTGCAGGCACATCCTGCAAATGCCCGCGCCTCTGCCTCCTCCCTCCGGCGCTTCCTCCACTTCTTGCTACCTAGTTTCTTGCACTTGGGGGCCTTGGGCCTGATTGGAGGCATGCGACCCTCTTTGATGGCCACCTGCTAGAGGTTTCGGAGGTGAATGTAGAGAGCCCGGTGTTCAGCGATGTAGTCGTTGATGTTCATGGTCTCGCGCTTGCCGCTTTTGTGGATGTCGGATCCCACGGCCTCTACATGCTTCAGTAAGGTGTTCAAGACGGTGTCGTCGGCGGTGCGACTCGTCAAGCAATAGGCGCCCCTCTTGCGGAAGGGGCAGCTGTAGTAGGGGCCCCTGAGGAAGCCGTCGTACTTGCCGGCCCGCAGCCTCCTCAGCACCTGACAAGCCTTGGTGTGAATGGACTCGTCATCGCTGCAGACGTCGCTGCCGGAAACCTATTGGAAGAAAGGGAAAATGGGGGAGTAGATGGTGTAAGAAGATCGAGCAATCGAAATGCGAACAAGCGAATCCTAATAAACCAAGATCTAGCATCCAACGATGGGAATGGTGTTGGATAATTAGGCACAATTTCCATGATTAATTCCAGAATATTAAACATGAAAATACCAGCTAAATTTTAAATAGATTAGCCCATTATTTCTAACAAACAGTAGAAGAACCAGGGGAGGGGAGCAAACCCTAGTTACCTCCGACCATAGGTCATCGATGCCAGTGTCGTAGGGGTTCAGCGGAGCGATGTAATTATCTGGATCGTAGGTGCCCAAGAAGTGCGTGATCTGCTTGTGACCGGCGGGGGCCTCCTTGCCGGCGGGGAGCTCCTCTTTGGAGGCTCCGTCGGTAGCGGGGACGGGGGCCTGGACGGGAACGGCGGCTGCCATCGATGCCTCGACTAGGGCTTGGACAGGGAAAGTGGCTGCTTTCAACGCTTCGAGGGGGACCAGCGGGGAGACGGGGGCCTCCTTGCCGGTGGCCATGGAGGCGACGATGGCCACCTTATCCTCCTCGGCCATCATCGGCGCGGACGGGGTAATCTCGGGAGTTTGCGGATGCTGGTGGGACAGTGGAGAGGGTTGCGTGGGGACAATGAGCGAGAGTGGGAGTGGGTTTGCGGAGAGGGGCTCTATAGTTAAGGTGGATAGAAGCAAGGCACGTTTCATTGCACCACCGTGCAATGCGCCGCGCAGTCGACTACACCGTGCACCACAACACGCGCACGGTACGTCACGTTTTTTCCCGGGCCATGCATGGCAGTTCTGTATTGAGCCGCATGCAAAGGGCGCACACACAATTTCTATGTACGAAGTTTGACACGGCCCTAAAATTGGTGATTGAGAGTCGCTACGTAAAAAATGGGATATGTCTTATTAAAATCAAGTGGCAATAAATTACAGCTGTCCATCGACGACCGTGCACTCGATGACGCATGCGTTGTGGCGTAGTAGTAGCAGTAGGCTTTTCAGACTTGATTAAACATGACATGATCGCTCGACGACTTTTTCCATGGACGGCATCGTGTTCCTTCTTGTAGAAGTCTCGCTGAGGGATACGTCCGTGCTGTCTCGCGCTGTATTGTGAAGGGCACGACGTGTGCAACGATTATCGTTGGATCACACAGAATCAACGGTTGGTGCGCACGATCCGCGTGAAAACTGTGATAACCAATCAGGGAGTAGCAGACAGGGTGAGCACAGGTTTGTGCTTCTACGAAAGATACTGAGTAGTATAAAAATGGAAAGTGAGTGTCTTGTACAATGAAATACATCGTGGCATACATAAAATTATGCCAAGATAGAAGCACTAGAGTTCATTGGATGTGTGTTCTTCTCATAAACCACGTAAGGATCCACTAGAGTTCATTGGATGTGTGTTCTTCTCACAAACCACATATCACCAGTGTCATTGCATGTGTGTTCTTCCCACAGACCACACATGGATCCACCAGTCTCATTGCATGTGTGTTCTTCCCATTAACCACACATGGATCCACCAGTGTCATTGCATGTGTGTTCTTCCCATGAACCACACATGGATCCACCAGTCTCATTGCATGTGTGTTCTTCCCACATACCACACATGCATCCACCAGTGTCATTGCATGTGTGTTCTTCCCATGAACCACACATAGATCCACCAGTGTCATTGCATGTGTGTTCTTCCCATGAACCACACATGGATCCACCAGTGTCATTGCATGTGTGTTCTTCCCATGAACCACACATGGATCCACCAGTGTCATTGCATGTGTGTTCTTCCCATGAACCACACACGGATCCACCAGTGTCATTGCATGTGTGTTCTTCCCATGAACCACACACGGATCCACCAGTGTCATTGCATGTGTGTTCTTCCCACAGACCACACATGGATCCACCAGTGTCATTGCATGTGTGTTCTTCCCATGAACCACACATGAATCCACCAGTGTCATTGCATGTCTGCTCTTTTCATGAACCACAGCTAGAGTCATTGCATGTGTGTTCTTCTCACAAACCACATATCACCAGTGTCATTGCATGTGTGTTCTTCCCATGAACCACACATGGATCCACTAGTGTCATTGCATGTGTGTTCTTCTCACGAACCACACATGGATCCACCAGTGTCATTACATGTCTGCTCTTTACATGAACCACAGCTAGAGTCATCGCATGTGTGTTCTTCTCACAAACCACATATCACCAGTGTCATTGCATGTGTGATCTTCCCGCAGACCACACACGGATCCACCAGTGTCATTGCATGTGTGTTCTTCCCATGAACCACACATGGATCCACCAGTGTCATTGCATGTGTGTTCTTCCCATGAACTACACATGGATCCACCAGTGTCATTGCATGTCTACTCTTTTCATGAACCACAGCTAGAGTCATCGCATGTCTGCTCTTTTCATGAACCACAGCTAGAGTCATTGCATGTGTGTTCTTCCCCCAAACCATATCATGAACCACACCCAGTGTCATTGCATGTGTGTTCTTCTCATTAACCACACATGGATCCACCGATGTCATTGCATGTTTGCTCTTCTCATTAACCATAGTTAGAGTCATTGCATGTGTGTTCTTCTCACAAACCACATATCACCAGTGTCATTGCATGTGTGTTATTCCCACAGACCACACATGGATCCATCAGTGTCATTGCATGTGTATTCTTCCCATGAACCATACATGGATCCACCAGTGTCATTGCATGTCTGCTCTTTTCATGAACCACAGCTAGAGTCATTGCATGTGTGTTCTTCTCACAAACCAAATATCACCAGTGTCATTGCATGTGTGTTCTTCCCATGAACCACACATGGATCCACCAGTGTCATTGCATGTGTGTTATTCTCACAAACCACGTAAGGATCCACCGGTGTCATTGCATGTGTGTTCCTCTCATAGACCTCACATGGATCCACTGGTGGCAACACATGTCTGCTCTTTTCATGAACCACAGTTAGAGTCATTGCATGTCTGCTCTTCTCATGAACCACAGCTAGAGTCATTGCATGTGTGTTCTTCTCATTAACCACACATGGATCCACCGGTGTCATTGCATGTCTGCTCTTTTCATTAACCACAGTTAGAGTCATTGCATGTGTGTTCTTCTCACAAACCACATATCACTAGTGTCATTGCATGTGTGTTCTTCCCACAGACCACACAAGGATCTACCAGTGGCATTGCATGTGTGTTCTTCCCATGAACCACACATGGATCCACCAGTGTCATTGCATGTGTGTTATTCCCATTAACCACACATGGATCCACCAGTGTCATTGCATGTCTACTCTTTTCATGAACCACAGCTAGAGTCATTGCATGTGTGTTCTTCTCACAAACCACATATCACCAGTGTCATTGCATGTGTGTTCTTCCCATGAACCAGACATGGATCCACCAGTGTCATTGCATGTGTGTTATTCTCACAAACCACGTAAGGATCCACCGGTGTCATTGCATGTGTGTTCCTCACATAGACCACACATGGATCCACTGGTGGCATCACATGTCTGCTCTTTTCATGAACCACAGTTAGAGTCATTGCATGTCTGCCTTCTCATGAACCACAGCTAGAGTCATTACATGTGTGTTCTTCTCATTAACCACACATGGATCCACCAGTGTCATTGCATGTCTGCTCTTTTCATTAACCACAGTTAGAGTCATTGCATGTGTGTTTTTCTCACAAACCACATATCACTAGTGTCATTGCATGTGTGTTCTTCGCACAGACCACACATGGATCTACCAGTGGCATTGCATGTGTGTTCTTCCCATGAACCAAAAATGGATCCACCAGTGTCATTGCATGTGTGTTCTTCCCATGAACCACACATGGATCCACTAGTGTCATTGCATGTCTGCTCTTTTCATGAACCACACCTAGAGTCATTGCATGTGTGTTCTTCTCACAAACCACATATCACCAGTGTCATTGCATGTGTGTTCTTCCCACTGACCACACATGGATCCACCTATGTCATTGCAAGTGTGTTCTTCCCAGGAACCACACATGGATCCACCAGTGTCATTGCATGTGTGTTCTTCCCATGAACCACACATGGATCCACTGGTGGCATCACATGTCTGATCTTTTCATGAACCACAGTTAGAGTCATTGCATGTCTGGTCTTCTCATGAACCACAACTAGAGTCATTGCATGTGTGTTCTTCTCATTAACCACACATGGATCCACCGGTGTCATTGCATGTCTGCTCTTTTCATTAACCACAGTTAGAGTCATTGCATGTGTGTTCTTCTCACAAACCACATATCACTAGTGTCATTGCATGTGTGTTCTTCCCACAGACCACACATGGATCTACCAGTGGCATTGCATGTGTGTTCTTCCAATGTACCACACATGGATCCACCAGTGTCATTGCATGTGTGTTCTTCCCATGAACCACACATGGATCCACCAGTGTCATTGCATGTCTGCTCTTTTCATGAACCACAGCTAGAGTCATTGCATGTGTGTTCTTCTCACAAACCACATATCAGTAGTGTCATTGCATGTGTGTTCTTCCCACCGACCACACATGGATCCACCAATGTCATTGCATGTGTATTCTTCCCATGAACCACACATGGATCCACCAGTGTCATTGCATGTGTGTTCTTCCCATGACCCACACATGGATCATGTCGTGGTTGTGTCACGGCAGATGCTATGGATAGGCTAAAGGTGGGAACCTATACACGCTAGGGGAATCCAGGGAGGGATAGTGAAGTGATTCTCCACACAGAAGTTTGTATTGATTTTCTTCACAGGTTACAAGTGCTCCTAGAGCTATATTGGCGAGAGGAGGAAGAATGAGTGCTCTTACTCTCACCCACAGATCACGTCTGAAACCCTAGCCTAAAACAGAATAGCAGAGAGACCAACCCCCTCTACAGACGCCCTAGCCCCCCTTTTATAGGGGAGGCTCCGTTTCTGCCTAGGGCATACGTGGAGGCATATTCCTAAGCATATGCCTCGTCCCAAAGTGGTAAGCCGACCGGGGTGCTTTTTCCCCCGCGTCACACATGCTTTAGCTACGTGAGCCTTTGCGGCGCCCTCGTCAGCCGACACGGGCGTCGTCACGCTTGTCAGCCACGCCCCGCTGGTCCTGTCCTTGCTTGCTGCGCTCAGGTAGTGCGTACCGGGGCTCCTTTTGACCAGCGAGATTCCTTCCTTCTCCTAGAAGCTTGCTGTGACCCGGATGATGGTTCATCCGGCCACACCTGTTCCTGCATATAAGTAAAACATGCACTTCCGACTCACTACTTAAGTCAGATGAGACCTAGTTAGGCGAATGCCCCTGGTCCGGATTACCCCGTGATTCGGCCTGCCTTGAGGTGACCCGGCCAGCATCCGCTTTGACCTTGCCGAACCTCGGCTAACTTGGCCTTTATACCCCGGCGTGACACTACCTGGGGGTATCCCCCCAACATTAGTTCCCGAAGCTGGTGCGGTCTTAGCTGCCTTGGCCGCTAAGGCCACACCAGGTTCAATTTCCAGCTTTGGTCGCTATTTCTGAGTTAGCTCTTTTACCTCGGATTTTATGGATTTACATTCCCTTCACGCATTCCAAGTTTTCACTTGTCGGCTGGGTTACCACTTTAACTCGGATCTCATGGTTTTACTTTCCCTTCGCACACGCCAAGTTTTTACTTGCTGGCCGGGTTACCATAGTTCCATCCGGGTCTCGTTTCCTTCTCTCGTAAGCCATCCCATGTGAAGGGTAATCATTTTGTCTTCTTATTTTAAGGGCCTGCACAGTAACCTCCGCAGTAATTGTCAGTTATCACTATGCGCGGGTCACGTCATGCCTGCCTCCTCGTTTTTCGCATCACACTATCACGTCATAGGATGCTCTCCGCTCTGTGGCCCTCCGTGTGGCTCCCCGCTGATTGGTCCGGACGGACGATACATGGCCACTGCGTGTGGCCAGTCCACAGGACGCGATCCCACTCACCCCTGGTGGGAGTGGTTAAATAGCAGAGGGGTGCGTCCCTTAGGATTTTTTCCCCTCCACACCCCTCTGCCCGTTGCTATTCCTCTTCGTCAAAAGCGGGTCCATCGGGCTAGAATCCCCTCTGAACCGGCTCACTCAGTTCAGAGCGGCCTCCATCTCTCCCGGAGGTTTTCTGTTTTCCCCCGGGTCACCGGGCTAGAATCCTGCAAAGGGTGGGCCCGGACGTTCTTTTACGTCCAGAACACAGGCACCGAAGATTTGATCTGGTTGCTTCCCTATACACCGGGTCCACCGAACCCGGATCTGTGGGACGCCGTTCCTAGGAAACCTACAGCCCTGGCCAACCAAGTGAGCAAAAGATTCGCAGAGCTGAAGGAGCTTGGGCTGCGCAACGAGGATGCAATGATCACTTTCGTGCGCAACCGGATCTCCCCTCTCCATAAGCGCACCCACAAGGTGTGCCATATGAGCTTCGGCCGCGATCCCAACCGGACTTCATCCTTCGAACTGAGCAACACGGAGATTTATCGCCGGGTTAAGGCTCTCTTCACCACTCACAAGGACTTCTCCTCTGAGTGGACTTGGGGGATTGAGCATTTCTGCCGTGACCGGCTTCCTCCTATGGTAAGTTTCATGCTGCAAACTTACCCCGGACTAACTACACGTCAGTTATTGTTGCATTTTTGACTCTTTTGTTCATTCTTTTCCTCAGCTATTCCTTCAGCAGACCCTCGAGGACGGCACCGATCCGACCCTTAAGTGGGCACCGGACCGGGTGACTCCAGATGAGGAGGAGCCGGACCAAGAGATGTTTCTTCCCATGACCGACGCCACGAAACGACCCACGGGTAAATTCTCTTCTATTAGAGATTGGCCCGATGATGAAGATGACTCGGATATCGAGATAATTGAACCTTTTGAGGCTGTCCCCTTTCTTTTGCTTTTCCGCCATCAGCTCATCCCGGTGGTCACATCCACGAGGATCCCCCTCTCGCTACGGGCGAGCCAGTTCCGATGGCATCGAAGAAGAAGCGTGGGGCTTCTTCAAGCTCTTCCTCCGGACCTTCTTAGCCCGTCAAAAGGCAAAAGAAGTCCGGGGACAAGACTGCCTCCAAGCCAACAGGCAAGGCCCCTGCACGAAGAGCTCGGAAACCCAAGGAGGCCGAAACCTCGGATGCGTAAGTCATTCTTTCTTCCATAACTTGTTCTTCCTTACTTCGTTGTAATTTTTCTTCTGACATTGCTTGATTTTTCAGGGCTCCGGTGGAAGTCCCTCGAAGTGGATCCAGCATCTCTTCACCTCTCCGGCCTAGCCCTTCACCCTGTCGTGACGACGAGTCACGCCCGCTGAGCCCTATTCCGGAGGGCTCTGCGGCCGCTCCGGGTCACCCTGGAGCGGGGGGAACCGGCCCAGCCGGAGCAACGGCACCCACCACCTCGGCAACGCCACAACCAGCAGCCACTAAGGCTACCTCGACTCCAGCATCAGTTCCAGTACCAGCAGCCAAACCAGCACCATCTCCAACTCCGGCATCAACACCAACTCCGGCTGCGAAAACATCAGCGCCGGCACCAAGTCCAGCAACGAGAGTACCAGCGCCTAGTTCCTCTACATCTTCCGAATCTTCTCAATCTCTAAAAATCGCTGCTACGGCTTCTTCTTCCCAGCAAGCCAAGGGCAAGAAGACTCAAGAAGCTGCCAAGCCCAGTGCCGTCAAGCCTGGGCAACGTACCCTCATATCGATGCTTCCTAAGAAAACACCAGCGGCAAAGGACGCCCCTGCCAAGCCAACCGATGCCCAACAGTTGGTCCTGCATACCAGCCCCGCCCTTGCCTTGGTGGAGAGGAAGGAAGCACATGCAAAGGGCTTGGTGACGCCCCATATGCCCACCGGAGAACGGTACCCCCCGAGCCTGATGGAATTTGTCATGAACTGGAATAAGGCAGAGGTAGTTCTGGATTCTGATCTCCCGGAAAAGTTCGGCCCTGCCGAGTTTTCCGCTCAGATGAATACCGCCGCAAAGGCAATTAACCTCGCTGGACAAATGATGGAGGTACGTTGTTTCTCCTTTGCAAATTGTAGATAATAACCATTAGTCCCCGAGCCTTCGGGGGAGTAACTTGTTACTTGGCTGGATGCTCTTTTACAGAACTAACGTAGCTCCATGATAACTTCGAATATGCACACACCTAGAGCCAGGTTAAGTTTCACTTGGCCCGGATTTTAGTACACTTCAAATATGCACACACCTAGAGCCGGGTTAAGTTCCACTTGGCCCGGATTTTAGTACACTTCGAACATGCACACACCTAGAGCCGGGTTAAGTTCCACTTGGCCCAGATTTTAGTACACTTTGAACATGCACACACCTAGAGCCGGGTAAAGTTCCACTTGGCCCGGATTTTAGTACACTTCGAACATGCATGCACTTAGAGCCGGGTTAAGTTCCACTTGGCCCGGATTTTAGTACACTTTGAATATGCACACACCTAGAGCGGGGTTAAGTTCCACTTGGCCTAGATTTTAGTACACTTCGAACATGCACACACCTAGAGCCGGGTTAAATTCCACTTGGCCCGGATTTTAGTACACTTCGAACATGCACACACCTAGAGCCGGGTTAAGTTCCACTTGGCCCGGATTTTAGTACACTTCGAATATGCACTAGGCTGAATTAAGTCTTTGTATCTTTTTTAGGTGACCACCAACCGTCGGAGTGCTGAATTCCAACGCTTGCTGGATACACACAAGAATCTTCGCGCAAAACAGGCTGCACTCATCACGGAGTACGAGAAAAGGGGTAAATTTCTTCCTTATCCTTTCCTCATTTTTCTTCAACTTCGTTTGCCGAATTAATTTGATTGTTCGGTTTCCGCAGCTGGGGTGGAGGCTGAGAACAAGATAATGCGGAAGAACTTGGAGCAGATGAAGGGTACATCCTTTTTGTCTGCCTTCACCGTGCTTTCTGTCTCCTTTCTCCTTTGGTTCGGCAAACATTCATACCTCGGCTCTACCGGGCCAACACACGATTTCAGCATTGCTTGAAGAAAGTGTGCACGTGCCTGACATGATGCTGCATTTTCTCGAACTAGCAGGACAGCACCAAGCCGAGCTGAAGAAAAAATATGATGAGCTCGCCCTCCTCCGGACCAAAGACGATGAGATTGCCAGGCTCAAAGCTGAGATGGCGAAGATGAAGGCGCAGCACCAAGCCGAGCTAAAAAAGGCTGGCCAGGACTACACCGAAGAGCGTGAGCGCCTCAACCTCCAAATTGCTAAGGACCGTGAGCTTCTTCATGAGGCCGACGTCAAACTTGAGATGGCTAACGCCGAGCTTGAGCAGCTTCGGAAGAGGAGTGATAATTGCACCAAGGAACTGACCCGGATTCACAGCCACATCTCACGTAACTTCTTTTCCTTTATCCTCCTTATTTCTCCGGGTTACTTCATACGTCTTGTTTTCTCAGCTTCGTCCTTTGCCTTGTTTCTCAGGCCACTTTCCAGAGGGTACTGCTATTGCGAGTGCTGCTGTTGCCAATTTCTGCCGAGAGAGGGGTACACCTGTCGCTCCTGACGGTGAGGGCATTCCCTTCGACATGGAGGACCTATTGGTCAGCCTGTCCTCTCGCGTGGAAATCATTAAGAACTACGGCAAAGATCTCCTTGACGTTTCAGTCCGAGTCTTCAACATGTTCTGGCCCGCCGATGACGGTCCGGAGAGAGTTACACATCTCGCTGAAAAGCTTTCGGAAATCGAGACCCAGCTCGACCTCTGGAGAGAATCCGCTGGACGTGCTGCAGCTGATACTATCCTTCACCACATTCTGACGTGGTATGAGAAGATAGATCTCAGCCTCCTTACACGCGTGCGCACAGGATCCAGATGGACCAATGACCCGGAGTGGGTGGCTCGGCGCCAGGCTTGCGCCCACAGTCTCATCGAATATGCTCCAATTCATGACTGGACTGAGGGTCCGAGCTTCCTGGAAGTCGCTGGCGAAGAAGAAGTTGAGAACGTTGAAGATGATTCGGGTGAGGACGAAGAGGACACTGCCTCGGATATCGAAGAGGGCGAAGATGATGCCGAACTTCCTCCCGCTGCTTCTAAGTAAAAAACACTTGAAAACCTATGAGATCCCCGGTATGCCGGGTGGAATTGTATTCCAAACATATGTGATATTTTGCTACTAAGTGCTTATGCCGAATTAACTTGGGCGTAGTCCCCGAGTTTCTTTTCTTGTTCGTTCAATCTCTTGGCTCGGTTCGTGTCTACCTTGGATCGGTTTTACAACTTACGAATCCGAGCTTGAAAAATTGTCTTAACAATACTGGGAAACTTTTAGGCTTAGCTCAAAAATAGAACAGCATAATAACTTGAAAATGAATACTGGGTTAGTCTGAAAAACAAACGTCGGCTCGAATAAATTCTTTTCCTTAGTCGTTTTTCATGTGCTACGCAATTCCAAACTTGTTCTCTTGCTTGCCATGAAGCCAATTCTTGTTGGATAGTAGCAATTCGAAGAGTTGGGTTCTTGGTGCTCGCACATTACTAATCCGAGTTAAGTAGAATAACTTATTCCAGCTGACGTGCGAAAAACAACAAACAAAATTAAGGTAGTCCCCAAGTCACTGCTCGAGGTACCAACATTTCATTGATAAGCTCATTGCCGATGTACATACCGACATATGAGAAGACTCGGATACATACGCTTCTTTAGCTAAGTGTAGAAAGGACGAAGTAGAGCTATATTCCATGGTCGTTTAGATTCCTCTCCGGACCTGTCTGCCTTGTTCTTTTCATGTGGCTTTGCATCTATAAGATAGTAAGAATCATTGTGTAATGCTTTGCTCACGATGAACGGCCCTTCCCATGGGGGGGATAACTTATGCATGCCCGTAGTATGTTGTACCAATAGGAGCACCAGATCGCCTTCCCGAAAGACCCGGGGGCACACTTTCCGGCTATGATAGCGTCGGAGATTTTGCTGATATATGGCGGATCTGGACAGTGCCAGTTCTCTCGCTTCTTCTGGCAGATCAACATCATTTTGCCGGGCTTCTTGCACTTCGGCTTCTGTGTATTGGGTGACCCTAGGAGAATCATGCTCTATGTCGGCTGGTAATACAGCTTCTGCCCCATATACTAGAAAGAACGGCGTATAGCCTGTTGATCGATTCGGAGTTCTTCTTAAACTCCACAGTACCGCTGGTAGTTCTTCTATCCAGCACCCCGCTGATCTTTGCAGCGGCTCAATGAGCCGGGGTTTTATCCCGGATAATACTAATCAGTTAGATCTTTCCACTTGTCCGTTCGATGCAGGGTGGGCTACCGAGGCTATGTCTAGCCGGATCTTCTTATCTCGACAGAAACGCGCAAATGCTCCTTCCGCAAAGTTTGTGCCATTATCAATTATGATACTGTGGGGATAACCGTACCTCAAGATTATATCTTTGAGAAACGTTACGGCCGTAGCTCCATCACATTTTCTTATAGGTTTTACCTCAATCCATTTCATAAACTTGTCCACCATGACCAGAATGTGAGTCATGTTTCCCCTTGCTGGTTTGAACGGGCCAACCATATCCAAGAACCATACGGCAAATGGCCAAGTGATTGGTATGGTCTTGAGTTCCGACATTGGCATATGTGTCTTGGTGGCATACCTCTGACAACCATTACATTTTCTCACCAGATCTTCCGCCCTCTCTAACGCATTCGACCAGTAGAATCCGTGCCAGAAAGCTTTTGCTACCAAGGCTCGGGATGAGGCATGATGCCCGCATTCCCCCTGATGTATATCTCGGATGATTTCAAGTCCTTCTTCTGGGTCAACACATCGCCGGAGTACATTGGTCACACTCCTTTTGTATAGTTCGGAATTGATGATTGTGTAGGCCTTTGCCCTCCTCTGTGTTTGCCTGGACAACACTTCCTCAGTGGGTAATGTTCCGTCCCTCAGGAATTGAAATATAGGCAATGCCCAAGCTGGTATTGCTCGCATAGGGAACACCTCCTCATCAATCTCCATCTGATCCACTGGCATAACTTCAACTGGACCACGCTGAGCAGTCCCCGGGTCTTGCGAAGTAGTCCCCGGGTTTACCGAAGTAGTCCCCGGATTTGCCGAGGCAGTCCCCGGGTCTGGCGCATCACTTCCCGCGTCAATGTCCATGGGCACAGCTCCGGACTCTACATCCTCCGGGACATAGATTGACTCGGACTCTGGGGATGGCCTGATGGATGGTTTCCTGAGGTGCTCTAATGCTATACCCGGTGGAATTGCTTGTCGAGTTGACCCGAGCTTTGACAGCATGTCGGCAGCCTCATTTTCCACCCGGGGTACATGGTGAAATTCGCATCCCTCAAAGTAACCAGATATCTTCTGCACATGAAATCTGTATAGTGCCATGTTTGGATCAAGGGCATCCCATACTCCCGATACTTGTTGCACCACCAAATCCGAGTCGCCAAAGCATATGATCCGACGTATCCCAATTTCTTTTGCTACCTTAAGCCCATGCACAAGTGCTTCATACTCAGCGACATTGTTTGATGCGGTGAAATGGATCTGCAGTACATATTTCAACTGATCCTTCTTTGGCGAGGTGAGTACAACTCCGGCACCTAGCCTGGTTTTGGTCTTTGATCCATCAAAGTGCATTCGCCAATAGTTCGGATCCGGAAGTGGCGGTTCGTATTGTACCTCGACCCAATCCACGAAGAAGTCCGCCACAGCTTGAGATTTGATGGCCTCTCTTCTGTCATACTGCGGCGCATAAGGTGCTAGGTCAATTGCCCATTTTGCAATTCTTCCAACTCGCATCCTTGTTACTCATTATCTCGGATATGGGGGCCTCACATATGACTCGGATATGGTGCTCCTCAAAGTAGTGCTTCAGTTTCTTGGCGGCCATGTACACGCCATATGGGACCTTTTGGTAATGTGGATAGTTCTGCTTTGAGGCTGACAGCACCTCGCTCAAGTAATACACCGGCCTTTGCACCGACTTACCTTCCTCGTCGCGCTCCACCACTATCACTGCACTTACAACTCGGTTGGTTGTGGCTATATAGAGCAACATTGGCTCCTTCGATAGTGGTGAGGCTAGTACTGGTGTTGTGGCTAACATTTTCTTCAGGTGGGTAAAGGCTTCGTCGGCCTGTGGTGTCCAAACAAACTTATCTGACTTTTTCATGAGTTGGTAAAGAGGCAATGCCTTCTCTCCCAACCGGCATACAAACCGACTTAACGAGGCCAGGCAACCTGTGAACTTTTGGACATCGTTAAGACACTTCGGCAGTTCCATTCGCTTGATGGCCCGGATTTTAGTTGGATTAACCTCGATACCTCGGCTGGAAACTAGAAAACCAAGCAGTTTTCCAGCCGGGACACCGAATGTGCATTTTTCCGTGTTAAGTTTCATCCGGAACCTCCTTAGGTTCGCAAACGTCTGCCTGATATCGTCAAGGAGCGTTTTGCTTTCCTTGGTCTTGATAACCACATCATCCACGTACACCTGTATATTTTGACCTATTTGGTCGTGCAAACATTTTTGCATACATCTTTGGTGCGTTGCCCCTACATTACGTAAACCAAACGATATGGTGCGATAGCAATAAGCCCCATACGGGGTAATAAATGCAATCTTTATTTGATCATCTGGATTCAGAGGTATCTGGTGAAAACCTGAATATGCATCAATGAACGACAACAGTTCACATCCAACAGTTGAGTCTATGACCTGGGCTATTCTTGGCAGCGGAAATGGATCTTTTGGACACGCCTTGTCCAGG
The DNA here is from genome assembly GCA_910589775.1 of Avena eriantha. Classification (NCBI taxonomy): domain Eukaryota; kingdom Viridiplantae; phylum Streptophyta; class Magnoliopsida; order Poales; family Poaceae; genus Avena; species Avena eriantha. The sequence goes on along the minus strand of OU342742.1, from coordinate 449,177,471 downwards.
TTCGTGTAATCGATACACATGCGCCAAACCACTGCCACGTTCGGGTCATCCTTCTTCTTTTCCACCAGCACCGGATTGGATAGCCAATCCGGGTAGAGAACCTCCATGATAAATCCTGCAGCTAGCAACCGAGCTATCTCATCCCCAATGACTTTCCTCCTATCTTCGGCGAAGCGGCGGAGAGGTTGCTTCACCGGCTTAGCTCCGGGTCTCACATTTAAAGAGTGCTCGGCCAACTCCCTCGGAACACCTTGCAAGTCCTGTGTGGACCAAGCAAAAATGTCCCGATTCTCACGGAGGAAGCTGACGAGTTCGCTTTCCTATTTATCATTTAACCCGGCACCAATCGTTACGATGTGCTATGGGAACATGTCATCAATAGGAACCTTCTTGGTATCTTTCGTGGCCTGGAAGGAGACACTTCCATGCGGGTTACTCAGCGTCGGCATATACTGCTGCGCGGACTGAGCCAACGCAGCCACCTCTTGAATTTTCCTTTTTTCCTGCGTAAACACCAGCGATTCGGCTAAGTTTGATCCGGCCGACGCACACTCCAACGAACGTCGGAAATCCCCTGCAATGGTTATCACCCCGTTTGGTCCGGGCAACTTCATCTTCAAGTAGCTAACGTGATAGCTTGCCATGAACTTGTTCAGGGCTGGCCTTCCGAGTAATGCATGGTAGGCACTTTCCAAGTTCACCACCTCGAACTCCAAATTTTCGGTTCGGCAGTTATCCCTCGTGCCGAACAAGACGTTGACCCGGACTTTGCCTATGGGCTCACAAGAAATGCCGGTCACAATGCCATGAAAAGTTGTCCTCGTGGCCTGCAGCATGTTCTCCGAGATACCCAACTTGCGCATCGTGTCCGCATACATGATGCTAATGCTGCTGCCATTGTCGATCAACACCTTTGAGAATCTTACGTTAATGCTAGGTCTAATGAATGTCGGATCTAGTACCAATGCATACGAACCAGGGCTTGGCATGAGCTTGGGATGATCCCTGATGCTCCAGGTGATTTCTTGATCGGACCAAGGCATGTACCTCATCACGGCAGGCATCACCGCATTCACCTCCATATGCCTACGCTGCAAGCTTTTTCTATCTGTTTCCTCAGTTGTGAACACGCAGTAGCTCTGATGGTGCTCCCTGTACTCGTTTCTCCCCTCATTTCCGGGGTACCTTTGATCCGGCGGATGCTAATTTTCCACTTGGTGCACCGCATCCCTTCTCTCATTGTTATCATACCTTGGCGGAGGGGGAGGCAACATCAGCAGTTGCATGTTCGCTCCGGAGAGCAATTGCTGCCGGGGTAACTCCTACCGAGGCTGATCATTCCGGGGTGCCTGAGCATTCCCCGAACGGCCCTGTTCAATTTTGCGCATCCACTCACATTGCCTCGTGGTATGACCCGCTGGGTTATTCGGATTTGGCGTGTGAAACTTACACGGCTGGTCCAACATTGACTCATAAGTGTACCTCGGACGGTCTTTCCTTTCTTGCCACTGCTTCTTTTGCTCTGGTGTCCAAGTCTTCTTGCCATCGTTTCTTGGGGTCCACTGCCCTCTAGTTTTTTGGCGTTGACTGCCCCCTGCTCCAGGCTGATCTTGATTCATAGCTGCAACTTGGTGCGAACCATATCGATGATCCGGTCTATCATCTATCCTTTTTCCTCTGTAGTCATTCCTTCGGGCTGATCCGGCCCCATCTCTTTGATAGTACTCATTGTTTGACTCGTTTGATACGAGCCTAGGTTGAGTCGGATCACCCAAAGCATACGAATCCGCAATCTGGATCATCTCTGCTAAAGTAGTTGGCATTTTCCTTTGCAACTTCATCCACAGCTCGCTTCCATACCTGCACCCTTGTGCAAACCATGCTATGGCCTGCGATTCAATCACGCTCTCACACGAATTTCTCACAGTGCACCACCGGGTTAAAAACTCCCGATCCGTCTCATTTGGCCTTTGCTTGCACATAGCTAGGGTCTGTGGCCTATTTGGCCTCTGATACGTACTCGAAAAATTGCTAATGAACATGTCCTTGAAATCTATCCAGCAGTTGATGCTTCCTGGTGGCAAATTGTTCAGCCATACCCTTGCCGGGCCTTCCAACATCTGGGGTACATATCGTACAGCCCATCTCAGGTTACCAGTGGCAATTTTCACAGCCGTAGCATAATTTATCAGCCAATCCACCGGCTTCATACTGCCGTCATACGTCTTCGTGCCTCTGGGTAGCTGAAAGTTCGGTACCGGTGGCTCCTTCATGATCTGGGGTCCAAAACATGCTGGGCCCGGTGGACCTTGGCATTCAATTTGTTCCGACCTATACAGTCGATCCAGTTTTAACCTGGCATCATCCGGCATCAAATCTCTGCTTCCCAATCTCGATCCTATCACATGATAGTCTTGCCTCGGGTATCCCGTGTTTGCCATTTCCGAGTCTCCATCATTATACCTGTCTTGTTCTCGTGGAGCGGCTTTCTGTTGCATACCTTGGCCGGCACTTTGCTCTTGCCTTGGTATATTCCGTTGCTGCGGTTGTCCTGCTCCAGCCGAGTTTCGCTGTTCGGCATTGCCGTTGACAACGTTCCCTTGACCGGCATTGCCTTGGTCGCGGTTACCTCGGCCAGCTTCACCTCGGCTCACACTCCGTCGATCATCATTTCTCTACGCTTCTTTTCCTTTCCCTGCCCGCGTCGGGTCATACGGGACGATCTGTTTGTTCCGTCGGGCCGAGGTTACTACCTCCTCTCTCCTGGGGCCGCCATGAGGGGATGATGCGGCTCCAACGGATTTCTCCGGGTTACCCACCGCCGAATGGACGATCTTGGAGGCTCCAGCTCTCTCCGGGTTAGCTCTGAGTAGTTCCTCGTTTTGCGTGTTCGCAATCCGAACCAGCTCGTTGACCCTATCTTGCTGTCTTTGTCGGGCTTCACCCGTTAGACCCTCCAACTCGGATGCTACTCCATCCGCTGCTCTGAGGTTGTTTGCCGGGGTACTATACCTCGGCAGCCCCACAGACAAACAGTTTTCCGATACCTCAATTCCAGTATCACCCTCTCGGTTCATCTCGCTCATGAGATTTCGCCCCTTCACTTTTACGGCATCCACTTTGTTCACTTTCGCGTACTCACGCAGCGTCATATTCAATGACTGCTGAGCCATGGCTATTTTCTTTGCGCCCTCTAGGATTTTCTCCCTAGTTTCTTCCAGCTCGGCCTGCGCTCGAGCCGGATCTACCGTTGCTATTACAGGGTTTGCAAAGCTATCCATTGCTTCCCTCAACACATTCTCTGGCCTCTCTAGTGGAGGACCTCTACCTTTCCTCGGTGCTTTTGGCGTTACCTCCGGATCTGGCGCCGGATCCTTGCCCGCGCCCGCACCTGGCGCAGTCATCATCACCTCTGCACGGTCCGGGGAGCGAGCGATACGCGTCCCGGGAACCACGGTGAGGGGAGGCTCTCCCGCGTCGATGACGTGACGCGGATGAACACCTGACACGTCCACAACAACGTAGACCTCGTGCGCGCCGAGCTTGATGAAGAGGCCGTTGCGCGGAAGAGGGCGCATGCCGAAGCAGCCAGCATTGTCGCTGACGAAGTCCCACGCTCCAAAGCGCTGAACGAGCCCGGAGACGATGCGTTCGCCGGTGCCGATGATGTTTCCCGTCCGGATTTTGACCCCTGCTAGCGCCGAGAGCCCCACGGTAGGCGCCAACTGTCGTGGTGGTGTCACGGCAGATGCCATGGATAGGCTAAAGGTAGGAACTTATACACGCTAGGGGAATCCAGGGAGGGATAGTGAAGTGATTCTCCACACAGAAGTTTGTATTGATTTTCTTCCCAGGTTACAAGTGCTCCTAGAGTAGTATTGGCGAGAGGAGGAAGAAGGACTGCTCTTACTCTCACCCACAGATCATGTCTGAAACCCTAGCCTAAAACAGAATAGCAGAGAGACCAACCCCCTCTACTGAAGCCCTAGCCCCCCTTTTATAGGGGAGGCTCAGTTTCTGCCTAGGGCATACGTGGAGGCATATTCCTAAGAATATGCCTCCTCCCAAAGTGGTAACCCGACCGGGGTGCTTTTTCCCCCGCGTCACACATGCTTTAGCTACGTGAGCCTTTGCGGCGCCCTCGTCAGCCCACACGGGCGTCGTCACGCTTGTCAGCCACGCCCCGCTGGTCCTGTCCTTGCTTGCTGCGCTCAGGTAGTGCGTACCGGGGCTCCTTTTGACCAGCGAGATTTCTTCCTTCTCCTAGAAGCTAGCTGTGACCCAGATGATGGTTCATCCGGCCACACCTGTTCCTGCATATAAGTAAAACATGCACTTTCGACTCACTGCTTAAGTCGGATGAGACCTAGTTAGGCGAATGCCCCCAGGTCCAGATTACCCCGTGATTCGGCCTGCCTTGAGGTGACCGGCCAGCATCCGCTTTGACCTTGCCGAACCTCGGCTAACTTGGCCTTTATACCCCGGCGTGACCCTACCCAGGGGTATCCCCCCAACAGATCCACCAGTGTCATTGCATGTCTGCTCTTTTTATGAACCACAGCTAGAGTCATCGCATGTCTGCTCTTATCATTAACCACACATGGATCCACCGGTGTCATTGCATGTCTGCTCTTTTCATTAACCACAGCTAGAGTCTTTACATGTGTGTTCTTCTCACAAACCACATATCACCAGTGTCATTGCATGTGTGTTCTTCCCAATAAAACAAATGGATCCACTAGTGTCATTGCATGTGTGTTCTTCCCATGAACCACACATGGATCCACCAGTGTCATTGCATGTGTGTTCTTCCCATGAACCACACATGGATCCACCAGTGTCATTGCATGTGTGTTCTTCCCATGAACCACACATGGATCCACCAGTGTCATTGCATGTCTGCGCTTTTCATGAACCATAGCTAGAGTCATTGCATGTGTGTTCTTCTCACAAACCACATATCACCACATTGCATGTGTGTTCTTCCCACAGACCACACATGGATCCACCAGTGTCATTGCATGTCTGTTCTTCCAATGAACCACACATGGATCCACCAGTGTCATTGCATGTGTGTTCTTCCCATGAACCACACATGGATCCACCACTGGCATTGCATGTCTGCTCTTTTCATGAACCACAGTTGGAGTCATCGCATGTCTGCTCTTTTTATGAACCACAGCTAGAGTCATTGCATGTGTGTTCTTCCCACAAACCATATCATGAACCACACCCAGTGTCATTGCATGTGTGTTCTTCTCATTAACCACACATCGATCCACCGGTGTCATTGCATGTCTACTCTTCTCATTAACCACAGTTAGAGTCATTGCATGTGTGTTCTTCTCACAAACCACATATCACCAGTGTCATTGCATGTGTGTTCTTCCCACAGACCACACATGGATCCACCAGTGTCATTGCATGTGTGTTCTTCCCGTGAACCACACATGGATCCACCAGTGTCATTTCATGTCTACTCTTTTCATGAACCACAGCTAGAGTCATTGCATGTGTGTTCTTCTCACAAACCACATATCACCAGTGTCATTGCATGTGTGTTCTTCCCATGAAGCACACATGGATCCACCAGTGTCATAGCATGTGTGTTATTCTCACAAACCACATAAGGATCGACCGGTGTTATTGCATGTGTGTTCCTCTCATAGACCACACATGGATCCACCGGTGTCATCGCATGTCTGCTCTTTTCATGAACCACAGTTAGAGTCATCGCATGTCTGCTCTTCTCATGAACCACAACTAGAGTCATTGCATGCGTGTTCTTCCCACAGACCATATCATGAACCACACCCAGTGACGTTGCATGTGTGTTCTTCTCATTAACCACACATGGATCCACCGGTGTCATTGCATGTGTGCGTTTTTCATTAACCACAACTAGAGTCCTTGCATGCGTGTTCTTCTCACAAACCACATATCACCAGTGTCATTGCATGTGTGTTCTTCCCACTGACCACACATGGATCTACCAGTGTCATTGCATGTGTGTTCTTCCCACAGGCCACACATGGATCCACCAATGTCATTGCATATGTGTTCTTCCCATGAACCACACATGGATCCACTAGTGTCATTGCATGTCTGCTCTTTTCATGAACCACAGCTAGTCTTTGCATGTGTGTTCTTCTCACGAACCACATATCACCAGTGTCATTGCATGTGTGTTCTTCCCATAGACCACACATGGATCCACTAGTGTCATTGCATGTGTGTTCTTCCCATGAACCACACATGGATCCACCAGTGTCATTGCATGTGTGTTCTTCCCATGAACCACACATGGATCCACCAGTGTCATTGCATGTCTGCTCTTTTCATGAACCATAGCTAGATTCATTGCATGTGTGTTCTTCTCACAGACCACATATCAGTAGTGTCATTGCATCTGTGTTCTTCCCACAGACCACACATGGATCCACCAATGTCATTGCATGTGTGTTCTTCCCATGAACCACACATGGATCCACCAGTGTCATTGCATGTGTGTTCTTCCCATGAACCACACATGGATCCACTAGTGTCATTGCATGTGTGCTCTTCCCATGAACCACAGACGGATCCACCATTGTCATTGCATGTGTGTTCTTCCTACAGACCACACATGGATCCACCAGTGTCATTGCATGTGTGTTCTTCCCATGAACCACACATGGATCCACTAGTGTCATTGCATGTCTGCTCTTTTCATGGACCACAGCTAGAGTCTTTGCATGTGTGTTCTTCTCACAAACCACATATCACCAGTGTCATTGCATGTGTGTTCTTCCCACAGACCACACATGGATCCACCAGTGTCATTGCATGTGTGTTCTTCCCATGAACCACACATGGATCCACCAGTGGCATTGCATGTCTGCTCTTTTCATGAACCGCAGCTAGAGTCATTGCATGTGTGTTCTTCCCATGAATAACACATGGATCCACCTGTGTCACTACATGTATTTTATTCTCACAAACCACGTAAGGATCCACCGGTGTCATTGCATGTGTGTTGATCTTATAGGCCCCAGATGGATCCACCGGTGGCATCACATGTCTGCTCTTATCATGAACCACACTTAGAGTCATCGCATGTCTGCTCTTCTCTTGAACCACAGCTAGAGTCATTGCATGTGTGTTCTTCTCATTAACCACACATGGATCCACCGGTGTCATTGCTTGTCTGCTCTTTTCATTAACCACAGTTAGAGTCATTGCATGTGTGTTCTTCTCACAAACCACATATCACAAGTGTCATTGCATCTGTGTTCTTCCCGCACACCACACATGGATCCAACAGTGTCATTGCATGTGTGTTCTTCCCATGAACCACACATGGATCCACAAGTGTCATTGCATGTGTGTTCTTCCCATGAACCACACATGGATCCACCAGTGTCATTGCATGTCTGCTATTTTCATGAACCACAGCTAGAGTCATTGCATGTGTGTTCTTCTCACAAACCACATATCACCAGTGTCATTGCATGTGTGTTCTTCCCACAGACAACACATGGATCCACCAATGTCATTGCATGTGTGTTCTTCCCATGAACCACACATGGATCCACAAGTGCCATTGCATGTGTGTTCTTCCCATGAACCACACATGGATCCACTAGTGTCATTGCATGTGTGCTCTTCCCATGAACCACAGACGGATCCACCATTGTCATTGCATGTGTGTTCTTCCCACAGACCACACATGGATCCACCAGTGTCATTGCATGTGTGTTCTTCCCATGAACCACACATGGATCCACTAGTGTCATTGCATGTCTGCTCGTTTCATGAACCACAGCTAGAGTCTTTGCATGTGTGTTCTTCTCACAAACCACATATCACCAGTGTCATTGCATGTGTGTTCTTCCCACAAACCACACATGGATCCACCAATGTCATTGCATGTGTGTTCTTCCCATGAACCACACATGGATCCACCAGTGTCATTGCATGTGTGTTTTTCCCATGAACCACGTAAGGATCCACCGGTGTCATTGCATGTCTGCTCTTTTCATGAACCTGAGTTAGAGTCATCGCATGTCTGCTCTTTTCATGAACCACAGCTAGAGACATTGCATGTGTGTTGTTCCCACAAACCATATCATGAACCACACCCAGTGTCATTGCATGTGTGTTCTTGTCATTAACCACACATGGATCCGCCTGTGTCATTGCATGTCTGCTCTTCTCATTAACCACAGTTAGAGTCATTGCATGTGTGTTCTTCTCATAAACCACATATCACTAGTGTCATTGTATGTGTGTTCTTCCCACGGACCACACATGGATCCACCAGTGTCATTGCTTGTGTGTTCTTCCTATGAACTACACATGGATCCAGAAGTGTCATTTATGTCTGCTCTTCTCATGAACCATAGCTAGAGTCATTGCATGCTTGTTCTTCTCACAAACCATATCATGAACCACACCTAGTGTCATTGCATGTGTGTTCTTCTCATTAACCACACATGGATCCACCGGTGTCATTGCATGTCTGCTCTTTTCATTAACCACAGTTAGAGTCATTGCATGTGTGTTCTTCTCACAAACCACATATCACCAGTGTCATTGCATGTGTGCTCTTTTCATGTACCATAGCTAGAGTCATTGCATGTGTGTTCTTCTCACAAAAAACATATCACCAGTGTCATTGCATATGTGTTCTTCCCATGAACCACACATGGATCCACCAGTGTCATTGCATGTGTGTTATTCTCACAAACAACGTAAGGATCCACCGGTGTCATTGCATGTGTGTTCCTCTCATAGACCACACATGGATCCACCGGTGTCATCGCATGTCTGCTCTTTTCATGAACCACAGTTAGAGTCATCGCATGTCTGCTCTTGTCATGAACCACAACTAGAGTCATTGCATGCGTGTTCTTCCCACAAACCATATCATGAACCACACCCAGTTTCGTTCCATGTGTGTTCTTCTCATTAACCACACATGGATCCACCAGTGTCATTGCATGTCTACTCTTTTCATTAACCACAGCTAGAGTCATTGCATGTGTGTTCTTCTCATAAACCACATATCACCAGTGTCGTTGCATGTGTGTTCTTCCCACGGACCACACATGGATCAACCAGTGTCATTGCATGTGTGTTCTTCCCACAGACCACACATGGATCCACCAGTGTCATTGCATGTGTGTTCTTTACACAAACCACATATCACCAGTGTCATTGCATGTGTGTTCTTCCCACAGACCACACATGGATCCACCAGTGTCATTGCATGTGTATTCTTCCCATGAACCACACATGGATCCACCAGTGTCAATGCATGTGTGTTCTTCCCATGAACCACACATGGATCCACTAGTGTCATTGCATGTCTGCTCTTTTCATGAACCATAGCTATAGTCATTGCATGTGTGTTCTTTTCACAAACCACATATTACCAGTGTCATTGCATGTGTGTTCTTCCCATGAACCACACAGGGATCCACCAGTGTCATTGCATGTATGTTCTTCCCATGAACCACACATAGATCCACTAGTGTCATTGCATGTGTGTTCTTCCCAAGAACTACACATGGATCCACCAGTGTCATTGCATGTCTGCTCTTTTAAGGAACCACAGCTAGAGTCATCGCACGTCTGCTCTTTTCAAGAACCACAGCTAGAGTCATTGCATGTGTGTTCTTCCCACAAACCATATCATGAGCCACACCTAGTGTCATTGCATGTGTGTTCTTCTCATTAACCACACATGGATCCACCGGTGTCATTCCTTGTCTGCTCTTCTCATTAACCACAGTTAGAGTCATTGCATGTGTGTTCTTTTCACAAACCACATATCACCAGTGTCATTGCATGTGTGTTCTTCGCACCGACCACACATGGATCCACCAGTGTCATTCCATGTGTGTTCTTCTCATGAACCACACATGGATCCACCAGTGTCATTGCATGTCTGCTCTTTTCATGAACCACGGCTAGAGTCATTGGATGTGTGTTCTTCTCACAAACCACATATCACCAGTGTCATTGCACGTGTGTTCTTCCCATGAACCACACATGGATCCACCAGTGTCACTTCATGTGTGTTATTCTCACAAACCACGTAAGGATCCACCGGTGTCATTTCATGTGTGTTCCTCTCATAGACCACACATGGATCCACCGGTGGCATCACATGTCTGCTCTTTTCATGAACCACAATTAGAGTCATCGCATGTCTGCTCTTCCCATGAACCACAGCTAGAGTCATTGCATGTGTGTTCTTCTCATTAACCACACATGGATCCACCGGTGTCATTGCATGTCAGCTCTTAGATTAACCACAGTTAGAGTCATTGCATGTGTGTTCTTCTAACAAACCACATATCACCAGTGTCATTGCATGTGTGTAATTCCCGCAGACCACACATGGATCCAGCAGTGTCATTGCATGTGTGTTCTTCCCATGAACCACACATGGATCCACCAGTGTCATTGCATGCGTGTTATTCCCATGAACCACACATGGATCCACCAGTGTCATTGGATGTCTGCTATTTTCATGAACCACAGCTAGAGTTATTGCATGTGTGTTCTTCTCACAAACCACATATCAGTAGTGTCATTGCATGTGTGTTCTTCCCACAGACCACACATGGCTCCACCAGTTTCATTGCATGTGTGTTCTTCCCATGAACCACACATGGATCCACCAGTGTCATTGCATGTGTGTTCTTCCCATGAACCACACATGGATCCACTAGTGGCATTGCATGTCTGCTCTTTTCATGAACCACAACTAGAGTCATTGCATGTGTGTTCTTTTCACAAACCACATATCACCAATGTCATTGCATGTGTGTTCTTCCCATGAATAACACATGGATCCACCTGTGTCACTGCATGTATGTTATTCTCACAAACCACGTAAGGATCCACCGGTGTCATTGCATGTGTGTTGATCTTATAGACCCCACATGGATCCACCGGTGGCATCACATGTCTGCTCTTTTCATGAACCACACTTAGAGTCATCGCATGTCTGCTCTTCTCTTGAACCACAGCTAGAGTCATTGCATGTTTGTTCTTCTCATTAACCACACATGGATCCACCGGTGTCATTGCATGTCTGCTCTTTTCATTAACCACAGTTAGAGTCATTCCATGTGTGTTCTTCTCACAAACCACATATCACAAGTGTCATTGCATGTGTGTTCTTCCCGCACACCACACATGGATCCAACAGTGTCATTGCATGTGTGTTCTTCCCATGAACCACACATGGATCCACAAGTGTCATTGCATGTGTGTTCTTCCCATGAACCACACATGGATCCACCAGTGTCATTGCATGTCTGCTATTTTCATGAACCACAGCTAGAGTCATTGCATGTGAGTTCTTCTCACAAACCACATATCACCAGTGTCATTGCATGTGTGTTCTTCCCACAGACCACACATGGATCTACCAATGTCATTGCATGTGTGTTCTTCCCATGAACCACACATGGATCCACCAGTGTCATTGCATGTGTGTTCTTCCCATGAACCAGACATGGATCCACTAGTGTCATTGCATGTGTGCTCTTCCCATGAACCACAGACGGATCCACCATTGTCATTGCATGTGTGTTCTTCCTACAGACCACACATGGATCCACCAGTGTCATTGCATGTGTGTTCTTCCCATGAACCACACATGGATCCACTAGTGTCATTGCATGTCTGCTCTTTTCATGAACCACAGCTAGAGTCTTTGCATGTGTGTTCTTCTCACAAACCACATATCACCAGTGTCATTGCATGTGTGTTCTTCCCATGAACCACACATGGATCCACCAGTGTCATTGCATGTGTGTTTTTCCCATGAACCACATAAGGATCCACCGGTGTCATTGCATGTCTGCTCTTTTCATGAACCAGAGTTAGAGTCATCGCACGTCTGCTCTTTTCATGAACCACAGCTAGAGACATTGCATGTGTGTTGTTCCCACAAACCATATCATGAACCACACCCAGTGTCATTGCATGTGTGTTCTTGTCATTAACCACACATGGATCCGCCGGTGTCATTGCATGTCTGCTCTTCTCATTAACCACAGTTAGAGTCATTGCATGTGTGTTCTTCT